>OU744731.1:16896327-18096327 GCA_916613615.1 Steromphala cineraria | reverse complement strand
ATTGATTTCACAAGTTTATAGTTATCAGCTATTGCTATGAAAAATGGACTGAAATATCCACAAATTAACAAGATTACTGAGACTTAAACTTGCTATTTGTGAAAGCACTATCGCATTTACATTTTACATTACATTCAACATTTACAGATCAAAGAATATATGCACTTTCATCATACTGCTCAAACAGATATTTGAAGTTTGATAACAATCAATTTCCTTTCCATTGGGACTCTTTGTTAATCTAAGAACAAGATATTTGCACAAACAATTCAGTGAGTTCAAAGAATGCAATTAATCTTTCAATGTTATTGATTCTTTTATATATTTCAAATACTAATATTTAAGAAAACCAACCTTTACAATAAAAAATGTGTACTTACTTGACCGTAGCAGCAATCTTCGGTGAAAGCTTCAATTCTAGAAAGCAACGTTTGCTGAAAATTAACGAAAAATACGACAAAAAGGGAGAAAAGGGGATCAAAAGTAGCAGTTTGGTTAAAGTTTTCAATTTGTGAGCTCATTTGCAAGGGATCATGATTGGGTTTTTTTAATTCAATACTTTTTGTTATTTTTTATCTATGATTTGTGATACATACTTATTAGTAAATGCCAAATATGCCAATATGTGCTTATGTTTTCACCTTGTTAACTTTGGTCATGAAAAACGGTCTTCTCGTTTGCATGAACATTTCACATTAAGATTTAAGCTAAAATTAAGAAGGTACAGTTTATCATTTTCATGTTCATGCGCTAAAGATGCAAATGCTTAAAACAAAAAGATTTGATTTATGGATACTTGTAACATCCTATGATCAAAAATCAAAAATTACTATCTATAAGAATACTCTTGTCGTTATTTGAAGGAAATAGGGTCAGTTCACCAATTACTATTATGAAAGTTTATAAGATATATCATTATTTTGAAAGATATGTGTTGAAACTTGAAATGCTTGTTGAGATGAGTCATTCTTTCTGGAGAAAGGATGATTGTTCAACATAAATTATTTATACATATGCATGATTTCTCCAACAAAAGGTTTAAGTTAAATACCGGAAAGAAGAACCTTTATGCTGTAAGCTTAGAGAATGTGACCCCATATACAAACAAATCATAGTATAAGTATATATAACTAAGTAAACAATTAGAAAAAATGACAAACCATTCAACCACTTGTCATGACTTTAATAATGAGTTTTTGTTTCAATTAATGTTATCAATAGTTAACAATTGGATTAGCAAATTCAACATCCCACATTTGTGTGCTGCAGTGTAATAATTGCTTGGAAAAACATCTACAAATTACAATTTGTCAAAAATTACAAAAATGGTACTCAGATTTAACTTCATCAACCTTTATTCAAAATATGCATTTGATGCAGATCTTCTGTAACATAACCTCGTCTTTAGTCATTGAATCTCAATTGCAAAAGGAAGCACAATTCATTGGGATGGTTGAAATAAAGAAACAGGTGTCATGCTTTTCATTACTTTCCGATAGATATGCTCTTGGAGTATTCTGAGATGGTGGTTATATTTAGATTAATCCAACTTTTCTAAAACTAAAACCATTTTATTTGATGCAGATGATTGATTTTGATATGGCAGGCATGTTGATTTGGTCGACCTGAATATTGTGTACTCTAGTTGTTGAACATGAAGTGAAGAATGAACACATACACACAGTTGATTTAAAAAAAAGGTTATTTCTGATTAAAATAAGGCAAAGCTTTCAATGACAGAAAAACATCCAAGAACAAGAAGACATAGTAATCAAAACCCAACCAAATTAGGTTTCGTTTAAGTTCCAAACATTTTCATACTTCAATAATATAATTCATCTGTAATACATAATTTCATAAATCTCGAAATCTATCATGTTTGGATACCCTGAGGACGCAAAGCAAATTTGGTTTTCCTATCCTACAGAGTTTCGGAAAGGAAACACTGCAATATAAATGTAATACACCAGACCCATCTTAAGTTAGGAACAAATCTTTGCCGAACGGAGTGATGATAATTGTGCTTTTAGTCAGTTTCTATACTAAGAGGAGCCATTTGGAATTTTATAACTGACATGTCTCCGAAGATATCATGACCAACGTCAGCTATAAGCATTAATTTAACATTTATATTTATTGCTTTGACTCAATGTAAGCATTCATTCACATCTACATGTAAGGAAATAGTTCATAATTAAATTTTCGAATTTTTAATGCATTATCAGTTTATCATCTTGAGAGTCGTGTGTATGAACAAAAACATTGTATCAATCACTGGCGATTATTTTGGTAAATCCATATGATGTGATTCTATTTTTAATGAAATTTACCAAGGTTTGTTTTAAGATTCATATGTTTGTAACCATGTTAGTTATTTTAAACATCATTCAATGAATTGTGACATTTACACTACTTTCAACAATGTTTAGAAACATTTCACTTAAAATAATATCGTTTTTAGTACGTGTATAATTTCGCCAAGTAGAACTTAAAGGTTGAGAATTCCTTTGAATATTACCTCATCATGCCAGTATTTTCCACAAGCTTTCCACTTTTGACTGATGGATAAATAATTGAAGAAATAATTTATTCTGTGATGAGATCTATCAGAGACATGTGGCTATTGAATTTTCTTTGATGCGTCTTCTCAAGATATTTAGTTAGTAAGGTGTAATTAGTTTTTCTTCCTGAAATATTAATATGACGACCAACCATAAGATGACAATTTTGTTTATATCCAAAAAGTATATTCAAAATGAGTTTGCACCAAAAGTCAATGTCATTGAAATGATGTTCATTACAGATTTATGTATCTTATTTGCCTTTACTGATGCGTTTGAAATTAATTTAGCCTCTTAAAGGGGCAGTAGCACGTTTTTTGATAATTTTATATTTTAAATATTTCACTTATAATTGTACGTTGATGCTGTATGTATTTTATTAACAGTGTCAACAATCTCATTACACAAGCCAATCAAACATAGTTAGAGGACAAAGTATGAGGATTCACATAATATCCATTGGCGGACAAATTTTTGTGAACACCTTTAATTCATTTTGTGTAACAAAAAGGAATCGCATTGCTTAACTTTACATTATATAGTTGAATTATTACTGCTTCATTTAGTTTAAATACATTGTCTTTCAATTTGAACTATCTATTTTCATTTTCCTGACATCATCTTATATTCCCCCTTAAAACGTCCTACTGCCCCTTTAACATCGTATCACCTTCCAACATATCCAATTCAGTTAAGGATTGAAATCCAGTGAGAATAATGACTATGTGTCAAGTGGGCAATATTACAGTTATCCTCTTTGTGTATCTGAAACCTAAGTTCCGAGTCATATTGATTCTCAAAGCATTGAATGTTCTCGGTGGTTTGAATGTCCGACACTGTCCATTGTTTCAACCACGAAAGAAGATGGACCTTACATAGATTGACGACTGGTACATGTAGGCATGGATCTGATTTTGCATTTGAAGGAGAAACTTTAGTTTTGTATCATTTGAAATGTCTAAATAGACAAAGTAACATACGTTTCAAGAGTTTAACCCTCTTCTTTTTTAAAGATTGCAGACATTCGTTTAAGGTCTTATGAAAAAAGACAAGGACCTGAATTATCTATTTCAATAACCTTATTAAACAATATATGTCAAATAAATGTATGCCTCCAGCAAAATGATAAAATAGGTTGTTAACTATATAGTACTAACAACTATTGATATGAATAAGGGACTGAAACATCCTAATATCTGACAAACTACTAAGGTGTAAACTTGTGGTATGAATAACTATTTTTCCCTTTCATGCTTAAGCAATTATTTACAGACCAAAGAGTGTATGCACTTTAATCAAAATGCTCACATACATTTTTGTTCTTTGATGAAAATCAATTTCCTTACCAATGGGAATCTTTGTTAATCTAAGAACGTTATTTGCACAAACATTTCAGCTAGTGCAAAGGATGAAATTAACTTGAGTAATCTCACAATTATATTGATTCTTCTTCAATATCAAATCATAACGTTCTTGGAAACAAAAACCTAGAAATCTTCAATAGAAATGAAACGTTTACTGAAAAGTTATTGAAGTGTGTCAATATCGGGAATACCATGCTTATCTCATCGAGTGAGGTACGAGTGAGGTAGAACATTTATTTTTCATAAGTGGAGCAGCTTTGTCAACTTGATTAAACATAGACCCCTTCCAAAAAAATTATATCTTAAGTAACAAAGAAATTCATAGCTTAAAACAAAAAATGTTTGGGGTTAGTAATGCTTGCTAGAGTTAGGGATCCATCATTGAACATGTATTGTTTAATTTTCGACTTGGCAGAGAATACGACATGTGTCAAAGGGTTAAGATGATTTAGCAGTCAATAACTTTTGTGACTCTGGGATGGTGGTGCTTGGCATTCCCGAGGCATAATTTGGACAAAAATGGTGTAAAATTGTCTTTAATTGTTCTTCCCTAAGCATGTTACATAACTTACAAAAAAAAACTGCCGTATCCAAGATGTGGTCATTTAAAGTCTTCTTTACACAGGTTTTGCTCAATGATACTGAAACCGATTTCAAAAACTTCTTAAGGTACCCGAACACATTAGATATCCATGGAATAATTAGTTGGGCTATGAAAATAGTTTGTTACATTTTTCTGGTGAACTTCTGTACATGTAAGTCGAGATATTACTTTAATTAAAAAACACCAATTTATTAATTGAATATTGATTGTTATGCAAAGGATGTTAGCTTTATTGACTTGATTTTCAAAAAGCACCTTTGATTGCATCTTTGAAACACATTGCTAATGTAATTGGATTCAAGCTCGGAAATGGTTAGAGAAACTATTTATGATAGACATTCTGCTAAGATGCAAACAAATGATTCGTTGTTTAAAAATCACATTAATAAACATGAGGTATGCATCATTTCTTTTTAGCAGGTTGTTTTTTTCAACTATAGGGCATAGCACTCAATTAGAGAATATATATATATATGAGAAAATAAATTCGACTGAGGCATGTTTCTGTTTCTGACCTTCTCCGACTCATTTTGGTCTTGTATGTCAAATTAATGAATGGCATTTTAAAAGCAATTTTCTGAGTTTTGCTGACATGTTTCATGTAAGTAAAAGAATTTAAAGAGTGAGAAATCCTAATCTTACCAAAAGCTGAACAACTATATAAGTGAAACATACTTTTGGAAATTTATCGAAAGCAAGTAAAAAGTAAAACATCACTAAATAGGTTTTTAACAGCAATATTTTTTTTATCCATGTACATTGAGGTGATATTTTCTTATGAAAAGAGGTCTATCATTGAACTAAGTGTTTTGACAGGAATGAAAACCAAAATAATACCATCAATATCATGGACTGTCCATCTATTGATGTCTTTAAAGGAGTTGAAACAAATTATTACCGCTTAATTGACACGTTGACAGTATTATAACTCTTTTTAACACCAAAAATTTCAGGATATTTTGGGTCAACACGGGTGCAATTCAGTATTTGTTTTAGTTTGAATACTGATCAATAATTTGGTATCAAGATAACCATGCCAATCTAGTCACAATATGAGGCAAACATAGCTTAAAAAAACAATATTTTATTGGTATGATGGGCACACGCATCCTTAGCGTATTATCTTACCCTTCAAAAATGTCGTAGATTCAGTGATGATAATTTGACAATGGCCAACCCACACAAATGCTTCTCCACAATGAAATATTAAACCAAAGCTTCAATCACTTACAATCTTTATTCAGAGCTGCCATTGAGTTGACGTCCTACTGCTTATCTAATCAAACGATGTCTGGCTGAAAGCAATCCAATTGGTATGCGAGTTTTGGATCCAGAAAACGTTCAATATCTGTCTGTGTTCTACTTTGCAGTGGTTACAAACATAACCAGTTCCAAACTCATTGAATTGAGTAACTAAGGTAGGCTGTCAGCAACACCCTTAAAAGTGCTATCAGCCTGAGCAAGTCTATATCAAGAATCGAGAGCTCTGAAGATTAGGAAATCTTAGTCTCCTTTTCATTATATTTGTACTCATTAAATGTATAAGACATGTTTCCATGGACACGAAAACCACACAGAGGGTTTTTTTTCAACAAGGCCTCAACAGAAATAAATCACGCTTCCAGAATGTAGCAGTTTGAATACGGCAGTGTGATTAACAGACGGCAGGCACGTCTTATATAAACAGTCTCTCGTTGAACCATAGTGACAATTAAGCACCTTCTCCGAGAAGCATTGGGCTTTCTGTAATAGAGTTTTACAATCTCAACAAGGACGAATGCTTATAAGAAATCTCCTTATGACATGAGCATATATAACATGATATATAGTTGCTAACACATTGAAAACAGAATGCGAAATAGTGAAGAAATTGAGGCATTTAAATCTCAAAAACAATTTCAAAAATATTTTGCTACATGTATAATGATTTTTTTCAATGACTTTCTAACACAATTAAGTAAACTGACATTTTTTACAGGGTTTAGATCTATACATCTCTTACAATACCTTGCCGCATTGTTTGCTTTGTTATTGAATAAAACGCTATGTTTTAAAGCTATATTGTCTTGATATTTTATCTCTAGTTTTCAGAGCTATTAGTTTAAGGTTTCTATGATTTACTAACTTTCAGCAATTATCATGTACAGCTTCACAGCCAAGATGTCAACAATACAGATTCGGATTCAATGGCTTTCAGGGATTACTGTGTATAGGCGAAACCTGACAGGGTAGCTGACAAAAGAATGAAAAAATCCTAGATCAATCAAGATTATGGCTAGGCTAGAATAAAGAATATATCCTGTGAGAAATCTAGATTCTGGTTCCTAACTTGTATCAGCTGATTCAGTTATTAACTCGGTCCCTCTTTGAAAACAATAAAGTTGGCAATTTCTAGCATCATAACTACCACCTACAAACAGACTTGATAAACACTGTGCACCCATGAAGCTTTATAAGTTGAGTAACTAAGGTAGGCTGTAAGCAACACCCTCAAAAAAGTGCTATCATTACAATTTGTACTCATTATATGTATAAGACATGTTTCCATGAACACGAAAACCACATAGAGGTTTTTTTTTCAACAAGGCCTCAACAAAAATAAAACACACTTCCAGAATGTAGCAGTTTGAAACACCGTAGCGTGATTAACAGACGGCAGACACGTCTTATATAAACAGTCTCTCGTTGAACCATAGTGACAATTAAGCACCTTCTCCAAAAAGCATTGGGCTTTCTGTGATGGAGTTTCACAATCTCAACTAGTGCGAATACTACCAAGAAATCCGACATTTTGAAAGTTAGATATTGGATTGATAATCAATTAATTTCAATCTTAACAGCAATGAATATCTTAAGATGCATTTATGTTATATCCTCGAGAACACATTAATTTATTTATGAAATAAATGTCTAGAGTCATCTGCTAAATCATCATATTTTATTTTATATCTTGATAGATATCGGTTTTGTGTAGGCTACGTTGACTGAAATGCGCAGAAGCAGAATGCTAAAAAGCTTCATATTGCTCTCTGTTATTGCTTAAATGTTCAAACGTTTTATGACCTTCAACATAATATCCAGTGCAATTTAGGATAGGAATCGAGTGAGACTAATGGCTATGTGTCAAGTGGGCAATATTCCAGTTATCCTCTTTGTGTCTCTGAAAACTTATTTCCAAATCATATCAATTCTCTTGATGCATTGCATGTCCGATATTGTCCATTGATATCACCTTGAAGGAGTCTAACAATATAGATGACTATCAGACGTGAAGGGCCGTGAAACACTTCTGGGTTTGCTGTTGAAGGCAAATGTTTAAATTTGAAACATATGATATATCTACATAAATAATGTGACGGTTGTAAATTTAAATGACTCTTACAAAATAACTTAAAGCACTACAAGTTTGAAATTAATTAGTCCAGTGTACCAACCAATCTTCAATACACTGAATAACTGAACAGTTGATTGACATCAACAGTTGTGTACTTCAGATATTCAAAGTGAGTGGGAGTCATAATAAAACACACACTCATTTCGAAATCTTTTTACAATCATAAATATTGAAAATTTGTTTACATAAGACTCATGTAGGTTCAAAGCGAGACTAAACATTAGAAAAAAACTTTACCTGGGTGACGATTGTAAGGATTTTGTGACATCATCATATGGCTAGTTAAACCTTAAATAACCTTTAATAAATGGAATGATCACCTTTGACTCAAGCTTGCTCTCGAAAGAATATTAAGTGTCTTTCAATCAGTGACAAACCGCACGATATTTAATCTTTAAAGTTTAAGATTGTTTCATGCCATTTGGCATTTGCAATTAATTGACGGTTAGGGTTTAATTTATGATAAAAGAGGAATGGATTACCTCTGATTTCACTTGAGCTTGGGCTGCCTGTACTTACGTACATTACGCAATACAGGCATGTACATTAAACGTTCAAAGCATCACTATGAGAAAGCGTTAAAGCGTGATGGTCTAATGCAACTTGATAACAGTTAAAAATGCTTCTAAAATTGATATCCTTTGACAGCTTTGTAAATTTTAACAACGAAAATGACCGTAATCGATTATAAGCATTTGTTTGACCTCTGCGTCAAGTACAGTGATATTTTACCATTTTTTCCATTTTGCAGTTCCTACAAAATGCGTACATATTTTTTCACAACACATTTGTTCACAACAAGTCCAAAAATTAAAATATCAGGATAATATAATGCAAAGGTTTGTCCATATTCACATAAAATGTTTTAGTGATAACAGCTAAAAAAGTTATAACTTTCTTGAGCCGATGAGTTTATTACTATCTTTGATATTCTACAACCCATTTCCATGTAAACAAGTTATACGACCTACTAAACAAATCACATATGAATAATAATATATAGCACTCCCATCATAGAAAAGAATAACCTAACAAAACAGTGAGGTTGAAATTACTAAAACGACATAGCTGAGATGAAAAGAATCATTCGAATTTCTTAAAGCAAATAGTTACGAAAATCTTTGAGAGTATCCATTCCCCTAATGGAAAATAGAGCTATTGTTCTCTCATTTTACATGCAAGTAAAGGTTATTTTGAAGTGTGTCTGAGCGAATGAGGTGGAGCTTAATTGACTTTGTGGATTACTATATTTAGGATGCAATAAGACTTAACGATATATTAATGAAAATGAATGGATTTATGCCCAAAGCATTTCATGTAAAGAAATCAATAGTCGAAATTTCAAGGAGAAAAGGTCAATTCGTAATTATTCTTATAGTTTGTAACACGTGAAATGACTTGTTGAGAAAGGCTATGAGACTTGAATTAGGAGATTGTAGAGATTAGCCACCTGTATATAGAAAAGCTAACTGTTTAAATGAAATTGAGATTCAAAGTTATCATTATAACACGAACACTGAATTGTAGCAATAAGTTATCAGAGATAAATAAAACAATTGTAGAGATTAAGAATTCTTCTGAGCACTTCTAATCAGACTTTAATGAATGCAAATTAGAAACAACCAATAATGACTAAATTGGTATTTTCATTTGGTCTTCATCCTTTCAATTGTTTATATTTTGTATGTAGCCTTTTCATATTTGCACTGTAGTTGTGTTGAAACAACAATTTTTGTCATTGAACCCGTGATGTAAAGGAGGCTCACATGAAGCAACTTATCAGTGTTATCAAAGAATTGGTGACTGACTCTTGTTGCAACGGAAACGGGTATTTGAATTTTCAATCGAAAAAAAGGTCGAGGTTTCTGTTATCGTGGTGATGCTTGTAAGAAGAAACTACTTTGCTTTTCCTAACGTTGTTTCTGTTTGTTTCCTGCAAGTTATGAAATCATAAGAAGATACGATTTGAATTTTTACATTCATTGATGCATAAATAACACTACATATATAACATTGTTTTTTCTATAGAATTCGAATAATCAACCTTGTTAAAACTAGTTGTAATATTTACGTTCTACATTTTTGGAACGTCAAAATTACAGCTAGGTTTAACTTGAATAAATAACAATATGTCCAGTTGTTTTAATTATATGTTAAGATCTTTTTATTCTAGAAAAGAAAATCCCGTTTTCAAATACATGTCAAGTGTAAACATTGAGTCTTCACATAGTATATAAAAAATCGATAACATCAATATTCAGAGCCTTTCTATATCTCAATTTTTGTAACACCTAACTGAAGTGCTATCTAAAAGCCTACACGTCAATAAATATAATGAGAAGAGGAGTTCGTCACAGATGACAGTGTGCTAAGAGCTTGCTGTATCAAGCTGTTGCATTCAATTGACCAAGAGGTCACTAACTTGAGGGCTACGTTTTAGCAGAGACGAGAAATCACTTAACCTCAAAACAAGTGAATCCCGTTCACCTCTAAATGATAACTGACAGCACAATACAGGGTGCTTAACTTATGCCTGTAAATAATTCATCAAGCAAAAAGAGTAAGGATAATATTTTTCAAACATTTTGATTCCAGTATACATTTAGTTCACCATCACTGAGTATAAAGGTAAAACGGTAGGCCATATGGTAATTCAAAAGAACCTGTTACATAACAAACCACCATAACAACAAACTTACTTTATACTGTAACAGTTCCAAGTAAAATGAGACTCTTTTGAAGTTCGTTCAATTTATGAAAAAAATTTATAGTGCATTATCCTGTTCGTATCAGAACATAAATAAGAAAAAACAACCATGATTTCAAAACATGTATCAAGGATGTACGTGTACGCCACGATTTATTGGCATTCTCTAACTGTAAGACAATGTATTTTTAAAATGACTTGAACCAAAAATTATTCAATCAACTAACAAAAAACACGGGGCCGCTAATGACAATATTTTCCAAGCGGCGCTAAACAGTATCAATAAACATAGTAATGAGTTATCTATGAGCGACCTCCTACACAACGCCTTCACTCTAAAGGGAGAGAGTTTTAGAGAATGTATCAACAGGAAATACTGCATTGAGGTACAAAAATGCAGACACATCTAATGTAAGCAACTTATCTGAGCTTCTTCCGGAATGATGATAAAGACGTTCCTTGCGTTGATTTCCAAGAGGAACCATATGGCATTCTGATAAGCGCTCTGATTGTTTCAACTAGGGTGAACTAGGAAGAAATCTACCAAACAATCTTACATCACTATGGACATGGTTTATTCAATTATCTGGTGTAAGGTATTTTCGGCACCGCACATGCGCATGAAAGAAAGGGTTTCCATAATGAAACAAAGTTAACAATGTCATGTTCAAGGGCCTTATCTCATTATTGTAACGGTAGATATTTCATGATTTTATCCGAATGGTATTTGAAAACATGAACAATAAATCCTTGCAAAGAATTTTGTGTACTTGAAACTGGATTGTGATATGTGTTGATTGGTAGCGGATTCCCGGATGAATTTAAGTAGCTGGATGGTAGTCTGGTTACTAAGATATTATAGATTATATTTAATAAGATTTTATTTTTTTATTTGAATTCGGAGCACACTGCCCCTATTAAACCGTCAACTTTGTGTTTGGCTCGAAGTAACCTTGATTAAATTGTTCAATTATAAAAAGGACTTTTGAATAAAATATTTAAGGGTTATTTGATTCTGACTTTCTACCCCAAGATTGAAATGTAGTTTAGCATTGGAATTGGTTATTAGAGTTATCTCTCTTGAATTCTAATTACATGTCTAATTTTATAAATGATTGCGAAAATAATCAAAGGAATTATGTTATTTACATGCGATTTCGGTTCAGCATTGATATCAGCATATTGTTCAATATTACTAATGATAAGGATTTGTCATTCAAAGATGAATATTTGAGTTGATGTAAATAAAAATAATCAGAAGTGATGTTTTGACAGGTATAAACAAACATGAAAACATTATTTGTCTTCAACATCTAAATAGATAGATTGACGTTATTATGTGTTATATAATACATCACTATTGAAAATGTGAGCAATATTGAGCTTATTGATTGGTTTATTTGTAACGTTTTCTGATATACTAAAACATATAGTCTTTCTTATAAAACCATCATTTTTGAAATTCTAAACAAGTTCTGAAGCCTACCAAATTTGCAAATTGCCTTCCTTTATTATCCTCTCATTAATCTCTGCATGATCGGTTGTACACACTCATATCCTTGCCACAAGCCTTCTTTCACATTCATCAATAACATACTCCAAGAGATTTCCACCATCTTGAGAAAGAATATGAGGATTGATTGAGATCTTCACGATAATCAACCAAGATATTCTTTCAGTAAACGTTTGATTAATCTATCCTTATCACAAACTTGTAGTATCAAAAATCATCCATGAACACGATTACGTTAATAATAGATTCCCTCTGAGTTTTTTTAACATGTCAACAAAAGGAAAACTAATACACCTATTATACAATATATACAAAATATAAAAAAAGGATCCCGCCTTGAAAAATATCGAAAATACAATCCACATTCAACGTCATGTTCGAAATTCACAATCTTTACTCTTTTTTAAAATCTAAAGCAACACAGAATATGTTTTAATGTTAGTCAAAGAAATTAAAGAATGCGGAATATAAAATGTGCTCAATGGCATAGTTGTTGATTTGGTCTTGCAAAATGGCTATGTGGTTATTTCAGTAAACAAAATATTGAACAACCTAGCAGGAGTATGAACATAAGCATATCATATTTATGATCGATAATGAGGTTTCAAAAGTAAAACAACATCTACAGTATGAATGTTAGTCTCAATAAACGTATGATATATCTTATGATTAATTTAAAAATAGTAAAACATCAATCTCACAAAACATTTAACATATCGAAAAATTTAATATTTCTATATACAGTGTAGCATGTATTGCAGAAGGATAGTTAACATTTATAATACAGGAAAATCTATGACCACATTTAACCTCTAATATGACCTAAAAAAGGAATACAGAACTGTGTTACTCCAAATTGCATGCCTGATTCATATTCATTTTATTAACTCGTGTTGCCACCAATGGTCGTACATAAAATAATACAATACACATACAAATCAATCAAGATAGCAGATATATATTGATGTTATACACATACATGTAGAGTGCAGTCACTATTACACAACATATCATTACGAATACAGTTATTACTACACAAAATATACTGTAGAATACAGTCATTATTACACAACATATTTGGAATACAGTCATTATTGCACAATTTATCATTTAGAATACAGTCATTATTACACAGCATAGCATTCAATTTCAGACTCGTGTATCTAGCAACTCTTTGCAATTTTGATATTTGGCCATATTAAATGAGTGAAAATCATATTTCAGAGCATCACGTCTTTGCAGATAGTCGTAATCATCATTATTTGCAGGGAAATCACATACTTTACATGTCCTTTGTAGTTTAATGATATTCTACCAGCGTCCTGTTTCAAAAGGGAGTTTATGGTTGATAGTACGAAACCGAAGTAGTGATGTAGATATAATTTAAGACATTTGATAACGAATACACACTATGAGATGTTCAACATCTGTTGCTTTATTAACCATATCTGTTCCGTCTAAGCGACGCTATCGTCACGACTGACGAAAGGGCTTACATGTATATTGGAAACTGAAAAAAGATACGAATTTAATAAATATGATATGAAGCGAGCTGCACAAATTTGATGATTAAGAGGAAAAGATAATATGATTTACACAAATAATGCATAATTGCAAGTCTGTATGTTCTCTAGCAACACTTCGTCACTACCGATTCCCACCAGAACGATTCCCACCAGAACAATGTTTTGTCAATATTCATGTAACCTAGATACAAAGATGTAACCTGAATGGACAGTGTGTACTATCATCCATGTTAACCTGATAAAGAATGATCTACTACCAACTCGTCACTGAAGATAAACGCCGCACCTGATTATCATGCCGTGAGTTGCTAGAACGTGTGCAATGAAATACCAGCTAAAATGTGAATAAATGTTTTAGTACACGATCATGTTACAACCAAGAGTCAAGTGGTCTACGAGTTTTTCAGATCATATTTTTGGTCGTGGTAAACTAGTCACTATAGCTTAATAATCAATGTGGGACAGACAATTCATTCCTAAAGCTTCAGATAAATAAATTGCTCAACTGTTTCTAAAAAGCATTTGATAAGTGCCACATGAACTTATGACGGGAATATTGTCAAGACAATCGTCATGAAAGTCGAACCTTTCTCTGATATATTTCCAAAACGTTGAGCCGAGGGTATGTTATTGACATAATTCACGATTTAGGTTAATAGGCTTGCATATCATCTTAGATATATTTAATCTTAACCCAAATCTGTGATATTTCAAACCTATTGTTGGTTTCTCACAGATCATTCTCTCCACACAGATGCAGATAAAGTCATGAAATGTTGATCGAGCCTCTGTTCCAATTAGATAGTTGTTGAATTGGTTAGAATGTGAGATGCCTGATTGGATGCAATTATGTGTGAACTTGTGTTATTTGTGAACACAGCGACGCTGTCTTTAAAACATCATTGTTTGTACCTAATCATGGTGAAGACATTGCGGCATAGATCACCTTTCAATGCCATAAGCGATGTTATTTGCTAAAAAAATCAAATGAATGGTTTTTCAAATTTTTTCGCCATGGGAAACCAAGGATTTGGTCTGATTCCAATCAATATCACAAGATGTTACTCAACATAGAAATATTACTTGCCTTTGCGTTAAAATAGTTTATTCATAAACGCTTAAAACGACGTTTGTAACTTGATTCCCACAGGGCAATCATTTTTTAAAATAATGTACCTCAAATCCATGAAATATGTTGTATCCTTTATTTCTATCTTTCTGAACAATCCCGTGTTAGTACCTACACCGAAACGTCGCATTTCATGCAATAACGAAGCTGATTATCCATAAGAATGGCAAAAGTAAACACGTTTTTTTTCTTCCAGCAAAAGACAAACTAGATTGGTAAAACTTTGGTAAATGGTATTTTTTCTGTTACAGAATTCCATTCCTGTTCTCATTAACCAACTCTGCAGAGCCATTATCTACAGATTTGTCTGAGGTATGTTGTCAAAATGAATTAAGCATAGATACATCATTGAAATCCTCAGATCAATATCATACATTACATGCATGTTACATTTAATCTAAATAGCTTGAAGTTCTAATGTTGAAATGATAACATCTTTTACTCTGTGTGAAAATTACATTATGTGACGTGATTATAGAGCTCCATCTCATGCTTATCGGAAACAATCATGAAGACAACTAGTTCTACATATTTAAAGGATCCTACCAGATATCGTCTAATTAATCACTGTGAAGATAAATGTTCCTTAAGAGAGGAAACACCGTCTTGATGGGTTCAATGACAGAGAAAACGTTAATAAATTCTACAGAGTTATTATGATTTAGTTGTCTCATTTAAGGAAAAAGAATCAATGATACAGCTTGCTGATATTCCTTTTTTGGTGATGTTAATCATTATTATCAGTCCTAAGACTTGGCGCAAACGTTAACTCTCTGTTTGTTCAGATGCGATATTATTTAATACGTGCAAAGTAGGCATTCCACAGGTAATGGAGACAAAATTTGGATTAAGTAGGCTAAATATAAATGTTATAGTTAAATGGAACTCGGGAACATCGATCAAGCGACATACTGAAAGGGAATCAATTACCAAAGAGTCGTTAATAATTGATGTAGTTGATAGGGAGTAAAACTTATGGATTTGGATCGTTCCCTTGATGTTATTTAACAACTTGTCTAGGGAATGAAACAAATCATTAACGCATATATTAAACAACTTTATTCAGGGATAAATCAAAGGCATGGTAAATAAATCATCTGCTCAATTATGGACTTGACAGTCTGATATTCTTCGCATACAAAGCCCGTAAATGTGTGAGTAGATAATTTGCAATCATTCATTCTGGATTAATGAAGTATATATTTTGATCTTATGTACATCTTATGTATTGTAATTAAGTTTTTAAGAAGCCCCCATTCACAAAGCTGCATACCTTTACACACATCAATATAATATTATCATTTTTGCCGTTTGATTTATCATTACTTTTCAAATTACAAGAGAAGTCAATAAATCCATGGTCTTGATATTTGCTTTGAAAATGTTTGCCTTGCGTTGTATTATACTGATACAAATAGATGTTTTCAACTGAGCAAAGTCTATTTGAGAACAAACTTTAACTTCTCAGATCGATCAGAGTATTTGACATTCTTACAGAACCAAAATAAAAATATTTTATTGTCTTGCGCTAATCCTTCATTAACCCTTTTGCATTTCTATGCTTTAAAGTGAATTATATAATGTTTAGATATAAACAAATATTAAAATATAAATATGATCAGGATAAAAACAATATTGTTAATACCCTATGTGCCTTAATCTCGCTTTTTCTCACTTTTCCTTGGGTTTATTTTGATTTATAGTATTTCAAAACTTCAAAGAAACATCCATGTGTTTTACTGATTTCAGAGTGACGAGACTCAATGGCTGGATAAAAACGTAACCTCTATGTTCCTGATAGAAGTAAGTGATCCAAGGATAATTGAACACAGCAGCTTGGTAAAGAGACCATTTAACACGCTGCCATCTGTGACACTTCCTAAACTCATTTTATATCCTTTATGTTTAAGCTTCTAGAGCCCACTTAGGTTAGTTTGTGGGTGTTTAGAAATTGTTATATTAGAACAAATATAATGTCAGCTATAGATTTCAAATAAACTGTGACTGTGTAAATATCACATTTTTACAAATGATGTTCTTTCCATATTCAGAAAAAACAGCTGAACCTTTATAAAGGTATTTTTTATGATTTATGGAATTATGACATTGGCAGGGTTATTCTATGCAGCAATGCATAAAATGGTTGCGTTGGTTAAACCTCCTTTTTTTTCGGTTCAATTCTTCAACTTGAATTATAACCTGAATTAAACTTACAAAAGTTTTTTAGTATTAAAAAAAGAATGTTCATCCAACCTTACAAAAAAACCATTAAGAAATTTTTCATTGGAAAAATAACTTCTTGCAAAACACGAATATAATGTTCCAAATTGTTACCAATCAACTTAAGTATCTATTCATTTCTGTTTGAACAGTCTCATTACTTTTGCCTTTAGAGGTAAGATCATTTACACTCGATGCTCAGAAAGTATTGCCTCGTAGATTAAATTCCTACATGTGATATCGAGTCGTTAAACCATTACCTGAACCATTACAATAATAAAATGCCACTCTTGGAATTCAATACAGGAAATGAGGAGCGATAGATGCCTTTTTGTTTATGATACATGACAAGACTAGTAAAGGGTTTTAGAAATTCCCTAATCCCTTTAAACTGTAATAAGAACACAACTTATATCCGACTTTTAAGGTACCACACTTGGCATCGGGTTATGCTTTTCACGTAAAGAGAGTGAAAGCAATATGCGTAATGTAAAATAGCATGACCGACTTTAGGCATTTGGCAATATTTCTTTAATCATTAACAAAATTGATAAGACATATTCTGTAATAATTAAAACAAATAGGATAAATTAGTTTTTGTTAATGTCATAATAATCTCAGAAAACCTTAAAGACCTTATCAATCGAAAAAGAATGAAATATTTCTTAAACTTTTCGCATACAGAATAACTTTCATAACACCTCTTATAACTTATCTTTATCTTCTGTATTAATGCTCACAATAATGAAATTGTATAATTTGAAATTGCCAATCCTTCTCATGACCAATAAATTCAAAGTTAAGTATTGTGTTGTTGATAGATATCCTTCATACAATATCAATATGTTACATATTACTCTAAAAGGCCTTGAAGATATCACATATGCATAAAACACCAGCTATTATGTATGAGGATTGTCATGATTGATTTCATCATCTCAACTGATCTCATGCTTTAAGGGACAAAGAAATAAAATAAGATGTATTTAAGATGTCCGGTTTGATTGTTTTTGAGATGCTCCACAACTTTTTTTTTTAATGTTCTATATAAACAATGGGTAAAATATCTTATATTAAAATACGGTAATTAAAACTGTAGATGTAGCTCATGAAAGAGACTTCACATATTCAATTCATCTTTCTGAAATAGACCTTTTACAATCGCGGTTTTGCAAAAAGAAATGTATATGTCAGCCTCCGAGAGAAAGCTGCAAAATACAGACGTTTATACGTATTTAGAGTAAAGTCCAAACCTTGCTGAATTCATAAAGCAGACATGTTAAAGCTCTCTGTTCTATAAATAATCGCGAAGCCAAGTTATCATTTCAAAGTGTGTTGTTAGAGAAAAGCTATCATAAATACTTGTGTACTTTAAATGTACATGATCGCAATTTGAAGCCTGGAAGCTTTGCAAATCAGAGGACTTTCATAAATACGTGTTATGACAGAACGGACATCACCACTCAGAGAAAGCTGCAAAATACAGGCGTTTTTATGTATTTAGAGTTACCACTAAACCTTGCTGAATTCATAAAGCTGACATGTTTAAGCTCTCTGTTTTATCACTGTGTATAACCGTACACCGGAACTAGCGATGTGTACGGCGAAGAAATCTTGCTAGCGAGGAGCGTGATCGCAAACGGGATCACTTTAAAAGCAACCATCGCCGTTTCATCAACTTTTTCTATGTTATTATCATGTCAATAGCTTTCCGAGACAGAACTATTTAATGTCATATCCTGTTCATAGTCAGAGATAGCAAATATGTTACTAACAACAGCATTACTCGCAACTGTCACTGCTCCTGTCCCTTGGATACAGAATGACAAGCACATACATTTTACTAAGTATGTGTGCTAAAATTACCACATGATGTTGATTATTTGAAAGTTATGAAGTAAAATATTACCCATTTTTCGATTTCGGCTCCTCGCTAGCAACATTTCTCCGCCGTACACCTCGCTAGTTCCGGTGTACGGTTATACACAGTGTTTATGAATAATCGCGAAACCAAGTTATTGTAACCAAGTAAGCTATCATAAAAACTTGTGTCTTTTTAATGTGAAGGTAAATGTGAAGGTAAATGATCGAGATTGAAAGCATTAAAGCTTTGTAAACCAGAGCACTTTTTTAATACCTGATTTGACACAACTGATATCGCCACTTAGACAATTCACTCTTAAGGAATTGATAAAACTGCTCTAAAATTAGACACCCATTCTGTAATCATATTCAGGTATTCCTACTGAACTTGTCCGGGATCCACTTACCTTAACCGAGGACAAATGTAAACACAAGAAGCCTTAATAACAATGGAATGATTAACGATACAATACCATATTTTTTTAATCAGACATCTAAATCTTTTCTTTGGTTATGTTGTTGCAATTAAAAGCTATAAAGCTGAAATATGCTTTAAGAATAGCAGCATAACACACTGTTGATCCTAGTGGTGGCCCGTTACTGAGCAATTCTCTGTTGACCGCTATCAAGAACCTAACAACAGCAACCTAACACTCAAATTCGAGTGTGGTAACCTTTTGTGTCAATCTGGATCACTGATTTCGTAGGATGCACCCAACCAGCATTGATTTAGAACCAGATAGGATAGATGCTAGTTTGAATTTGAACCTCTAACGTCTGATAAGCACAGTGTTGGATTCTCCAAACTTAGTGTTTTGTACTCGCTGATCAGGGGCACTTAGCCCTTTATGCTTACTAATTGTGCAATATAAATGCATTATTATCATCTTTGTATTGATGTTCTTGGTGTTATCGTACCTCTTCTCTTGGCAATGCATCATCACATACAGTGTAACCAAATTGTTGCATCAATCCTGCCAACTGTCATTCTTATCCCACAGAGGCAGATCATGTCATGATATGTTGATACAGACTCTGTTTGCCGAGTTTGTGAGGTAGAATGGGAGATGCCTGATTGGAGGCAATCAAAGTTAGTTGTGCAATCAGCAAATCAGCAACGCTTTACTAAAATCGTCATTTTGGCTACTGAATCAAGGTAAAGGCATTATAATATAAACCATGATGCGTTGTCATTTGCTAAGCAAATTTTAATGAATTGTTGCTTAAAAACAGGGGTAACAACCAAAGGATTTGGTCTGATAAGAACAGAGACTCGATCAACATTTCATGACTTGATATGCCTCTGTTGGGAGAGAATGGCGATATGTGTTTTTGTAGTACCATGAGTATCACATTTTAGTATGTGGTAGGATTATTTGTCTTCATTTTCTCATTAATGTTTTCTTTTGGTACACCAATAATTGAATTAGTCGAACTTAAACGAACATAATACCAATGTCATTTATATAAAGATTCAAAGTAATGAAACAGACTTGTTTTGAACCATACATTCTAACGATAACGTTATGAAATAAAAAATCATAACCTCATTCCATGTAAAACATAAAAGATTGAATTGTTAAATAGCATTACTGCTTTGAAATAAGTTTTGAACTAAACTAATCAAGAGACTATTAGATTCAGAGAAGTCACCTAGTTAGGTCCTCTGTAACCGTATCTGTAAATTCTCATCTTAGTGAATTTCTTTAGCGTTATTTAATTGAAGGAAGACAGATCTCAGTTATTTGATATGTCTGCTATCAGTTCTCATATTGACAGATCCAAGCCTCTATAAATTTAACCGAATTGGTAATGTAACAGTTTGTTCAGGAAGATGATTTCATTTGATGAATGTGATGGATGTGTAGAACGTTTAGAACCATCAGAGGGGCGTTTCCTTTGGGTAACTTGTTATGGAAATGAAGTCGACGGATTCTTTATTTATATAATAAAGAATTTATCTGCCTTATAACACACTTTATTGATTTGTTTGAGAGGCATTTCAGAATTTGAAAATATCAAGACCACAAGGAGTATATGGATTATAAACTTCTTCATTGTAGAAAGTAGCGGTTTCGGTATAGATCCTTATAAAAGTCCTGTATTCTTGACATTACATATATCGATGCGGTACATGTTGCAATTTTTGTAACATGCAACAAAAAAATAGAAATTGAATTAAAGTGCTCATATTGGCGAGTGTGTATAAGTTTGCAACGACATTTAAAGTCAGTGTTACCCATTTAACATTTTAACATTTTTTTAACATACGGCTTTGATCGATAAACGCATATATTGAACCATTCTCTCCCCACAGAGGCAGATCAAGCCATGAAATGTTGATACAGCCTCTGTTCTAAAACGCCGAAATGAGTGGGTTCCGGCAACCCACTGATTTCGGCATAATAGAACAGAGGCTGTATCAACATGTCATGGCTTGATCTGCCTCTGTGGGGAGAGAATGGTATTGAAAAATGAACTTCAAGAGCATCGTGATGTTTTATCTATTTCTCTGCCTTATTTCTAAAGTTTTGTGGTCGTATGCTTCCTTTCATTTGTCGATAAATTAGATTTTGTCAGAAAGAAGGGATATCAGGTGTCTTCATGATGCAGACTTTAGGGTAAACGGTCCTTGCTCATCCTCATGGCATGCACTGTTTCGGGGGATTGTAAGATAACACATACTGCGACCAGGGGAGAGTCATGAAACTTTTACAATATGTTGAGGGAGGTTCATTTTGAAATAGACTGTAACAAACCAAGGTTTTGAAATAGGTTTTGAAGGCTTTGTCGATAGAATACATGTAGGTCTGAAAAATGCTCTGTTTTAAAAAACTTATGTTAGAATAAGTAAGATTTAAATTAAATTAATTGAGACATGTACATGTATTCTAGATTAAATTTATGAAACCGAAACGTTAAACTTGATCAAATTTAAAATTTGACAACTTGATTTGTGCATGTTTCTTAGACATTTAAGGTTTTTTGTCTTCAAATGTTTTTATCTAGTATGTATCCTCATAGGATCCAGCATCTCATATTCCAAGCCAATGAGGCAAAGTCGATAATGAATACTCGTAAAAAAGTAAAAAGTATAAAGCAAAACCCAATGGCGGCATTTTTTATGTGAGCGCCTTTGCTTAGCTGAACGATGTCAGTTTGGTTCTGTGAGGTTATATTGTTTATCGTGGTTCCTTCCGCATCAGCGGATATCTGTCTGTCCTCCTACATTTAACTGTGGTGTCAAGTTGGTAATGACTCTGTTTCCAATGAAAGACAACTTTGAGATCCTCACCCTAATAAAGTAGGTATTCTACATTTAGGTAGTTAAACCTTTGTACATATTTTGCTATAGTTGCTCACATTCTGTACATTCTGGTTTGGTGATTTTGTTCATGGCATAACGGTTAAAACATTCATTCTCCATCAAGTGAGCCAAGATTATAGTAACTTTTCATTAAGATTTACTTATTTATCTCCTTAAAAATGTCTTTCTCTCTTTTGGGATTTCAATTGACAGTCATGCAAATATCTGCTAAACTTGCTACACATATACTGCAGATTGATATGTTATGTGTGTTATGAGATAAACAATCTTCCCATTACCATCAAATATTTTCTTCTAGCTTTGTGTTCTATTCATGAAATTCAGCATGTTTCTTCTGATATACGGTTAGTAAGTTATATAAACAAGTGAGATTTTCCATATTCAATCCACTACCTAGAGTTCTTGTATCTAATGACCAGGGTATCAGTTACAACTTAAGTTACCTCTCGTGTTCGGGCCATATGGTAGATTAAATGAGGTCATCGAATTCTCTCTTAGAAGGGTTTTTGTGTTTGAAAGCTTTCAGCGATGCTTTGGATACATGCCAACATATTCCACAATGCTTCTGCATGACTGGTGATATAAATGAAAACATACTTCATACATCATACTTTTTTTTTTGCTCGGCTTCATTGTAAGACAAACGTTGAAAGATTCACATTTCTACTAAATTGTTCAATTGTTCAACTTCTGTCTTGTTTATTACTATTTGACTCTAGCATCATAATTTCTGACACCTTGTTTTCTAACTTGATAAAGAAAAGGATAATCACATGTATTTGTACCTTTAGTGCAGATGGTAGTGTAGTAATAACTGCGTGTATGTATAAACAGACTACTTGATCTTCCAAGTAGGCACACTGTCTCGTCATCTTTTTTGTGTAGCATTTGAGTAATTGAATTTGATCGTGTATCATAATAACGTGAGGTATTATCACATGTTATTCGTATCAATGAATTCGTAACTTCAAGTCACTCGTTTTATTTGTATAAATATAAAACCAGCGATTTAAAATTTAATGTTTAAGAGCTGTGGTATGATTATTAAATGACATATAAGCGAGATGTTTTGGAAGTGAATTTAAACGTAATGTTATCCAAGAAATGGTATCGTATTTATTTGCGGGTAACATATTCCTAACAAAGTAAAAAGACGGTTATGAAATTGACCAAAAGAAAAAGAAAACCAAATGATAGCATCCAATCAATTCGTGCGGAAAACATGTTATTACTTTGTGTTGTAAGACGATCAGTTTCCACTAAGCAAGTCACATGTTTAAAAAGATTTGCAGTTGGGTATCTCGACTTCCTCTCAATCTTCAGTGGGAACACTTCTGAATAGCCATTACTCCACAACTTTGTTGGATAACTTTTCT
The DNA here is from genome assembly GCA_916613615.1 of Steromphala cineraria. Classification (NCBI taxonomy): domain Eukaryota; kingdom Metazoa; phylum Mollusca; class Gastropoda; order Trochida; family Trochidae; genus Steromphala; species Steromphala cineraria. The sequence goes on along the minus strand of OU744731.1, from coordinate 18,072,742 downwards.
AGACTACCTGCCTGACACTGTTCAGAGAATTATCACACCATTTATCTAAAGAAATGTTCAGGGTTGATAATTGTTTTAGATATCTATTAATCAGCATTCCTTTCTCAAGCTGGTAAATAACAAATAAAGTATGTTATCGACGAATAAGCTATGTTTCTTTGAAATGAATGTGTAAACCCGATTAGACAAACATGTGAAGATAAGGCTAAAACAATCAAAAAAATGTTTCGGGCCTTTACAGATAAAGAAAAATACGATGACGTTGATTTTTGATAACATAATTTTATTTTAAAAATAACAATTAAACCTGTCGATAAATTGTTCACTGCCAAAAAGGATATTGAAGGCGTACAGGAAAAGAAACGGGCACTTTTCCCCTTGTCAGTATATAGCTTGTCGCGTGAGTTTGATACTGACCGGGCGTAAACCAGAAACGTACTTATTGTTTTATGAACTAACAGAAGGATATAGATAAATATTCGTTTGTTTCGGAATGTTCAAAGTTATTGGGATAATTGGATATTGTTTGTTTGTTTAGGATTCAGGTTCAATATCATTTGGGAAAGAGTAACTAACGTCGGTTTTATAGATTCATGACCATGTTATGCAAAAATTAATGTATTAACAGAATAACAAGTAAATGGTTGGAGAGTTTCAATCTTCTTTCAATCTTGTCATGTCGAAGCCAGCCATTCTGACGATAATATATCATTCAATTAAAAATCCTCACTAGTTGCAACTTACGCTTGAAAATCGTTACCTTTGGTAACGTGATGCAATTTGATCGTGCTTTAAACATAGGCTCTTTAAACATATGTTTCAACAAGAATGTTCCCACAGAACTGTATCCTTAAGTTAGATTCCAGCTGCACCTTTTTTGTTAACGATAGATAAATTAATTGTAGATGCAGATTTTAAATAAGGACTGAAACAGGCTACATGTTTCGTTACAAGTGGCGTTATGGAACCTGCAATAAATGTATGCATTAATAACTTTCAACAAAATAACTCTCGTCATTTCAAAACCAAACGCTAGACCCCTTGTTTAACATGGAACATTTATTGGTTGGTCGTTTTAATAAAGGTGGATTTATCTATATATTTTACGTTCCAACAAAGGTAGCATTACAAACTCGTCGGAAAAAGTTATTAATTGAAATAACTCTCATTAAATAACGAAAAGGGCTAGAACGTTGAAATAAACTCAGTCATGAATAAAACCAATCTCCATGACATTGAACAACGAAAAATGTTATTTGGCATAACCCGTAGTGAGCTCCAACAAGATTCAAGTGAGAAGGGAAAATACCCATGACTCCCATTTTTATGAATTTTTCACTCTAAAATCATATGTAGTGGAAAGGAAACATTACATTACATAAAATCTAAATATGTTCATGACGAATGTAAGCTCGTAACAAACGTTTGCATGAGCAGAAATTAGAAGGAAAATGTGACGTCGTCTTATGGCGCTTTGTCTGCATTGTCAAAACACATCTTGTCTGCATTGTCAAAACAAATCTTGTCTGCATTGTCAAAACACATCTTGTCTGCATTGTCAAAACACATCTTGTCTGCATTGTCAAAACAAATTGTTGATAAAATGTAAACATTATTGCGATTCTTTAAATATTTTGTATCCATGGACAGTGTGTGTCAAGTTTGAAAGGTTTCTCATGGTTTTGTGGTCTAGTTTTGATGGTTTTTAGGTGATGTTTTCTACTGTGTTGATGACCGTGATCCTTTATGAGCATTTGTTTGACATTTGTGTCACGTGACTTCGCACCAATGGCAAATTCACGTGTTTTTCACCTTTTTGCGTCCCCATAATGCGTAAACATTTGTCCTGTACTTCTCAAATACTAAAAACTAGGAATAATCAATATACATGTAGGTCATTCTTTTTCTGTAGATGTAGATCGATATATTTCATTCAAGCGCGGCACCTATGGCCCTTTATAGGGCATATGACATCAAAAAATCTAATCTAATCTAATCTGTACCTGTTAAAAAAACTTCACCACTCTAGAGGCAAATATAAATTACTCCTGAGACAAAAAATCATAAAATATACATACAGATGGTTTCACCGGCAGTCGAGCGCATTACGCCAACATTTGTTTGACAATTGTGTCACGTGACTTCGCAACAATGGCAAATTTACGCGTTTTTCACCTTTTGCACCTTTTGCGTCTCCATAATGCGTAAACATTTGCCCTTTACTTGTCAAATACAAAGAAAAAGGGATAATCTAATTTTAAAGCGATGTTTACTGTCAATATTTTTATCAGATACTTTTTCATTATGTCAGTTTAAAAGAGCTAACATTTTTTAGTTCAATAAGGTTTTACAAGAAACAATTCAGTGAGTTCACGGTTTCGTCGATTTAAAAATGTATTAGTGGTATAATCAATACTGATAACTTTTACTTTTATCTCAAAACAAAATGGTTTTATGCATGTAGTGATTCGTAATGTCATTGTCAAGACAAGAGTTAAATTGACATTAAAGGAAGTTACCCATATTTAAAATGGTCTTTAATGTTAATCAACTTATATCATCCGATGTAAGTTATGTCTGTTCTATCCGTATAACTCTGGAAAGAAACGTAGGTATGAAAATGTAAAACTCAGTGTAAAATTTGATATAAAACTATCCTACATAAACTGTAAGAGGTCTACGTTTAGTTCAGCTAACTGATAGACCAACACATATTGCTTACTGTACACATTGACATATGTGTTTTTCTTTTATCTCTAAATTGACATGAAAAAGTGTTAAACACAACGTTTCCGTTTTCAGGCCATTGTGTTTTGTAGGAAATTACAGAGCCACAGAGTAAACTGATCTACCCTTTAGAATCTCAATTTCTAAGGGTCATTACACATAGTTTCAACTGTAGAAATAGATCAATATACATGTAGGTTATTCTTTTTCTGTAGATGTAGATCGATATATTTCATTCAAGCGCGGCACCTATGGCCCTTTATAGGGCATATGACAACAAAAAATCTAATCTAATCTAATCTGTACCTGTTAAAAAACTTCACCACTCTAGAGGCAGTTATAAATTACTCCTGAGACAAAAAATCTGTAAATTTACATACGGATGGTTTCACCGGCAGTCGGGCGCATTACGCCAACTTACTCCTTGGCAGTAAAAGCTATTAACAATATAGAACTTATGGAAAGTGTTACCAACTATTCCATGTTCCTTAACTTGAACCTTGCAATCAGCGCTTCAAATAAATGATTATTATATGACATTTTTATTAAACTGTGTTAATCAACGTCGATGTTACATTTTTGGGTTACGCTTGAATGAACTACACACAAAAGGATATACTAGATGAGTTTTTATCAATTTGAAATTTATTACAGCCCATGTAAAACATGAATATGATAAATTTTATGGCACATATTTCAAGGCGACTTGTTATGAATATAAATAAAATATTAAAGCTTCATTTTTGATACAGGTTGATTGTCCTTCGCAATAGAATCAAGTTATCAAGGTATACCATTACTGTTCCAACTCACTGCTACCGCTTTCCGTTAACACAACACCAGATTGATTAGTTTGCACTTCCTGGTTCAAAGGGAAAAGTTCAAATTCTGGAATGTTTGGGGACGATTCGGTTCTGTGACAAAGACAGTCTTGAAGTCTAGGACTTTTCTTCTTGTAACTCCTACTGAGATGAAAACTGTCTTCAGACACATTGTCCAAGTCACATCCGCAACTGATGCTATTGTCCACATAATGACATGGATGTTTCCCATTCCCTATACAAACAGTGGCGTTAATCCGTTGATGTAAACAAGGGCTACTGTGTCGCTTATTACGTATTCTCCAAGAATCGGAACTCTCTCTGTCTGACAAACACTCACCATAACCATTCGGTACGTGCTTTCCATTTCTTACCCTCCAATCATCTGGGATATGTGTGGCGATGTGTTCAGATGAGTCTACAAGCCCTGTACTCCTGGGACGAAGAAGCTCAACTCGAGGACAATGCTTCGGACACTTTTTGGCTTCCAATTGTTTCCTACAGAATAATCTTGCTGCTGCAAGACGAAATGACGTACTTGTAAGACAGTAGATAATGACATTCCAGAAACTGTTGCTGAGCGCTAACCACGTGACTCCAAAATCAAGAAGTGGATGAACTTTGATCTTCCCCAATGTCATCACTAATTGAGTAACCGTCCATGGTGTAACAGCAACAAAGAACCCAATGGTAATAAGACCCAGTGTTTTGGCAGCTTTCAAATTGAGCGATCGGCGAGATCCCTGAAACAAGGGAAAAACTTAATCAATCATACCATACATTTTCAAAGTGTATTGTAATATTTAGAGCATAACCAACGAGCTATGAGTGATTGCGGATTACCGTATATCAGCGAAAGTCGAAATAATGTACTGTTGGTGTTCACTTAGTGAGCGACTGAACATTATTTTGACGAGTGCAGATATCCGTATCCCTCGTACCGAATAGGGTATTCTAAATAACATTAGAATACAAATATTAAAAAAACTACTGAAAACATGCGAATAAATCTTAGTGATACTGTAGTAAGTGACATCAATCAATTGTTTTGTCAAGTCATCGTACTAGCTTTAAACCCAAGACTAATGAGCTTATTGTTATAGGAAAACTTATTAAAATACTGAAAAGATTTTGAGTTGACATATAAGTCATATGAAGTAGGATTACCATAGATGGTTGGTGAATACTGGTGGTTTTGATGGACTCCTGAGAGCATCGTCCATAGTGTTTCCTCATTTCAAGAGCAGGCCGCGACTGAAAGATAAATAATTGAAGAAGAGATAAGTAATTAACGAGATTGGTTAAACACAAATTCGTGGATTGGATTTTCGTTCATCTCTTCTTTCGTGACTTGACACACTCTTGCTTTGGCAGAAAATCAAATAAAGCGCTTGCTCTAATTCCTGTTTTTGACATGCAGACTTTTGACGTTAAATATACATCATCAAGTAATCTTTCCAAATAGAACAAATGAGTATTTGCCTTTGGTTAAAGCATTGATTTTATATCAGCAAGACACTAGATTTAAGACACTATCTAGTGTTCATTCGTTTTGAGAATAAACCCTTCTCAGTTCTTCCTATGTTGTTGCATGTGAACGTTCCCTGATAAAACACATACTGCAATGGTTGGAGTGATATAAAATGAAAACTGACAATGTTTATGTGGGGAAGCAGCACTTGTCACTTGAATTTCATTTGAGTGATACATATTTAGAGAGAGCATGACATAGGTGATTGTATCATCCAATGTTATGTTTTCATTGCCTGTCTTTATACTGTGATATTTCAGGCGTTATTATGCGTTTTATATAGTATAGTAGTTTTATAATAAATATATACCATACTCAGGCCTGTGCTTTCTATAATTGGTTCACGAAAAGTATGATATGACATTCAACCTACATTGTACAACAAATTACACGAAAGTGAGCCACTGCCATCTTCGGGTTGATCTAAAAATAACTGACTTAGTTCTTATCCACTTCTAGTAAAGGGGGTTTTAAATGTTATAAGTAATTCTCCTATGTACATATTACTTAAGTTTAACATTTTCACCAAGCTATTTAAGTATATCAATCTGATCTTAATATAACGTACATGTATATACGATCTCCTGAAATGAGAACTTTGAATCAAAACAAGCACTAGGAACAAGTGACCATGGTAATCAAACTACTTGGTTAAACAGTGGTGGATTGGCAGTTTCGTTATGGGAAAATTGGTGCATTGAATTCTCATCCTGATAAATATTCATATTGTTGAATACCGAATCAGATGGCATAAAAATTCAACAAAACCTGCAAAGGGTAAACAGTTGCTCACCTTAAGTTTGTTCACTAACCATGCATTCTACAGTGCAAATATCCTGTAATTGGAATAACGAAACAGATTATGATGAAATTTCACTTCATAAATTCAGATTTATTTTGCATTATTATATCCGTATGCCAGACCTACAAGCCATCAGTAACAAATCTGGCAGGTCATGAAAGTAACCAAGGGTCCAAATTTTGAAAACACTATTTTTCATTTTCTCTACAAAATTCTTCATGACTGTACAACAGCTTAAATTTGGACCTAAGTCATAATTGTCCACTTGCATTCAGTCGATGTCATTGTGCTGATTTTGTTCTCGGAGAGTCAATATGGAATATCTTAATCGGAATCTAAGAAAGACGGAATTTCAAAATTCGACCCCTATCCATCTATGCCAAACAATGCCAAATTTCGAAAGTCTTCACCGCTGATCTGTCTAGGCTATCCAAAACATGGCTTGAGAATGGATATTTTACACATGAACAATTGGTGATCATTCGTCAGTGCTGCTGGGGGTATTTGATCGACGCCCAAACGAAACCCAAATAAACATGGTATTTGCACTAAGACACACTAGCGAGTGAACAGACAAAAGGCACGCAGCTGTAGGTTTCCATACATACATCCTAATTAATCTACGTTGCTAATGATTAAAAAAGGGAAACATTTAGCAAGAAGATCATCGAAGTTGCGTATCGTAATTGTATATTACACTCATAATCTGCTTTCTCAACAAGCTGGATTTTATCACATGGAGTATGATAGAAGCCTTATGGCAACGGTAGTGTACTTGTATAAACGATTAAACATAGAGATACAGGGAAAGATAGAAAAATATATCACGTTTTCGGAGTACATACAGTGGGATTCACATACGGGATTATTGGCTGTTATAGGCAAATGATGAATACGTTGTTCATTTGAGTTATTTGTTAGTAAGATAAAGTATATGTACAAATAATAACACAATGTACAAAAAAGAACGTCAACAATCCGTCCTCTTGCAGAGACTAAATGTTTCCTATTTTGACACCATTTAACCATTTCCTGATCAACGAATAAGAGTTATACTCGGTCAATTTTTTAAAGTTCGTGCGAATGTAATAATATGTAGTAGCAGATTGCAGTCATAATCAATAGCATAATATATTCGTACCCCTTAGCCTCTGATACCAAACTAAGACCACTTTATCGTACCTCTACAAGCCCACTTTGACATTAAAGGATAGACTACAGACGCATCAAATAGCTAAGATCTAAGAGTCCGAATTACAACACGCACTGTGATGCTAATTTACAGATACTGTCACAATGGAACCATATGGCTTTTCTGATAACGCATCTGTTTCTCACAAACTAGGTTACGCATATAGCATTTCTCAGCTCTATCAGTAATACCAAAACCTTTGAAATTTTAATCTGTTTCAATTATTCATCATGTTTCTAGACACTGTTTTTGTCAATATGTGTCTGACTAATCCTTTGTATACAATTGTTTTACAAACTGTACAATCTGAATATATATAACAAGAAAATATTACACTTAAGTTAAAATGGAAAATGGAAAGGTCTTTCGTGATATTTTGTTCTTATCTTAATAAATGTCATTTGATGACGAATACATAATCCTCAGAGAGACAACTTCTTGCACCATCTTGCAATAAGTAAAAGTTAAATTTTTTTACAATTTTCATTTCCTCAAAACCCGTTATATTGTGAATTTCACTTAAACCTAATTTCTTCATATATCTTTAAATAAAATTCGATTGTTTATTATTGTGCCTTAAGAATAGAAAATAAATTTCACAGATTCTGTATTGTGTCAAGAACTTTTAAAGTGTTTGGAAAAGAATGTTCTTAAAATACAGTTGAAGTGAGAACAAAGCAATGGGAATAACAATTCTGGAACATAAAGACCAGCATAAAAAATGTTTTGTCATTAGTAAGAAGCTTTACTTTTATTTCTGAATAAAAAGTTTTATGTATGTGGTGATTCATTGTTTCATTGCCCAGACAAGAGGTACAATGATATAAAAGGGAAGAACCAAATCTGTAATTGCTTTCGATCTTCCTCCACTCCTATCCTCCAGTTAACGGTTCTTTAGTTATTGATTCCTACCGATGTGCCGCATGCAATTCCATTGGAGTGCGAATACATGATCCTGCACTATATGTAAGGGCCTCTTTTAGTTCGGCGTATAGACTGACCCGGGCGAAGAGGGGGTTAACCGATTTTAAAACCTGTATGCTCCACTGCATGGCTCCTTGTCCTCTCTAACAGTGTATATACTGTAATACTGATCGGGACGTCAATCATATGTAACAAATATCTCAAATTTGTCTTGATGTTATTATATCAATAACAAGCTTTTCGGAAATTGCCTGACCCATATTTAAGTAAGAATGTAGGACGTGTGTGCTCTGTTAAAATAGTGGACAACTTGAATATCTTCAACACGATACAAGATTATATTTCTATCAATTCGTGATCGTTGCAAATGATTAATGGAATGCATAGTCCTGATGATAGCGTAGCTTTCATTCAATACACTTAATTAACTCACTGATGACATGACACCCTGGTTTCGTAATTATTCCCAGGACCCAGAGGCTATATATTCAGTCTTGATCAAGTTAGCATGGATTATAGGTACAGTCTCCATTACGATTCCCTACTGTATTTAGGCTACTGGTGGGACTCTCTATTCGTCCGATCATGCAAATACGTGCTGAGAAAGCTACATATAAACTCCTGAAAGATGAATAACTCCTCTAGAGGTCACATAATTCCCTCATTATCATCATATTTGTACTTCTTTCTTTATTTCTTATTCATTGAATTCAGCACGTATTTGATTTTTTCGGGTCTTAAAATACGCCATTCTCAGTCGTGACGATAGCGTGTGTTCGGCGGTAGGGACTCGGTTATATATAGCACTCAGATGTTAATATTTAATCAATTATCTAGTGTTTCTTCTTTATCTAATTACAAAGGTTTTCAGTTACAACTCTCTGCTCAGCTTACTCCCCATGTTCTGGTCATATGGTATGTAAGTAAGGCCACTGTACGCTCTTTGAGAGGGATGTTCTTGATAACAAGATTTCAGCGATGCATGCTTTGAAAACATGCCTATATTTTTCACGATGATAAGTGTTTTCGTGGGAGTCACTATTCCGTATACTACATGAATACTGCTAAAACATATAAAAAAATACTTGACTCATTCTTTTAAATAACCTCTTCTTGTCCGATCCGGTAAATTATCGTTCATAAAAATCGAAAGTTCAATATTTCAGCTTAATTGTTTACTAAATATCCACGAATAATTGTTTAAATGCCAAATGTACTGACGAGCACTTACATCGTATATGTTATAGAATGTTTTGGTTTAGAAACATATGTTACAATATATAGCCTACTCTTACTTATAGAGGGGTAATGACAAATACGTCAAAGAAAACAATCTGATGAATAAAAAAAGGAAACTTACATGTATTTGGTTAAGTTGCTTTTTTATAATAAATTGTGTTTAAGCGATAAATGGTATGACAGCAATCACGACACTACATTTGGACAACTTGTGTGGAACACGCCTATCATAATAATACTTAAGTACCAGTTATTGTAGATAGAGAATCATGTATGAAGCGAAGGCTACATGCGTCCATACAAGTGGTTACACATTTTAATCATTGAGTATGTTCGATTATTGACTTTATTGATAGCCATTATCATTTACTTTATGGCATCTTGAAAAATACATGTGAACAATTTGTGTAACTAAATTAAAAAATGTATCAAGTTTCTATGACCTACACAGAATTTTGGATTATCTTGGAACATTTATTGATTGCACTGCGCATGCGCTACTGGCCGTCATAGTGATTTTTGTATCGAGAAGTTTGATTTCTAAAATTGTATTTATTTGAAACATCATCATACCAATCATTCTTATTCATTTTACTTTATATAAAAAGGAACATTTCAAACATTGTGTCTTTAAATTGCAAGAAGTGAATTTGTTTCGTCTTTCGTAACTCACTGTGGTATAAAATGACTAAGATAGTATCTTGATACGCACACTGAAAGTATATGGAAGTAAATGTAGTTTTATTTATGTGACATTAGAAGTTGAAATAGATGAACTTTTGGTTGAACAATTCTGTGTTTCCACGTAAGATGAGATGATTTGATAGGGTTACTCAAGTTTTGTGCAGGGAGATTCAAGCAACCATTTTCAATGTTAAATGAAGGTATCAAAATATTTTTTTTACTTTGTACTTTTTGTACTATTTTGATGACACATAGCATTGGCGATATGCAATAAAAGTAGGTCTCTCGATGTTAAATTCAAGGCTGTGGAATATATAATTTGATTATATCACAAATATACACTCAAAAAGACAAACTGTAATAATCATAAATTGACAAATATGTTTCTCAACAATGTACATATGTAAACATAGAATAGGGAAAATTAGTCTCATACTGGATCATACCTGTTTCCCAGTTGGAGTTGTCGCCCCTGATTTCTGCTGAGTGGCGACTGTTAGAATGCGGAGGTAGCATACAAGCATTATAATTGCAGGTGTGATATAAAACAATGACATCACAGTGGCAGTAATGGATGCATTTGGGTAGAAGGGTTCACAGTTAATTCCAACTTGATCGTAATAGAACTGGTCGAATCCAAACACAGTGGTTCCGTAAACAGTGAAACATATCACCCAGCTCAGCACGATGGCGGCTATGACTTTATGTCGTGTCACCAACAAACGATATCGCAGAGGATGGAAAATAGATATGTATCTGTCAACGGCTATCAACGTCAATGAAAGCGTTGATTCGTGGAAAAGGCTAGATATACACAGCGCTTGCATTTTACAGACAGTTTTCCCGTATGGCCAACATCCATATAAAGCAGGATAGACGCAGAGCGCAGTAACAGTGATCCCCATCGTACAGTCGGTACATGCTAGTGACGTCATCAACATGCGAGCCGACTCCATGAAGTAACCTCTCGTCCAGCGAGAGTTGAGCACAATCAGACACACAACGTTACCTCCAATAATAGCTGTCGAAATAAGTGCAACTATCACTGACTTACTGACCGAGTCTGTTGATGTTGTGATATTGGTGCCGCTGCAAAACAGCCTTTCGTCTAAGCTCATTTTAAAAACGAAACTTTAAAGTTAGTTAATACACATCCTTATGTAATGTAACTACATGCAGCTTTGAAGTTAAATTCCAATCAGAAAAGCTTTGAAATGAGCAACTTGATGTTGGCAGATGAACGAAAGGTAAAATACTCGTCGTTTTCTTCTCACGCAACACGCCTATTAGTTATAATTTCATACTTCCTCGTCTTCAAAACATCCTGCTGAGATATGAGAGACACTTTTAACAACTGTGGTAGAAATCCGACATTGTCTCATAGAAGAGACGCAAATAGACTGTCGACGATTATCAATTCGATTTCACTCACAAACTTTCACAAGACGTGCAAGATTTCTTTGTCGGAAATTAACTCTTCATTCTTCATAGCTTTCTCTGATGTTCACAATCAACGTCTGTCAAATATTACCTTCATGAGGTTATATCCGCCGAAATTACTTCGAACTTCTAATTGTGTTCTTCGGTCATCCGTCTGCCGTCGAATCAGTTCTTTTATGACAGTTCTTCAGAAATAACGTTATAGGCAAACATCTCAAATACACGCCTTTCCCATTCATCCATCACGTCTTTGCACTGAGCTAATCTCATTCATAACACGAGTCGATGGTGTTGTAGCCTTGTTTACGGGAATCAGTCAATATTTCATTCCCGTAGCCCGTAGATGAAATGAAGGAGATATATAATGAGCAGAGTAACCTATATTCGCGGTACTCCTACACTCCTGTAGATGTAAGTCTCAAGGCACTGACAGGCACTCATGTTACGTCCTCCCTACATCGCTGATCAGTCGCTATACAGCCTGGCCCGCCTCTCTTTGCTGTACCTGGCGCGCTGTGAGGAGCTCTATCGAAGGAAATAGTGGGTTGATATAAAGGGAATCGGTCGATTGTTTTATTAGTCTGAGGGCTGCTCACGAAAAGGACTGACGCTCCAGTAGGGTCATAAATTCCTAAAATCAATGTGTAACCTCCACACTTTTATAAGACATTAGAGCTGAGAGGATTAAGCAAACATATTGTATAATAGTGAGACATGAAATATGTCTGTAAGCCAATCTAAAGTATGTCTAAAGCAAATACCTTCTTCTTACCGATTAGACGTAAAGTTTTGTAACGTGATTTTGATTTTAAGCATACCTTATCAATAAAGGATATGGCTAATATATATTTCAAATGTCAAAGAGTGAATAATAAATTACAAAAGAAAAGACACAGATATTCTACATAAATTAACATATCGATTTCTTACATTAAACTGTTTAAGCTATATTTTGCAAGCTTCACCAATGTTGAAGAAACGTGTAAGTTTTCTTTTATTGTAAGCAAATATGCACACACGGATTTTTCTATAATGATTACGTCTCTTCCTATGCTCATTAATACAAGACAGATAAGTCCACAAACACAAGCAGCGATTATCAATACAAGTCTTTGCAAAGTGCATATTTGCGATGTTAACACGGTTGCTCAGCAGACAAGCTAATTGATAGCTACACGATAAGCAGCGGAAATGATATAATCCATTCTAAGGACTGGACATAACACAGCAACTCTGTTTACTTCTGTTTGGTATCTTCTGGAGACGACTCGTTATTACTCCACCGGATATTGCTTATCAATTATGATTCTTACTGACATTTGAATACAAGGAAAAAAGAGTATCCTTATACCATAACGACATACATAAAATGATCTTATTAACGTCACAAAGGACTAACATTTCAAATGGTAATTTATCAGGAAATGTTGCCATAATATTGTTTATATTGTAGTAAGATATACGTAGTTGTTTCGAAAGACACTCGAGCTCAATATCTCTTCAGATATCGTCAGTTTTCTATAAATATATTTATTGCACATATTCATTATTCTTGCGTTGTCAGCTTAAGACCGTTCATCTATTCGTCATTGTCCAATTTCAACTTAGCAATAACCTATTTAGGACACATTTTCGCACATATGTTAATGCACGTTAATTTTGATACCCATTTGACATCGTTTGAGAACAAATACACATTCTGATGTAAGCTATCTACATTTGCAATCAAGTACTCAGTGTCATTTCAATTGACGTGCAATCTACGATTAATGAATAAGAATGTCGTAGGCAATTTCAATTATGGTTCGCATTGAATTGTAAGAGTCGGTTATACTAAAAAGCGAGAAATTCATAGTTAAATAGTTAAACCCCAGGAATATGTAATTGAAGGGAAGGGGGTGGTAACAAGGAGGATGAAAGATAAATCTATAAAACTATTTCGAACCTCTATGAACCTCAACCGTTTTATTCACAATATAATGTTGCAATTTGGTAATAAACATCAGGAATTCAGGAATGAAGATAGGGTGAGTTGTTGCCAATTGTTGATGGGGGAGGAGTAACTATCATACGGTAAATTCATTCAAAACTATTTCGGATCCCATAAACCTCACCCCTTTGATCCAGCATTGTAATAGGCGCAAATAACCTTTTGGTTTTAAACCTTAGGAATTCGATCATCAAGTAATACGATAACGTACATATATTTGTGTTAACGAAACCTGCATCGTACAACAGGTCGCTCCCAGCTAGCTGTTCTCGTTTCAGGACATAAACATGTAGAAAATACAATGTAGCTAGTTACACAGCTGCTGGTCAAGTCACGCTATCAACGTCCATTAGTTGTGAGGGCTGATCAACAGCTGTGTTACATCTACCAACACCATCTGGTAACCTTATATCTCTCTATAGAATATACATCAATAACCACCTTCCTCCAATGGAAATAGTTCCTCCGACAAACTAAGAATATGTATATGTCATACGAAGACATTGAAATGTACGATATTTGATTATATGAAAAAAATATTCAGGATTATCTATTAACATCTTGACATTTTTTTTTTCATTTCTGACCATACCGTTTAGTTTTCTGAGATGATGAATATAGAAGAAGGAAAATGACCTACCAAGATTATTGAATTAGATTTCACAATGCAGAATGTCAATGGTGTATATAATTGGATTTTCAAAATGTCAAACTTCGCAGTGAACGCTTACATCAAGATTTCTGCCAGTCAACGTCAGTCACGTGATACGAACAGACAGGAATAAAAGATAATTCTATTCTAAAAGGAAATGGTCACAGAGAACGAATAGACAAGCTACCTACTTTGATGTATATTTATGATTTCATTTCATGAACAATTTAAATATTTTCTCACATAACATTGTAGGATTTTATTCTGCCAAAAGATGATGTTGAATTGTAAAGAATAAAAAATAATCTGGATGAAGACCAATAACTACTTTGAGAAACCTTGTATGACTATCCCAAAGCAAGGCGCACTTATTGCCTTAAAAATCTTGACAGTAAGAAGTGTTTGCAAATTGAAACACAGTTTACTTTTGGGATTTGAAATCAATATTCGTCTCCTCAGGCTATTCATGTCGTGTCTTTGTACGCAATGAACACAGCAGATTATTAAGATGTACACACCTGCATCACTTGCGGTTTTTCTGATTTAGTCAAGTGAGAATATCATGCTTTCGAGACTTCGTTTGCACGTAATTTTCATCACTTATGTCACCATTTGTTTAGTCAAAACAAAGAAAATTTCACGTATCACTGAATCGAAACAGTTGTGAAAATGAACGAAATATGACGAAAATGTCAGACTACGTCACATTTTCAAAATCCAATTTCTTTACTTGAAGTAAACAGAATGGACTGGCCATATGTTCAGCATTAAGTACTAAATAACAGGACTGATCCCGCGTCATTTTTCCCGGCAACAAGTATGAAATTCGAATATATGCTGACACATTTAATCGCAACTACCCTTTTTCCTACATGTTAAAACACCTCAAGGACATTACAGATTACAGTTTTTGGCCCTACAATAAATAACTGTAAAGCACAAGAAAAGGGTGCTGTTTCTTCAAGAAAGGTAAAATTTAGCTTTCAGTTTGATCGTGGTCTGATCATATTGGACGTTGACTTCTCATGGTATAGACACATTGAAATTATGATCATTATCATCTCAGTGAAGTTCTCGAAGGGCATGTGGAGGTTGGTGTAGTGATACAAGAAGTGCTAGAGTTGCCAACTTCTTTATTATTATATTATATTATATTATATTATATTATATTATATTATATTATATTATATTATATTATATTATATTATATTATATTATATTATATTATATTATATTATATTATATTATATTATATTATCTGGGCTTCGTCTTGCCCCTTCTGTGTTTTTTCAAAAAAGAGATGAACTTCATTTTGGGATGAAAACATAAGATACTTGCTAGCGGTTACGGATGAAACTTAGCTTTTGAGAAATGAAATACATCACTTTGTAGAAAAATCTTTCGTCGAAATTTTGATATCATATTTAGATTGTTTAAGCAACAATAACATACTTATTCGACGCTTCAAGCACAGTACCCCTCCTGGAAAGGGCATGTCATTTAACGAACCCGCTTTCGGTGACGTAATCATTATGCTTGTAGGATTTACACCGTGTCTCAACTACCGTAATTGCGTTCGATGGGTATCAACTTTGACAGCAACGAATACCTTATTAAGCCATTAAATTTAATAATTTGTCATTTTACATTATTATGTATTATTTGATTGTGTGATATAATTTGTATTTTAAATATGTCTATAATATTATATTTTAAATTTGCATCATGAAGATTTTAGTGTCTCATAGGCCACATTGGCCGGACACTTTTAATGTGTGTGACACTCAAATAAAATAATATTCTCTCCCCCCCCCCCCCCTTATTTGGAGAAAAAGAGTATAAAATCTAGTTGAGCGCGACAAAGACGGTTTTCAAGCGTACATTTAGAAACCGGAAGTTGTGAACTGCCACACTTGATTCGCCGTTATGTCGACTGCCGTTTCGGTATTTTCTGGTAAATTATCTCCTATTTGATGAATTTTGGTCCGATTTTCTCAAGGTTGGTCGCTAAATTTTTCCAAAAATACAACGTATACATTAAGTTCTTACAAAAATATTGCAAGTATGATATAGCATCTTTAACACTAATAACAAGCTTAAGGTTGCCTTTTTCCAGGTTTGGCCTTTGGGCAATGTGAAGTTGGTTACTTATTCCTTATTCGAAATTCAGTTTTTCAAGTTACTTATTCAGAACAGACGATTTAGGGTGCCAAGGAATACGTGCACCACCTTCTAAGTATACTCAAATGAAAGGTAATTTAATTGCTCATCCAGTGAGGTCTCTTACGACATATTACATAGAGGCGGTAATGTCCCAAAAACCAACACTAAGTAAACACTGCCTGGCCTTTGGCAGTTACAACCGTCAGTGTAAAAGGCTTAATATACCCTTATATGAGTAATAAAACACATATGTTGCATGAAAACTCGTTGGAAAGTGTATTTGTTAAAACAAATATATATGTCATACATAACATAGAAGGTCTTGTGTATCATCATGTATATGTACCATAGAGAAACTGTACGTCAGCGTGATATATTTCAAGAATTTAAGCCCGAGAACAATGCATGTTAACACATTCACCTCGGTTATAACGTAACGAGCTGAACGCCTTTGTAGCACATATTTCGACATACAGTAAGGGATTATATATGCTGATGTTCCTGAGAGGATAAGACAATTGATATAGAAATGGGGAAGGTGATTTGGGTTACCGCCGCTTCCAAGAGTATTTCACTTATATCACGGCTGCTAGTAACATTGCAGAGAGAAAGCCCGCAACGCTATTATAGCTGGGCATTGCGCTAAAAAC
The DNA here is from genome assembly GCA_916613615.1 of Steromphala cineraria. Taxonomy (NCBI): domain Eukaryota; kingdom Metazoa; phylum Mollusca; class Gastropoda; order Trochida; family Trochidae; genus Steromphala; species Steromphala cineraria. The sequence goes on along the minus strand of OU744731.1, from coordinate 18,055,927 downwards.
TTACGAGCATCGGCGGAAACCAGCTATAGCGAACCATGGGTAGTACTGCGCTGAAATTCAGTGTAGCATTGCACCCAAACCTGACTGCGTGTAGAACAGTTCTCTACTGCAGACAAAGTTAACGAGCCCGGGGCGGTATTCGAACAACGGACCTCCTGTTCCGAAGCCGAACGTGCTAATCACTGCGCTATCCCGATCTCCCTTGATGTAGATATTATCCAAATATTTAGCTTAAAATTCTTCTTTATATAACTTTCGGAATGGTTTAGTAATATGTACTCAAAATATAAAGGAAGATATCAATTCCCTCCGACGTCACACTATGACGTTAGGTTGAGACTGCATACATCCGAATCAAACTTTTCATGAATAAATTTAAACGCTTGCCGTGTTTTGCATTTTTCTAGTTATTTGACGGTAAAATTTAGAACGTTGTAACAGAGCGCAGAGATCTTTTAATCGGAAACCGAGAAAGCAATCAAAACGTTTTCTCAAACTCAAGTAAAAATGTTCCACAAGGTTACTGTAAATTCTCTGAAGATAATCTTACGTGCTAAATGTCAAATATTTATTACAATTCCGGATTTCATTAATCAGGTAACATCGTTAACAATGAAAAGGCATAAGTAGTGTTACAAAACTAATATCTATGATGAATTTTCAATCCAAGGAAACTGTTTTGTTTGAACGCAAGAATGTGTACCTTACAGACAAAGGATTTGAAACCTACAGATCTTATTATTTATTATGAATAGCCTCTACAAACTATTCACTCCTAAATGTGATCAAGACTTAACAACTTTATTATAATCACGTACATTTACATGTCATTTACAATAATAAGATTGCAGAGATGCCTGAATTGCAAAATGTTTAATTTGTATTATTTTACAATAGGGGTTTTCAGTGAAAATGACTAATATTATTGTACGTATGAAATGTACATATGCATAATGATAATTTATCTTCTCAGTAGCGTTGTACGTATGAAATATTAACTCTAAAATCTTCTATTAGATTCAAAATTCTTTTTTCTACGTACACATTGTATAGGAGTACAAAAACATTTCTAACAACCATATTAAATATAAAGATAGTTTACAATAAACAAATAATGATAAGTTTGTTGAAGGGGAAGGAAGTTTGTTGAAGGGGAAGGAAGTTTATGATTTATTCCCTCTGCTGTAAAACGGGGATGGATTAGTAAAAAAGGTTTCTCGTCTTCAATTTGCTTGAGGTCACATTGGCGACCAAGTCTCTGTTGTCTCATCTGGAGTCCGGGTATACCCCTCTGGGGATGTGTACCAAAAATAAAACAATGAAGACTCGTAACTCACAAGATTTAACATGTAACGAGTATACAAACCTAACACTTCAATTCTGTCAATCTAAAAATTTCTATTCTCAACTTCACAAAGTTGAAATGTAATTCTAGAAATGTCAAAGTCGAAACTCTTTATTCATTTCAAATAAGAGTAATACATTCATTTAGCAATTTGAAACATTGCAATCGTAACCATGTATCGTGTTAGTCTCGAAAAACTAAACTCTGATTTACGGGCCTAACTCTTCATTTTCAATCTGTCAATTTTAAAATCATTTTCGAACCTAAAATTGTGTTTATCAATATGATCTATAGTTGAGAGATTACAAGATAACGTTTCGATTTTGGCATTTCTAGAATAAGATTTCAGCTTTGTAAAGTGGTGATCGAAAAGTCACGATTGACAGGATCAAAATGTTAGGTTTGCATGATTGGACTTTTCGAGAGTTGCATGGTTGAAAAATACATCTTATATTTTGCAAATTACAAGTCTACGAGATTTCATTTTTGGCACACATCCTATGCCATAGTATGCCTCTCTCTTTTTCAAGGTCAGCTTACGTCCTGTGAACCTTTTTTGCTGACGTTTGTTTTATACCGATCTTGAGTCCGAAAGTTTCACAAACCTACAACGAAGCCTTAGTTTGTTTGTATAGTTGATGTTGTGTGATCAGTTTCTAAAAGGTTATGTTCTTCAAATTTCGATGTTAACATTTTGGAGAAGTTACCGCCTAATCATGATGTATATCCTTGACATGACAATCGGTGAAGAGTGACACTTTCAGAGACTCAATGTCTACAGGCTATTCGTGACGACTGAAGTTTGATATCTTCTTGATAGGATTCAAATTCGATTGGATTGAAACTGACTTAGACGTAGTTTCTATATAACGTCTCGAAGCAATGTTTAGGATTCATCAGAAAACGACGTTGACGGGGTATCTGTAGTGATATAATATGGCTGCTCAAGAACATCCTGGAATGTTTAAGTTACAGGCAACGCAGCCAGGGTTTAGAAATCTAATTTTCTTTAATTCCCCCGAAATATACCTGTTAATGCAATAATGTGTTATCTTCGGTGAATCAAAAATGTTGTTACAAAACCGGTATTGTCTTAGAGTCTAAGAACTCTTCTTGTATTGTGCGAAATCTGTATGATGTCATTTTAGTCTTAATACCTTGAAATTTTTCGAATAAGGTGGAAATGGTTATGTAAAGACTAATCGAGATTGGTACGTTCGTGAGGTGAGGTGAGTTGGGGTTTAACGACGCGATCATTTCACTTTTATCACGGCTGCTATTATTATCATTATTATTGCAGGGAGAAAGCCCGTTACACCAGTGTTGCCATTCATTGTAGTGAAACCTGTTAGCGAGAATGGTTCGAAGCTGTTACACTTATTAGCGTTCTTTTATTTATCATTTTTTGTGTTTGCACAGAAAGGACAAATGAATTGATAAATCATATTTTATTCATTCATGCAATATTCAATATTCACTATAAACAACTCGAACAGGCAGTAGAAACTAAATTATGACAAGCTATAGACATATTTCAGAATTACACAACGGCAAAAGCAATTACCATGTCACTGTAAAGAATAATTTAGTTGTGTTTTTTTTTATCCTGTCTTGCATTATTCAATGGCAATTGTTCTTTAAAATGTCATTCAATAATAAATCAGTTGCAATAATTACTAACATCAGGTAAAAGAGTTTTGCATAGAATATGACAGCAACTCTCAAAGAGATATTAGAGAATAACCAACGAGCAACGAGTGATTACGGGATATCTGCCCGAGTCGAAATAATGTTCACAGTCGCGAGCCTTGGCGAGCGACTGAACATTATTTTGACGAGGGCAGATATCCCGTAATCACTCGAACCGAGTTGGTTATTCTATATATTACCCATTTGTAATGAAATATAATTAAAAAACGACTACAAAAATGCGATTGAGAAATCGTAGTAATGCTGTAGTAAGTGATACCAATCAGCTGATCAGTATTCATACGCGTGTCCAACCGAACATCTCCAGAGTGAATTAGTCAACAACGCATCGGAATCTAGTTCAGTTTCAAAACAATACGAAAATGACGAAAATATTGTCCCTGAATGATATAATACACTTTTCAACCTTGAACAAATTAACACACATAAAACTCTTAACAAACAACATTATTTGATAAAGAAAAAAATTATTTGAATCAGCCGATCGTCACGCCGTACTAACACTGTGATGTGTTGTTGACGGCACAATGTTTTAGGCCTAACGAAAATGTCAAAAACCTGTCAATTTTTTTAAACTAAAATTGATAAAAGTGGCAACATCTTTAAGAGAAACTTACAAAGAATGCATCAAAACAAGTTTGTATATCAGGATAATCAAATAATCTGAAGTTTGAACAACATTTGTTTCTGTCGACGTTACTTTCATTCACGTAGCAAGTGTCAAGAACGATAACTCTAATCGGCCTGTGATCACGGTAGGATTGTTCCCAGGGCTGATCAACTATGAGCATGTTGATTTGTAAAAGTTATTGCTTTCATGAATGTATGTATTGAATTTGAGTCCCTATTGTTTTTATGTGTTATTAAATGATAATGGATCAGTGAAATTCTTGTGCTTGGATAGATTTCATGAATATTCGATGGCAGCCATGTTTGTTTACAAACAGACAGAGCTTATTGTACCTTTGGAAAAAGCACAATCTTGAGATCACAATGAAATTTAACACGTAGATGAATAGTTTCAAATAATACTGCGTTTAAAATATCAACCTGTAAGTTATATGATGTACAGTAATATTCATCGTTCTACGATTTTATTTTTAACCTAATCGACATACGTTCGACACGTTCAATTTATCAATGAAACTTGAAAATAGTTCCGTCGACCAATCGTCTTTCATTCTCTTAGGAATCGACCAATCGGAATCGAAAAATGGAAATATGATGGAATTCCTATTAATGTTTTGTCTCACTATAAATACTTAGGCATTATATTTTCGTCCAAGTTAAACTGGTCAAAAGCATGCGAGACATTAGCTCTACAAGCTAGAAAGGCTTCTTTTCCAATATTTTCTCTCTTTAAAATGTATCAGAATTTATCTTTGAATGTAGCATCTACAATATTTGATAGTAAGATATCACCAATTCTGCTTTATGGAGCAGAAATATGGGGTTATACATACCGTGTAAATATTGAAAAAATACAGAGTGCATATTTTAAAAGATTTCTCTGTGTTAGCAAAAATGTTTCCTCAAATATTGTACTTGGTGAAACAGGGAGAAACCATCTTTGTGTACATTATTTCACCCGCTGTATAAAATACTGGTGTAGACTATTAAATATGGAAAGTTACCGTTACCCAAAAGCTTCGTATGAAATGTTGAAAGCTTATGACGACAACGGAACCTGCACTTGGGTATCTCATGTGCGCTTATTGTTATTTCAATCAGGATTTTCATATGTATGGCTAATGCAAGATTGTGGCAATGCTTCATGTTTTATAAGTGCTTTTAAGCAAAGATGTATAGATATAGATATCCAGAATTGGTAATCCAAAATTAGTTCTTCGTCATTTTTGGAACACTACTCGTCATATAAATCTGTACTTGAACCCGAAAAGTATATTTTAGAGCTATGTAATGATAAAGATCTTTTACGTGTTTTATTCAAGTTCCGAGGAATGAATCATAAACTTAAGATACAACTTTGTCGCTTTTAGGAGTTAAATATTGATTCTATCGATTGTGATAAGTGTACATTACATCAAACTCAAGATGAATATCATTTTTTACTTGTTTGTCCATTTTACTCACAGCAACGTTCATTGTATATTCCTGAATTCTATACTGCAAACCCAACCAAAATGAAATTCAACCAATTGCTTGAAACAACTAATGTAAGATTACTAAAAAATATAGCTATTTACCTGAAAAGAAATTTACCTGTATGATAAATAACTTATCTCCGCCTGTGCATGTGCTAAAAATGTGTTTTATTGATTTGTACTTTTGGTCATGTGGCCACATATATATATTGAATAAAGCTCTTCTCAATCAACGTTGAGAATCACTAAAAAGCACATGTGCGGATATAAAAAAAATATCCACTCGTGTATCCTCGTCCGTATGGGTAATATTTTACAATATGAACAAACTGATACTGCTTCTACATTGCGAGAATACAGAGAGACACATAAAGGAAGGATCCACTTTAAATCCAAGAAGTTCATTATTATTTTTTCGGAAAGAATCCCTTTTCGTTACCATAAGTCTAGTCTTTACGGTTTAACAGTTGTTACTATGTTGTGTTTTAAATACCTTGCCCGTTTTAACTTGTTTAATTGATTGTGCACTTTAGCGTATAGTTAGTGCGTAAAAACTGCAAAAAATGTCATTAGCAAACAGCATGCTCAAACACTTTCCCTATTTTCCCTTACTTGCACCGGACATCGCGCAACTGATTTACGAACATGGCGCATTCTTGGCGTCAGGGGTGCGTTGGAAATGCATATGATCTGCGTATCTCCAATTTATTGCGGTAAATGGTTGCATTTTCAGAGCGCATACATACCATGCCCCAGCCGCACACAACTTATGTCTACCGCATGTCTTGCGCAAAAGAAATTGAGCATATTGCGGGCCCGTTGCGTCTGCACATCATTTTCTGTCTTAGCAGTACGTTATTTATAACCAAAGGGATCTCGCGAAAAGGAAACGTGTTGATACAAATTGCAAGACAATTTGTTCAAACGAAAGTGGCAGTACTGAATAAAACTAAGTTAACTGAATCTTTATCGCAAATGTTTAAGAGGTGTTCCCACTTAAATGGCAATCAACAATTTCCACCTGATCATTGATAATTTCTGTACTAAAGACATCCCTGAATGAGTTATTGAAAGTTGAAGAACTTAAATGTCAGAAACAAAACATGCTTCTGACGCATTTGATTAAAGCTATAGTCGTATCTTTTCGACGTGCATCCAATCCCCTTGATACAATGTAAATGATTTGTTCACTCAGTATGTCACCATATCCCTTTTGATCGAGATCAATGTAGTGCGTATGCAGAACGATCTTAAACCGAATGACAACAACGGAAAAATGCATTGTCCAGTTTCCCCTAATGAATAACTTATGACAAGCGTTCTCTAGCGTACATGTTTAGTATGTTTTAGTTGATTAAATGTCGAAGCCATCCAACTATGGTAACAATATCGCATCAAAATACACATTAAAATTAATTAACCATTTTTTTAGAATATGAAAGAAAAGAAAATACGTGATGATTCTCTCAGTTTCTATTCAATAATAAATTATAATTGAAAGTTACAAAAAGTTGTAATAACAATGTAATACTAATTCCAGGAATGATGAGAAGAGTTTAATCAGTAATAAATAACAATACAATTCAATGTTACAAAATCATAAAACAGATGCTAATTGGTTTTTATCTTTTATTTGTAAACAAAAGTGATTGCTGGTACATATAAAATGAGACTAAATTTGTTGGATAAACTACTCAGTTGCAAAGAGATTTCGGACTACCAAATGAACTATTAGTTTAGACCTCTGCACTTTTCCATTGTACAAAATTATCCAGAAGGTGTCTAGGTAAAGGGGGGGACCCAGCTGTTTTACAAATGTAAGTAATCCTGGAAAGGCAGGCCTGGAGCAAAAGTGACAAAATTTCACCCTTTCTTTTATCCAGTTTCATCATAACACAATGGGTATACACATCACTCTCCCTCGTCAAGGGAGAGGGGAGAATGCATGTCACAGAAAAGATCCTGTCATAGCTTCAATGAGACAAAGGTATTTTCACCTGATATTTCATCTCTTCAATTTTATATAACTCAATCCAAGGATGTGTATTATCAAGTATCAGACGAACATTTTAGTAGAAAAACTTTTCAATCACATGAGATATAGAAATGGATACAGTTAATCTAATATTAAATTATTAGTATTCAGTACTGCCACGTTTTTTTTATCAAATTGCCTTATAATTGGTACAAAAACTTTACGCGTGATCCCTTTGTTTATATATAGTTACCTTTGAAAACGCACTATTAAGGCAGAAAGGATGGAAAATGATGTGCCGACGCAACGGGCTCGGAATATGTTCGCTTTGCGGTAAATTGTATGTATGCGCTCTGCAAATGCCTTTATCTGCAAAATTAAGTAAACGATGCTCAAATCATATTCATCTCAAAAGCACCCAAGACTTTAAAAAAACGTACTCTGTAATTCAGTCACTCAATGATGGGGAAAGGAGTTTAACATAGAACGAACCAAGTGCTGCCGTTATAATATATAAGACTGCTTTTTCATGAGCACTTCATACTTCGAACATACGGAATATGCATGTAAAGAGATCCGTCTTCATCATTGTTACATAGTGTGTTAAAGTACGTAATAGTTATTAAATTTATGGCAATTTACACAACTTAAATAACCATTTGTAGTACTGACAGTCCATTACCTATCTTTAAGAAATGCAAGATAATCATATTACTTAGTACTCAGAGCCTATTACATTCTGTATGTAAAATTGCAACCGTTATATGTGTGTCTGAAAGGTTTTAGAGTACATCAAACCAGCTATACATTTCACTTCTGTTTTCTCATTTCCTTTTTCTGATCTTCTTTAATTCGACTCTTTTATTCATACTGAAGCATATATGTCTAAACCTGAATCATACTTCTATAATGGAAATGCTGACTTTGGTAGTGTTCAATCATTCAGTCAAATGGAAGAAAACTGACGCACATGTATTCCTGATTACTTCCCTGATCCATCTTTGATACGTGTATTACCAATCTTCGAAATTGACCTTACGTTCCGAATGAGGCTTGCTATAAAAATTTGCATCATGCAAGCCTTTGGTGAGCATTATACATACATTTTATTCCAAAAAGATGAACTCAATATGGAAACACACGAGACTAGCTTTAGATATCTCTTTATCGTATAATGTCATTTTGAAATAAAAGGTTTTAACGTTAATCGGATTCCTTATCATTATGTTTAGACCACGATTCGTAATTTCGTTTTGGAACAGTTATGACAGCAAGGACGTAAATTGTAAATGTTGAGTATAATGTATGATTTAACTCAAATTGTATATTTTACTTTGTTTGAGTTGAGAGGTGAAACAGTTGTGTGATTGTTGTATTCGTGAGTGAAACGCGCAAGTTGCGGCATGGCACCTGCTGATCGTGATGTTCTATGGGATATAAAGTTGGGGTTATTAACATGACATGTTAAGATTTCAAACTACAGGGTGTCGGAAAAAGGAATGAAAGATTTACGCCCTTTCACGATTCTTGAAGACAACAGGAATATTGACTGATTTGCCTCAGACATTATACGAAAACAACCCTCATTGGTACCATCGGAGGTGAGTTTAACATTTTCAAAATTCCGAATACCAAATATAACACTGCATATACGCTACAGCTGCATACCAAAAGTTTGTTCACCTACTTGTGATATTAGTGCAAATATCATGTAATTTTGTTTCGTTTTGACGTTCATAAAATAACTCCAGGACCACTAACAGAAGATCACCAATTGTCCACGTGTAAAATAACCATTCCCAAACCATATTTCGGGATCGTTTTGTTACTGGTGCTGAATGTCGATACTTGGCATTGTTAAATAGACTGTCATATTTGTGAAATTCGGTTTTTCTTAAATTTCGATTAAAATCATTAATGTAAAATTTGTTGGGGAACAAATCAGCACAGTTACGTTGCCTTAGTGCAAAGGAACATATATGAATACGATCTAAAACTGTTGATCACTTATGAAGGATTTTGTAGAGCAAAATAGAAATAAGTGTTTTCGAAATTTTGACCCCTGGTCACTTCAATTACCTGCCAAATTTGTAACAGCTGTCTGCTAGGTATGACATACGAATATGTCAACGCAAACTAAATCTTAACTTATGCAGTGAAATTTTATCATTATCGGTTTCGTTTTCACAATGATATTCTGTCTCAAAAACTTTACAAATTACATGATATTTGCACTAGAATACAAAGGTAAGCGAACAAACTTAAGATACACAGCTGTATAGATAAAAACATATTTCATATTACACTATGCATGACGTAACAGTTCTCTGTAAAATCACACTTTGTCTGTTTACATTTCGATATTTAAACCAACGTTTTGTTTGTTATTAACCTCCTGAAGATATTCATACCTTACGTGATTCATAATTTTAGTTTCTCAGCATTATGTTAAATGATATAAGCATCCATAATATTTACTAGATGTGTATAGGGAATAGTTTTCAACGATTATTTATTTTATCGCGTTATTATGAGGACAATAGAATGATGAATCCTTAAGGGGCACATTTCAGCTCAAAAAGTTTTCTTATACACCATAAACTGATCCTTATCCTTGCACTTTTACATGAAAGTTCTTTGATACGTAAAATTGTATCAGTAATTTCTGGACATATAAACCATTATTACCTGTTATCAATCATGAGAAATTCTAATTACTTCCATCCTTTACATTGTGGAAATGTACCATACGAAATTTTGACAGTTACTGTAATTCGTTTAGGAACACAAATTAACAGTATATCATGATATAGGAGACCAAAAGAAACTAGATTAGCGAACATAATACATTGTACATGAATAATGCATCGATGCAGACAATCTGGTTTTCTTCTGAACTCAAAGAAATTATCAAATGTCAAGGAATGAAAGTAAAGGGAGTATTCGGTATAACTAATTGATGGTTCTTTTGTTATGTAACTACAGTTTTATCAAGGGATGGGTATCTGCCTTTACCTGCTACGGGTTTGAAGTCATTAAGTCTTGCTATGCAGGATCAGAAATGATCAAAGAGGTGAGTCTTGAGAACACGTTTGAAGACTGGTACAGTTTCTGATTGTATATTTAATTCAATCAATAGTAATATATTTTCCAAGATAAAACCGGCACACAAGTCTAAGAGCTATGTTGAAAAATGTTCATCTTTAAGGGTGTTTTAATTGATTGTGCATTGTTGTTTACTTTAAGACATAATCTCATAAGAAATCAAAATAAGAATCATAAATGTTTACAGATAAATAGTGTTTGTGTTACAAAATTATCGATGATTGACACATTCACAAAAGTGTTTCAATGACGAAAAGTGATTCGACCTTTATTGTGTTGATTTATTTTGCGTGTTTTTTAAGAAAAAGCTACTATAACAAAATACAAAATACAAATAACGTTGCATGAACATGTCTTTATTGTGTGTTGCATGATTGTATGGTACCACGCAATGAGAGGATCATGATTAGCATACACTTTGATAGGTCCTTTGAGATTTGTAGCTTGCATGTAAATTTCTAGAGACGATGAATATTTACATTCGTGATCATATTTGTTATTCATGTTACTCATGCATACCAAAATAAAGAGGACACCAAGTTAAGTATGGATAAGCTTACAAGACTTTAGAGATAAATTCCATGGGATTCGGCCCGAAAGAGAACAAGAATTTGTACTATTGAAGATAGTGTGATCCCGAATATAACAATGTAACAAGAAATTGTATACATGTACAGAAAAACTAATAGCCTGTTCAGGTATGAAATTAGCTCTGATATATTATGAATTGTTAATATCATACATACATGTAAATCCTGTAGTTAGCAGCAGGTAAGCATCACGAGAGCAGTAAGTTTTCTACAATAAGGAAATGTGTCAATTCTACTAAAACCTATTTTGAAAGTTCTACAGACAGAGTCTAGCTATAGTATGTATTCATAACAATCACCTTTGATTAATGCTAACTAACTATATCATTAAAAAACAAGCATCAGTTTATTAGTACCCTTTACAGAGGATTATCAGAGCTTGTTGAATGCTGTCTTAGACTGTCAGACACATTCCCTATTAGGAACACTTTAACCATCCCATCACACTAGCCTTTACAATTTGCAGAATAGTCTGATAAAAGTGAAGGAATAAAATTAAGATAAAGAGATGTAACACCTGAACCTGCCTTAACACAATATACTTGACATGGTGCGTTTACAATGGTGCCTAGACAAAGGGTTGATTGTAATATCAGGTTCGTGAAAAAATCTAAAATTACTCAAATTTAACTCAAGGAAACATATATGTATCCTGTAACAAAAAAATTTAAGATCGGGCATAAAATGTGACATGTTTTAAAGGTAAAAGATCCTATAAAAAGAAAAGTTACATGTTGCTCGTAAAGCGTAAATAACTATCTTATTAAATAGTTGAACGCAGAAAATATGAACAACATTTGATAATTATCACATGAACCCAAACAAAGTATTTGGTAAAGATGTTAATTTATAATCTTATTTTAGAACATGTGTATACTATGTTTATTATGAGTGTCAGCCTTTATAGACGATCATATACTAAGCTTTTGTATTATACTACTCAAAATAGAAAATAAGGGGATCAAACCTATATATCTGCCTGAAAAGGTCTATTTATAGGAGATTAGAATGTGGTCATGCTGTTTTCACACAGAGGTTTCTCGCACTAAGCTTAAGTTTACCACCAAATCGCTGTGCCGAATTTTTTTCCAACCTGATGTCGAGTGTTAATACTCCCCTCTTATCAGGATTGCTTTGCTGACGAAATTTTCAATTGATTGCAGCATGATCATGGTAGTAATTGTTTGTGGTGACTTTGATCACAGAAAACACATTTTGCACATGGAGGACCACAACAAAGTGATGAGAATACGACAGCATTGCGTTTGGTCAATGCAGGCAATGTTTTGGACCCTTGTTTTAAGCTTGAATTATTCTGTCACTCATTGTTTTGGGTATATTTCATTTGCTTAGTACACAATATTTGTCTTCGGGATATGCTGGGCCAATTTAACAGGATTTCTGAATTGTACTCGTATCTTTTATGCATTGTGCCAGGAAAAACCGTTTAACCCTTTTATTCTTTGAGTATTTTCAACTAAACTGCAAACGCTGTTTACTATTGCCTGAGATAGCACTTACAATCAAAACTGTCATGATTATCATCAGGCATGAATACTGACAAATGAGAAACAATGGAGTAAACTACAAAATGTCACAGGAGCTCTTCTCTCAAAACTTTACACTAAGAGCAATAAAAGTAACCTGTCAGCATAAAGACTATGTATGAGGGATGTATCAAGTTGTGCTTTATCGACTCGTTATTACTTTGTGCGTGTATGCTATGGATTCTTGTCCATGATTAGTTTGTACTTGACGGGCATCCATCTAACGGTCCAACAACAGGAGGACGATTAGCTTATACTTCTTCACGAACATAGCAAATTACTAACTTTTTGGTTATAATCTTAAAACCCATTATATTGTTATATGCATTTGATACAAATTGCCTGGATGAGGGTCATGATTTAAAAGTAAATAAATGAACTTTAGGCATCACTGTTGATGGTTGCAGCATGAAATAGTTAATCATTGATATGAAGCGTGTACCATTATTCGATACAAGAAATTGATAATTTTTGGAGGCTGGGGTATTTTTCATTATAATTTGTGGATAGAATGCCTTATCAATGAAATAAAAAGTGTAATGGTTCAAGCAGTAGCACAGATAATGTTCAACATTAATGGAATTCTTTTTCAATTATATGTGACATCAGTTTTCTACTGAAATGTAGGGTGTCATAAATTAAGGAAAATGCTTTGATTTGATAATACACTGTTAACAATGATCAATTATCGTCACAAAAGTCTTACATCAAATTATTGTCATTCAGGAGTCATATTTGATTCTTTCATAGGAATGACATCCATTTTTTGGAGAAAACAAAATGTTGATATAATCAACCACTTCAAATCCAAAATGTAACTGAATAAGGTAAGTCTAACAGCTAATGAAAACAGTCTTAATCTTCTAGAAAGCATTTACAGCATTTGTGCAGTGTGTTGCAGACATAAGAAATCACAACCAATTCAATCCATAGCTAATATCAAACTTTTCAGACAAGTTTTACAACATGGCCATCAAACCCTGTAACTCGTGCCTGTCTTATATCGATTGTCACTATACATCAATAACTAGCCCAATACTGCTCGTTCTGGGATAATCCTGAGGGATAAAAGACAGCTGCAAGAAATTGGGTGGTAAATCATGGACGAACTAAGTCATCTTGCTTTATGCGGGGTTTTTGCAAATAATGTTCTGCTCTTTTTCATATTCTGAATGTTTCAGAAACTATTTTTTCCACATACACATTATATTACGTAATTTCCATATGTAAACAATGAAAGAAAAGCATAAAGCTTTAGTGATATTTTAGGAGCACACACAGCAATACGGGAGATTAATTCTTTCCTAAGGTGTTCCTTCTTCTGGAAGTTTTTTTACGACGTAAGATATAATAAACGCGGTAAGATGAAATAATAATGTGATTCATAGTAATACAAACAAGCGAGGTAAAATATTCAGATTAGATGTGCGTTTAATAGAGGACATTATATGAATGTCTATGACATCCTATGTTTAAGTCACTACTGCCTAGATAGTAGTATTTTCTGAGCGAGAGGGAGAGGGAATGGCAAGTCATGAAATGATGACACAGCCTCTTTTCTATTAGGTCGACTTTGTAGGATAGAATGGGAGAAGCCTGATTGGAGGCAATCAAGGTTGGTTGTCAAATCAGCGACGCTGTTCTAAAAATCATCATTTTGGCTACTGACTAATGGCAAAAGCATCGTGATATGAATAACAATTTCCATGCGAGAAGCGTTGTCCTTTGATAAAGAAATTCAAATGCATTTTTGTGCAATTTTTTTCCGCCAGGGGAAACTGCCGGAACCCAACGATTTCGGCGTAATAGAACAGAGGCTGTATCAATATTTCATGACTTGATCTGCCTTTGTTGGGAGAGAATCGTGTTTTAACAAAGTAAGAAAAAGAACAGTGCTACATTATCTGGTCAATGCTTTGAGAAGATCACGATTGACATATTATCATTTAGAGTTGTAATCTTTCTTGTAAGTTTCCAAGATAACTCATATTGACATAGCTAAATGGTATTGTATTTAATGGCATACGTGGCTGGTGAGCAACGTTTAAACAACGCAAGGAACACTATTACATGCTACAAAAAGATAACACTGACATGTCATGCATTAACTGGCCTAGTAAGCTGGTGTTCATACTATGAGTCATATTTTGATAAAAAAAAAACAGCCTTATGTGGATTGAACGAAATATTTCATCTCTTGTAAAAGATTATTTATCAATATACATGATCTTAAGATGAATCCTGTCAGATTAAATAGTGGTAAAGGGGTTATTCTCATTAATGATCAATGTTGTAAACATAATACATCAAAAGCTAGTTATTACCAAATGATAATGTATTGTCAAGTTTATTGCCTCAGAGAAATGAATATTTAGAATAAGAGTCTTATAAGAGGACGAAAATCAATATTCAATTTTGAAATCTAAACCCCTCTAACTGGTTGACATCTCTTCATGTTTATGAAACCACTTATTACGTTCACCACCAAAGAAAAGGTTGGTAGAGATTCCCTGCCATCTTCAGTGTCCAATGTAAGAGCATATGAGAAAGTGATTTTGTGATGAAGTGGTTTTCTGTCTTTTCCTATCTTTAAATAAATCAATCACATATTCATTAAATGAATATTCGACAATTCCAAATGGGCTTTGTTTTAGGTTTTGTTATTTTGGTCGATAACACAATTTCCTACATTGATTGTGACACTGGCGCCCTATTGACTGTCTGTGTAAAGTTAATGTGTCAGTAAAACCTGATTTTATCGGTTATAATAAGCTACAATGTGTCCGCGAGTTGTAGAGGTTGAGTTATCAGGTGTCTACTAAATGAACATCCTTGCCAAATTTTTTACAAATCTGGCTAGAATGATTAGAATGTAGCTATCTTTACAAATATAGTTTTGATCTAGAAATTGACAATCTAGTACCGTAACGCGATCAAAGACGGAAATTTCGGCTTATCATTCATTATACAAAATACATCATAATACCGAGTATATCAGCCATTCATAGATTTTGATAGCGTGGTCACATGATCTCGTGCATTCGCACGATTTTCGAAAGGCTTCATTGGTTGGCATTCTAGAAGTTAGTGTGATGAACAATAAGAAAAATCTTATGGATGAACAATTTCTTTATTCTGTGTATTTATTCTAACGACATTTCGACATAGATTCTAATGACAACGACATTATGATCTATGTCAGAACGTCGCTTACACAGAATAAAGAAGTTGTTCATCCATAAGAATTGTCCTAATTGTTCATTTTCGAAATATTTTAGGACCAAACGATCCTTACATCTATGTTCAGATGTTTGCTATGTTTGTTTTGTGCATGATTAGCGGTAAAAACATTTAAAGCAAATTGCTATTATCAATATATTTTTTATTTGATTACGATCTGCGCATTTCAAGAGGATATATCAATAAGCAGATGTATCATTGCTTAAGTGTCCTATATAAGATTAAACACACAGAGGTTTAACGCAAGAGTTGGAATTTGCAATATTCTCTAATGTATTTACAATTTGTAATATTTACAATATTTTGTGCAGTCTTGTTGGTTTTGTATGAATCATTACAATATTTGTAATAACTGCTATCTATGAAAACAAAGAAATACCCGCTGCTACTATCTGTTATAGAAATCACAGTAATCCAAACAGAAAGTCGGGTGAACTTTATCTGTCAACACGGTAAGCACATTGTATTGCCATAACTATAAGCTGGTCTATGTTTAACTACTTTGAACAGTTATCAAATAAGGTACTGTACCGATAATATATACATTTATAACATCTCATTTTGACCCATTCTCTCCGAAAAGGACGCATATCGAGTCATGAAATGTTGATTAAGGCTCTGTTCTTATTCGCCGAGTTTGTGGGGTAGAATGGGAGATTGGGGGCAATTAAAGTTAGTTGTGCAATCAGCGACGCTGTTCTAAAATCATCATTTAGGCAATCGAATATAGTGCATTTTTTTTCCGGAACAACGGGAGCCCACGGATTTGATGAAATAAGACTTGATTTACCTCTGTGGGGAGAGAATGATGGCTGTTAATCTGACAAATCGATAGACTTGATGTTTTTATAATTTCCATCAATCTTTTTTATAGCCATGATTTCATAGTATCACTAGGGCCTTAGCTCTTGAAGATTATGATTGTTGACATCTGAAAATTGAGTAACAATGTTTGAAGTGGCGAACATGTTTATATATACACACGTGGATGATAATCAGTAGTGTTAACGCATTTGAATGATTCTTAGAACGCCTGCTTACAGCTAAGAAATTGTTCAATGTACAATGAATTATTGGTCCCGAAGCATCCTGTAATCCATTATTAATTGTATAGTATTTGAATAAATTTGAATAGATTAACCTCTGTTGGATGTTAATATCTGACATCTAATTCCCTTTTCTGCAAATACATATCAAGAGCAGTGTCTTATGATTATATAGACCAAAATAAGCTCGTGAGCTGTTGAAGTTTTTATGTTGAAACGAATATGATTGATAACACACCATATTATTCTGGCACGTCTAGCAGCAAGTATAAGTAATCGTGATCAGAGTCAACTTGTTGTATAATGAGGGGCAGATTAGCAATGCAAGAGGTAAATTTGGCATTTTGGTGATAGTAGTAAATGGAACCAGTATCTGGACATTGGCATTGAATCTTGTTATTAAGTTTGTGTGAACAACTGCGTATATTCAATAGTACGATGCTACTCTTTTAATTATTTCTATTCCATAAATATCTTTTGATACAATTCGAAATGAGGTAGAATCAGAATTTCATGAATTGAGATAACTCTGTAGGGAGAGAATGTAATGATGTATGTTCCTAATGTTAACATTCATAACATTTATCTTAGATAAATCTATCTATACGTCTATACGAAAGCAACGAATCATATTTACTTGTAGCTTCACAATTTATTTAAAAGAAGAGTGATAACTCGATGACACATACGTCATTTACCACTATCTTCATTTTGGACTTGAAATAAGGCTATAAAAGGCGATAGAAAATACCCTTTTTCAAAATATGTTTAGGATAACATACAGTTATTTTTTATTTGGAAGAAATATATAACATATGTATTGTGTACCTGGTATATACGTAAGTCAGATTGTGATAATAAATCATAAATTATGTGACTCAGTGCTTGATGAACATGGTCTTGGGGGGTCTGAAAGACTTCTCATGTTAAAATATTGTGCACAGATTGTACTTATAAAGATATTAGAAATAGTGACGATTAAGGATATCAAAGACCAAATGTTACATCGACATCCCCTCTTAAGAATAAGGCTATAGCACGTGTTCAGTTCTCGGGCAATGTAGATAAATTTAATGCCATGACCCACTTTGAAAAGTCCCTCTGGATTTCTTTTGATATTAAATGTTAAGCTTATATGTTATATGCTTAATACGCCTGGAGGTTCAACAACTCCATTTGTTGTTAAAATAGCTATTAGTTCTCCGAAACAGTTTATACCTTACAGATAGTAAGGTTTTCGTTGCAGATAGAAAACATCAATAGTTATTTGTGATCCTTGGAAGTGTTATGTTGATCTTAAGAAAATAACAGATTTGCTCTAAACCTAATCATTATTTCTTTCCAATCAAAGACTGTGATAGTGGTCTTCAAATACTGTAGCGTTGTTCGGTAAATGTTGCCCCAATCGTTACAGTTTTTTTACGGAGGGACAGAAGACGACCACAATTTGAGATAATCTACCTTGATGGGAATCAGTAAGAAAAAACCTGCAACAACAAAAATAACTTATACGTAATTGTTTCGACAAGATCGACCAGAAAGAACTATGGTAAAAATCAGACTTCTTAAAAGGGATACGAAACTATGCTTGCTTTTAAATCAAACGCATGAGTTACTTCAAGATGCCAAACCATCAATAATGCGTAACTTCGACAATCTATGTCATTGCAACCAAATTATTTCTACTACACGTTTTTGAGTGAGAAATTCGATGTCTACTCCAAAATTGAAACTTGCTGTAAATAGCTTTTACCTTTTGAAAACAAAATCGGATAGTTATCTTTCAAATTTTCATCGTTAAAAACATAAAAACTCGTAACATATAGAAACATTGAGGTGATATTATGCAAGAGAAGGTTTCAAAGATGTGTCATGTCAAACGAAAGGCACTGTTGATCAGGCCCCTTTATAGTGGGAAACTGCCGTTTTACAAGTATGAGTATGAATGATTGAATTTGAATCTAAGGTGGCTTTCAAATAAAGTTATGGTTTCCTCATTATTTTATTTGAATACTATAGATGGAATACTTAAATCTATATATTTCACACATCCGACACAACGTTTGGTCTTCTTGTTAAATCTCAAAATAAAATATTTAAAATTTTGGCAATTAATTCATGGTTAATTGTTCTTACGTTATGGTTGTTAAACTATATGTGTGTGTCATATAAGATGTTATTGATTTGATTCAGATTTGAAGTTTGTATAGCAAAGGAATGTATACTTAATATATCAAGGCACGCGCAGTGGTTTTAAATACTCATATAAATCATAATGTAATTATGAGTGAATAATGTTTAAAGTTCCCAAACTTACAGGATATTTAGTTATTTTAAAATATATATTCAATGTAGAAAAAAATATTGCAATAAAAATAATAACATCCTTATACATGAGGGGAAATGCCCAAACTTTTTTGCCTGAATGATTAATAGATTACAACTCTGAATGTATTTGAAGTGTATGATTAGATTTATATCAAGTTGAAGAATCCTGAAATATTGTTGTACTTTATAACAATGTACTGATGGGAACAATAAAAACACTTTTGTAAAAACAATTAATGTTAAAATGGTTATCGTATTAATCCTTTGGAAATAAATAAAACTATAATAAGTGACTAACATATCATAATTTATTTTTTTTAAATGTAACTGAAAATATATAAAATACTCTTTAATTTAGATTATATGTTTAGACAAAGTGATTTTTTACTTATGACTTATTGCTAATATAATAGTGAGCTGGTGGCATATTGCGAATTATCATATACTTGCTTATAAATACAGAGATTTTGTATGTGCGATACACCCTCCGTCAAGCACCCTGTATCAGCCCGCAGGGCAGATAACCTGTATCAGCCCGTCGTCAAGGGTAAAATCCTGTATCAGCCCGTTGTAAAGGGACCTTAGGCAACGAACGCAAAAAATAGATCGAAGTCGCGAGGACTTTAGAGTTGTCTCTCTTTGTAGAGCTGACGTTTTAATGTGGCCGACATCGCGAAGAAAACGCTGCAGTCACTTGTGGATTTGTCAGCTTGATACAAATTAATTTTCCATTTTGGAAATTCAACCCTAGAGAAAAATTAACTCAAAAGTCGCAAGAGGCGTAGGCTCAGGAGCTTTGACTGTCGGTATGTGTCAGTTCACGGTAAGCAAAATCAGCCACTCAGTTAATGTTATGAATTCAAGTTTTAAAATGTTACATTGATTTGTGTTGTTTCTTTTGTAAATATATATGATAAAAATAGCATAACATGGGTAATTTCATATCACATTCTGTATCAGCCCCCGACCAATAAGCTAAAGCTCTCGGGCTGATACAGAATGTGATATGAAATTACCCATATAATACTATCTATTTAATAACACTCCGCTCTTATCCACTTCCATACTTGGCTATATATCATAAGTATAGGTTTCTCTTTTTGCTGTGAAGAAACGCCTCGTTCTTAAGTGGATAGCCTGGTACATCATTATCGCCTTGGCTCATTTCTACATATGTCACAACAAATATTTTTACTCATAAGATATGTGCTTAATTAAAATCAACTTTGTCATCAGTGACAATGATATTAAACTTAAATATAAAAAAATAAAAAGTTTTAATAAATGCTGACTCAGTTTGATGATAATATTTGTACAAAATAAACACATACTGGCATATCATGAACTGGGGAAAAGGTCAAAACGTCTTTAGAACAATCTTAACCAAATACGATTTTGTGTACATGTATGTGATGTTTTTAATGCCAAATGGGCTTATCGGGAATTTGTTTAGCAAATGTTATCATCATTTAAAGATATGATACACGTTTTGTTTCAGAGAACAATCAAAAGAGTGTATGTTTATTTTAGTCCTAATCGTCTCCGTTTCAATGAAAACTTGGTGAGTAAAGCACAGTTTTCAAAAAAGAGTTCAAATATTGATGGTATGGCGCTTCAGTTCATAAGATATGTAAAAATAATGTTATTGCCAGTTTCCGATATCAGCTTTAATAAGTAAAATAAATGATGCACAAGAATGTATGAAATGACATTGTGCTCCTGAAATGACGGATACACAGACTGATGGACAGTATATCTTTGTCCCAATAGACCAGAAAAACAAGGTGACCTTTTATGTTCTAAAGTAGAGGCAGCAAGGATAAAGAGCTTCTTTGTAAAAAAACTTGGAAGGTTCTATTGAAGAGGAGTAATGATGTGTTGATACTTGTTTATACATCATTCTAAACATAGACAGTAAATGTCAAGGCTACAGAAGGTTTCCTCTTACATAAATCCTAATCAATAAACAAGGCAAAGAAGGCTGATTATGTTATAACAGGTCAGAACAAATAGAACAAATTGAATCTATTTCTAAGGTTTTTCATTTATAACGTGTCCAATTATATCGGATATTCTTGATATATCAAATAACAATTTTAGATATGTTTTCATCGGAAACGATTGTTGTACTATTTCGTTTGAAGTCGCAAATGTAGGTTAAGATAAGTCGATATTGGGACTATTCAGATCAAATATAAGGAAAGTACTCGTTTGTAGAAGGCCAAAAAGACTTTAGGTTCACTTTAACTATATTTAATTTTCATTACGTTTTGACTTAATCTAGTCATATGTGATATTGATATGTATGTGTCGTATCTCAAAAGATGTTTCTGTTTTCAAAAGTAACAGCACGGTTCAAGAATGGGAGAATTTTGAGGTTTAGCAACTTTTTTTGTGCATCGAAATTTATCTATTTGTCTATGTATGTTTGTATAAGATTTTACTACGTATATTTAAGAATAATGTTTGGTCAATGACATGCACCATTCATAAATTCGCTACCTCCATGTAGGGGACATTGAATTATTATAGGATATGATGTTCACCGTACGTTCTTCACAAGCTGTTGAAAGCATTCATTATTTACATATTGTATACATAGCTCTAGGAAAATGAACCTGAGAAGAGATATATCTAACATGCAAATGTACAACAATCGTACATGTACATCTGTTACTTTAAAGATAAATAAAGAAAGGAAGTCTTGGTAAGAAATCGTGCAAAAATAAGTTTGCCTCTTTAAAGATGGTTGATTCTTTTCAAAACAATCTTGAATGAACGCGTCAGAAGATAAAACAATTATCTATTACTTCAAAAAGTTCAGGTTAATACTTATTCAAACGTAACAATTTTCAAGAATTAAAACCTGGCCCTGCAGAATAATTCTTCTTTAAATAAAGACCAAGTTTGTTTGAATAATAGTTTGTTATCCCCGATGTCACATATATCATTACAGAACACAAACAGTTTAACAGTTTTAACCTGCAATGAGTAATTTGTCAATAAATAATTGTGTGTAGTATTTTAGAGTAGTGTGGGGGAATCCATTTCTTATAAAAAAAATGTACACTAAAAAGACAAATATAATGTTAGGGCATTCAATTGGCTACTAGATATATCATGTTGTAATGGTTAAGTACAACATGTTTTATTTGTTCTGAAAATGTCAACAGATCCCAACGCAATACATCAAAAGTTAATTCTTACTAGAGGATCTTCTTCCAATACTGTTAAAGGGTCCGAAAAAAAATGGATCCGTCCATTAAGAGCTTCATGATATAATCAATATTACATTTGACAATTTAATACCCTATAAGACGTTGAAATCGTTCAATTTTGTTGAACCTACTTCACATGTTCACTATAGAGAAAAAGGCACGTTGCATTCCCCTGTCACCATTGAGGCCATTGTTAAAAAATGATTAATCAGTGATGTTAAATACAGAGCTCGGATATAACGAACTCCAAGGGACCAAAGAATTTAGTTCGCTATATCCGGTGTTCGCTATACGCATATGATTTTAATGATATTATATAGGGACGGGACTTGATCATTTGTTCGCTATATCCGAGTGTTCGCTCTATCCGTGTTCGCTATATCCGTGTTCTGCTGTATCTTAATAATATCACTTGACAATAATTACATTGATATTAAACATTTTTTACGGCAAATGCGAAAGGGTGTCCATCAAAGTAACATGGTTCTTAAGGATGATTATATGAAATGTCTGTACAGTTATTCAGTTTGATAACAACAGCATGCATTGTAAAGTTGTTTATCATAACCGATTGTGGTAACATTCTTAGTGCCAAAAGCGAGTTCCATAGAACTGGACTTGGCTTCTCAAAAGCTCACCAAATTTGTTTCGAAGTTTCTAGTTCCTTGAGCTGCATAACATGATATTAACGGAGAGATATTTTTGGAACATGAAAGCAATAGGAGTTTTAAGTACTTTGAGCCGTCTTTAGCATTAGCTTCAACACACATGTCAGAAGCTTACGGGATCCGGTGTCTGATTGGTAGTCATTGAGAACTGATGTTATGTGGTCGAACTTTGATGATCCTGTTTTGCATTCAGTATTCATAACACACTGTTACTTGTCAAGATGTGTTTTTGGATCAAATCGGCTGTAGTCTAGTCTAGCCAATATATTACCATTGCACTAAGAATGACATCTACAGTCAAAAGGCCATTTTCCCCCTGGTATTTTGGATCTGAATGTAGAACGACAGACTTTACATGGTTTTCCATAGTGAAATGGCATCCGTAATTACCCCTGTAATTGCTGCTTGGTAGAATCTCATTCACGCTCGCTGTTGGGTTTGGAGACGATGTCCTTTATATACACTGAGGTAGAAAAGAAACGTTGCACCACGGTTTTAAAGTTTATTAAATGTATATAATTATCGCATGATCACAACAACACATATCTGCATTAGTTCGAGCGAATAGTGTGGTGTCTTGTTTCTGTATCAATGTTTCGCGAAGAAAGGGATAAAATCTAAATTTACACAAACATGACCCCCACCATGTTTGAAACGTTGCAAACCTGTGAAGAAGGAGGCCCTTTTATTGATTTTAACGTTGGATATGTCTTCTATGTCTATCAAACAGTAGTGTTTTATCAAAATTAAGTTTTGAAAAATATGTTTTTTAAAAGTTGAAAAACACTTAGACGTATTCTTTGACTTGTGATTAATCTCCTGCACTTGTCAGGTTTTTAGTACGATGTCAGAAACTATGTACATTTGTACTTAAAAAGTATACATATGAAAAAAACAACTAAGGTGTAAAGTTTCTCCTGTTTTTTAGTGTATTTGGAACTAATAACAACAAACATAATAACTAAATGGTATGCTAGATGTCTGAAATATTCACTAGAACACTAAATGTAAGAGAAAACAAATATGATATTACTCCTTTAGGAACGTTTACACAAACACATATTCACATAGATATATTCCTTCTAGTTGCATTAGGTACTCCTTATATCAAGAAATTAAATTGTAGCAACCGTTGTAAGTAGATACCGTGACATTTATCAATTATTGACTTCAGATTTGGTTGATCCAATGATTTGTCGACCTTGGACACGTGCAATTCACCAAGGCAAGATTTGTCGTTCTTGGACACATGATATTTACCGAGGCAACGCCGAGGTGATTCCACGTGTCCAAGGTCGACTAATCATTAGATCAACCATATCTGAAGTCTATAATGGATTTATTATTCTTGAATTCCGCGAAAGTAAGGGACATCACTCTAATGCTTGAAAATATAATCTATTCGCTATTATCGTAAGTAAAACCCATCCTGTCTTGAAGCGTCCTTTACATGATTAAAGCGGGCATTGCACTATTTTACTAAACAATAGATAATACAGTAGATGTTTGTGAACACTTAACAATACCTCATACTCCCACAAATTTTTAACCTCTTTCAACATTACGCCATTTGATAAACAGTGTAGCTTCAAAATGTGTCTTGTGATGCAACTGTGACCCTTTTAACAAATTTATTATTCTCCTCAGTAAAGAAAAATCAGAAATGAGATATGGTGTACATTTAACTACAGAATGATATAGGAGTTCTTCCATCTTTTTTAATCAAAGCAACATGTAACTTGTCAGTGTAAAGAATATGCATCAGAGAAGCTCCAACCTGTGCTTTATCAGACAATTATTGGTTTTTGGTGAGTAATATTGATTCTTGTCCATGATTAGTTTCTGCTTGGCCGGAATCCATATATCAGTCACAACAAGACCGCGATGTTAGGGTTTTTATCTAGACAATTCACGAAAATAGGATATCATTGACCTTGTTTACATTTGAAAACAATTATTTGACACAAATATTTTTGATCTTGGTCTAGATGTTTCAGAAAATGAATGAACACAACTTAAGGAAAATATAATATTGTTGACCTTTTTATGGATTTTTAAGGATTTTACATTGTTATTTGGTGTCAGCATTAAATAACTGCCTGTATAGTTGACAAGAGTCACCGAAAAGGTAATGTCGATCACGTGGGGAGTGCACACAAAACCGTCACAAAAATAATTCTATTAAAAACTTCCGAGGGACCATAGTCAGATACATTAGATTGGGAGTAAAACTTGTTGAAAAACTATAAGACTGAACTCTAAATTTAGCCTTTCAAACAATTGTTCTACTCTTTCGCAATTGTTTTCTTTAACTTTAGTTTAAATTATTTTCCAAGTGTAAACATAGAAAGGAATTAAAACTTGAAGTGTCATCGATGAAATAAACTGTTTTCATGATCAATACTGACAAACTAACTTTGAAAATGAAGAAGTTATTCATCCATTTAATTGCCTGTGTTTTCCTTATGCTTCCACCTCTAGAATGCCAATCAAACGGCTTCGGATAACGATAACCATTGATTACACTGAATTGGCTGGATCCTAGATAGCTTGGGGTAACAATTTGGATAAAATAATTATTAGTTACACATTGTCTTGATCATGATAGCTTGAGTAACTCTGTGGGTAGATAACTACACTACATTTTATGGATCTTTGATAGCTTGTGATAACTCTTTAAGTTAAATAAGGACAATATTTATGGATGACAACTTCTTTATTCACAGAGTGCAACGTTTTCGATACAGATTCGTGTATCGTTATTAAGCATGATAACGATACATGAATTTGTATCGAAACTTCGCACTCTGTGAATAAAGAAATTGTCATCCATAATTATTGTCCTAATTTGACTTACAACTTCTAAATGCCAGTCAAAGAAGTCTTTAAGTTAAGATTACCATTAATTACACTTAATGTTCTTAATATTTGATAGTATCTCTGTTGATTAAGCTTACCATGAATAACACTTAATTGTTTTATCTTTGTTAGCTTGAAATAACTCTGTTGATTAAGATTTTCATTATTACAATTACCTTTCTGGATCATGAATAGTTTGAAATAACTCTGCGGGTTAAGATAACCATTACTTACAATCAGGACTGTCTGAATCTTATTTAGCTTGAGGTAATGCTGAGGTTAAATTAACATTGTTTACATTAAGTACCAAGAAGTATTGATAGTTTGAGGTAACACCATGGAATTGGATAACAATTGATTTCACTAAATTGTCTGTTTCCTGGATAGCTGCAGGCGAGGGAGCAGATCTAAGAAAGCGAATACTGACCTGATGTGTTTTTACTTGAATTCTATAAATATTTACTACATTAAATATAACGTTGTCAGCGATGCCATCACAAATACAATGCTGTCGGGATGCTATATTTACCTATAATTTATAACTTGAGTGTAACGAATATGAGTAAACTTTACCAATGTTTATTTGATCCTTAAGGACAACTAAAAAATTCTGTAAATATTTGTAGTAATGATAATTTAACTAACGTCAATCAACTTTTATTTTTTTTGACTCATTAGAATGTTGTATCATGATTGTTTTCACAAATGAAGTGGTGACCTAAACGTAGAACGGAATATGAATACAAACATGACAAGGTCTAAAAAACATATCCTACAGCAAGCATTTGTAAACGTGACAAATCGTATAATGAATGACAGATAAGCTATAAAAGTGGTGGCTGTGACACCAGTGGTGTTTATATATAGTGAACTGAGCCAATATCAGGACATTGAAATTTGATATTATTGTTATGTATATGTGAAAGACGGAAAGGGATACTGCCAACTAGACATTTATACAAGTAAATTTAATCATTTATATTCAAATGAATTATTTGCATTGGCAAACAAATCATTTAAGAAGGTGTTGTATATAATTTGATAGCTGATTGTATTCAACTGAGGACAAGGTGAAACCATGTTATTGTATACAAAAATGACTTACGGTCGGTTAATAAATCTGACAAATAAAACTGAATTCTTCTCTCTTTTAGAATTTTGAATTGTGTAATTTGTAACAATCCAGATAAATCAAGTTCAAATTATAAAAAAAAACAAAGCATACATACCTGATTTTTATTTTATTGATAAATATATGCATTTCTAGCAGTATTTTTCATTTAAGTTCAAATACAACTATCGCAAGACACCTTCAGCTTGGTTAAAATGTTGTTATACCTACATAATTTTTATGGGTTCACTTTGTTGTGTTTGTTCTCAATACACCTATCAAATTATATACCTTTTGTGGAAAAATGCATTCCCTCACAGAGATACAACGTACCTGCAGCTCATTGCATAACATCTTGATATACCTCTATAGCAATAAAGCCAGTTAAGACTAAAAGGGTTCATACCACAGGAAATTGAAGACTAGCAATATTTAAAATCATATAACTAAAGCTAACAACACCCCCTCCTTTATGCAAAAGGGTAATGGACGGACAGCCGCCATATTGTTTAGCGACGATACCGGACATCTTCTATTCTACAGATTTCACCTGCAGTAACTTAACGGCGAATCTTAATATGGTTTCCAACTCAATGTTTACAGATGAAGATTCTCGAAAACAGACGAATAATTCAATATCATAAATACATTCGACATGAACACATGACCGGTACCATTGCCAGACAGCTTCCCTAGATGGGACTCACTAGAACCTGAAAATTCATCTTCTCAATTGTTCTTGTCGAAATAGATAATGATTTTAACTCAGTCCATTCTTCAGCATCACGTTTGAGTCCAAAAGGAGTGTTCCTTAATTCTTTTTCCAAATGAATCATTGTATGACGATACCACCTATAAAACGTGGTGGAAAACAATAATTGTCTGAAAAGCAGTTCTCACAACTTGTGACCAAAATGTTTCATAAACAGTCATGCATTATTTCTCTGTCATATAATTTTAAAAGGTTAAGTAATTTCTGAGGATATTTTTATTCAAATAACAGATGCAATTTCCAGTCCATGTGTTAACTTTGTTACTATGGTGTGTTATCATGTCTGTTTAGAGTCAGTCTACGGAAAGACTATTTAATTGTGTGACTATAAATTCAACTTTGCGACTGTCATCGAACACCAGTTTGTTTAGAACTAAAATTTCTATCATCAATACCGTTTGACATTTTATTCTCAGACTGTACGTTATTTCAATATGTGAAGCATTGTATTTAAATTGATAACCCGTGGGTAGATATAGTATGTCTTTTCGTTGTCCTCTATTTATACTCTTCAACAGAAGAGAGATTGAGTTGGGGTTTAAAGTGATGTCAGAATTTTTTCAGTTTTTTAACAGGTGCACGTTGATGTTGCCATCAAAAAGAGAGTAGACAGTTCAGGGAGAAAGGGATCAAAAGGATGAGAGGTGAGGTGATCATCACGGCTGCTAGTTTTATTGCAGGGAGAAAGCCATCCTCGATAATCCAGCGCTTTCGTTCCGATAAATCTAAAGTGAAGATTTATCGGAACGAAAGCGCTGGATTATCGAGGATGTTCAAATACAGATCTATATACATTCCACAAGACATTAATTGTGTTCATGAACATAATGTATTTACAGTGGAAAAAGGTGACAGTGAAATTTCTTTCTTGAATACTGTTTTGAAAATATCAGAGGGACGTTCAGAAAAGGGCTTATATAAGCCGACAGATACTAAACAATACTTGGCTTTTTCATCTCGTCGTCCTTCACACACAAAGAAGAACATACCACACAACTTGTCAAGACGTAATTGCATGATCTGTTAAATGGAGATACAAGAGATATCAGACTTGGGGAACTCAAAGTGTTACTACAGAGACGAGGATACCCGCCATCTCGTGTCGAGGATGGAATCAACAAATAATTATTCATTGATAGAAGAGAACTCTTAAAAGTACGAAAGAAAGATAGATGTGTTTCAGAGTATAAGACAAAATATACCTATTCTCATGTGTGATGAAAAAATTTGCAGGATTGTTGATAAAGTAAATTTTATCAATAGTAAACGCCAAAGTAAAAGTATAAAGCAAACTAGAGCAAGTTTCGACATACGCAGTGCACACAAAGAATGTAGAGTTACTGAATGTAACAGAGGTCACTGCGGAAAACTTCAATATATACTTGAGAATTCAAGTATACAATCCATTAACAGAAGGGAGAGATTTTATGTGCGATTTGATATTGATTGTGCAGCTATATACATCATTTATGTCATTATACGCCAAGGACGTCTTGCTTACTATATAAGACAAACTGAGTGCCTAAGAGACAGAGTCCGTGTTCATAAACAACAAATAAAATGTCCTTAAACACGTTGTATACCACCAAGTGGTCACTTAGATACATGTGCAGAAGACAAGGATATTATATTCAAGATATTTCCATTTGACAAAATGGACATAAATAATAGAATAATGCGAGAATTAAAAGAAGATTATTTCAATAAAATGGTAAAATCACAACTTAAAGCTTAATAGAAACATTTCTTATTCTTTCAAATTCTTATTATGTCCATCCTGCCGCTTGTTTGATGTCATACCATTCTTTCGTTAAATTCATTGTGACATCATAATGTCAAAACTGTATTTTGTTTTAGACTCCCTGATGATACCATTGAAACATGTTGGAGTTTTAATTGGCTTCGTGTCATTTCTTATCTTTTGTTAATTTTATATTATCATTCCTCTTTTAAATCAACAATTAACAGAAAACAAATAGTAAACCATTAACAAATAATTACTTCTTGAATTTACCGCTTTTATTTCTCTCTAAATTTGAGACCTTACTGTTATTTCTTACAATTGCAAATTGAATGCAGTTATGGACATTTTGTCACATGTGATTGTCAGGCGATGAACCTATGTCACCTTAAGTCTAATCAGGCGTCTCCCAATCCTTTTAGAAATGTCAACAAATAAACGGTGTGCTGTTAGATCAGATGGAACCTACTGTGACTACGAGAACATGTGGCTATTCTCTGGTTTTAGAGACTTATATGATGTTAAGATGCAGGAACATCTGTTAATTCAAGTGAGGACAATGGACAAAGGACATTCAAAGCCAAATAAGCAATATCTGTATATAGGTAAATTGTGATAGGTCAATGCTGACAACATAACAATTTTTTAAAAGACAAAAAGGCTCTTTCAAACTAACTTTATAATTTTTTTCAGAGATTTGTTTTTCATTCTGCGAATGACTCTAAAAGTTTAGAAATAATTGCTGATAGGCCTATATTAAGCTATTTTTATATTTTATATAAGGATAAAACAATAAGTATTTAGATAACATGCGTGGATAATATCAACCGAAACAGTAAACGACTTTATCAAATTTTCTGTAGGTACACTTCCCGATTCGGTCACTGCCTGATCTAAGAATATCTGAAAGGGCTGGCCTCACCTAGTTTATGAAATCCTTGTTGATAATCTTATACTTCTACAAGACGATACATGCATTTCGAGGACTATTAGGTCATAATTTCGTTACATGGAATTTGATCAGTGATAAACATGTAAACATTGACGGCAATATTTTCTTTAAACTTGTACATATCCTCTTCCCGACCTGGAGTAGGGAAGTCCGACTACGACGAGTGGTTGTGTCTAGGAAAAGACTTGGTTGATTCTGCAGGTTTGGAGCGCATCTCTCTGCAATAGCTTAAGCTGTAGTTATGACATGGTCACAGGGGTTAGCGATTTTCGATGGGAATCCTGAAATATTCCAAATCAAGTTTAATAGGTACATGCAGCTACTTGAACCAGTAAGTAAGCTGCTTAAAACACTCTGATATCTATCCAACATTAGGCTTCCTTTTAATAAGAGGTGGTTACCTATGACTTCATTTGCTAGTTTTCAGCCAATACAATGTTTTTCTTCGATGAGCCTGAAGGCAAATCTCTATTTTTCATCTGATGACCCTATTCTTACATATGTTTACCCCAATTATTCCTGGACTCAACTCATTAGATTGGCTTGTTATTTGAAGAGCCGTACAATGGCTATGGCTTTTAACTTTATACATATGAGTTTTAGTTATACAAAAAAAAACACATATGCTTATGAACCATAAACTCAACAATGCTAAAAACAACTTATAAAACTATTGTTAAAGATGTTATTTATTGTTTAACAATCAATTGAATGTAATGTTTTTGCTAATTTCAGGGATACATTACTGCAAAGTGGTAAATACATTCAACACACAGGAACTAACCACAAGACATGGAAAAAGGAGAATGAAAAAATAGAGCCATGGGCTCTGTAGCTCATCAGACTTTTGATGGAAATAGTTTTTTAAGTTTTTGACACATGTAAAATTTAGAATCCCCATTGGCCAAGGAGTCTACACACAACTTTTCAGCTCTCTAGACCTTTTGGAACTGGAGAAAAAGATGAAAATAGGTTTTTAAAGTTTTGACCCCTGTGACACCATTTTGGGTCATGGGGTCACAAAATCTACAATTTAGAATCCATATTGGCCAAGGAGTCTGCACATCAAATTTCAGCTCTCTAGACCTTTTGGAACTGGAGAAGAAGATGAAAATAGGTTTTTAAAGTTTTGACCCCTGTGACACCATTTTGGGTCATGGGGTCACAAAATCTACAATTTAGAATCCCCATTGGCCAAGGAGTCTTCTCACAAATTTACAGCTCTTTAAGAACTTTTGGAACTGGAGAAGAAGATGAAAATAGGTTTTTAAGGTTTTGACCCCTGTGACACCATTTGGGGTCATGGGGTCACAAAATCTACAATTTAGAATCCCCATTGGCCAAGGAGTCTGCACATCAAATTTCAGCTCTCTAGACCTTTTGGAACGGGAGAAGAAGATGAAAACAGGTTTTTAAGGTTTTGACCCCTGTGACCCCATTTGGGGTCATGGGGTCACGAAATCTACAATTTAGAATCCCCAGTCTGCACATCAAATTTCAGCTCTCTAGAGTCATTGGTTCTGGAGAAGAAGTCGAAAAGGTGAAAAGTTTACGGACGGACGGACGCCTTGTCATGCCATAAGCCCATCGGCTCTTTCAGACCTGATGAGCTAAAAATTCTCCTTGGAGACGAAAGTGGTACAATTTCCCTATCGCTATGGGAGGACAAGATATCCCAAGTGGAAAGTGGACACACATAGTATTTCACTCAACTGAATCTGCAACAGTACATAGGGACGCATTATGCAAGTACCACGATGGGAACTGAAATTAAGGACACAAATTATCTCGACATTCAAGTACCAACTTCAAACCTGGAAGCAACCTGCTGCATTGACTCAGTTGAAGTAAAAAACAACTAGATACCCAAGTTGTTTTGCGTACATGGAGCCACCAAGAGAAGTAGCAACCGTGAATTGTACTTCATGCAGAAGACGCTGCCTAGTGAGCTCCCTGACCATTGACTTTAAGTGTCAAATCAAGTTTTACCTTAACAACCAGGCAAAAGAAGTGGCTGTTCCATCAGTAATTCTGAAACCACTTCTTGAAGAATTAGTGTCCACTTGATGACGGCGACACTATAGAAGAACACCTCCTTGTGAAAGGACCATACAACATCACACTACATGGAAGTGATCTAATCAGCATGGAACTAGCCAAGAAAAGGGAAACAGTTGGTTGAAACATGACTTGTGACTGATTTCATATCATATCATAGTGCTTTACATTTTTTTAATTAAACTCTCTGATTCAAAGGAATCACGAAGCTAAACTTCACATTATATATTTGATTTATTACTGCTCCATTTAGTTTAAATATATTGTCTTTTAATTGGAACCATTAATTTTTCGGCGTAATAGAACAGAGGCTTAAGGGGCCTTCACACTGACAATATGATTGGCAATATAATTGATTCAATAGTATGGACAATTTTATATTTCCCTACAAACCTGTCAATGTTATTGATCAATATTACCCTCATTTGCTCTGTTTTTCTCAATGAGTAAAGATAGATCCATTGATTGCTATTGCTTTGGCTGTATCATCTTCCTACGCAGATCCTAAAAGGCCAGTTTCAAAACCTGGCCTTTTAGGCTCTGCGTAGGAAGATGTGAGTTTCAAAACCTGGCCTTTTAGGCTCTGCGTAGGAAGATGTGGCTGTATCTGTTGAGGAACATGTGAAGAACAACAGAAAATTAACCCAAAAATGCTTTGTCCGAAATGTATTTTAGAAGATTCGACTTTTTTAATAATTTTCTGAAATTGGTTCTTAATGCATTAACTTTCATTTTGTCATCTTTTTTTTGCACTTTTATAACGTTTTACTTTGCGAGGAGTTTGTCATAGTTTTCTTTCCTCTTCTTTATTTTCTTTGGACATAATGCTAAGTAAAAATACTCCTGTAAATGCAAACCTTTTCAATAATATTGTGCTTCACTACAAACTAGTCAATATAATTGAGCACTCATCAACTATATTGAGATACCTTCAATAAAAATCTAACTAGTTTTGATTTTCTCAATATATTGCGTAATGTGATTGGAGACCGTCAATATAGCTCACTAACTATCAATATTATTGTCAATGTCCATAATTGACAATAATATTGTGAATCATATTGACAGAGTGTAGGCCCCTTTAATCAACACAACTTGATCTGCCTCTGATGCACTGTGTACAAGCTGATGACCGTAAGATCCCAAAATGGCGGCAGTCGACTACGGTAGGATTTTTCTTTTCCCTATTTCAGCTCTCCGACTGCTTGCAGGAATTAACAGCTATCGGATACTTGTAGATAATTGTGTGCTCTTCGTATCTATATCACGTATAATGCACGAGGTAACTCTAATAATTGATATGAGGCTCGAGAAAATTTTACCGATGATGACCGTAAGATAATTTCATTGTTCGACCAAGATGCCCGTAAACTTTTTTCATGATGACCGTAAACTTAAACAACCGCATTTCTGTAATGTTCGTTTTATGGTGTTTTAAAATGTTTAACTGAATATTTTGATTGTTACAGTTGATTAAATGGGATTGGAAAAGGTTAGTAACTAATTTCAACTTCATAAAGCTATTTAAAAATAATTTTAATAATTTACTCAAGTAATGAAATTGATATTCAATTCCTTTATTGCTTTATTCAGGCAACTTCGAGTACTGGAGGTAACTGTTATCAATCACTTGATAGTTTTTTGGCTCAACCAGTTTGCATGCTTTTTACTTTCTTTTCTTTAACATAAATTAACAGTATTTTATAGTTTGAACTGATATTTTGAGCATTGTGTTACTGAAATATAGTGTTATTATTTCACAATTTTAAATTGAGATAATTCGAATTCTCATTGATTTAGATAGATCATATTGAAATTAACAATTGTCATACGTTCAATGTTGCATATTCACAATGTCTAAGACTTTGTTTGATTATGATTATTGCAATAACATTCTCATTCAAAATATGTTAAAGTTGCTGTCTCATACTTGCATGCGGTTCAGGATGAAATTTAGCTATTAAGAAATACATCACTTTGAAGAAAAATCTTTTGTCGAAATTTTGATATCACATTTACATTTTTTAATCAACCATAACATACTTATTTCGACGCCAAGAGCACAGTGCCCTTGTAAAAAGGGCATAGCATTTAACGAAACCGCTTTCGGTGACGTAATCGTTATGCATGTAGGATTTACACCGTGTCAACTACCGTAATTGCGTTCGATGGGAAGGGGAGACCAGGGCAAATCGCGCCCCATAACATATAAACATGTTTTTTGACCATATTAACATGTTTAGAATAAACCTTGCAGCATGGCTCTAATTCTCATCAGATAAACTATTGTATGACAAATGCTTTTAACCTATCATGCCTGCATAAAGAGATATTAACGAAAATGTATTTCGACAAAGGCGGTGCACTTTGCCCCGTAGCTTGGGGCAAAGTGGCCATGCGAAGAGACACACAATTGTGATATGTCAAACACCTATATAATAAGTCATTACCATACAAAAAAGTTTATTTAAAAGTACCATGCAGCTCACAGGCATCCTTATGAAAACTGAACAAATAATAAAGATCTAAGCTCAGTATTCAAACAAGGACAAAATATGATTTTATATGTCATGTACCTATATTTTCGATGTTCTTATCCAAAAACTTACATGATTACTATATACGAATTTCTAATAACTATGGGAATCTTGACAATTCAACTAATTTATTATCAGAAACCAGCAAATATATGAAAGAAAAAAAGAAATTGATTGGTATGAAAGACAAATTTATCATTTTACAAACATCTATTCTTTCTCGAACTTGTCCATACGGCCTATCTTCTTAATTGTTTAGGGTTAAACAAAATATATGATGAATATCAAACAAATCATTAAAAACTCAAAGAAAATATGTGTGTTTTTATATGAAACAAAAACCCTATAATATATTTGTATACTTCATTTTAATACCAATTTAAAAAATTATAGGGAAATAATAGAATTAAAATAACAATTCTATTTTAATATATTTGCTTTTAAAATTAATTGACAACTCTGAAACTATAATGTGTTGACCAAAATTAAATACTTTAGAACACTCGGGGCAAAGTGCTCCCCCCGGCTCACTTTGCCCCTTTGCGGGTAGCATTCCATTTTTGCATCATGGAAAATAATTAAAGCAACGAATTGCAAAGTTCCTTATCTGATGAATAGAGTATATATTTTTTTGTAATATGTGCCCTGGAGTTTAATGTTGCGTTTTATGTTTATGTGAACTATTGTGATTCGGACATATTCTTTCGTTAAAGAAAATTCCGTTTTTTGCAATGGTAAGTTTTCAACTCCCGCTAACGATGCAAACGTCAATCACAACGTTTCTTAACGTTTGCTTGCATTGGTTGATAATGACAAACTACGTCATCTGCCGATTGTTGAAGAGAAATAAAGCTTGGTCACTTTGCCTCGACGGCGCGCTTTGCCCTGGTCTCCCCTATCAACGTTGACAGCAACGAACACCTATTTCGGAGAAAAAGAAAATAAAATCTAGTTGAGCGCGACAAACACGGGTTTCAAGCGTACCGTATTTCCTCTATTAAGCGCCCGGGCGCTTATTTTTTCAGCACCCCTTTACCCCCCGGCGCTTATTAGAGACCCGGCGCTTATTTCTTTCAAAGAGAATTGAACTTTGTTTTAAGTCGTCTTTTACCATGAATACCTGTAAAATGTTTACTGAGGGAGCATGTATCTAATGATTAGGACCCGGCGGTTATTAGAGACCCGGCGCTTATAAGAGGCCCGGCGCTTATTTTCTCAACTACCTATGACCCCCCGGCGCTTATTGAAGACCCGGCGCTTATTAGAGGAAATACGGTATTTCAGAAACAGGAAGTTGTGAAATGGCCAAACTTGATTCGCCCTTATGTCGACTGCCGTTTCGTTATTTTTTGGTAAATTATCTCCTATTTAATTAATTTTGGTCTGATTTTCTCAAGGTTGGTAGCTAAATTTTGCAAACAATACAAGGAAAACAGTAAAATTACTTTAAAAACATTGAACTCTGATAACGTTACTTTAAATATAATATAATCAAATCATCTTACTTTCAGACATTAGTGGTGCTGAGGGCTCCTTTGTTGAGCTGGAGTCGCCACCAGTGTCGACGAGCACGTCAGCTTACGGTCTAATGATGTAAAAATTTACATTACCGTAAATACTGAGGGACAGATATAACCATTCACCGAACAACAAACAAATAATCGATAATTTCATTGTCACCTTCATATGACCGAATTTATTCTTTCCATCATCAAAGTTCATGTAGTCTATATATTAAAACATTATGCTGAGATGAATATGATTTTCATTTGTTAGTTATGATGAAAATAATACGGTAGTTCGTTATTTTCATACGGTACCCTGAGAATACAAGATAGTACTGACATGGTGAAGCCAATCTTTACATGAAAGTAGATTTGGCGTATTTTCACAACTGAAAAGCTTCGTCAATAGAGAGAAGATTATATTTTTTTCATATCGTACTGTATGTTTACTCAAGTCGTGTCTCAATATTTTTCAGGCACCCGTTTTGCAAAAAGAGTACAACAGAAAGAAAAAAATGATTTAATCTGTGTGCTTTTAAATTGTAGGTAATCTGTTTCATTTCAGGTTTGTTTTATTGCGACCGCTGTGCAAAAATGTACAAGAGAAAACAAGCTTTAACAAGACACATGACAATGGCGCATCAAATAGGAGAATGCCCTTACAAATACAATCAGTGCAGGTTTTTTTCAACAAGATGACTCATCGGTCACATCTCTTAAACATTATGATGTAATACGATTTTTTACTTGAAAAAACTTTTATTCATAGGTCTATAGAACAACTTCTGCATCCGCTTTTTATTCCACATGTCTCTCAAATATTTTATGTAAGCCCTAATGAGTTATTGCACATAATCGCTACATTTATTCTAGGTGAGTGAGTTGGTGTTTAACGTGTTTTGAACAATATTTCAGTTATTAAACACGTGGATGTTGCCATCCAAAAGAGAGTAGATAGAAAAGGGAGAAAGGGGTCGAAAGGATGAGGGAAAAAGACGGAAAGAAAGGCATAGTGAGAGATAGAAAGCAGGTTTTAGAAGGACTCACATTTGGTCTGGCTTCTATCCGTCGACCTGTCCAGCTTGGGTGACCCTACCAGGAGCATGTAAACTCCAGCTGGCATAGCTCTCGGGGTCGCCGAAGCACAAAAACCACCACACCACGATAAGGTAATGAGTCCAGTGGTGGACATTTATTCTAGTTTTATCCCCAAACAAGATATGATAAATCAGACATGTACATAACGTAAAACTGGACCATAGGCGAATGCTGTATTCGACAAGTTCCGTCAAATTAAAATATGCCTTATATTTATCTTACGGTCATCATACCAGATTGACATTCAAATCTTACGGTCATCATCGGTTAAATTTTCTCAAGCCTCATATCAGTTGTTTGAGTTACCTCGTGCATTATACGTGATATAGATACGAAGAGCACACAATTATCTACAAATATCCGATAGCTGTTAATTCCTGCAAGCAGTAGGAGAGCTGAAATCGGGAAAAGAAAAATCCTATCGTAGTCGACTGCCGCCATTTTGGGATGACCGTAAGATAAGATATCTTACGGTCATCAGCTTGTACACAGTGTGATGGGAGACGCTGTTCTTAAATCATACTGAATCATGACAAAAGCATTGTGTTATGAACCACCCTTTCCATACGAGAAGCGTTGTCATTTGATAAAGAAATTCACATGTATTGCGAGTTTTTTTCCGCCAGGAATTTCGGCGTAATAGAACAGAGGCTAAATCAACATTACTTGATCTGCTTCTCTGGGGAGAGAATGGAGATAAAGAGGCATGCAAATTTCTCCTTTGCGATCGGATAGCCGGCTAGTTCCAGCCTAGCCTACCAAAAACGGCAATAGCAAATCCCGATCGCCTTCACACAACTGATATAAAGGCTTAAGGAGGTTGGATACCTTTGTTTCTGCACATCCGCAACAGTCAGATTATCAGATTGAGCTATTTTAAAGTTTATGCTATTTTGTTTATTTTTTACTGCAAGTGTGAGATAAAAAAAACTAAACAATTAAATAATGATTTAGTTTAATAAAAAACAATGACTATGTTATATTTGTGAACATAAGTATTTGTTTTATGATAAAATTTATTTCACTTATTAACCTTAAAAACTAATGAAAATTTCTAAAAAGGGTAATGTTGACAATAAAGAGTTATCTCCCCTGGATGTTGATTTTCATTGATGTGGCTTAATTGAATGTGAATATCTCTGTTATCCGCTGGTGACATATCTTTTTTTCTTTTTAATCTTATTCTAGTGAGTATAAACTATAAAGTATATAATTTTCAAAAAAATCTTAATACGAGAAATCGATTTTTTTTCATAAAAGAATAATATTTTACAAAAATAATCATACAAAGAAAAAGGTTATTTGTATGTATTTACTTCATATTAGTTTCAAGTTCCCTTTTTCCGACTTAGTTTACTTCCATACTGCAATGGCTTAATAGAAAAACATTTAAATAACAATTATATTCCAAAGTTACCTTTAAAAGGAGTTTTTAAATTATTGTATTTTCATCATTGGGTGCCCTAACGGATGGGCCCTTTTTCGAACAAAAACTGTGGTGACATGGTATTCTTATGACACCATTTGATTCAAGACATATTTTTCAACAAAATAAGACCAAATTTAGCTATTTCTTAATACCTCGATATTTTGTATCCAACCTCCTTAAAGTTGAGGTTCTGGGTTCCTCCTTCTGCATACCTCAATTTCATACACTAATTGTGTCATCAGTTACATTTCGCCTATTAATACATATTACTAGTTTGATATTCCATAACATGAGCAGATGTATAAAGATGAAAATTATAAATTCATTTTATTTTAAATAATATTATAAACTTAAAGAAGGAAAGCTGTTACCAAAAGAAAGCTTAACTTTGATTATTCCAACCAATCACAGTGCTTGATTCGGTCACACCCCTCTTTCAGGCAGCCATTTGTGCCAAGATGGATGCTTTTTCGTTCGATTTGCAGAAATAAAGCAAAGTATTGGTAAGTTTCGTGAATAGTGTTCGATTGGTAATCATCCAAGTATATGTTTGCACAAAGTTTTAATCAATTGCCAGCACGCAGTCGCAGTTAAAGGTGATGGGGTACTACAATTATGTCGAAGTTTCCGACCTTGCCTACACCAGCGTATTTGCATCATTGTATCGCCAGCCTTGCCTTAACTGTATCTAGTCACCTTTTCACAAAAGTGTGAGCAATGGCATCACGTTTTCTGTATATATATAGTCATGCGTACCATGTATCGATTGCCACAGCTCTCGAAAGACCAACCACAAAATTGCCGGTCCCTGATAATCCCAATGGATGAGAGTCAGCTAACATAGATTGGATGGTTAGCCATGTAGAAGATCTACCGGATGTTGCAATTGGTTAGAAAAACGGCAAAAAAATTATTTTTACTTAGTTTAAGGTGCCGTAGTAGTTTCCTTTACATTTTGGAACACTGTGTATCAACTGTGTAAGACAGTTGGTAGGAATATATCCTGTACATTGTAAGTGCAAACGGTATGTTTATCTATCTGGAGTGTCATGTGAGAAGCACACACATCAGTCTGGCAACTGTAGAACAATAACAGCCCTAGTCAATTTTGTGTTTTAGTATTTTGGTAGCTCCGGTCACAAAATTGTGATTGTTGAGGCCGAATTGTGAACTAGAAAGGGAGAAACCTGTTTTTATTTTTTTTTGCAATCAATATAAGCCTTAGTTAGAAAAAAACATGATGTTTTAAATTTAAATCCACTTTCATAACTTTCATAATTGCCATCTTACATATGTTGGATTCATATCAACGGGATTCACATCGTAGATTAGTGACAAATAACATAAAATGAAACAAGGGAAGATAAATAATTTGATTTCAACGAAATTGATGAGCACTTTGTAAGATATAACTTTAAGAGAAAAAATACCAATTCGCGGACATTCAGTGTTCCGATCAAAAAAGATTTCAAAGATAATATTGTAAATTATTAACTGAAGACAACCGTCTTAAGCAACTTGTGATATTAACAGTAAGTGTTTTCTTTTTTATTACGATTTACATGTACATTTGCAGAAATAATTGTAGATTAACTGTAACCACATTATATGAAACAATGATTAAAGTGAAAGGAGATTGATGTGTTCATTTTTGTTCAAATTCCTGTATGTATTGGAAAGATTATTTTATTCAATTTGTTAGTGAATTTGTCTCAAATGTACACATCGATCTTATAAATGTCATTTACGCATGATCAATGGAGACTACTCTTTCGCAGTGCTACATTTAATAGATGTTGAAAGCTGTGATGAATGACCCTGCAATTTTTCAGTGAATGAGTGTTAAAGGAGGATGATTGATTTGACCAAAGGATCTAGATCTTAGACAGCTTCAGACAAGGCTTTAGTCTTACAAAATTTAAAATTGATCTTATATTGCTTTCATTCCAATAGATCTTCGAAAACCAGAACATGAAATGCAATTGTGTTAGCTTTGTAACTAGATCCCCATATTACATTATGTTTCCCAGATTACATTTTTTGCAGTTATTATTTCAGTGATTTATATTTTTATCACGTACATGTATATTTATTTACCTATGTTATATATGAAGCAGCCGGAAATATAACGTGTGTTTTTATGATTTTTTTACATTACTTTCAACCACTTTTTTTTTCAAAATCGTGAACATTTTGAGAACAGGTACCAGATATACGTGCGTGTGGCATGATGTTTTCATTAGTATTTGAAGGTTCAACTGTAACAAGTGGTCACGTGAAGTTGAGGGGATATTGTTAACTGTGTTCGACATGATACTATTAAACAACTTATATAATTTTCGATCTCCAGTAACTGTGGACATGAGGAGGAAACAACAATATATACATTCCCTCAGTTATGTGTGTTTGCTTAACAATATTGTCCCAGAGGACATGGTTGTTTGGACTAAATTCACAAGAACGAAAGGACAATAGATTATATATTCCGTAGTAATTTCTATATCTTATATGATACCAAACGCTTTTACGATAATGTCTGGGTCTATGACAGATATTAATATTTGTTATTGCTATTCATTAAAAAACATAGGGTAAGGTCATGATTCACACTCTCGTGTTGATGACTGAAATATTTACAGAATACAGAACGGCCTTAACCCAGCTATAACTTTTGATGATATATGGATGAATTATTCACATGGTTTTTATTATATGGAAAACACATTTTTCAAATATTCCCTACTGTAGTATATGCATGAATCATCAACATATGGTATGACAGTGTAAGACAACCTTCGACAAACATAATGTTCCCTCAACCTAGATTTACATAGTTGCCATTTAGGAAGGAAAAGGCTGTTTGATACAGCGTGTACTCAAGATTTATTCTGACACTAACTTTCTTGTGTAACTACATTGACAGTACATTTGAATTTTTCTGCCTGCGCTGATAATTTGTATTTGAACATTTTAGAGTTTGTTTTGTGGTTGTGTTTATCTTATCCAAAAAGTAAAACTATAAGGTCACTTCTTTTTATTCAATTCGCATGTAAAGTACCTCAGCCGACACTTGCTGATGCTAACATTGAATGATGACTCATGTTAACAAGTCCTTTTAACAGTTTAAATTGTTGTGAAATTAAATTATGAAGGTGAAAGATTTTCACGATCTGTACAATGCACAAATTCCTAAAAAAAACTCACTCTTGGTTTTTATGATTTGAGAATAACTTATCTTACTTATCTTTTAAAACACTGTTATAATCATTTCTATAATAATGCATTGTTTTTCTATTTTAAACACAATTTGTGTTCATATAAAATGTATGCATA
Organism: Steromphala cineraria; assembly: GCA_916613615.1. Taxonomy (NCBI): domain Eukaryota; kingdom Metazoa; phylum Mollusca; class Gastropoda; order Trochida; family Trochidae; genus Steromphala; species Steromphala cineraria. The sequence continues at coordinate 18,013,655 of OU744731.1, read as the reverse complement.
AAGGGTTTGATGCTGACCGGGTACCACCAATTGCCACTTACCCAGTGACCCGCTTTAGGGACAAGTTGAAGAACACGACTAGTGACATCACCGGTACCGTTGTCGTTGTGCTGTTATATCGAGTGTACATGAAATAACTAACCTCAGTAGTGCTTATTCTCTGATAATCCCGAGGGATTCTGGGCAGCTGCTGAAATTGGGTGGTAAATCATATGGAATATTACCTTGATCTTCGTTCAGATTGGGGCTTTGCAAAATTGTTCTACTTTTTGTCATAGTTTCTGGGGTGTCTGAGTAGATTTCTTTCATACTTATTTGTAACACTCTTATCAATGTGAAAGTCTAAAACAGTTGCAGAGGAAGTGACCTCGATTGTTATTTTTGAGGATAACACAGTAGTCAAAATGTCTGAACTTTGTGCTTTATTTTTCGAAAAGAGATGTTTTTGACAAAGAACTTGTAGAAGAAAAGGTTTAAATTCTTGGTTTGTAGACCAATTAAGTCAGTCGTGAATCAAATGTCGAAGATGAGTCGTAAATCGGTTGATAACCTGGTTCGATTAAAAGCTTAAATGTTATCTCTATAAGGGGTTTATCACTGCCCTTAAAACAAAGGCAGTGGCTATATTCATCGCCAACATAGCGTTAATATAGCAAGAAATATACAGAATGAAGCATTAATACTAGTAATAGTACCTTTCTCTGATAAAGTTAGAAAAGGGACGGAAACTTAGAAACTCTTGTTTTAGCGAATGATAATAAGGGAGGTTCATATACAATAGAAGATACAAAACCCCTATCAGTTACTACAAACATTCAACTGCACATTTTATAATTTCAATGGAAGGTATTCTTTTCAGTAGTTCATGTATTCACCTAACTCATACAGGATCACAGAAAAAAATAGGATGCTTGTGAGTGTTAACTCTATGATTATTCTTATAAGGTCAAAATGTGAAAGTTACTTTTTAACATATATAAATACTATGTCGCTTTTGAATTTTAAGGTCCTTGCCATTTTACCTTCAACTACAAAAGGGATGCTTAGACTTTTTCTTTTTTCGAAACTTGGGCATATGATATGACCATAAAAAGCCTGGTATGGTATTGCTTACCATGCAGTGTGAGAATGAAGATACTTTTGATTTGACCAAGCGATCTGCATAACTCATTTTCGTACCGAACTTCATTTTCCAGCACTCCTTTCGTGAAGAAGTCATATCGTTTTGAATTTCTAGCTCATGATTAACACTGTAGTGTTGACAACATTCACATTTTGACGGTTTATGATAGAATTATTCATATTTATTCATTTATTCAAATCCCGCATTGTTCTTTTCAAATCACATTTAAAATGAGAAATAACTATGTCGCATAAAACTGCCATACAACAAAGCTGTGAAGTGAACTGCAAGATTAATATTTCATGAAATATCCCGTAGAAATAGAAATTCATTAATCTCAACAGAATTTTAAATATTTTTATCCTTAAATCTCAGTCATGTTAACATGTCGACACCTTTGCTAAATATTGCATAATGCCTTTCAGCGTGTATGCAACCATTGAACAATGACCTGTACATAAACCTTCTGGGTGACATTGATGATGAATTTCCAAACTCACCAACTAATTCTAATTTCTCAGAATGAATACTGATAATCGCCGATTAAAGAGAATTGGAAATCTTTGAATCAATGCAATAAAGTGTTTACAGGGATAACTTAATTTTTTACAAAGTGGTTGCATTTCCTGTCAAGACATTTTATTAATCATCCTATGATATGACAGAACAATACAACCTGCTCCAAATATACTGTTCTGTCTTCTAATGTTGTGGTTAAATAAGGACGAATATTTTATGGATATACAACAAAATATTCGTTCTTATTTGACTTCCAGCTTCTAAATGCCACTCAAAGAAGTTAATGTTGTGGTCTTTATAAACAAGAATATCAATTTGAAACATAGGTTAGACAATAAATATTTTCCTTAAACCTAATCTGTTTTTATAACTTTGACGGTAAAGCTTATATTTATTTACAAGGTCGATAGCAAAGGGTCTTGCCTTTAAAACTAGGTCTCCCTCGTCTTGTCCAGTAAGCTCTAGAGAGTGACCTCCATTGATTTAATAATTCTTGCGACAATGAATATTTCATAATTCTCATAAGTTTCTGTATCTGTGTGAGAGGTCCACGATAAAGGTTGTTGTGTTTATTCTATGTATATATTCAATAGAAATTATTCAAATTAGGCGACTTCGTGGCCCCAAACAAGGGCTCAAGGGACCAGCCCCAATCAATCAATTTCAGCCAATGAAATCATTTCTCGCAGGGGAGTGACGGTTCCTGTAATAAGGCCTTTTCTATTATTCAATAGCCAGAATGGTGACTTTTCTACTGCGTCGCTGATTGTAAAAGTAACTTTGATTGCATCCAACCAGGTTTCTCTATTTCTTGCCCACAAATTATTTCATTCATAGTTTGATTTAAAGAAACAAGATATTTGATTTAAAGGTGATTAAAGTTTTTCATCACAAATACGCAAAGAAGTTTATAATTCAACCTTAAACTGTTGTCTTAAAATCCGTTTAATATGTAACCAAAACACTTTTAATCACCTTAAAGGGGCAGTAGCACGTTTTTAGGGGGAATATAACGTGATGTCGGGAAAATGATAATATATGGTTCCAATTGAAAGACAATGTACTTAAACTAATGGAGCAATAATAATTCAAATATATAAAGTAAGGTTTAGCCATGCGATTCCCTTTTCTTACACAAAATGAATTAAAGGTGTTCACAAAAAAATGGCCGCCAAAGGATTTTATGTGAATCTTTATAGTTTGTTCTCTGACTATGAATGATTGGTTTGTATATTGAGATTTTTGACACTGTCAAAGTAATACATATAGCATTAACTTGCAATTATCAGTGACAATTTTGAAATATAAAATTATCAAATAACGTGATACTGCCCCTTTAAAAGAGAATCAGTTAATATGTTGAGAACACAGTTTGTTGGATATGAGTTTCCTAATCAAGAAGTGTAAAATGATATCTTTGAACCATGAGTAAGTAAACTCTGTGGATATCGTATAAGTGTTTCGATACTCGACATAGTTAAGCTACGAGGCTGAATCTTGATGGATCACTGACCAAGTGGAATTGGCTTCCTAATGTATGTATGTCGTGGTGATCCAAGAAATCAATAGAGATATTGGTCTTCTGCAAGAGGCATATAAGCCTGGGTGTAGATTACTCCTTTAGAGTCCAGATGGCCAATGGGTGAAAGGTTTGATCCCATCAATGGACATATTCTGGTTCATTACCTATTTATCTCTGTTTGCAAATATTGATATTTTTTAGTTAATTCTTTCTTGTATCGTCATCTTCGGTTACCCAGGGTAGAGTATCGGTCTCTATATTTAGCCCTGGTGACCGAGGATGTTGTATTGTATGCACATGTACAACCTATCGTGATTCTTTTAAAATACACGAGGGAGAACTAGTAATCATTAAAACACCCAAACGACGATGTTCAAAACGTAAATCGGGGCAGCCAGAATGTTTACTTCTAATCTAGTTCATTCATATTTGGACCGCTCAAACATGTGTTATATTAGACTTTGGGACATATAATTAACACAGTGAGCATTATAATTATCCGGGTTTTTTGAAATTTTGCCAATGACCTTTAATGTTACATATCATGTGTTGTGAAATTGCAGGATCATCGTTTCATCGTGTATAATTTGCTCGTTTCATTGTATCTGTGACAGACTTTCAACTTTGTCACAAATGCTATCGCAAAGATGCTTTTAATACGGAAACAGTTGTATTTATAATTTACAAGTTTACCACCGATTTCATTCGACTTAAAAAAATCTAAAATGCATGTAATGAATGCATGATCACAATGACAAATATTTACAGCAGTTTGAACAAATATTGAGGTATCTGTTTTGTTTTGTTTTTTGTCTTTTTTAAATATCCTTGTTCAATTGAATACAGGTTTGGGTAATCTCAAAACAAACACCAGTATGACAACTACAATTTTTTTAATGTTTTAGTGGGAAATGGATGGTATAAGTGAAAAATATTTTTATCAAAGCGACATTTTTGTTAAGGTTTTATAAAAACGCTTAGAAGTGTTCCTTGATTGTTGATAAATCTCACGTACAAAATGTAATATTCGTATAACACGATTAAAACCAAAAATATGATTTTAAACTAAATTAGGCATAAACTGCATTGTGTACCTCAGTCTGTTATTGATAATTGATAATCCAAACGCTAACCTTGTTATGATCATTTCAAGGTAAGCTGTTATTCAATTTCATAATGCTAACAGTTAAATTCTGATAGAAATAGACTGCTCCCAGGAAAAACACAGTAGATATATTGTCTCTGTAATCTACTGGAGTTCGAACCAGCCCCAATATCCTTTCTGCCATGGTCTGAAGGCAGCCAGCCTCAACCTCGTCCGTCCCTGTAAGAAGCGTACAACTTGACCAGCAAGTCATGAAACAGAATACCTATAGTTGGACCACACACCGCTACATCAGCTATGCTATCCCGAATGCAGCTTGGAACAAGATCCATCCTGCAAAAGCATAACAACTATAATATAACATTGAAGAAACAAACATTGGAAGTACATATAGGAAATAGAGATTATTATCCGAGTACGTGAGGCAACTGACTTTTACGAAAAGAGTGGGTGAAATTTGTATTGCAAGAGCAACAACAAATTTGCACGAGTTACGTAAAATTCATTTGACACACTTCCGAGGGTAATACTTTCTGTATTACCGATTCAATCCCATTTCCTTCTCTAATAAACTGTGACCGCTGGCGACAGTGACGTCACGAATAATGGTTTTATGACATCACAGACAAACGTGACATGTGCATATATGCTCATATTCTTTTCAAAGTAATGTGAGTAAGTGACTGTTAATATTTACGATGCAGCCATTATTGTTATAAGGACTCCCTCATATAAAGGGATTGAATGGAAAACATAGTCCGAAAGGTTCTAGATTTTACACCATAAGAGTCAGCAAATCAAGCACTACGGACAATACGTTGTAAGTGTACTCAACCAAGAACATGTGATGGTTCCCAGAATCGAACATTGTTGACTTAGGATAAATGTCTCTGTATATGTTTGAAGATATCTTAAAAGTCTTCAATATCTTACCGTTGTCTTCCAACACATCCTCGGATGATAGGTAATTTGTCAGTACTCCAACAATACGGTCTTGCCTCGATTACTGTAAAGGTTACAAATCAAAGGTATATTCGAAATTACCGTCGATGAATTATGTGTTACTTCGTCATCCAAATAATACAAAATATTATGCAATAGTTTCCACTCAAGAAAGTCAGAGCAAAACAGAACCGTGTTTATTCTCAAGAAGTAAAAAAGAGCGATATGGAGAATAAACAGTACAAATATATAAAATAGAAATATTTCAAAGATTCAGACAGTATATAATATAGTTTGACAAACGATAAATTCATTCATTAAAGGGGCAGTAGCACGTTTTTAGGGGGAATATAAGGTGATGCAAGGGAAATGAAAATAATTGGTTTCAATTGAAAGACAATGTATTGAAACTTAATGGAGCAGTAATAATGCAAATATATAACGCTAAGTTTAGCCATCCGATTCCTTTTTCTTACAGAAAATGAATTAAAGGTGTTCACAAAAAATGGCCGCCAATGGATTTTATGTGAATCTTCATACTTTGTCCTCTGACTATGGATGATTGGCTTGTGTAAGGAGATTTTTGACACTCTCAAAATAATACATGTAGCATTCACTTACAATAATCAGTGAGAAATATAAAATATAAAATTACCAAAAAACGTGCTACTGCCCCTTTAATGATATACTTTTAACAATACCTAAATTAAAACAAAAGTATTTTGGTAAAACGCTTATCTTTGACCATGTAGACAGAGACAAATTAGTTAAAGGTTATACGTGTCTCACAATGTTTCATTACATAAAGTACCAAGTCGATTTAGGAGATAAACCTACTGTGTTTTATAATTTTCGTGGTCTAACGTAGATTCGATACCTGTTGATGTCATTCGGAGCCGAACGCGTAAGCGTGAGGCTTCGAATGTAACATCAACGGTATCGAATCTACGTTAAACCACGAAAATTATAAAACACAGTAGGTTTATCTCCATTCTACCATGACGAGTTTTTGTAGCGTTTTAAATGTACTTTCTTTTCTACCGCGTAACGTCAGTTGTGCTTCGGTCAACACTATGACGTCATAATGTCTTGTGCTTATGACGTCACTGTTGACATCGCTCAAACCAAAACCGGTTGCGGTAGAGCTTAAGATAAGATAAGATAAGATAAGATAAACTTTATTATCCCCGCGGGGAAATTTGCTTTACATTCAAAGAGCTTTCAAAGTCACAATTAAATAGATACTAAATATATACAACAAATACATTTTGCTCTACAAGCAGTAATATTAAGCATTGTAAACAAATAAGGGTGTTACATTGAACAATACAATTTATGATTACAGTGCGACTGTTAGTTAGACTTACAATTTTGTATGTAAATTTAAAATCTTGATACTGTATGGAACAAATGATTTTGTACTTCTATTAGTTTTGAAATACCAAATTTTGAAACGACGTCCAGATTTATTGATCTAAATTCAGCCTTTGCTTAAAATTACTCTATTTCCTGGATATAAACATGCACGATATTGATGCGAACCAAACTCGTATTATATAAAAGTACGGGTAATACAATGATAAAAGACTTTTAGTTAGTATTCAGACGAAACAACTGCCGAAGCATAGGCCTACGGTGACTGTATGCATGTCGACTCGTTCGTTTCTGTGGCAGTGTGTATCAAACCGCGGTGAATCGCCCGTCATAAAAATCGTGTTCGAACGTAGGTTCGACCATAGAAATAAACCAATGAAATTCGAGGATTTTGAAATGTCATGGTAGAATTTCGCTTCGACACTGTCAGTAATCTATTGTGTGTATGTTCTTCAGTTTTGTATGTCATACGCCTGTGTGGAACGGTAATATAAGAAGATAAGGTTCTAGAATTAAGAGATTTTATACATTGCATTATAGTATCTTTTTGATGATTGTTTAATATCTGAAATCCAAGATTGCACATAATTGTCTAAAAGGATCCTTTTTATATCATCTTTGAACTAGTAATGTTAATTTGCACATTCAGAGACCCATACAAAAGTCATTCCAAATTCATCTAAGAAAACTTATTTAGCAAAACAGAAATACAATTATCGCAATTGAATTCAAAAGATGACATCATGAATTCATAAACAAAATATGAGATAACTTTCGATAAGCTTGTAATAATTAAGCCCAAAAGTTGATTATTCTTATTTGATATCAATATCAAGGACGCAAAGTGCATTTAAAAAACGAAGATTTGACGTTTCAATAGTCTAAATTTTCAAAACTCCATACCTCAGCACCGTATAACAGAATTGCTTGTATAAGCTGATCAAATTTACACAAAACTTAATTAAGCACCCCTCCCCCGTTTTATAACGGTAAAACAGTTCTGATGATTAACAATACACATTTTCAGGCAACGGATTAGGGATTTTCGATAGAACGATCATCTAGCAGTGTATAAACGAAAACTTCACTCGACTGACGTTTCACTGTCCCTGGATAACTGTTTTTACAACGACTTGGTATTTTAAGTATTTTAATTTTTAGTAAATGACCTCATATAATAAATGTAAGTCGTTAAAGCAGTATGGACCTTCACATCCTGCTACATCAGCGTATATGTCTCCTCTAATGCTACAACCTATCCCCTGATATCCTCCTATAGTCTTCTGTCGTATCGCTGACGGGTGGATGCTCAGTGCTATTTATAGCCTGTCTGTTTACAGTCAAACTATTTCGAACTCCATACACTGTTGTCTAGTGATGTCACACGTGGAAATCTAAGAGCGCGCGATTTGGAGCTTAGCGGGAAACTGCAATGAGAATCAGATGTATTATCTAATAGCACTCCCGTTGGTTAATTTGAATCACGAGGTGAGCACGCGGAACGAAGCCAAGAAACTAGTTTGCCGCTATCGCTGAAATGGCATCATTTGATTGGCTTGCTATATATAGCGATACGACAGAAGACTATAGGAGGATATCAGGGGATAGGTTGTAGCATTAGCGGAGACATATACGCTGGTGTAGCAGGATGGGACTTTCAAAGTGACAAATAATGAATTAATCAAATTGAAGAAAACAGTACAAAGTAAAAATCTGGCTGATCTAAAGGGTGGGTGTTTGATCAAAACATTCAACTCAAAGAATCTCAAATTTACTCACAGGTTTTAAGATTGTAGGCATTTTCGCAAATATTTGTGAACAAGGTACATGCATGACCTGCTAGCGTCTTATGCATGATAAAGAAGATTCTTGTGTATGGGTGTCAACCAGTGATCAAAAATGTTATTTTTATTTTGAAAAATCCAAATTTTATTGTGCAGTATCTCCTCAATGACAATAGTTATATTTGGTCAAATTTCAGTGCCCTAATATTTTGATTATATTTGTTTATAAGAGATTTTTGTTTCAATCTAATAGTCAGTTTAAAAGCAATTTTTATATCTGGATTGGTCAATACATCAAGTAAAGTTAAATTATTCCAAGAGCATCCAATATCAATTTTTAAAAATGGGGGTGCTTAATTAAGTTCTTTGTGTGTACATGTAGTTGTAGTTGACAATCCATTGTGATATCTAACTCGGGCATTGGTCATAAAACGGAAACTATAAACCCGATGTTTGTATTTGTCCTGCATACAGTAAAGAATACCAAACGTTATTAACCGTATCACAAGTATTACCTGTTGCTGAACATTTCCATTTTGAATCTAGTTTTAATTGACTTTGTATTGACAAAAAATAAGGTATGTTCCCATGCTGGCAGATATCAGAAAAAGATAAACAGAGAAAGATTGGTTGCTATTGTCATATCTAATATTTAAAATATTTTTTAACTTTGGGTAGCCTCTCCCTAAAATAAAAAAAACCACATTTAATTGTTGCATGGGTCATCTGCCAACTGAAATTCACTCTTTGAGACAAATAATAACACTTGCCTCTTTGGTTTTCACAGAAATGTTTCCATGCTACAAGTAGTGCGTTTTTCCTAAATCCACCAATACAAGTTACGAAGTCGTCCTGGTCACATGACTCAGCTTCAGAAAGAGCAGAGTATCTTCAAAGATAAAAGACGTTGTTCAGTGTTTTATAGAGGATATTATATGAGTGGCCATGACATACTATTAGTGTATCCCGAGCGAGAGAGAGTATGTCATGGGCACGTAAATTCTGTTTATCAGCGTAGTCTATAAAGAAGGGAAAATTCAAAACCTTCTTTTCAGCATAGGGACGCAATTTCAGTGGCGTTTACACATTGTTTATAACATGACGTCATAATGAAAGATAATTTGAAAAATATTACTGCCCTCGTGGGTAATCAATACATATATATAAATGTGAACCGTACGATCTTTATAAACTTGTTTACAATGAGAAGAAGCTGTTACTTTCAATATTTCCGTAATATGTTCCATTTACAATTTTATTATTTAGTATTATAGTATTTTTATAGTATTTGAATTACATAGATATTCATCATACGAAACATCAGATGTGCCATCAGATGAAGTATAACATTCGCTCACATTGATAATATACCGTCATTTTATCGCTGTTTCATGATTCTCTCCCAAAACGGTAGATCAAGTCACAAAATAATGGTACTGCTTCCGTTTGAATAGGACGAGATCACTGGTTACCTTGCTGCAAATATTTGTACTATACAAACCGTTTATATCTTTTTAGCGAAAGCACATGGAGATGGTGTTTTAGCGAGGGTTTTGTCAAAATGTTGCCGCTTATAAGATGACTATTGATCAGCGTCGCTGATTGCTAATTTGTAAGGTTGATTGCACCCAACCAGGTTTCTAGCCCATAAACTCGGCTTAATCGAACAGAGGTTTGATCATTATTTTTGGCTTTTTTTCCATAATAATAAATGATAGTAATAATAATTTTAAGGCCTAGTATCCAGTCCAGGACTGCTCAACGGCGATACAATTGTTGTACAATGTATATTATTACCCTGAAGGAATTGTACTTTCGAGTCAAGCTACTTAGCGCCTCGCGCGACCATATAGGTCCGTACTTTCCCCATGCTCAGGTACCCATTTATACAGCTTGGTGAACTGAGTGCAATGTGGATGAATTTCCTTGCCCAAGGACACAACACAGTGTTAAACCCAGGTTACAAATTTTTGGTGTCTCCACCGGGATTCGAACCCGGGCCTTCGGCGTGACAGGCCAGCACGCTAGCCACTACACCACCGTGTTTGCATGTTTATTCAATGTAGCTTAAATAATTTTCATGCATTTAATTTTCTTCGGATCCTGTACAGTACAAGTTATGTTCGTTGTGAGAAAGTTTATAATGGTGAACTATGGGACACGTTTCCAATTATTGTTTACACATCAGTAAACCTGGCGACATTCCAAAAACATTTATCAGATAATGAGACAGTTATTTTGAATTTCAAGCGGAGATGAGATCAGTTCAACCTGCAAAGTTTTACAATGATTGAACACGAAATTTAGTCATGAAAATTATTTAAGCTACACTCATTTAACATGCAAGTCTATTTTAGCTATTTATTTCGGCTTTGTGAACCTTGTTTTGAACTATCTGATACGGTAAAATGTACCGTTCCATGTCGAACTTTTATTTAAATACAGCTCAGATATAGTTGGAATTGTAGAAAATCGAGATCTGTGCGAATTGTTAGATCATATTTCAATAAGACTGCTTCACACATTCGATAGATAGAACACCTTAGGGGGTAATTTCAATACAATATCTGATATTTTCTTAATGGTTTTAACGGAATTACAAACCTGCAAGTAAGATTCAGTTTTCTTTCGCTGTTTACCATACGTTGAAAGTTTGGTTGCTCCATGATGCCGTTAATTGGACGGAACCTTGTCCAGCACCTATTGTCGTCAGTGCATTGGTCTTGTAGATATTGCTGGAGCCCCGTAGAGCTGGACGCTAAAATGAAATACAACTTTGATTAAGAGACAATCATAATCGGGGTACTTAGACGCAATCGATAATAATTTAACTGACACAGGCGGCTGTTACTTAACCCTATTTTCTCTTAATTATACATTTCATTCATATGAATAAACATTGCAATTGGAGATCAACTCTCATTGACAAGTTCAAAAATCTAAACGATGTAAAGCATCTGAAAATCCAATATCTTGCCGAAAAGGTTCAAAATGCTTAACTACATGTACATGTATTGCTATAATATTTTGTTTCAATTATTCCTTTAACGAATAATTAAGATGACATCTCTCGTTAGAACGTAAACGTCGCATACTACGACTACAAGATTTAATAGAATGAATTGATAGTGATTACAAACATCTCGCTAACGAAGAGGTATTTCAAATGAAGCACACTTATGCGGAACAGTTTTCCAATACGACCAAACAGCAACACAATACAAACCTGACGAATCAGGATTGCAGCCATTGTACTACATCAGCTTATTTGTTTCCGTGTAGAATGAACTGAGCAGAAACAAATACCATCTATCCGCTCAGTTCATTCTACACGAAAACAAATACGTTAATAAAGAGGGATGAATTTTAGCATGACAGTCAGCTTGATCTCGGATAATTGATAGAGTACTTTTAACATGGCAAAACGTTAAAAAGGTGTGACCTCTGAATCCTCGTGTATTTAAGCATATGAAAGTCATACAAACCTCCCAGTATGATCAGACTCGCTATCACATTAACCGGTAGCATGGCTCACGTGTGCTGGGGATGTGAAACAGACGGTGTGTCGCTCATATATCAAATAGGGCCTTGACATTTCCTCTTCTGCAGAGTAATAAGAGTTAAAGAGCGGATGCAGCTTCTACTTACAAAATTGGTCTTCTCTGACATTTGATTAGTTTACAGTAGCGAACAAAATAAAGGTTTGATACTCTTACGTTGAAGCATAATAAGGAGTGTGATTTTCAAGATGTGCTGAATAAACTAACTGCATTTCCAGTGCGTTCCAATTACACCGCACAGAGGAAGATAAAAAAGCTTGTCCATCCTCTTTTTTAATTTCTCGGGATAGAAAGGAGAAACCTGTTTGTATGCAATCACAAAAGGCTGTCCAATCAGCGATGCTGTTTCAGGAGTAATCATTTATATGGCTCAGTTATTGAAGTATGTTCCTGGAAAACTAAAATGTAGTCGACTTTGCACTTTTTGTAAGTTTGATAGAAGACATACACGTGATGTGGCGGCTTTATCATGAATTAGGCTTCGGTGACGACTAGCATGCTTTTCATCAATGAGGAGTTTTCATTGGCTGTCAATCAGATTATCTTTGGTGTGATGTTCCAGAACCACTGCACCATTGATAATTAAAAGGCGTCAAATATTTCACCCGCCAAACAATAGTGAAAAAAACGTTTCATAGTTTCATACTTTGCAACTATGAAGGCGTTGAAAACAAGTAGTCATCATTAAACTTCTTTTACCTTTAGACTTTTGCAGAGGAAATATCTTCAATAAAGTATACATAAGGCAATCACTTTCATAAAATTTGTATTAATTGTGTTTGATAAATGTTTGTTATTGAATAAAATGAGGGACTAAGGTTTCAACTTCTTTACAAATATTTTTTAGTTATATACTGATTTGACAACAGTTGTGAAGCACAGTTGTGTAGTTTATGCTGGCCTCTGAAGGAAATGACCCGGGTTCGACCGACGACACTTGATTCACATTGCACTCAGTCCAGCCAGCTGTTAAAATTGGTACCAAAAACAGGATGTACGGACTAACATGATCGCGCCGAGCTTTGAAAGTACATGTTCATCAGGGAAATGATGTAGCGATTTGAGCAGGTTATTAGTAACTGGATAAGGCGCCATTTAATTATCCCCACTATCATTATTATACATGTAGATCTTGAAATAAAATAAGGAAGTTAGTTGATACATTATAATATTGTAATTACCGTTGACTTTTGATTCAAACAAAATCAGACTCGAAATGTTCATGGTTTTATTGGGTGATATTCAATCCACGTGGTTTTATTGGGTGATATTCAATCCTCGTGGTTTTATTGGGTGATATTCAATCCTCGTGGTTTTATTGGGTGATATTCAATCCTCGTGGTTTTATTGGGTGATATTCAATCCTCAGACAGGAACATTGCAGTGCATCTACATCAGAGAAGACTCATGATAAAGTTTGCTAAGTAGTTCCTGAAAGAGCCTCCCTCAATCCGTGCCGCAATCTGCTATTGCTGATACCTCTTCCCCCACACACAGAGGGACATTGCTCATTCTGCAAAAAAAATGATTCAATAAGAAAAAATATAGACGATATTGTTATAAAACAGTATATTTTAAATAGCTAAGTTAATTATCTGTCATTATTCCCAAATATACACTGGAGTTCAATATGTAAAATTATATCATATATTTAATATAAATAATAGATAATGTATAAAATCACTAAAACAAAAAAAGACCGAACCTGTTCTTAATACTAATATCTCATATTCAACATATACAAAAGGATACCTCAATATTGAAAATCAGGGTGGTCGTTTGATGTTTTGTTAAGTATACATGTAGTTGATAAAGTTCCCGATTTAGTAAAAACTCCTCAAAACAAATCATTAACAATGTTGCGCCGGCTCGATCATTTGAGGGATTGTTTATGGATATATAACTAAATGGCGAGAGTATATAAGAGGAGGAATATTTGTATAACTCATGTAAAACAATGCTTGATGATTGATGTTTAACACTGTTTAACACATTTGTAAAGCGATTTTTTTTTTAACAGCAATTAGAACTAATGACAGTGATATACTCAGGGACAAAAGAAACGGTACCGAACATTCTAGTCCAATATAATTTTGAAAAGGCTGTTCCAGGACCGACAGTGTCTTTGAATAGATATGCTAATAAAATAAGCATTCCCTGTTTCACAACAAATGTCGTTCTTGCAAGAATTCAAAGTCGCATTTCACTGACCACAGGAATATTATTTTACCCCCTTGGAAAGTTTACCGAGAAAGTAGTTACTAGTAGTTAACCATTTAGGATTCTCGTTATAGGCTCGGCTCGTTGTTTGTCTCATTTTAACAATTCATGGATAACATGTCAATGTTTAACAAAATTATGATTTCTCTTGAATAATTACTATCAGTTCGTGTTTAATCAATTTCAAAGCAAAATAAAACATGTACACTCTGAACGCTTTTATCAGTAATCTAATATTGATAAGCTATCAAAGATATACTACTGCCTTTTACACGTCGTCCGACTTTGAAAGATATAGTTCATTGTTATATACTCATGTCCAAAAGAAAGTTGACACAATAAAACATTGTTTTGGTTAATAATTGGCTGTTTTCTAAAGTAATAATGAACAGATATACGTGTAACTGTGATCCAAGAAAGGAAACACATCCTCGAAACACACTTTATTCAATAAACTTCGACAGAAAACGATAAAAATTTAAAAAATTGGAAACATGCATTTCCGCCGAGAACCACGAAATGCACGTGCACAAAATCGTATAAAGACGCTGCTTAGACACGTTTAAAACACAGCAACAAAACACACACACAATTTTGCCTAGGTTGACGACCGTTCAAAGAGAACGGGCCAGAGGAAAGGCTCACCAGGGAGCAAGCAATGCCGAAATCGCTTCAATCTTCACCTGCAGCCGTTTTTCAGTCTACAAACTAATGCAGCGTTATTGACAAACGGGTACTACGTCAGACAGACCTAGCAGTGGCAGAATCCGTGTGAATATAATCAATTTGGCAGCGGGAGTGTGATGGTATGGGGAGGCATTTGTGATTACACTAAAACGAGGCTAGTGATTATTCAAGGCAACCTGACGGCAGAGAGGTATATCGATAGAGTGATAAGACCTGCCCTGGTACCATTCATACAGCAGCAACAACGTGGTGTGATTTTCCAACATGACAATGCGAGACCACATACAGCAGCAAAAACAATGAATTACCTGGCTAATAATAAAATTCAGACTCTGTCGTAGCCAGCTTGTTCTCCAGACATGAATCCCAACGAGCACATATGGGATCATCTTGGAGGTCAAATCAGACAACGACAGGTGGTACCAGTAACACTCAAGGCTTGAAACGATGTCTGTTTGAAGAATGGCAAAACATCACCCCCAACGTCATTCGACGTTTGACAACATCGATGCGTCGTCGTGACCAGGCATGCATTGGTGCACAAGAAGGACATACATGATATTGACTCTTCAATATTATTAGGTTGAAGATGTATTTTTGTGTTATTTCTGTTATCTCACCTGCTGTAATTTTCTCAGTTTCCGACCTAGTGTCGATTTGATGTTAAATGTTTCCTATTTTGAATGATTTACTGATATGAAACTAAAACAGTTTGTTTGAAAAATTATTGTTCAATCCAAATAAATCATTTATTTCATTTAGTATGTCTTATTTTTTCTTCAGTGTTACTTCTAAAACGATGTCAACTTTCTTTTGGACACGAGTATAGTTAATGCAAAAGTGATATTGATGAATGATGATGACTTACATCCCCTGAGTTTTACCAACTTCCACACAGACTAGCACTTTAGAGAGGAGCTCTGGGTTGATCCAACATTGTCCGTGCTTCTCCACAACTGTAACATCATAACAGTCATTTGGACTTTTGTTTGTTGTCGTCAAGTCAAACAAGCTAATATTAATGTTCGTGAGTCTTGTAGTGGAGTAGCTTAGTGTCAAAATCGAAAAAATCTGGCTTAAAGTATGAAACTTGGCATGAATAATCTTTAGGCATGTATATATTCATTTTGCCTAGGATCCAAATTTTTCGACCGCGGGAACCTGGTCACGTGACCAAAAATCCAAAATGCCCGCCAATTTTCTTAAAATTCCATTTAAGCCCATTTCAATCATATATTTAGTAAACTTTCAGACAAAATATTTTTTATATAATAAATAAGATAACAAAAGAAATACTTTCTGACATAAAATCCCTAAATTTGCTAATTTTGATGAATATTTTATAAGTAAAATATCAAAATTTCAAATTTTATGAAAACAATTGTAAGGCTTTGAATTTTTGTCAGGACTTCATGATTAATGCATACACAGAGCGAGCTGGTTTTACTTACCGACAACATCACTTTATATCTCCCCTACTGCCCTTATAAGATTGCTGTTCAAGAATGTTAACTTAACTTACTTAGGTTTGAAATTCTTACCTGAAGCAGTCCTGTACATTATTGTGTAATTAATCTGATACAATAATGAGATATCAGTTTTATTTTTACTACATTTGTTTTCTGTGTTTATGTTATTTCTAACGATCAAAAAAGTCTGCACTATATTGTTTCTATAGTGTGGTTTAGGGTGACGACCATTGAGCACCAACAGTACATCTAACTTAAGGATATCTTTTGTAAGTCTACTATGTAGATTATCAACAGAATATCGAAATGTTAGAATGAAATCAAAGTCAAGGTGAGTATTGTTTAAGGTCAAGGTCATGGCAAATTTGGTTTTATTAATATTTTGAAGATTTAATTTCACTTTATCAGTTTTTTTTTAAGGCACAAGTGTAAATATTCATTTCCACACAGATGAGATATTCGTAAACGGGTTATATCTGACGTTCTATTTATTAATGTTAAAAACAAAATTCAAAAATAATATATGCTTTATGAAAGTAATTATCTAAAATTCTGGATCGCTGTGGTCGGCGTATATGCAGATTATATTCCTGCAAGAATTGATTATCCAATGTTTTTATATTTATGTTTTACAAACAAACGTAATGTTCATGAACATTTGAACCTTATCTAAACCTAATCTGAATGGCACCTGTAAGGATTTCATTTGATTTGGAATATAAAACATTAAGTTAAGTTATGGTATATAATAAGTTGTGTACATAACAGATGTCCAAAACACAACCTTGTCAGTTACTTTGAAGGGAATCGAAAGAATGATTTGAAGATTTACACAGACTAATTTGATCTAAGGTAGTACCAAGTTGTAATAATGATAGATCAAAAGAATCAAAGCACGTCTCAAAATAAGGATAAATAGACAATTTTCTAAATAAAACTTACTTATACCTATCAGTGATATATGTTTCAAGTTTCATAAAATAGTTTTTCCATCTGCATTTTTTAAAAATAAGTACCAAACAAACCCAAAAACATCACACCTGTCTCCTACCTTAAATTTGATGTGGTATTTCTCCATTTCACTAAATAGTGTCAAGAGTGCCATTATCATATGACTAATGATGGATTTATATGTATTTCTACTAAAGTCATAAAGGTAGGCTATACAATTGCTAAATAAATTGTGTTAGTCTAAAAGTTATAATTAGTTTTTACTAAGCAGACACAATGTGAATGCGATTATATATAAATATACATTGTTTATTTAAAATGATACCTTAGGTGATAAGATATCATAAAAACAATTGCAAAGTGTGATATTCAGATAGGTTAGATAGATAGGTAATCTTTATGTGTCATTTTGTGCATAAATGTAGTTGTTTTAGTCAATTTATTACATAAAACCATTTTCGTTTTTGGACTATGTTACCCACTACTTTTTCGTCAATTATTTGTTTCATAAACCTGGTTAAGGTAAGTTTCTAATTGTCTCAGGAATTCATTAATTAAATTATCTTTTGTTGTAAGTGAGCGTTCAAAGTGATAACGGGTATTAGCATATCATAGCATTAAAATGTGTACCAAAATTTGATATAATTTTGGTACTTTTTACACATTGCCCAATCAGAAAGAAAATAACAAGTATAAAAAGAACTTAACTATCCCATTACATGGCAATTTTACTGCTCTTTTGTGCCTCCCTGGGTCTCTTAGGTTCAATAGGCAAAATCCTTTAAGAATGAATATAATTCTCAATCAACTCTTCGGACTTGTTTGGGATAAAAAAACGTATCAACCATAGCATCTTTATTCATGATTGTGAGGAAAGTCAATTCAAGATGGGAACAATCATTGTCAATATTCATTTTCATACAATCATTGTTATGGTTAATTTTGTTTTAGCATTGTTTGAAATGTTTGATATTTTTTATTCCAATGTTCTTAAGGACGTATACTATAGACATGTTAATATCATGAAATGTCAGTAAAGATTCAAATCGAATTTGTAAAACAAAATTGATGACCGAGGGCCTGGGAGGCCTAGGGGAGCACTTACCATCTGAAGATTTTGATATCAATGTTATGCTTAAAAAAATGTATAAAGTTAAACAAGCTAAAAAGTGAGCATGGCTCACTAATACCCAGTAATGATTTTTCCCTGCAATTGGTCAGACAAAATCTTTTCTCATGAAATGAACATGACTACAACTCTGTGTCTTTTCTTTTGATCGCTCCTTAGAAGGTAAAAGAAATGTGCAAAATTTGAAATTAATACTAGGATGAATAGTTTTCAGCAATCAGTCAGACAAATTCTTATATTGGCAAATGACTGCCGATAGGTACAAAACATAAAAAAATAAAAAATAAAATTGGTTGTTATTTAGCACTACACACTTCCTACTAGGGTAGAGTGCATGTACAAAATTGGAAATCAAAATATATGAATCCTTTTTCTGCTATCGGTCGGACAATTTCTGATGGAAAATTACGTTTTTGAGATATGGCTCGAAAACATATGTTCAAACAGTTTCCATGAAAACCAGAAAAATATAAAAACAATCAGAATTTCCAAAAGGCACCTCTTCATCATGGATATCTATGACTTGGGGAGTTCTTAACAGCCGTATAGTGAGATGGAAAATATTATGTCTTTAGGTTTATTTTTCATTAACAGTGTGAGAGGGAAACAATTTGAAAATCAGATATGGATAGGGTTTTTTATAAGAAAGAAACTGTTTTAAAATTGGGTAAATTACTATTTGTTTTATGATAGATTTTATTTTACTAGTCAACCAAACAATAACTAATGAGAAGGTAAAAACCGATTGTTTGTAATAGAAAGAATTACCTCCCCCGAATGTTAAATTTCAACGAAAGCTTTGACAAACCACACTGAGATAGCCAAGGTTTTGCGAATGACCACTTTTCAGTGAAACGGCGTCGCTGATAGCACAACTAACTTCGATTTCCTCCAATCAGATTTCTACTTTTCTATCCCGTGTATTAGCCGTAATAGAACAGAGGCTAATTCAGGTATAACTGAGTTGCCTCTGTGGAGAGAGAATGATGGGAACCATCACAAAAGTAAAACATTCCGAAAACATAAGTAGCAAAAGGCACCAGTCCACCACTAGATCCAACAAAATATCAAATTTTGTAAGATAATATAGAACTTTTTTAAAATATGGCCCGGAAACCAAAGCATTTCGGAATTACGGAATTACCGGATAACGGAACCACGGAACCACAGAACCACGGAACCACGGAACCACGGATAGAACTGAAAACATTACACGTATGTCTTCCACAATCCTTTGCGGGGAACATAATAAGTAAACTGATAAATTCATTTTTGTTTAAAAATTAATCACATGGAAATGCATGCATTATATATAATAATGAAATCTGGAGTCACATTAAACAGTTTATAAAATTTGAAATTTTTATATTTTTCTTATAAAATATTCATTGAACTTACCAAATTTAGGGATTTTATGTCAGAAAGTAGTTCTTTTGTCATCTTGTTCATTACAATAAAAATATTTTGTTTGAAAGATAATTAAAAATATGGTTTAAATGAGTTAAAATGGATTTTAAAGAAAATTGGCGGCCATTTTTGATTTTTCGTCATGTGACCAGGTTCCCGCGGTCGAAAAATTTGGATCCTAGGCAAAATGAATGCACACATGTATAATGATCATTCATGCCAAGTTTCATACTTTAAGCCAGATTTTTTCAATTTGGCCAAATTTTGACGCTTAGCTACTACACTATTGGTGTTCCGAGTTGGTTAATCAATACACGTATATCATATTTAATTGCCTGTGTGTTAACGCTAAACATTTATTCAATTGTGGTCCGCACTACTACCAGTAAATGGGACAGTTCTATCGAGTTAGTTTGTGTGGCAACGAAATTCACTTGTGTGTCTTCTTTATTAAGTAATCAAACATAATTCAACAATGATGTTACCTGCAGTAATATACTTCAACTTGGTTGTTAAATAAACATTTACTAACAGCAATATATGCATAAATTGAAATGTCCCCTTGAATTTCGTGTCCACAATAAATACCCCGATAGGACTGCCCCTTTAACTAACCTCTGCTTTAATACGAGTAACCTTCGAGCTAGAAAGAGAGGAAGCTGATATGATACAACCACAGTTACTTGTGCAATCAGTGAAACCGTTTTGTAATAACCATTTAAAAGAGCCTCAGACATTCCGTCATGAATTGACCCTTGTCTCTTTCGAATGTGTACTTTGCACATGGTCTATTTTGCGACTGAACCATTATATAGCCTTTGTTGACAACTTGCATGATTTCTTTGCAATAATTGCTTATTTCGAAGAGAATTACAGACACCTTCAAACCATGTACCGCTGTAGTAGCCTCAAAAAACCCTCATAAAACAATCCAGGGTGTTCCAGGACCAAACCGAACTTTCCTGTTGTTTTGGGGCTCCTACATATAGGAAGCCTCATTTTCTCCCAACAGATACAGATCAAGTCATGAAATGTTGATACAGCCTCTGTTCTATTATGTCGAAATCCGTGGATTCCGCCAGTTTCCCCTGGCGGAAAAAAAGCATCACAATCAATTTGAATTTCTCAATCAAATGACAATGCTTCTCGCATGGAAAGGGTGATTCATATCACAATGCTTTTGCCATGATGCAGTGGCCAAAATAATGATCTTAAAACAACGTCGCTGATTGCACAACTAACTTTGATTGCCTCCAATCAGGCATCTCCAATTTTACCCAAAAAGTCGGCGTAATTGAACAGAGGCTTTAAAGTAATTTCATGACTGTATCTGCCTCTGTTGGGAGAGAATGAGGAAGACTGAGAAGTGCTCGTATTCAACAGAGCTTTAAACAGGATTTAATGCCTTTAGCTACCTTTAAATGAAAACATTTCAAAGCCAGTAATAAATTCGTTCGTTTCATTTTACCTTTCATGTTTCTGCAGAAATGCTTCCAACTGATGAGTAATTCATGTGCTTGTATTCCTTGGTAACACATATCGGCTTCCTCTTCACACGACTCGGCTGCAGCAAGTTCAGGAGCGCTTTTGGAAATCACAAAAAAGACAACTGTTTTGATTTTTATCATAATCATTTTGCAAATTTTCTGTAAAATACTGCTTCTGATGTATATGTAGTGTCCATTTGTTTTACTAATCAAGATTACATATACAGCCAAAAATGATGACGGCCAAGCCAAAAGACATATTCTCGCCTTTCCAGGTGAAGTTATAAAAGGTCGATAGTTGTTATCAAGTTGATGTTATTGCAAGAGATTAGCCCAATGTAACTAAGCATTCAGTCTTAGTAAACCTAGCCTCAATAATACTCGTTATAGTCCCATATTGAGTCAAGTTGGGTTTAGTAAAGGCTCTCGTCAGCCGACTTATCGAATTGACCAATCAGGGCTCGGCTTACCATGCCACAATGGTCTGCTTTCGCACATGTAACGTTGGAGGGTCATAGGTCGCCGAAAGGTCGACTGACGCGACCTCTTACTGTATCTCGCTAGACTCATTATGGAAGTTTAGCGAGTATTTTGAGGCTAGGTTTACTTCGACTGGCTAAGCATTTCGGATGAATCTGCGAGCAGCAACTGGACCTAGCGGACATTGAGTGGTATTGTACTATATCGAGTGTCTCCTTGCATCTGAACCATACATACTGTATGACTCAACAGCAGTCGAATTGGCAGACTCTCTGGAAGATTGACATCCCGGACCTAGTTGAAAATTAGCGATCAACTTCCCGAAAATCATACCTCCTCAGCATCAATTAATATTTTCAATGCTATCTAAGAAACTAAAAGTTTATGATTGTTTGAGCAATATCATTGTTGTTTCGTAACAAACATACCTGCAATTAAGATCGATTTTGTCATGGCTGTTCAGCAGAACATCAAACCGCGGCTCTGTCATGACGTCGCTGATTGGAATGTAACGTTTCCAGCAAGGATCATGTTCGTTACAGAGTTGTGAGCGATCATTAATAGCGCCAGCACCTGCAAGGTAAAACAGTTTCAACCGTGACATGCGGCACAGAACCTGACCAAAGAAGTGTCTCGTATATTCAAAGGGTAACTGCATTAATGTTTATGAAGATCTCATGACAAGTATTTCGAGTGATCTGAGTGTTATGCGTAAGCCCTGTTAAAGAGGATCGAGGAAAACAAAAGAGGACCCAAACGGAATAAGCAACGATTAAAACATCAGACATAATGTGAGAATATGAAATAGATACGAAACGATAAATAACATGATATCAAATTTACATTATCGCTTGTATTGTTTAATGGAATATATTTACGTCAAATATTTTAATTATTTGTATGAACTTTGCGTCAGTTGGCAAGATACAAAAATGCAGTAAAACAAAAATGTATATTTACGTAACCCAAAAAGAGTTAAAATATTATATGATGCTTGCGGCAAAACCGGTAAGACACATTCTGCTGAACCGAAGTATGGTTCTTGTAGGATCACATACAAACCTGGAAAAAACAAACAAATTCCGGCCAAATAAAGCAACATCGTGCTGGCCATTTAATGGTCAAATGTGATACTCAGTGTTTGCTACCCTTACTTTATAACGTGCTGACCTTTCCAACGTAAATGGGCTTGTAGTTGCATATTAAAATAAATTTCAATAATAGCCGATGATTATATATCAGGGGTTCATTCAGGATAACCTTTCTCTACCAGGAGAATACTTTACTTATCGCCATGTAACAATTGCAAGGAATAGTTTTGCTACAAAATGATATTTTGATGATATGTATACATGTATGTTTCATGTTCGGTCTTTAAAGTATGTTAAGTATCAATGATTCATTATTTTCAGATTGAAAAGAGTTTATCAACTATTATTCAATAATAAATTTTATGTATGTTCAACAACATTAACAATATTGACAAGTAATTTCACAATTGAAACGTATATAGGGTAAAGGTGAGGTGATGTGGGGTTTATCGCCGCTTTCAAGAGTATTTCACTTATATCGCGGCTGATAGTATTATTGCAGGGAGAAAGCCTGGAACACTATTGTGGCTATGCATTGCGGTGAAACCTGCGGGCAACCGGCTGAAACTAGCAACCATGGGTGGTACTGCACTGAAATTCAGTGTAGCATTGCACCCACACCTGACTGCGTGTAGAACAGTTCTCTACTGCAGACAAAGTTAACGAGCCCGGGGCGGTATTAGAACAACGGACCTCCTGATCCGAAGCCGAACTTGCTAATCACTGCGCTATCCCGCCCTATGTAGGATAAAGGTTAATGCGTTAAATGGTAACACCAGTGAACAAAATAGTCATTTTACAGCAGCTTCATTAACTGTTGGGTTTGGAGCAAAAAAAGTCCTTGTTCTTGAATGTACGTAACGCTTTTGATGTTTATTCATATCCATGTATAATTTTGAATAATCTTTATATCTTATTGTAGGTGCGTATCAAACGAAAGTTTTATCATATTTTTTTAACCGGTATATTAAGCAACTCGGCGAATTCAGCTTGTATGCTGTTATGAGACAAGCGGTTTTTTTTGTATTCTATATGCTTTTCGAAAGATGTTTTCATTGTAATCTGTAAGTCATGAATAAGTTCATGAAATCAAAAGAAACCCGATGTTTTTCGAAAGAAATTTTTTTTATGTTAAACACGAGTTATTTCCCTTTCATCACTAAAGAAAGACATTCACATATTAAGCGATGTTGCTAGTTCTATACCTATATCGTTTGAAGGAGTTAATTAAGAAAGTTGATATAATTACATAGGATATGTATATGTTTATAGTAATTTCAATATATACAAATTATAAAACGAATTGCATAATATAAATATCTTAAGTCAGATTCATGATAAAACACCGAGCTTTCTGAAGATTATATGCATGAAGTTTTTTTAAACGACAAATGACAAAGTAACAGTTCGTATCATTTGACGATGTTGAAATTTATCAAAGACAAAAACAATACAACACCTAACATATATGGACGCTTGTGAATCAATTATCGTATAGTTGAGAAACACTTTACAAGGCACATGCTGACAAACACGTAGTATTGATCCCCTGGAGTGGTGACGCGGTTGGATCCTCTAATTGGGTCCTGATGGATCCTACCTTGACACTCACCAGCAAGTGTGCTACAGCGCTTTGTTAGGAAACACAACACTTTATATAAAACACGTGGGTGAATAGGAACACAGTGTTGAGTTTATGTAAAACACGTGGGTGAAAAAGTATTTTAAGATGTTTTTGCATTCTTTTTTTAATGAAAAGTTGTTTTGTCGCGAAAGTTTCTTGATTAGAAAGTGTTCCAAAACATTCAAGTCAGGGAAACCGGATACAGTGTATGCAAAAACATGTGGGTGAGCTATACGGTCCTGTGTTTGATAACAGATATAAATAAGCCTTACGGCCATTGAGCAAGGGACTGGTATAAGTACTTCATTATTCAATAATACATGGGTTCTATGGGTTGCTCTAAATGCAGGGCAGAGCTTCGTGTTTCCAACCACGTATACAAACTGAGAAGATAGGTTAATAAAGCCGTACAAATGACGCAATGCAGATGTTACGCAAATATTTCTGAGTCCGAGTTTGATTAACCTGTATGTTAATAATGCAAGCCGAAGCTATTATACACTGTAAGAGGTGTCCGTGTTTCAAGTTCGGGAGCGTTTAGGTCGAGATCGCTGACAATTCAATCTCATTGAAAGCAATCATTAATTCGTTCAAGTGACTAAATGTTATAATTGTCACTCATCTAGGACGCAATTCCGGAAAGCGTCGTGTCAACGTGAACTATTCTACCAGATAAAGTTGAGAACAACTCAAAATACAAATAATGAGATTTAATGAGATTGGTAACTATTTTTAAAACACATTCGCAGAGCACTACACAAACCGAATAAATAAGCATGTATAAACTGTTTAATGCCCCAGTCACACTTACGTTTATGAACGTAGTGATGCAGAACGTACTTTAACGCAGTAAACTGTACTTAAGCCTAGTTATCCGTAGTTATACTTAGTTATCCGTGCTCAAAACGTAGACATAGACGTGGGACAAACGTAGTTTGTGATTTAACTTTTGGACATGTTCAAAGTTTAGCATTTCCGAACTACGTTTCCAGAAACGTAGTTCAATGTAGTTGGACGTAGTTAATTGAAAATGTGAACTTAGTTCATCGTAGTTGAACCTAGTTAAGAACGTTCTTTAACGTAGTACAACTTTTCCACGATTTACTACACTTTACTAGGTATCGAGTACGTTTTCGTACGTTTAAGTACATTATAGAACGTTGTACTACGTCTGACTGCGTTAAACTACGATAAACTACACTAGTTTCATCTGAGTTGAAGAACGTTTAAGTACACAAATCTAGGTTTTAGTACGGTTAACTACGGTATCAATTACGTGTAACTACGTTTTGGTACGTTTCGTATTTAGACTTTGACGTTCAAGTACGTTTCCCTACATCTAACTACACTTAAGTAAGCAGAACTACGTTGATCTACGATAAACTACGCATAACTAGGTAGATTAATTTATTTGTACCTTTGGTCACAATTGACTGAGACACCTAGTATGCGTTTTAACACTATTCATTACACAACTGAGAGAGGATGAGTGAAAGGAAGGTGAAAATGATACAGCATTAGCTTAAAAAAGATATGATATGTTTTGCTCTCTATATTAACAAAATAGAAATGGACGACGAAACGCAGTGAACAAGTAGTTGTCACTTACGTGACCATGTCCCCCGCCGCAAGAGAGAAATTGACTAAAAGGGATTGCCGGTTGGTGTCTCAAAGTTACTCTTAAAACGATGTCTAGGTTATTGCGCTGCCTAGACTTTACGCACTGGACAAAGTCCTGTCGTGACCTTGAAAATAAGGTCAATGTCACCAAACTGACTGTTTTCTGTGTATTCACCCAATGAAGACAGATACTAAGTTAGAAGGGTTTGTGAGATGTCGCGCATACAAGGCTTTACACACTGGTCAAAGTCCCGTCCTGACCTTGAGAATTAGGTCAAGGTCACCAAAACCGAGATAACGCGCTAAAAAGAAGCGAGACGGACGGATGGACGGACGGACGTACGGAGCTGAATACTATATTCCCCGCTTCGCACTTCGTGACAAAAACAATAAAGATGGTGGGTCCGTGACTTGCTCCTTCGTAGGCCATTACACGATCAATATCATACACGTATGTCCGAATAAGAGGTAGAATAAAATACATTAACGTGTGTCTTTATATACCCTACCACTGTAGTGCCGTGATTTACCCTACTTTAACGTACTTTAACGTACCTAAACGTGTTTCAACGTAGTTCAACCTACTTAGTTGTACAAATAAACGTTCTTAAATGTAGATCAACGTGGTTAAACGTAGACAAACGTAGTTAGTCAGTTGTTCAATGAACGTAGTTATCCATTGTTAAACCTAGTAAAACGTTCTTATATGTACTTAATCGTACTTACACGTAGTGAACGAACCTATAATGAAACGTTGTTTTACGTAGTTACTAAAATGCACTCATTTTCGGCACGTTAGCGGTTTTGTGGCTACGTTCAATGAACTACGTTTAACTAGATAAATGAACGTAAGTGTGACTCCCCCATAAGAAAACATGATGCAAGTTTCGTAATGTATTAGTGTAAAAGTTACCCTCCACCTGTTCTGGAAACAGCCCTTCTCAGATAACTCTCAGAGACAAGAGATATTCGTACCGCCTGCTACCCGCTGAAATGTACAACTATCTGTAGACATCGATGCAAATGTCCATATAACTGAAGTTTAACAATAAGAAGTTCATGTGGAAGATCGCTAAACATGATGAACATGAGATGTTTTAGTATGAAGCTTGATCATCCGGATACTACAAAGAAGTGGGATGTCACAGAACAGTTTAATGGTGTATTGTGTATGGAAACATGTCGAAGTATTCACAACTGGCATAAAGCTATTATATACCAAAACCTTTACTAACGTTATCAAATATATTTCCTGGAAAATAGTTTCATTGGTTGGATTGAGTCGAGACATAAATTTTAATGTATATTAAACAATACCTATAATTGAAGAAATTTGTCTTTAACAAGAGCAAAATACAGGTCATTAACTCGCCTTTCATATACATTACGTACTGCAGACATCTTTTTTTTTTTTTAATCTTGAATTTTCAACTGGATATCAGTATGATATTTGACCACATTTTATCAGGGATGAATTGATCCTCTCAAGGAAATCTTAACACTGAAACATCCATAAACCATTGCCGAGTGGTACTCAAGAGCTTTACGTCTGGTATTGGTTTCAGCTGCTCACCCTTAACAATTATGTATTGAACGTTTGAAGTTGTCAAGAAGTAGCGGCAACCTGTCAAAGAAACTAGGTGACATATTGATCGACTGAGTGGACAGATCATTATCAACTGTCCTCATATAAAGTGTGTTACCGCGACATATTGATTGTTCAAATAGACAAGCTTGTGTATAGTCAAACCTCTATTTTATGTTGCTTGTGATATTTTAAAAGATACATGGAGTGAAGTATGTTTTTGTAATTTTGTCTGGCCAATACACGTTGTTGACAGGGATAATTAACGATTGCTTGAACGTTTTCGCGACATGAACATAAACCTTGAGTCATTGAGAAACTTTGATAATCCAAGACATAACAAACATTGTGTTAAAAATATGGTATCAAAGTTTAATGTCCAATGTTTGTAACACATCTTGCCTTTCATGAACTAAAGGGTGCCATTAGCTTTTTCTTCAGCAAAGAGTTCAACTTATTAGTCAATCACATTAACATTTTAGTTTATCAACTTTAACAACAATTGAACTTGATACGACACTTCTGTCACTTCCGCATTCATCTTACAATGTATACAGCATGATGCACGGATTACATTGTTGTATATCACCTATAAACCCCCATTTTCCTGCTGATTTTGAAGTAAAAAATACTGTATATAAAGGGAAGATTCGCTCTTATGGACGTAGAACTGAACATTTTAGTGAACTTTTAACAAAACATGTGTATGATAATAAACTATTCGAAAGTAAGAATATAAAATTCACATATATTTTGCATTCTTTAAAGTCAAATTATTATGCGTATGTTGAACAAAAAGAAACAATTTTGTTTTCTGTATTTTGCCAATCTGATTTATGAATGCGACCTTGGTTACTCCGATTTCCCTTCGTTTTTCTCATACCCTTCCTTTATTGATTTGTCTACTCATTAGTTGGCGTCATTTGCAGGAACTTACAAATAACGACCTTAACATTTTATGTCATCTGGTAATTTTGTTTTTAAAACTTATTACAAATAATGAGATAATAAGTGGGTAAGTTTTGGAGAATGGAAGATTCAAATCAGTAGGATCCTCATGTGCTGTGCTCACGGCGGGAACTGGGGAAACGATTTTGTGGTAACTTCTTTCAGTTAAATCCGAACATGACTGTTTTATCCTATGAAAGTGTCAGGGAAACATACTTTTACCTTTACATTACACAATCATGCATGGATTGATACGCGTTCTTGTTAGTTCGCTTTCTTGTAAATTTGAAAATTATAACTTCGTTACTAAAACAACTTTAATGCATTGTGTTTCATTATTAATTATTCTCAAGGATAACGAGTTGTGAGAAGGATAAGTATAATGGAGAATGACTCTGTTGCTGTTTAGAGTTTTTCAGGCTTTTTATTTTTATCCACACGACTTTCCCGATTTTATCGCATCAATAAATTGCTTAAATCAATGAATTTTAGGTTTGCTCTCATGTGCTTGATAACAGTAACTTGGAAATCAAATCTAACCTTTTTATGTTGTGTATTTGGCATATTTTCTTTGCGACCTTTCAGAAACGTTTATTAACACATTCATTTTGAAAATGTCATGAGCCTACTCAGTGTTTGTTGACACATTACGAACTCGACGCTTGTAAACAATCTATTTTCGCTACGATGTGTGCTGAAAGCTGAATATAGTTAATTGAGAAAGTTAATTTAAGAAATAGACCCAGATTCAGACGTCAGATTCAGTATTCTTTAAATAATCGATGATCGGCAAAGTATCACGCCTTGTAACTGCAGAGACCTGATTAGAATCTTAACCAAAATAAAAAAATGGACATGTATCATCAAGTTAAAAATGTCATGATCAGATATTTTATTCACTCATCCAAAATCCAGATTTAGATACTCATTTTCAATATTTTTACTGAATTATGAAGGCCAATTTCAATCCTTATTCAGAATTATGTCACAAATTTGTATTATGATTTGGTATGTACAGGTTTCAAAACCTTTTCCATCTAAGTATCTATTGTCTCCAAACAGAGTTATATCAATACATGAAATGTTGATCTAGCCTCTGTTCCAGTTAGCCGAGTTTGTAGGCTGGAATGGAAGATGCCTTACTGGATGCAATCAAAGTTAGTTGTACGACGTTGTCCTAAAACCAGTCTGATAAAATCGACCTAGTTCCGAGGAATAAAATATTATAAATATCAACTCTACGGTGATATGAAACCCTGTACACTGAGACGAAGTGCCAGGGGAAACTGCCTGAAACTAAGGGTTCTGTCTAAAATCGAACACGTTTAGTCAAATTTCCTCTGTGGGGAGAGAATGCTTAGTAACACAGTAATGGTGTTTTTGAATATATTTTGTAGGTGCTATCTAATTTCTTTCCAAAGACGAACTCAGCTGAATCTATGAAGGGTAAACTCATAACCTTTACTGCTGAATGTTTTTCTTATCGTCAAAAATTTGTACATGAAAGTGACACTTTCATCACATTATCAGTGAGTCAATGATTTGCCCTGAGCATATGCCTGACAAAACTATTTCAAAATTTGAGACTTTCATTGGAGTAAAAAATCAATGTAGCTTGATAAAAGATAAAGGTCGGAAAAGGACTTCACAGCCAACATGCACCAAGTTCAAATTATGTTCATGATATCAGAATATATAAACAATTTAGAA
Source organism: Steromphala cineraria (assembly GCA_916613615.1). Classification (NCBI taxonomy): domain Eukaryota; kingdom Metazoa; phylum Mollusca; class Gastropoda; order Trochida; family Trochidae; genus Steromphala; species Steromphala cineraria. Next base: position 17,983,318 of record OU744731.1, on the reverse strand, counting down.
CAAATAAACAAGTTAAAGACACCATTCCACCACCAGATTTAACTACATACACAGTTTTATCAAAAACTATTAAAAGTATTTTGAAATAGAAGACCCTACCCTCGTTAAGTACTTCGTTCAAATTGATTCCATGGACACAAGAAAAAAATTCAGAGTTTCAAAAGTAGCAAAAGGCACCTCTAGACCGAATACCAGATACCAAGTTTCGTAAATAAAGTTCATTTTTCACGGAAGCAGCTGAAAACACTGTGTCTCCCGCAAAAATTTATGGTGTACGTAATTATCTTGATGAAAATTAATTTGCTTACACATAATATAAATATTTAGAAAACAAGCAAAGGAGGCTATCTCTCTTCTATTTAAGGAGAATTTTAAACGACATACTTAAAGGGCAACGTGGACAGATATTGATTTGAAAGGACATCAAGTAACTATGTTTCCGTCGTAATAATCAAACGTGGCTTAAACTATCCTGGAGTTTATACGGTATCTTTTCTTTTGCCCCTGAGTGTACATGTAATTGTAGCTCGAGCTGAAACAAATAGCCAACAAGATAGCAATCATTCCTCTCGTAGCTTAACGTATATTCAGAAAATCCTTTTAAAATTTCTTTGCCCATCTAATCAGAAACATTTAAAAAACAATATGCTTATTCATAACGTTGAATTTGTTTGTTAACAAAAATATCATAAAAGGATTATTATAAAACTAATCCCTCCTGACTTACGTTTGCTAAAACTAAAATAAAATGTTCATACTTCAAAGACTGGCTTGTTAAGCTTTTGTTAGGTTTCAGCTAAAAGTACATAATAGACATATCAGATAAGGCATCGTGACATTTCTGTCTCAATGGATTAACTTGATGTTGGTTATTTTTGTAGTAGTCGGACTTAAATAAACCAATCCATTTTGGTACCATAACATGTTTTCATTTCATAAAATAACAAGTATTGCACAATTTTACTTGATCTGAATTCATCAATGAACAAACAAATATTGACAGTTAAGTGCTTATTTTTTATACAAAAACACCAAACACTGTCATAGTATAATATATAGCAATGTAAATCTTACTATTTGTTTTGTTTTCAAGAAAAGCTCACTACATGGTCAATACAATATAATGTTGATTTGTCTTCATCGAGATAACAAATTTTAAGATTCTTTACCACATGTTTCTTTTTTTTAAAGTTGAGGCAATGATAACTTTAACATCCACACATTATAGTATGTTGTATTGTGAAGATGGTTTCACATTAACATGAAATTGCGTCTTAATGAAATCCTATTGATATTGATTAATGTGTTCATTAAGATGTTCCTTTTTTTAGTATCAAGGAAACTCTGTGACATTAAGAATGATTTGTTTTACTGATTTAATCGCCTTACTCTTGGTTCAAGGATGGTCACATTAGACGAATGTGCAATGCATGCATGTGAGTGTTACGACCTGCGTATATTATTCTTTGTAAGTACGACGTACAATGCAAGCTGCTGAACATATTTAATAAATCTCGTTGTTTTTATAGATTTGGCGAGTTTGCGAGATTCGATCAGCATATATTGTTGCTGGCATTTATTGAAAGCCAAATATGTCATGAACATCACAACGTCAGTTTTAGTTAAGGCGTAAAGGTGTTTATTGACCCTGCAGATGTTTGTATTTTTCTATTAACATAAAAGCAATCATTTATTTATAAACATGTATTTTGAATAGTTAATCTTGCTCATTCAGGGCAATACATGCATGTACAAGGTAACCATTCATTGTATACGTTCTGTATGTCAATACAAACGTGTGTAACGAGGGATTTGGCTAATACATGTATAAATCGCTGGAAAATTAGTTAATTAGTTCGACGTCTACACAAATTCACATTTGAACATTTAGGTTCTACCTCTGTTAGGCACTATCTCTATTACATTGTCGTAATCGGACAGACATTTCGGACGATGGTCACCAAATGGGACGAAACAAATTCCGACAGAGAGGGAAAAAAATCCCGTTAGTTAGCATGCCTACATGTATGTTGTCTTCTAAACATGACTTAGTGCAAAACGACGCTGGATTTCAAAACCATTGCCGAAAAAGTGTGAGAGAGTTTACCCCTGGCAAGTAATAAACAAGTACACCGAGCCATCAGACGCCGGATACTGAGAAAACCTATAAATACTGTCAGTTGGACGCCTTCTTATCTTGAACAGTCTGCGATCAACTTTTAAACCGCTTTTATTGATATATATTATTGCCCTCAACATCAAAAAGCGTTCATCGAGGTAGTTACATCAGTGAAAACTGAACATATGTACGCTATCATAAATTCACTGAGAGAGAGAGAGTCGAGAACAGTACTGCTGAAAGGTGAGACAAAGCCCTTTAAACTAAATATTAAAGATCTCAAGATACTGAACGATTTTTGGCTACCTCTAAAAGTAAAACCGTCAAAGAAAGTGACTAACGAAGAGGAGGAATACCAACGAGTGTAAAGTTGAAATTGAAGAATTCCGGGAGGAAGATGAAAGCAAATCCGAGAAAATCAGCAAAAAAAGATAGAAATAAGAACCACGAAACAGCACGTTGATCCACTGACCACTGACCTCGAGAAATACTGTCTTCGAAACACAGTTCCGTTTTCTGGTGAGCAAGTCTCCATGTGAAGAAATAACCAAAGGGGAAGTACTAGACACCGTTGATGAAACACTATTTTATATTAGTTTTAGCTAGATGCAACTGAGTCGGACATACATATCTGTAAAACACAATGAAGACAAGGCACATATTTTTTAAGTTCAAGAAACAATACTGCAAATACTTCATTATCAAAATAGATGACGTCTGGGCTGAGAATGATTTGCTTACATCCAGTGAACCGGCTGGTTGTCGAGTGTCTGAAACATATAGTCAGTCCTGGTGCTTGACTCTGGTCAACATTATACATTTTTATCATTCATCAAACTAAAAGAATATATAAGGAATATCGTCGACATGTGTTCCCGCATTTCTATTAAGTCTCCATCAAGCAGCAGATTTCAAACATGGTCTAAATCAAATGGATTATTGAAGCCAAAAATCAATATTTGTAAAGGCTAGGAAAAATCAGGGTCTTCCCATATATTGTTTGAAGTTTATATAACAAAGGTGCTACGTGACTGTGTGACTTTATGCCCCCGGAAGTTGGTACTACTTCCAATAATGACCTCAGAAACGTACGTGATCTTTCTTTGTTCCATTTCCGCACAACCAATCATTTGTTTGATCACGTTTACTACTATATAATAGCTTCCAAATGCATATAACGGAAGCTGAATCGACATAATAACTCTACTACATAACTTTGAATAACTATACTATATCTATCCTTTATGGTAAAGTTGGTGAAAGAAAAAGAAACATTATTCATACTCAGTAAAACATTCAAACGGTTTAACGATGATCTATAATATTGGTCTAGCTAACCACCTTTGTTGTAATTTCTATAAGGACACTCGTGTAAACTGTTATATCATATCATGGAATGTGCACTTATGTTAACTATAAACATAAAAAGACATATACAATAGGTAGAATATGCAACGAAAATAATTTACTTAGACATTTTGTTAAAGACAGTGCAAAGACATTCCGATTTTTAAGAAGTTCAAAAATGCAAACCTCTTTCTTTAATATCTGAACTTCCGATGGGAATGTTGTTCCAAGTACATTCGAAACCACATTCGTTTCCCCATTACTATTATCTATTATGTATACTATACTATATGTCTGCGTATATATCATTTATGTTTTATATATCAGCAATGTCTATAGGAGAGGGTTTCAGTAAGTAGGATAACTTTTACCCAAACTTTTTACCAAGTCTTAATCACATCAAGTTTTTTTTTCAATGGATGTATACATGTACAATTGGTATTGCTTCTCCGTAACAACTTCGAAAGTACATTCCAATCAACAAACTCCGTTCTACACATTTTAAACATTCCAGATAGCTTCGATTACAAAGGATGTCGCACTAATGATGACAAATTAGAGAGCTCAATATCCTTTTAATCCTGAGGACATTTTAAGCCGATGGCTATGACATTGAGTTGCAATCACCTGGTCCTAGAGCGACGTACAAGTAGGTCGTGTCACAATGCCAGTACAACCAAAAGTGAGACAAAATTTAAAATTAGGGTGTTTGTATCCAGCTAGAGGAGCTCGCCTTGACCCTAACGAGCACATGTGCCATACATATTGTATAGAACGACCACGGTACTGTATGTAACGTGTGGGTGAATGAACTAGTTAAACTTAACTCTGGTGTTTGGAACATTATTAATTTATATGACTGACTGGTTTACCTTTTGATGTTTGGGAGACCATTGATTAGATTTAACACTGCAATCATAATCAAAGAGAATTTGTGACTAGTGAATAGACGAAGATGAAAAATGTACTTAAATATTGTAATTATAAAAATATCTCGCAACCGATATGATATTTAAGCATAAAAATAATTCGATGTATAAATACATAATGTTATTATATTTACACGGTTACAACATCAAATAGTAGTTGAGGCAAATTGTATTTGCCAAAGGTGTCTATATTCTAGTAAAAGACATATACATTGATTACGTCAAGGACATAATACTTCAAACAAAGACAAAAATCATTTGGCAAAATGACTGCTGAGAAACAATGAGTAGCAATCCTGAATTATATAGTTTTTCAAATAGGGAAAATCACATTTACATCGTATGTGCAATGTATATATATTTTGCGATATATGCTATCGTATACTCGTTAAAGACGACTTTGTACAATATCAAATATCAATTATGATGTGCCATACTATAAGTAAACAGGGTTATAGATTATACATCTAGTTATAGATATTTGATCTTGTACTTTTGTTGTCAGTTTGAACTTTGTCATTTGTCACTACATTGCTAAGGGAATGATGACCTTTGCAATGTGATCTGTTAGTTGTAATTGAAACATCGTAGGGGATAGACGTTTAAGTACTTTGTATGGAAGGAAATGTTGTCTAAATGTCACACACCTATTATATGTACTCAAATATATAGTGGAGTCAATTGATAGTGAAACTACTTTCCTTTGTAAAAATATACACATGGAACCAAATATTGTAACACCTCATTTGCAAGTCAACAATGTGATACAGTGGTAATGATAAGATATTATACCTGAATCAATGCATCTAGACATGTAAAACGTATATTAAGTAACTAATGTCTTACAAGAATTATTATTTATGTTGGTATTACGACTGGAGTTTAAGCGGTACCTAGAGTAACTGTTGTTCTTGTGTCCAAAATACAAAAGTTTTAACCAACATTGTTGTTATCAAGTTGATGTTCATAGATTAAACCATCTTATATCATACCTGATAAAGAAAAGATCGACAAAAGCGTTGAAATCATACAATATGGAATATCATATGCAGCCTTTATGGTTTTAATATATCAAGTGAACGCTTCTCTTTGTCGCACTTCTGAAACTAATGATAGGTTCTTAAACATCAACTAACCTCGACCTTACCACTTCTCGATTTTCGTTCAAAGATTTTTCAAAAAAATAAAAGCTGGACTTATTTTTTTTTTTTGTCCAATAAACACCTTTTGTTAGCCTTTCATTTAGACAGCGTAATTATCAGCTGTGAAAAACCCACCTGGGTTAGGGGTCATAAAACTCGCGCGGGTGTGACGTTATAAACAGACTATACAGAGTAACGCATCATTATTTCAACTGAAATACCGCCACAATAATTGTTTAATTACCATTGACGTGGATATCTTTTTTACACCAAATGTTTAGTAGTGTTACGTCGTCAAATGATTTATGTAACTGAGTGGAAAACATTTTCTGAAAATCGTTAATTATTAGGGTTTTTTCCCTGTGGTATTGTTACGATAGATGTATAGATAACGAGGCTGATTCTGTTTATGACGTCACAAAATGGGGGCGTGACCAGTCATGTATTCACTTGTTTGTTGTCAGATAGGTCTAAGCGGCCCATCAGAAGTGACTTTCAAAAACGGCTTTCATTACCAAACTAAACATATTTGAGTAGCGACCTTTGTCGCACTATACAATATTGTAACCAGACTTTCTAATTCCAAAGAAAATAGTGAAATATGTTTGTGATTATATGAACTTTAAAACATGATAAGTTCCATTATACTACATTACCACAACAATAATTGACTACATTTCTCAGTATTACTCAAGGTGCATCAACACAGAAGTTTTAACAGTGTCAATATCGAAGTTGTGAAAGGCTATTCATTATATTTCATTTTTCTATAAGTATTAGACAATGATTTTGTCTTAATATACAATTAATTGTATCGACATCGTCTTTTTATGTCATATACATTTTGTGAGTAAAAGATTTGGGTGGTGCAATGATTGGCCTTGTGTTTATGAATTGTAATAAACAAATCTGTGAATTACATTCATTCATATTTTACCATATCTTTCTTAATTGATTACAACAGTTATCATACAAATGGTATTTGATGATCATCCTGTCATAGCTTTTGTAAGAGTTTACTCATTGCACAAATACTTTTCAGGTTTTTTAGTGATTTTACAACTCGTGACCTTGACCTTTGACCTCGAAAGTGAATATGACAAAATAACTCTCATGAGGTGTAAAAAATAACAAATGTAAATGAGTTCTTAAAAGCTTGGGATATAGTGCTACCCAAATGTAGCATTTCATGGAGTATAAAATTAGTGTAATGAATTAAGTGTTAACAGTTAAAATAATCAATTTTCTCAAAAAATGTTGAAGTTTTGACCTTTCTGTGACCTTGACCTTTGACAGTCAAAAGTTTGTACTTCTCAAGAGATAATATATACGAAATTTGAGCTTCATAGTAAAAACACATTTCAAGTTTACAAGGAAGTTTGTATTATATTTAATAACTCGTGACCTTGACCTTTGACCTGGAAAGTGAACGTGTCATAATATTTAAGGTGTAAACACTTAATGAGTTCTGAAAAGCGTAATGGGATGACGTTATAGCCAGTAGTACAAGGCGGCGGCGGCGGCGGTTGAAACTGCACACAAACTGATAGCAATCGAGGCAATGTGTTATATGTTATATATTGAACGATAAAGAAATGTTGTCAATGAGTCATAGACATGATATCATGTATTGATCAGGTAATAAGACCAACGATTATAACTGACATAGTATTTAGTGTGTAACTGTTGCTTCATTGAGTGCCTAATTGGATCAAAGGTGGGAAAGGGAGGGATCGGGTTCCAATGTTATGACAAATATTTGGTTATAAGCTTGAGTTGAATCTTATTATTTGATCAATGTACGTTGAAAACTGATTTAAGGAAAGACAAAGGCTTTGCTAATAATTTTCTAATCACGTTAATTAATGATTTCATTGACACAATTTCAAATGATAAAACACATAAAAGCTTACTTCTTATGATATCAAAAGCATCTATACTAAATTTTTTCATTGTTTAGTACTTAAAGTGAAGAATTCGTTACTTGTGAATCAATTCAACGTGAAAGGCTTTAAGAGGTTAGAAAACTGTTTTTTGACAATTTCATATCTTTAATTTTTAAATGTATTATTTTGAAAGTGTTAAAAAATCTCATTACACAATACAATCATCCAATAAAAACGTGCTACTGTCCATTTAAACATAAAAATGTGTATGTGGAAAGCAAAATCCTCGTTTGAAAGGAGTTAAAGTTATTCTGACTAGGACATGTTTTATCAGGGGACGTTAAATTGGGGTTACAAAATTTTGTGCATGTCTAAGTGAAGTTCGAAACTGGGATAGCTGTGAATATCCTTCAGGAGCTATTGCGGTTTTCTCTTTTAATAAATCTGCCATGTTGATGGATATTTTTTCTTATAATCAATGCAGGTTACTTTACATGTGCTCCTAAATGCAAACATAATCATATCATTTTAAGTTAATTGGTGTTGAATGTCGACCGGCTTGCTTGTAAGTATGATTTTTTTTAATTTCTATGTTACGACACAACGTTAGATCATTTCATCGTCGATTTCTACCTTTTGGTAAGAATATATTGCCTTGAGGTTAGAATATCTATGTATGAATCAATATGAATTTCAATTTACACCGTCATTCCTCGGCCTATAATCCGTAAAATACATTTATTATTTGACTATAAATATGTTGGTTTTCTTGTGCAAAGTTTGTAAAAATAAACAAGAATAATAATATATGAGATTTGTTTCATTTGTAAAGAAATATTAATTGTGGATTTTGAGGTTTCCATCAGTTCAAATGATTGATAGAATTGTCCTCTGAAATCTGTTTACAGTATTGATTAAGTAGATTACTATTTTTTAACCATTTTGTAAATCGTCAACGCGTCATATGTGTTATTTGTACTTGTATTTGTAAGTTTGTCCAGCAACCACTTTTTTGCCTAATGTGCAGGGGAAATATTGCAGTAATTTGTACTTTTTTTAAAACTAGTCCATAATACTAAAAAGATTCTTACATGTTACAGCAATAAACAAAACGTTGCAACAAAAGGGCATAACAGTCCTATAAAGTTAGTTAATTGGCCATAGCCAACTCAATTGGCTTTTTATGTAGGAGTTGATAAAAATAGACAAATCCGTTTTGCCATCATAATATACTATTAATGTCTTAAACATAGCACGATATTTACCAAGTCTGTTTACATCACATAATATTCCAATGTCAAAAGTTCAGTGTTGTTTTTACCTTAATGTTGTCAGTTTGATACAAAAGCATCTTACTCTGTCATATTATTGCAAAACATATTTGTTGGAATTATACATAAATGTCAGAAGGCAATGCACTCGTTTATAGCTGTTCATCTTCATGGTGTTTATAAAGTATTTGTGATTCTGTAGCACTAAGCCAGGAATAACCATGTTATTTTCGATGAATTAAAAAAGTTTGAGATAGACTAATTCAATTATTCCCACATGTAAGTTAGTTATGGTGGACATGATTGACATGAAATAGCTGTTATGTCTTAATCCTCCTCTTGAAATCACAAAAATGCAAGCGAATTAAAGTGTGATATCTATTGATTTATTTTCATTATATTATATCATTATTTATATTTTTATTTTATTCAAATATTTAGATAACTCTAGAGAACTAAAATTTATAAGTTTGTGTCATTTTTGATTATATCACAGAATTCTGTGACAGTAAGAATTCAGTATTTCGGTTCGTTTGGTTCATAAAGATTGTCAAATTAGACGAAAGGTATCCACGGGATTAAGTAGTAACACAGTGTCAAGCGTGACCGATGATATGATGTTAAAGAGGCAGTAGATTGTTTTAGGTTGGAATGTAAGGTGATGTCAGGAAAATAAATAAATGGTTTCAATTGAAAGACAATGTATTTAAACTAAATAAAGCAGTAATAAATCAAATATAAAAATGAAAAGTTCAGCCATGCGATTTTATTTTTCTACACGAAATGAATTAAAGGTCTTCACACGAAAATGGCCGCCAATGGACTTAATGTGACACTTTATTATTTTTTCTCGGACTATGGATGATTGGTTTGTGCAATGGGATTTTGGACACTATGACAATAATACGCTTAACGTAAACGTTCGATAATCAGTTATATTTAGAATATAAACTTTTCAAAAAACGTGCTACTGCCCCTTTAATAAGAAATTCTACTAAGTGTCATTTAAAAGCAAAACGTTACAGTGAGTAAGTGGCACTTTTCATCTTGTACGTTGTACTTGTCATGTCCACTGAGTTTCATCTCATAAGTTGTTTGATTGTTCCAGCGCATAGTATTTATAGGTTTTATGAAATGGTTTTCCCTTTCCTCCTCTTCAGGTGTATGTTGTATTACATGTAACATGTAATGTTTTGTGATGTCTCTTTGATTCAGACAATAGATAAGCTTCACATTTGAAACAGATAAAGAGATTACCATTCATCTTTATTATTTTCGGAATACAACATGTATTACAACAGACAATTTTTGCATATTTATAGTATACAACGCATAGTTAATGCACATAAAATCGTCTGCATTGAAAATATATATTACAAATAGGAGCGCTAAAGGTTGTAATTATTGTTATTTCTAAATTTGACACTTAATTTCAAAGCTCACAATTTCCACAACGCATGGAATGAGTTCATCTTATTATATTTTCAGGTCACAAGGCAGGAGAGCATATACAGCTTTATCAATACTCAAAAGGTTCCCTATCTATGCATTCCTATCAACATTCGGCATCCGTTGTCAGTTCATTCGTTTGTTATCATACATATAACTGCATGTTGCTACCCGATGTTTGTAAATGAAAATAAACACTGAAATCAGGACTATAGACTATCATATCCTGATTCTGGTACCAAATGACACCATTTTAACTGCAGCTTTTATGATATTTAGAGAGTGGTTAAAATTGCGTTCGGGTTTAAACAGAAAGGTAAGAGTTATAAAAGAACTTTATGTATCTTTATCAAAGCAGCGGTCAAATTGCATGTAAGCCATATGTCCATTTATTGTTAATATTGTATGTCCTGAAATCATATTTCAATTTGATAGACTCTTGTTTCTTGAAAGGATATATGTTAATTACTTGTTTTCTGTTTTTAATTTCACCATACACACAAGCAGTGTTAGTCTATAAATACGTCGGCTAGAGCTGTGAAACTACGTCTGAACGCTTCAATTTTCCTCTTAAAAATGACAAAATCCCAGCAGGCGCATATCAAAACTGAAGGTACGAAGGTATTGACGGAAATAGAACCGAAATGATTTTTGGAGTTTATTTCTTTATTACTTATTATTTAAAATGGGTAATTCTTACAGATGTTGCAAAAACCAAACTGGCCTAATAAATGCACTGCAAAAAAAATGTTTATGAATTTTATATCACATACATGTAGTAAAGGACATACGATCGATATATTGTACATTAGACAACTCATTTTACCCGAACCTACTGTGTTTACAGCTCATTTACATACTATAACCTGCATCAGAAACATGAATTTTGAGGATTTTAGGATTTTCTCTTCTGAAGACTAATAATGTTTCGCGGATTTTGTAATAACTGTCTCCATCAAAGTTTTGAAAAACAATTGTTAATGAATATTTCTAATTCAATTTTCATGTTTGTCCTAAATAACTAGATATCGTCCAAAAACATTATATTCTATTCCGGCGAGTACATTTCACGTGATCTATGGTTTTGTGTTGATTAAAGAGAAGTGGACCGATCGGGCATTGTTATCTATTCCTTACAATGGTAAGTTAGACCAACTGATCATGACTTGCCATTTAAACGATTAGACAACAGGCTAGGCCCTCATATTCTAAGTCAACATATTCAATGTTTTGTTATTCAATATCATCATGTTATCAAATATAGTGTTATTTGGCGAGAAATCTACAAGGTCGTTATGCTTATTATCAGTCACCCAAACAGAATTTTACTGAGAGAAAAGTCGCACGAGTTTTGAAGGTTTAAAATTGAGTATTGAGATAAGACATTGAGTTGCAATCATCTATGGGAAGTGCTCTTTACAATAGTTTCAGACACAATGCAAGTACTTTCAAGAACTATGCCGTACACATATCTTATATTACGATAACAGTTATGTTAGTATTCAGATGAATTCATCTTGACTTTAACCGGTAAGTGTGCTACACATTATGAGAACAATTAAGGGACTAGTGCCTGGGTGTGAGGTATTTATAGAAAATATCACTTACTCAGTTAGTGTTAGTGCTTGTTTGTTTTGAGACGTGTTACAATATTCTAAGAAACATTTTGATCGGAATAGAGTTTTCAGGAGGTTTACTCAGTACCATATCTGTACATTGCTTTATGTTAGGATTTCAGGAAATTGAATACATGTTTATAGCTTGAATAAGTTTGCAGTTCAGACAGACAGACCATGCACTCAGATATTTGTAATAGTCGACTTATGAAGATAGCGATTATTAACCTAACCTATACGTCTCTTTCTTTCAACAATGAAACGCTATTCATCAGATACGTAATATTAAATCTGATACCAGTGAAAATATCAATTGCTCTTTGAACTTCTGCCATTTATCTGAATCTCGTTTTGAATAATTTCATTAGATCAATATCTATTTATGTTATGTTCCTTTGAATAAGACTATCCTTATTGGTTCACGTAAGCAAATATCCTCTTGGTTTAATACCAATAGCAATACTAAATATCAAGATGCCCTACTTACTTGATGGAATAGGTATGCATGATGTTTCCAAAAACGGATTAATCAGGTGAGATTAACTTCTAAAATGGCTGTCACTTGTGGGAGTCTGACTAAAATAGAAAGTTTGATATTGGTCACGGGAGAGACCTCGTCGCATCGTTAGGAAATGCACTAGTTAAAAAATATTTACATTCTAGATAAATCATCTGCCTCAGAAAATGGGCAAAGAATTCGTTAGGAAATGCACTGGTTTAAAAATATTTACATTCTAGATAATTTCATCCGCCTCAGAAAATATAAAAAATTTAAGTGAAATTAAGGATATTGAAACGTAACTGTTTCAATTTAATATTTTTTTTGAAAATATCAATGCTGTATCAGGCAACGTCAATTTTCAAACACCTTTTTTCATTAGTGCCCTATTAAGTAAGAACCCTTAAACTAATGCATATTAGAGTCATTAAAGTGGAGTTATTCTTTTAGTTATTTGCCTATTGCATCGATGATTTTGAGAGAGATTTTCCAATTAGATGAAACCTATTTCTTGTATCTGATTGTAAATTTATCGTTCTTGTGTATACTTTCAATTAAAATCCTTAGCTGTTATTTTGACTTTTGACTGACAGTTATTATAATGTATTTTTAATATTAAATGTCATTTTAAGTCCTACAAACGTCACAATGACACATTCTATAAATATATAAACCATACTTAACGTTGAACTGACTGCATGACGAAGTCTTATGCTTCATTTTTGTTATCTTCTTATGTTCAAGTTTATATTTGTTTTATACACCTAACGTCGTAGGCATTGAATTATCATTATTTTGATCACTTCAATCTACCAAATTCCGTTCTTAAAATTTTAAACCGTTACAGATAGATTCACTTACAGAAGATGTCATACTAATGATGGGGAATTGTGTGCATAGCCGGTCCCGAGGAGTCTAAGCCCATAGCAATGACATCAATTGCAATCATCTAAGCCAAGAGAGATACAAATTGATAATTAGGATGCTTGTATTCAGACGAGTTTCTCTTGACCCAAACGAGTATATGTGCTACACTTAATTTGATATAAAGGCGAAAGAATTGTTTTTAACGTACACGTGAACTTGTCAAATTTCATCCTTACGATTTGTAAATTAGGAATTTTTATCACTGTTCGATTTACAATTTCATGTTTATGAGTACAATGCTAAGATTTCACGCTGCATTTATAATCAAAGGGAAATTGTGACTTGTGAAATTTTTGAAATGATGTGATTTACTACAATAATATAACTCGCAGCAAACATCTTTTAGACAAACATAATGTGATTTGTGAGTACTTGCCCTCATCAGAAAAGCATGAACCACACTTATACTTGTACTTGGAGTTCATGTAAATGGAATTTGTTAAATATGTCAATACTCTGAAAAAGAAAACATTTTTAATTACGTCAATGGTATTATAACCCAAAATAGACAAAGATTCCTTTTGGAGGAAGTCCAGTAAAGATAATTACTGTAACACTCTTAAATCATATCTTTCCTTTACCACAATGGAAAATCAGATTGACATAGCTATTGCATGTGACTTGCATAAAACGTTATCAGAAGGAAGTTATATACTAGTTATATCTCAGTATGATGTATATATTGTACACTCTAAAGAGACGACTATATTTTCTCTCTGAAATCTTTCATAATATGTGAGCCTCAATCAATAGAGTAATGTTTACATATTTTTACCTTTTCTTATATCATCGTTGTACCAAAGTTTGCAGTTTTCGCTGTTAAGTAATCTATATAATTTGTATCGTCATTCTCCGGGTATTGCTGAACTTTATTTCGTGGAGTAGATCAGAATCATTGTTCAGAGATTTATTTGTTATGTAGGAATTTGTTAACCTATACAAATGTAAAAAACTTCATAATCTATAACTCATTGATACGAAAACCTAACACAGTGTTACCATTCAAATGTATATCAATATTTTCCATGAAGATAACTATATGATTTATTATATTCATCACCTAGTTCTACTACTGTTTCATTGAATATATCTTGTTGATAATTATTTGGTCGTAAAGTGCATGTATGGGTAAAAGGCTGTTGTAAAAGTTGTATTAATTTGAGATATAATTCATATAATTGAGATATAAAAATGTTTGAAATTTTGCAGCTTCAAAGTAAACATCTTTTCAACAATTTTATTAAAGTTTTGAAAATTGTAGAATGAAATGTGTATCTGTTAATAGTTTTCTTTTATTCAAGTGTTAATCAAAAGTATCCAGTAGAGAGAAAAAAAAGTGTTTATCTTTCAGATGAATTCGACATTAAAGTTCATTTTTCATTGTGAACTATTATGAACTACATAATGAATAATAGCAGATCTATCTGGTCCATAATCTTAAATTCTTAACGAGCTTAACGTATTCTGGGGTCATTCATCCTCTGCCATAAAGGCATAAAGGTTCTGATACACTTCACTCATCACCATTCGAACTGAAATTACTGTCTCTTAAAAATTCTTAACTAGTGAATCAGCTTTGTCGATTTGACCTCATAGTCTTTCAAAATAGGTATTAGGAAACCATTTGGTCATTCTCTTCCCACAGAGGCAGATCAAGTCAAGTCATGTTGATACAGCCTCTGTTCTATTACGCCGAAATTCGGGGGTTCCGGCAGTTTCCCCTGGCAGAAAAAAAACAGGCATCAAAATACATTTGAAGTTCTTCAGCAAATGACAACGCTTCTCGCATGGAAAGGATGGTTCATATCACAATGCTTTTGCCTTGATTCAGTAGCAAAAAAACGATTATTTAAGAACAGCGTCGCTGATTGCACAACTAGCTTTGATTGCCTCCAAATCAGGCATCTCCCATTCTATCCCACAAACTCGGCGTAATAAAACAGAGGCTAAATCAACATGACTTGATCTGTCTCTATGGGGAGAGAATGTCATTTGGTCCGAAGATGTAGAGTTTGGCTAGCAAATCAAGCTGTTAGCTCACACAAGCTTCAGACCAAATGTTTCGTAATACCTATGTTGAAAGGCTATGAGGTCCAATCGACAAAGCTGATTCACTGACCTAGCCATGTTTTGCCAACATTTCATATCAAGACATTCCATTGGTTTATTTCTTCAAAACTAAACTCACGGGAGGGTTTTCTCTCTTAACAGTCTAATATCAAGATTACTTGGCAATTAAGCAAAGCCTTTTGCAGAAAAACAAAGTAATTAATCAATATAATATATTATGTTGAATGAATAACAGGATCAAAATGTACACATTTCATTGTGGGATTACTGAATCCGGAAACCATATTTCTTGCACCAAGGTAAAGGGTAAATTGTTTTAAGTAAATTCAGTGTTAATGAATATATATGCGTATGAATGTCACATGATAAGGATTACATATATAACAAGTCAAGTATCAGACTTTTGCAGTTCTTTTCTTACGACAATCAAGATGAAAAGACATCAAAGCCTTTGCTGAAGCATAATTTATTTTAATCTCAATTATGCTTTTCTTCGGTCAATGTTCAACACTGAAATTTCATGCGTTTTAACAGTCCCTGTGTTTCGAGTTTCATTAAATTTTAATCTATTAACATCTAATAATAGAAATAAATAAACTTATAAATTCATTAAAATTTCCACAACTCGAAAACTTAAACGACTAAAGTTATAACATAAAATTTACGACATTGTAAGGTTAACCCATACATGTATATTATTAGAATATATATGAGGTCAACAAATATAAAAGGCTATATTTTGTTATCCGTACATAGAAATTGATTAGGTAAAAGACATGGCACTACCATCAGACAGTTCGTTTCCTCAAAAAGCAATTATAAAATATCAATAAATAATCCTGTTTTATCAGTTTCCTTTGAAAAAGACACAATTGTTATAAATTTTCTTATTTACCATGGAGAAAAATAGAAAACAAAAGAAAAAAGTGAAAAACTACTGAATACATGTTAATCTATTGTGTATTATAAATGTATGTAAATTCATGAGGAAATTCCTAAAAGAAAAAGCTGACATTCATGTTAAACAATTAAGCTAGATTTCTACCAAAAATGCTCAACCAGAAAGATAAATCCGGATTGCTACGTATTTGTCTTGATTCGACCTGAATGTCAAAGGAAAGCGTAGGCCGTCATGAATTTGAGTTTGGTAATTTACCAGCAAATAGACTGTTAATCGTTTCGAACGATAATTGACTTGAAATGTGTTTTGGTTCAAACAAGAGGTATTTATAGGCCTTATAGGACTGTTGTATTTGAAGGACTACATGTATTTGCACATGACATGTGAAAGTAAATGAGATGTCTATTAGCTTCAAAAGATTGAAGACGACATGCTTAGTGACCTGTGTTACGTAGAGTTATGAAAGTATCGCTGTTAACTATGGCAAGATTAAATCTTTGTTTAAAAGAAGAAACGGGGTTACATACGTTGTTCAGATCGTTACCTCATCATAAAGTTGTATATACCAACTATTATATCCATAATCTTGAGATATAATTTAAGCCATAAGTAACCTATTATAACATCTTATGTAACCGTTACGGTTTTCTTGTTTGGTCGATAATTAAGTTTACGGTGTATTTTGGATAAACAATGATGCGCTTATAGGTTACCTTACATAACACAGACACATATGTGTTGGCTTGAAATAGCTTAATATGTTAATAATATATGGGACATATGATTGCTTAACTTAGTGACATAAACCAACAAATTGACATTCATCCTAGTTTTTATTTAATTATAAATAAAAACATTTTATAACTTAATTATTACAAATCTACAAACAACAACTGTACTATTTATATGAGTGAGCAATCTATATTGAACAAATGTCAAACATACATATCTGTCTTGCCATATCAAGATTGATGGTACATTTATTCAATTATCATTTACAATGCCATCCATCTAACTGAAACCTACAATCATTTTACAGTCAAATATTTGCATTATCCATAACTGTCATATTTGAAGTAAAAAGCTTCCTGATTATTTGTTGACATTAACTTGATTTTATACTTTCTATACTATTTCGGGATTTATCAAACAATATTAATAAGTGTTGATGCTCATTAATGTTACAAATAACAGAGCTAATACTATTATTTTCTCTCGATACTGCGATTTCATGATACGTTTTTTGTTATACTTTAAATGAGTCTGTTAACACACAACTAACGCTAAGCTAACGTCAACAAATCACTTTTACTACAAATTGCACTGTTATCTGATATTGAGTCTAGCTAGATATAGTAACGGTTGGCATGAGCTGACCTATCTAATTGACTAATCAGGGTTCATCCTACCAAACCGCAATAGTCTGCATTCGCATATAACGTTTCATATTCAAACTTACAAGTAGTAGCTGCTTTATGATTGGATGAATACATTCAACCATCTAGCTATACTCAATATGGGAGTGTAGTGAGTATTTTGAAGCTATGTTTACTAAGACTGACTATAATGTTTATTTAAAACAGTTCATTGTAATATCATATTGGTTCCTCAATATGGTTTATCGTGATCGCAGTCTTCTGAACACCATGACTGATTTTGTGCAAGAGTATGTCCATTCACGTAACTTTGAACACATGAGAATAACACTTTCGTCACAAAATCATTGTGTAAATGATTTGCAGCAAATGTCTGATCATATATCGACTGAGAGCTCTATTGTCGTAAAATGAATGTAATGAAAAGTTACTTTCTCTAGTTTCCCTAAACTCTTAATATTCAATTAAAGGTTTTTTTTAACTGGCAAATAATTCTTGTGAATAAAGTTTTCAAGTCAGTAATAGCCGGGTTTGTTTTTGCGCCATTTGCCTTGATCACTGTTATGTTTGAAAGATGAGATCCTCCTTGCAAACAAAATTAATATGTATAAACATATTACAGATAAGGATTCCAATCTTACACAAAAATAAAAGGTTTCTCACGCTATGTCCTGTCATAGCTATTTAAAGGACATTAAAATCATACACGATTAGGAATTGTGACGTTGCTGTCCAAGCGGATTAGATTGAGTTTTTGTAGTCATGTAGGAGTAAGATGAAAATAAACGTATCCATTTTGGTAACATAACATGTCATTGTTATCCTAAATCAACATGCATTGCACAATTTTTACTAAGTTTGATTACTTTCCCGGACAGATGTTGAAATGTGAGTGTTTGTTTTTCCTTACTGTTGTCATTATGATACAAAAATATCTCCATCGATCCATTATGCAAATACAATATTCTACACGTTATGTAGTAAAGATAACAACTAAATTCGGCGTTTTAGTTTTTTGGTATGTTGTATTCAACTTCATTCTTTTTATTGAGACTCAGATGTATCTACGTGTTTCGTTTCCACATTTCCACGTGTTTTAAAAGTCGGTATGTTCAGTTCAAATCACAGTTTAAAAAAAACATATTTAAAGCAGACAGAAGATCAGTTAAAGATTATAATAGTTTTATAGGATGAATTACTAGTATAATGTAACTAAAACGTACAATGAATATTTCTGATAGAATATTCTTTGTACACAGATTGTTAATAAATACTGCATACCAACATGGACAAACCTGCTTCACATACATATGATTAAATCCATCAGATGTTTATGAATAAGCAATGATTTCGATTTTTAACAATATTTTAAAAGAAAAGTAACAGAATGGTTTTGGAATGCATAAATGGCAAATGTGAAATATGTTCATGATGGACACCCACAGTAAATTTTTACATGTTTGTCATTGTGTGTTTTATGCATCGTTCACGTTATATCATCATTTGGTTCTTAAGCAGTCTTAATTTTGATAAGAAACCCTGAATATATATTTTGCATTTTTACATCATTCTGTCGCCATTGAGAAGGAATTATATTTGAATTGTTCCAAACTGAATATACCTAATCGTCCCTTCAACATCTTGCAATCTTTACTTTCCCCATTCAGGACACCTGTTCTAGTATACATACACTGACTTGATTGATCAGCGGAAGAGTCACAGACCAGAGATCAATGACAAGAGCTCCCCTAGCCAGACCTTATGGAACCTGAATCAAGTCAACTATGTGGGACATTGCGCCCTACTACTGATGGCAATGACGGGGATGTATTGGAGATAAGGAAATACCATGACAGTGTGCTAAAGCATGTTAAAAACGTGTCTTAATATTGACATTAGAATCTGCGAAATGCGCACTGTGTAAACAGTGGATTACTTTTTTCAGAATCCACTGCAGTTAATTAGACTATCCCATGGGTGGTGTAAGATTTCTAGATTATTTTGTAATAAAGTCTACTCTGAAATTATTCAAGACTGACAAATCTTAACTTTTTGAAGAACCAGAATCGCACGTCAAGTGTTAGTTGCATCGCCGTTGGAAAGTGCACGGACGAACCCATTTGAAGTGTGGCCTAAGTTTGTGTCCCGTATCCGATGAGTGAGGACTGAAATTTGCATTGTTTTGTTTGTAAAATGTTGAAAATAAATATTAAATGAGTAAAACGAAAGGTTTTAGTTTCATGAAGTCATCAGGGATTAAGATGCAGAATGCATTCGTCGTCGTGAATTCTGAAATAATCAACTCGCCCCTCTAGACTCGTTGGTTCTTTTCACGAATTTACTCCACTTCATGCTTTTTCCATATAATACATATTTTAAAATTAAAAATAATCTTGTAATGTTCCACATATGATATAGTTATAGTTATATATATATATATATATATATATATATCAAACATACTTATTGACAATGAGAACAATTTCTCTATAACTTTCATTCTATTCAGTAAATTGACAAAAAGGATAGTTATATCCAACCTGTATAAATAGCTCATAAAGATTAAATTCAATAACTCATTTTCCTTTAATCGTGCATCGTCATCTCAATTAAAAACAACACTTCAGCGCCAACTTATATGACTAGACAATTAGGGTACAAATCAGAATAATTGACCACAATATCAGCAACTGGCTTTTTTCATATAGAACTTATCTCGCATAAGGAATCACCTACCTAAAAAATCATAAAATATGTCGAATGACGGATAAATGAGTCGGATTTATGCAAACAAAATATCACATGACATTATTCTTTGAAAAAAATGAATTTTATATGGTTGTAAGTTCTGATCTTTGAAGAGTTAGAAACATTAGATTGTGCTATTGGTGATAGTAGTATCTCAAATATATATGTCATAATGTTTCAAACGGGGACCTTGCTGTCCTATTTCCCTGGAACACCCATTTCAGATCAATAAAGCTTATGACCGGGAAATCATCTAACGTTAGGCTGTCAATTCAAATAATGCTTAACAGACATATGTATATCTGCGTATAACATGCTCATGTGAAAAATGTAGGCCAAAACGAAATTGATTGCTAAAAATCAATATCTTACAATTTTGTTACATATTTTGTGTCTTCATTCAGTCATTCAAAACAGAACTTGTAGCATTAGGAACCAAACATTTGTAACAGAATAAATTTGAAATTGTTTCAACAAGTGTCTAATAATACGATGCCACTTGAGTTAGAGTACAGTTTATTAACAGATTCCCTTACTATTTAATTTTAACGTTAACCTTATCTTTAATGTGATAACATCTCATAGTTAAGTGATGTGATTGAGTTAAATGAAAATGAGTTTCTGAAAAGGTTCAAAACAACAGTAGTTGAATTTTGAATTTTGTTCTGTGTACTAAAACTACAAGATTTTATCTAAATCCAAGAAGTTGTGAAACATACAGTGAATGATGTTTGAAATGCCAATGGTATGTTTGAAATGTAGTAAAATATGTTGGAAATGCAATAAATTATATTTGAAATTCAGTAAAACATGTTCGTAATTGTAAATGTCAGGGACATGCACATATACATTCACTATATCCCTTACGTGTTGTCAACCCTCTACATTCACTATATCCCTTACGTGATGTCAACCCTCTACATTCACTATATCCCTTACGTGTTGTCAACCCTCTACATTCACTATATCCCTTACGTGTTGTCAACCCTCTACATTCACTATATCCCTTACGTGTTGTCAAACCTCTACATTCACTATATCCCTTACGTGTTGTCAACCCTCTACATTCACTATATCCCTTACGTGTTGTCAACCCTCTACATTCACTATATCCCTTACGTGTTGTCAACCCTCTACATTCACTATATCCCTTACGTGTTGTCAATCCTCTACATTCACTATATCCCTTACGTGTTGTCAACCCTCTACATTCACTATATCCCTTACGTGTTGTCAACCCTCTACATTCACTATATCCCTTACGTGTTGTCAATCTTCTACATTCACTATATCCCTTACGTGTTGTCAACCCTCTACATTCACTATATCCCTTACGTGTTGTCAACCCTCTACATTCACTATATCCCTTACGTGTTGGCAACCTTATACGTAAAGTACATCTGAAAAACGATCTTCTAATGCGAGTATAAAAACATGAAGTATGTTTAAAATGCAGTAAAGTATGGTTGAAATGTAGTGTATGACGATTGCAATGTAGCGAAGTTTGCTTGCAGTATAGTGAAGTTTGTTCGAAATGCAGCGAGTATGTTTGAAATGCTGTGAAGTATGTTTGAAACGCAGTGCAGGATGGATGAAATGCTGTAAAGTATCTGTGAAAGTATGTTTGAAATGCAGTGAAGTATGTTTGGAATGGTTGAAAGTAGGGAATGATTGAAAGGAAGGAGTTGAGTACCAACAATGCAGCGTAGGACGTGTGTAATGCCAGTGAAGTATGTTTGAAATGCAGTGAAGTACGTCTGAAATGCTGTGAACTATGTTTGAAATGCAGTGAAGTATGTATGAAATGTGGTGAGGTATGTTCGTAAAATCACTTTACTCTAAACAGAACAGATCGACACCAGTAGTTTTCGTGTATAACAGGAGATGTTGAAACTAAAAGTAATGGAATGAAATAAATGAATGTCTTTAATTTCCCTTCACAAAAATTGACAATTTATATTTTATTCATTTATATATTTATATATTTGTTAATACTCTTTTCTAGGTAAATATGTCATGTGGCTGTATTTTATGCCTTTTATATCTAAACTTGTAAATGAAGTTAACTATAAAGATGAAGAAGATGTGGGTTATTGGTTGTGTATTTACTAGATTGTAGTTACAGTGCACACGCCCGAAAAGCTATGTTTGTCTCTTTCTAGAGATATGAAACCCTTCAAAGCTGAAACATATGTGAACACTCCTTGACCTATGTAAAAAGTACATCATTTATCCTACAACTTTTGCCCCATTTATTGTCATTCTGTTGTAGCTAGTTTGCATGTAAATTAATAGAGTCTGGTGAGGTACAGAATACATGAACTGTGGATCATCAATAAACATTTTATCTAAGCAAATATTTCAAAAGACAAATTGAAAGCTCTGTACTTTGATTCTGTTTGTGCCTTTATACATTTGAAAATCATTTGTCAATTAACACCGGGGCTCCTCAAGGATGTGTATTGCCTCCAATACTTTTCACTTTGTATACTAATGATTGTGTAAGTTCTCAACCAAACTGTTCTAGGTTCAAGTTCGCTGATGACAAAGCTATTAGTAGTTTACTTTTTGACAGTGAAATTTCATACACAGAAGAAATTAATGATTTCCTGAAGTGGTGTCGTGTAAACTTCTTAGAACTTAATGTATCAAAAACAAAGGAACTCATCATAGATTTTCGAAGAAATAAAACAGCAATTAATCCAGTCAGTATCAATGGAGATGTTGTCGATGTAATGAGTAGTTATAAATATCTTGGAACTGTAATTGACAATAAGTTAAATTTCTCTGAAAATACAGACCGCATTTATAGTAAGTGCCAATCTCGCCTTCATTTTCTCAGGAAACTACGATCCTTTCACATTGACTCAACTATTTTGGACCTTTTCTATAAAACGTATGTGCAATCTGTCCTCATGTTCTCTATACAGTGTTGGTTTGGCTCTCTGTCTTTGTCAAATAGAAATACATTAAATAAGATAATCAAACAAGGAGAAAAAATTGCTAATCGTACCTTTCAGAGATTAGATGAACTTCATGAAAAACAGACTAGAAATTTAGCTTCAAAAATTATTAGTGACCCTTCACATGAATTACATGATTGTTTTGAAATTTTGCCATCTGGTCGTCGGTATAATGTGCCGACGTGCAAAAGCAAACGCTTTAAAATGTCATTTGTGCCCTTGTCCATTTCAATTCTTAATCATCGTTAAATTGTTCACTATCACACTGTTTGTGCATTTGTAAATATTTGTATGTTTCATTTTTATATATTTGTATATATGTTTGTGTATTTATTTTGAATATTGTTATAAAATTTTGAATTTTATGCTCACTTAAATGTAACACAAATTCCTTAACGGGCAATAAAGAATTATCTTATCTATCTTATCTTCGTTTCATTCACTACATGTACATCTATCTCATTACCGTATCGTCGCCTTTTCATTTCTTAATTAATTCTGAGTGTACATTGTTTCAGTATCAAGAAGGTCTCTCTTTACCTTATTGATGGTTTATGTGCTTGTGTATCTGATAAAAATATTGTAATATTATAATGACTTTATACAGAAAATGAGACTTGAATAAACATTTCCCTTGTTCTTTTCTTGTCATGTCTGACACATCCTCTCGGAATTGTAAATGTCAGGGCCATACACATATACATTCACTATATCCCTTACGTGTTGTCAACCCTCTACATTCACTATATCCCTTACGTGTTGTCAACCCTCTACATTCACTATATCCCTTACGTGTTGTCGACCCTCTACATTCACTTTATCCCTTACGTGTTGTCAACCCTCTACATTCACTATATCCCTTACGTGTTGTCAACCCTCTACATTCACTATATCCCTTACGTGTTGTCAACCCTCTACATTCACTATATCCCTTACGTGTTGTCAACCCTATAAGTAAAGTACATCTGAAAAACGATCTTCTTATGCGAGTATAAAATAAATTGCAACTGTTTCACAAGAGTATCACTATAACAATCGACTTCTGAAACAAGACATACAAAAAATAGTTGTATCAATTTGCATCGCATCCACATGATTTTCGTGATAAAAATAAACGTCTTTGACGTTTCTTCGATAAAAATGAAAATATTTTACAAAAGTAAATTACTTTTTATTAAAGCTATATCCTCATCAGATGACGAACGGTAAGTTTTAAGACAATGTTGGTTTGTTTGGAAAAGAAATTAAGCTAAGATCAACTTTCGTCTGTTCACACGTTTAGTTATGGGAGAGAAAACGATAACTCTGATGCATGACTATCATAACATATACGTGTACGTATAGTATAAGTATATTAACCACTGGAATAGGTCATTAATTATGCTTACACTATTTAATGTTTATAAGTCATTGAAAATATATTTAAAATTATATGATAAGTGACACATAAACCATTTATATTTAAAGAGTTTAACAGTTTTGTTTGATATCAAAATAGTAAATACTCACTAAAAGATTTGATCAGTGTTGATTTTTGCCTGCTCAGTCAGTAAAACTTGCAATTGAAAGCCTATACTACTGTCCAATACAAAAGTTCTTACCTCTTAAATTTATTTCCAATACATACAGCACAAAGAACATGAAGACATGAACAATCCAGTCCTTGATTACTTCAAGCAATAGGCTTGATAAAGTCCCTAATGGTGATCTATTCAAGGTTACGGGAAGACGTATAACGTAAAACCTAGTAAATGCCTTCGTCGAACATGACCTGACCTTAGTTTGAAAGGAATTGATCATTTACTATCCGAATTAGATAACATCAGAGCCATTTATGTGATACGAAAAGGATTTGATGCAGCGTTGGCAATACATTACAAAACACTGGAAGTGCAATATAATAAAACCATCTATAGAATAAGCCGTATGTGGGTTCATTGACCGCAAACATAATTTAATACTCTTAATTTCATTAGTCTTGATCTTGCCTCACTGTATGTAACCGAAATTTCATCTTTGGGAACAACAATATTATTAAGGCCTTAAAGTTTCATGGAAGATTTTCAATAACCATATAGAAAGTCAGCTTACGGCGTATTAAAGGACGTATTTGCTTCTGGACTAAATATTTGAACTATTGAGTTCAGGTTATGTTATTTGCTTTTAGAAATTCTTTGGAGAAAATGTGTATTTTCTATGCACATTCAACGCTGAGAGTAACGGGGATAACATCAGATTCTATAGTGAGAAACCATGACCATTGCATATCTTAAGGAATCGATCTGAACCAGAAGGAACATCAGCGGGACATTCTTGGACCTCGCGTTTGTCGAAGAGACTTTCCTGAAGATTTGATCATGAATGCAGTGTTGCACAAGTAGTTCTAGGTCAATCAGTGACTGACACATACAATGTAAAACACTGATTTAAACTAATTAATCAAATAGTACTAGTGGATTGTAAGATTATCGATGCAACAAAGCTACCGGATATACTTGATATCCATATGTGACAGACATGCAAGTTGGATAAAACACGAACTCCCTAGTCATGGTTTACATGATCATACCTCATTAAGCTTCAGTGTGAACATCGGCCAGCAAAGAATCTACGCTCAATGAGTCAACATCTGCTGAAAGTTGAACCTTATAAGCTATAAGCATTCAGGACTGTAACCCCAATGCTCTGGAATGCTCTTCCCATAGAAAAATGAGAACAATAGATTTTTTCACAAGCTTTAAGTTAATGTTAAAGACCCATCTTTTCAAGACGTACTACAGTTGAGACAACAAACTGTTTATACTGTCAGTCCTAGCTCTTATGTATATATCAATATGTCTTTCAACCTTAAGGACATTCTTGTAAACATATTATGTTTTGCTTTGAGCAAATCCTTATGGCATCTAGCGTTTTATAAACCTACATAATCATTATGAGTATCGTATTAACAAATGTAACAACCCAAACTTTGCAAATAGTCGCCGTAAATTTAGTCAAAGGATACCGTAACCAAACAGCCGTAGCAATCACAATGAAGCAGCTTTACAAGTTTGCAGTTAAGAGTAACATATACTTTCCCTTTTGCGGCGACGTTGCCAAGTGGTTCAATTTTAGTCATTGGTGTTAATGGAAAACCATGCTTTAGATAAAATGTTTGTTCATCCATAGGAAATCGTACATAAGATATTGAGGTGTCTTTCATTATAAATAGGTATGTAATGAAGGACTATTTCTAGGCGGTTCACAACCGTTTGTCGCCAACATTTTGTCCTTCACCTTGGTGTGTTGTGAAAGAAACCACTCTGCCAAATATAGTTTAAAACATAATTGGAAGGAATCAGTGTATTGTGAAATAATTATTTACTCAGCCAAAAATAGGTCAAAACATGATTATAAGGAATCAGATTTGCGATTAAACCCTTTCATTTCAAAATGACTGATAAGACAAAGAGATTATTATTAATTGCATTGGTGTAATGTTTCCTTTAAAGCCAAAAACCTTCTGATTAACTGACCGAAATGGCAATAGTAGGCCTAATTTAGAGTTGATTAAGAACACAATGCAACGCGTTTAAAATATACATTCAATAAAAAGTAAAACCATCGACTGGGTTGGTGATTCTGTTAACTAAACGAAATCTTTATTCATATTTCTCTGTTATCAAGAAATCACTATATCTGTCCAAAGAGGAGGGTTTCACACTATTTTAAAATGTAACCTGCAATATTTTCTCATTTAGATCCTTTGTTATGGAACCGTCAACAATAATATACATGGCAAAAGCTTTTAACCTATGAGATATTATACACACTGTTGAATTGTGCAATCTGCAATTGACTTATTTATTCAGCAATTTGAAATAAACATTGTGGTGATATACATGTAGTTCTTCAAAGGGCATAAAGCCTGTCTGCTATCACCATTATCAAATTGATGAATAACAAACGTATTATAAGTATGTGATTGTAAAAAACTTCATTTCTACATTGTGTAATGCAAAATCTCTACACCTTTACAAAATTACTGTCAAGTATGAAACATATGCGGAAAGTTTTAATACTGTACCGTTTGTACTAGGATCAAGAGGGTTGCTAGAGTTAAATGAAACTTATATAGTACATACCCACCATGTGTCTCACAAGTCTCATTTATAGCGAAGTATTTGACCTCTAAGCTCTATTTCGCTTTGAGTAGCTCAGTTGTTGGAGGTTGAATCAACCTTAATGGTTAATGAACTATTTGTGCATCAGACCTAAACCTTTTTGTAACATTACCCTTTCATATATTCACCATTCCACATTGCAGAAAGCCTCCTTTCATTCAGGTTACCCTGTCAATGATCATTTTCGTGATTCTTGAAAGTGACTTAAGACTTAATTTCATTCAATGCATCCCTGGAGAGATTTAGGGTCATACATTCCATGACCTGAATCGGTAAGTGGGATACGAGACATCAAAGGGTGTATCTTTCAAACAAGATCTATTCAACACCATGCTCAAATTTGCGAGAATCAATTCATTATCTAAATTCTTAAATAGTAAATCATTATGCTATCACAATTGTTGTTATAATCTATAGGGTAAATTAAAATGACTTACATGTATGTCATCTTACGACGCTTTTAATTGGCAAATATAGGGATAGAATTTTCATAACTTTCGTCATCTTTTCATTCTCGTGATTCTGACAAAAAATTAAAATAAGATGTTTCACCCATACATGTATGTAGAATATGATTTAACAAAAATATCATAAGACGCTTTGGTAATTTTGCCTCATTTGTTTTCAAATATTATAAAGCAGGAGTAATCAGATGTTAATTTGGTCTTACCATCAAAATATCAAAGTCCTTGAATATCGTATAAAGGGACTATTCCCCGATATGTATCCTTTTACTGTAATAAATATCTGTGCGTTAGTTTTGCACCCAAGGCCGGTAATAATATCATTTACATGTTAAATTTAGATTAAAAAGACAATCGTCAAACCTTGAGTCGACAAGGACAGAACATATAGTCATCATACTAAACACCAGTTCGACATACCTTGCATTTTAGAGAAACAATTATGCATTCATCTTTTGACATCAAATAGCATAGGGAAATCCCAGCATCAACTTTGTAATATATAAATATAAACATTAAATCTTTAATTTTGTTTATTTGCATAAAATATAATTCCATTAATTGAATACCAATCGTGATAGTTATTCTATTCATTACATTTCTTTCCGTACGATTTTTAAAATATGTTTCTTTTTACTTAAAATATCTAACCTTGGAATAATGACTTAACAACTAGAGTTATGAATTATCGTTATCGGTATAACGTAAATACCAAAAGTTTTTTTTTTGTTATTTGTGAATTCTTTAAAACACCTTTACAGCAAATAAGGCAGTGACGTTTTCTGGTTGCAAGTGGAAAAGGAATCAAGAAAAAGCCAAAACATTTTGGGCTACAAGTAAACAGGTCACAATTGTATCGAAATGAACTTGATTGACACATTGACTTATATTTCACATAAACTGCGTCCGAAAGATATTTTATCATTTTAAAACTAAAATATCGAAAACAATTCAAAATTGATGTTGTCAGTTACAATGACAGTGACATATTTGAAACCTAAAGCTTTTATTGAGCAATATTCAGTAATATTTGTAAACAGTTCATAGTTGCGTGACCTTTGCGCAGATGCAATAGGCCACGTGACAAAAACGTTTTGAAACTTTCCCTTATGAATGTTCCCGTGTGTGTGAAACCTCAATACCTGCAAAGCCGTGGAAAATTTATCGCGAATCCCCTCTGACAATTGACAAAAATTATCATAAAACACGATCGCCATTGTTCCTTTATTTCTATTTGTAAATTGTTGTGGCAAAAACAGAAGTTAGTGATGATTTCTGACAACCCCGAAACTAAAAAAACAAGTTGTATCTCAAACGCATGAGGGCCGATATCTGTAACGTTATGTTGGCTACTAGTGACATCAAAAGTTACACATCAAAGGTCAGCATGTTGGTATGTTCTCGTGTACTAATAAAGCTTAGGAAAGTGTAATCAGAGCTCATCTACTGCTAAATTGTAACTAAAGATTGACATAGGACTAAATCACTCGAAATATGAACTTCAAGGTTATGAATAAGATTTATCTGCGATTGTTACGCTCTCAAGAGTGGTCACCCGTTATACGACTTAAAGACGTTCGGAATGACGTTAAAATTATATTCATACCTTCCTACTAATTGACAATTCGTTTGCAGATTTAATGTGTAGGTTGAAACTGCTAATAGGTAAATTTGAAACTTTAACTTTCGTTATACAAGGCAAGTTTGGAAGTGATGGAATGCGAATCATTCATACCTGGTACTTACATATATAGTAATACATATTTTATGTAAAAAGAAATAATTGCGTACAGGTCTTTTCAACGAATGTTTTTCGAAAGTCTTGAAACCTAATTCTTTACTACTGCTTATTACAGGCTATTATATTGCAAATGGTTATTATCTTTAATCTTAATTTTCTTTTTACAAAAATGATTAATTGATAAGAAGTCCTTTGTTTTAAACTTCTATCGCTTTTCGTTCTGTAAATGGTATAGTTTCTTTTGAACGGCAGTTTAGTAGATCCTTGCATTTGCATGTTTAAGATCTATTGCATAGTTAGACAAGAAGTATGTGTAAGAGTATATACGTCATTTCGTCACAGTTCAATGCAAAATAACGTTTTTATTTATTCTATAAATGACCATATATTTTTATACCGACAATGCTCAACATTAAGGTGCAAAGAACATTAAATTTTGGTGAAGGTTTCATCATCTGCTTTTAGGATTGCATTGTTCCTAATCAATAAATTTTAAGCTATTCTTGTCTTCTAACTAAGTTTCAAAAAGATGAAAATTAATAATGTTCGCCAAAAGATGGCTACATGTTTGCTTTATTACCTTTACATTGACTCTCTGACTGATTTATTTTATGTTGAAAGTACAGGCAGGAGAAAGTACATAAAAACAATTCAGTTATAAATCCCTACTTAAACTGAATTCCTGTCTGGCATTTCCTTGTAAGGTGATTGTCATGAGTCAAAAACACCATAAAAACCATTTGAGACATTTTACAATCTCAAATGTACAAGTTTAGTGCAAGTCACGACATAAACACAAGCATTAATCTAGGAGAAGAAATAAATTGCTGAATGCCTTTTACAAGCTAAATAAGGTAGTTTGACGACCTCGACCAATTGACTCATTAACAGCACATGTGCCCTTTTAGACTTGTGTACCGAGTAACACTTGAACATGATGGTCATGCTGATTCGTAATTGGCTTAAGCTTTTCAGTCCTAATATACCTTTGGTTGGTGGAAATGTACAGATTAATTAAAAGTCGAGTGTTAATTGATCTTTCGTTCATATTGAAAAACTTGGACGAGTTTTATGCAGTAACACGTTTATAAATCTAACATATCAATGATATATGTCGTTTCAGTCATATTTGATAACAATTGCAATGGAATTGTGTAAGGAAGTTATTACTAAAAATACTTTTTGAAAGCTATTAATTTCATAATTGTAACCATAAACGGATCCAGTAAATCTGAACTTTGGATTTTTTCTTGGAAGACACAATTTAGACTGGTTTTGTTTATAATGTTGTTTATATGGTTGAAAATATATGACGTAGAATATTGGTGGCTGAGCATGTTAAAGGCCCTTGATCAATTCTCACTGAAATCTGGAATTTTGTTATATAGATGTATGTTGTGGATGATTTAGACACAAATGAAATGAAATTACACTTTTATTGAATAAGAGTTTACTGTCACGGGGACAATACAAGACACGAACACAGTATATGTGTCCTTCCTGTAGTAATCACCATTGGATAAAGTGATCACCTTGTCTGTCTGGCAATCTGTTGCTATTCTGTCACTTTCAGGAGCAGAACGTGAGACTGGTCATTATGTCTCTCTTTGCAGATGCATTACTTACTTAATGGATACGTGTCCTTTTAACTTTACATTGTTACAATTAACATGAACTTTTAATTCATTAAATCATTAACTCAATATTATCAATATTCATTCTCTTAAGTGAACATGACAGGGTTCGTTATATCATATTAATCTACTTTTAGCACCTTTCCGATCTAATATGCAACCCAATTTCTCCACTCTACACTCCATTGTAAGTCCACTCTAAATCACACACTATGATTAACTTGAATGCAGAGGAAAAGCTGTGGCTAAGTAATGTTGACCAAGAGGTAAGATTCGTCAGGAAGATTTAGTGCATATTGTAGGAATATGCTTCTAATTAGCAAGACTGAATAGATTGTGAAATGATACATGATCATATTCATGTATCTGACATTTTAGTTCATGATAAAATATAAAATATGCAATTTCGACAAGGTTGAATTGCTTTTCAAATATGAGATGTCAAACAGGTTGTTTAATCTTTGCTTTATAAGGTGTCGTTTCTGCCATGGAGAAGATGTCTAGGTCATTAGTTTACCCTAATGAGAATACATGTATTACTGAGGGGTTAGAATAAGACTGACTTATGTACATACTGTACATGAATACCGCCTATCCGATGCATTTGATCAACTCATTGTGTCTCCAGCTGTTGCGTTTGATGACGTCGGCTACACGTACATATATAGAGAATCTCACCAAAGTGTCTTCTGATATCAAATATATCAACACAAGTTGATAAAAGTAACAAATATCCGAGGCTTGCCGAGGATATTTTACTTTTATCAACGAGTGTTGATATATTTGATATCAGAAGACACGAGGGTGAGATTCTATTTATCATCCAAAATCTTTTTTCATCACATAAGCATGCAACATGTACATCTTTGAACACTGCATAGACCTCCAACTCCTTAACCAGTGATGTCATAGCATTGTGACGCCATCGTCTTGACGACGTCATAGCATTGTGACGTCGTTGTGTTTATGACGTCATACCATTGTTACGTCATTTCTGATGATGCAAAACGTTTGTGATGTCAAATCCCTGCTGATGACAGGGCATTGTTCTCCTAGGAGATATCGCTTGATCTTTCACAAGCGATATCTCCTGTTGAACACAGTTTTGGATGATAAATAAGTGAATTCTGCTGAAGGTTTTGCAAGGCCTGAAACATATTTGACTTGCATAAATGAACCTTTAAGGGGATGAGTCACAGAACAGATAACCATTTTAAGATCTCCTCCAGCTTGTCAAGAAATATTACCAGATGAAGTCGGCAATGTAGTGCATCGGTTCGGGCTATGAATGGACTGGGTCGTTAATCGACGAGAGAAAGCAATAACATGATCCTGTCCTGAATCATGAAACAGAAGTGTGCTATGTGCATTGTAATAATCGATTATATGGCATTAGGATCTTTAATAAGCGCATAGCGTAGGCACGTTGTAAATTGATACCCATTATGACTCATTAATTGTATTAATAGGAAGAAGCCAAAGTGGAATTTGGCCTTTCTCTGAATAAAGAAATGAAAATGTGACAAAGAATTTATTATTATTTATATTTATTAACTATTTAATAGCACGTTGCCATCGACAATGTCCTAGTGTATTGACTTCCACCGTGATAAGGGACAATATCAAGACAGGTACCACAAGGTGTGACGTTGCCATCAACAATTTCCAAGTATGTTGACTTATTCATGTATTAATATGCGAGACAAAAACTTTAAGTTATATATTGCATACATCAAAAGTAAGAACACGAACATAACATAATACAAGCACATGCATTTCTTTAAATAATAATAATTTTATTTGACACAACGTTTTGAATGCATACATCTTCTGGAAATTAAGATTTTGTGAATGTTCTTTTTCAGCCCACCGAGTTACCAATAGAATAGACGGAACAGTTACAATGGTGTTTTTTGATGATTTTAAAACAATTTTCAGAGTGGATTCGCGATATTTTTTCTAAATGCAATTTGCAAAAATACAAAAATATTGCTCTATTAAAAGTTGTTTAAATAAAATTTAATGTTTCAGCCCTATCATTACCTTATTAAATGTACATCAAATTGTAGTAGTTTTTCGATTTTTCAGTTTTAAAATGGTAAAATTTCTATTTGGCTTCAGCTTACGTAATACATATATTACTCAAGAACACTGGTTAGCGTTTGCCACCACAAAAGCAGAGCAGTCCCGAAACTGAGGGTTTCGTCTTCCCCAAAAAGTTAAATTGGCATCCCATAGGAAAAGACACAATGAGAATGTAGAAAGTCGTAGAACTTTGATATTAAATGTGAAATCATTAATGAAAAACATATTTGGAAATCTAAAAAAAAAATTCTGTTTCCCAAATCCAATTTATGGTGAACTAAACTCTTATCAGCAACCAATGATCAGGTTTCATTGGAAATAACAATTTTTAGGGGTCTTGTAGATAGCTCAACATTGGTGAACGGAGCAAGATAAATGTAGTATATAAGTCCATATTTTCTACATTATCAAAATAGTCTATCACTACAGCTCTGCTGATTCCATTGACTGTAGTGATAGACTATTTTGATAGTGTAGAACATATTGACTTATATACCAAAATATATAATAAGATAAGATAAGATAAGATAATGGCTTTATTATTCGAAAGGGAAATTTGTTTTACATCTTATACAGTGCTCCACTAAATAAACAATAACAAAGATAAAAACAGATTTATACACCATTCACATCACATATTACCACTCAATATATGGCAATTGAAAAAAGAATCAATAAAATAAAAACCTAGATTGGCTACATTTCCATCTCCCATTCATGGTTGACATCTGCAAAATACTTAAATTATTCAAAGAATTTTCCATTAAAATAACGTATGCTATTCGGTACAAATGATGGTGAAACCTGTTTGTTCTGCAAGTCGGCATGCGCATCCTACGTCCAGACGGTAGTGAAGAGTACACAACAAAGTGTGAGTTGAATCAGTTAGAATTTCGTCAGTTTTCATGCAAAGTTGCTGCTCATAATAACTGCCGAGAATATCAATAGGAAGTCCAATAATTTTTTAAGCTGTGTTGACAATTTTTGAGAGTTTGTTTTTATTCTGAACAGACAGGTTGCCGGGCCAACTAAAGAAATTTAAGGTCACGACACTTTGAATAAATGTTCTATTAAACCATTCTCAAAATAGTGTGATCGATTTTAAAGTTCAGTTTCCACAGAAAATGCAAACGTTGCTGTCCTTTTTTATAAATTTTGTCAGTATTTTCATTCCAATTAAGTTTTGAATCCAACATTTTCCAAATATTTATATTCTGTTACTCTTTCAATTTCACTATCATCAATAGTAACAGCATTAATTGTAGACTTGGTTTTTAATAAAATCTATGACCATTTTCTTTGTTTTTTCCACATTCAAAATAAAAAAGTTTGATTTACACCAATCCAAAAAATTTGAAACCGTTCTGTAACTAAGTTCAGATTCTCTTATTAGAACAACCAATGCAGCGTCATCGGCAAATTTTACTGTCAAACATGCTTCAGCCCTCGACAGCAAATCATTGGTATATAATATAAACAAAATTGGGGAAAACACGCAGGCTTGTGGCGCACCAGTAGATAGGCTTATAATTGAAGATTCTACATTTTTAAGTGTCATAATCAATAATCGTGTTACTCTCCTCTATAAATTGTTGTTAACCATTCATATCTCTTTACAAGAAGATCAAAGAAACGCAAATAGCGTCAACAGAGGGAAAGCTTTGATCCAGATAATTCATACAAATGTTGAAATTGAAAGCTGAGAGTTGCAATTACATGAAATGATTGGTAAATATCATGGGAATCAGAACTCGATTCCAACTTTGTTCCTAGTTCTTTTTAAACTGAAACCTCACTTACTTTAACAAGGACATTATTCTTGAAAATACTTGTGAATATTGATATTTATTGGCAATAAATATCATGCCAGGTTATAGAAAACAAATGTGCAACTGTCCTTTACTGAACCCCCTATGGACGAACTTGCCTCTTAAGGGATACGACTCTTATGGGATACATCGGGGGGGGGGGGGGGGGGGGGGGAGATTTTATACCGGGGCCGATTTATTTCTGCTGAATCAACATTTCTTGATCTGCCCCTGTGGGGAGAGAATGCGGGGAGGGGGGGGGGGGGAGATTTTATACCGGGGCCGATTTATTTCTGCTGAATCAACATTTCTTGATCTGCCCCTGTGGGGAGAGATTGCGGGGAGGGGGGGGGGGGGAGATTTTATACCGGGGCCGATTTATTTCTGCTGAATCAACATTTCTTGATCTGCCCCTGTGGGGAGAGAATGCGGGGAGGGGGGGGGGGGGAGATTTTATACCGGGGCCGATTTATTTCTGCTGAATCAACATTTCTTGATCTGCCCCTGTGGGGAGAGAATGCGGCTCCTTAGGGTTCTTTCCAACATCCATGGCTGAACCCTAATTTCCCTAAACATGCTAAGATATCGACTCTTCTTCACGTTAAAATTAATTTAAGGCCTAGTCTAAATAATTAAGGCTGTGTTTATGTTCAACAATTGATAATTAGAGGTTATAACTTGTCACTTTTCATATCATACCTAATATCAGCCCGAGACCCTGATATTCTATAAGGGCTGATATTAGGTATGATATGAAAAGTGACATTTTGTAACCTTTTTATCATATATCCAAAGAAAATTCTCTACAACAATTTGTTTTAAAGGTTTTAGATAAATTGTTTTAAATAAATGTAAGTTTATTATCATAACAAAAGTCAAAACAATCATGCTTTTAAGATTTAAGTTTGAGGAACATACTGTGAGCAGCTCCGCTTATTCAAATCGCAGGATTATTGAATCAGTTGATGCTTTAAAAGAAAGTTAACAGTTAAAAGCGTGTTTTCGTGAAGTTAACGTACAGCTCACTTTATCTATGCAAGATGTCTTTACGCTGCAAAGGGAGATAACTCCAACCAAACGTCCCCCGGGCTGATATTGATTATGGATTTGCAGACCGGTCTGATATGGCTGATAAGGATTTGCGGACCGGTCTGATATGGATTTGCGGACCGATATGGGTGCTGTGGCCTTGCCTCCATCACACATGCAAAACGCCCCATACCATTGTTAGATATATGATAATTTGGTTGATTGCATGTACCTTATCTTGTTCAAAAATATGGTTTTACCTGTCGACTTTCGATATTGTCACCTAGACTTCCATACCGATGTGATAAATAATCCCCAATCCTCCTGGTACACCTGCTTCTTTCTCTTTGATAATGCAGAGAAATTGTATTTGCAAATGAATAAGTTGTGTACTTTACTATTTACGGTTGCCACAGAGCCCCTCAAAACATTTTTGTTAGATATTTGTCATGAAACGCTCATTTAAAATAACAGATCCCTGAATAATGTGGAAAAACAAAACGGTATACACTTGTGACATAGTTCTCAATTGGTTCAAAACCGTTACGCACTAATGCAAATTTGTCTTTATAGTGTTTTAACGTTTCGTATTGACCGAGATGCGTGTTAATAGCCTTTTTAACTTGCCATTTCCACAGTAATCGGACCTTTAACTAGACCACAACGGGAGAAGCTATTTTCAATATGTTATAAAAAAATATATATTATACATATACCATTAACAGCCAGCTGTTTCGGTCTTTCGGACCTCATCAGCATGGTGTGTGTGGAACATGGTTGAACTTTCAGCAATGCAACGTTATCAACGAAGCAAAGCAGTTTAAGAAAGTTCAACTCATTTGCATAGAGTGCTCAAACTGTATTTCTACAGTGGGCTAGCGCAAGGCCGTAGCAAATGAGTGTACCATGTTAGAGTGCTCAATCATACCAAAATTATGGTTTGAGAGCTTTCACATATTATATATATCGACCATTACCATATCAACATTATATATTTAAGTGTCAAACCTTTCGGGCAAAATTTATAATTAATCAACAAAAGCGAATATTAGTATCAGAAAATCCCAAATACAATGTTAACATACAGATTTTTACTGTTGACATTCAAGTCATTTCAAGTTATAAATAAGAAAGCCGTAAGGCAAAATATATAGATATCATAAATGTCACAATCTAATCAGAAATATCAATTTCCAGCTAGATCAGATAGATTAATAAGAAATCTCAACATCTGTTATTTAAGCGGTCTGAAGATAGAATTTTATTACAATAATTTATTGTAACAGTGAGCTTATGTCCTTTTATATTTAAATAACTATATTCTGCCAGATATCACTTACAAATAATAGTTTGATTATCTCGGTGTTTAATGTTCGAACTTTACCATAGTTTATAGTTCATGATATTATAGTATAAAAGTTGAATAAAATAAATTATCAATAACATAACATACATGTACAATATAAACTCAGGGGCAAAAGAAACTATACCAAAATATGTTCTTTTTTAAAACGTTGAAACCAGGTTTTGAAAGGAAATGTTTATTATCAAACTATTTCACAAGATGGCAACTTCATAATTACAGAGAAAAAAATCATGTTTCTTACTAAATATGGACTTTGTCACATGTTTTTCAAGCAAAATGGTATGCACGTGCATCACGATCAGATGGCACCGAACTGTATAAAAACCACGAATCGGCATGCTTTTGACCTCAGTAGTAACGAACACAACAAATGACATGCCGAGATTTACCACAGAGGAATGGGAGAGAGCGATTGGTATGTTGCAGTTGGGCGCAAGTCACGCCCATGTTGCTCGTATCTTCAACTGCACCCGCACTACGATAACCAGACTGCACACAAGACTGGTACAGACAAGTAGGACCCAGGACTGGCCAACAAGTGGAAGACCCAGGGTCACAACCGCAAACGACGACCGCTACATACGCACGATTCACCTACGCAATCGTTTCGTCATAGTGACGTCATCAGCAGCAACAGCGTTACACCGTGTTTTCAGCAGAAGGACAGTGACCAGACGTCTTCGGGAACATGGCATTCGAGCGTACCGGCCCTTCCGCGAGATTATGCTGAGCCGACGTGACCGACTCTACCGTCACCAGTGGGCAAGAATGGTCCAGCGGTGGCAGAATAGGAACTGGCAAAGAATTGTGTTTACTGACGAAAGCAGGTTCCAGCTACACAGAGCTGATGGTCGAGTGCGTGTTTATCGTCGGAGAGGAGAGAGAACGGCCCCGTGTTGTGTCCAGAAGGTTGTGCCATTCGGCGGCGGTAGCGTCATGGTTTGGTGTGGAATGTGCACTGACCATACAACAGAACTTGTTGTCTTTGATCGTACTTTCAATGCCCAAGGCTACATCGACACCGTTGTACGTCCTGTGGTACTCCCTTACCTCCTGAGAAACCCAAGAGTAATCCTCCAACAAGGCAAAAAGGTTGACCCCACACAGCCAGAGTAACCAGAGACTAACAACAAACAACGTCAATCTTTTACAATGGCCAGTGAGATCACCGGATTTATAACCGATCGAACACTTATGGGATCATTTGGACAGGCAAATAAGGCAGAGAAATCCACCTCCGTCAAGTCGGCAAACATTAATCCAGGCACTCGTGGAAGAATGGCAAGCCATCACTAATGACGTCATCAGACGCCTTGTAAATTCTGTGCGTCGTCGTGTTCAGGCCTGTATTCAAAGCAACGGAGGCCATACCAGATACTGACAGTTTTCCAGTGTTCCCTTTGTGAACAAAAGCGTTTTTGTAGTCTCTTAAAAGACTTGTTTATTTTTGCAAATTGACATTTACCCCCAGTGCCATTTATTGCATTCTACTGCATTAACTGTATGTGCCACCTTTTCTAAATTTCAATTAAAACATGGTCAGTTAAATTGCCTTTCAAACGAGTATCACATTATTTATGTGACATACATGTATCTCATAACGTTGATAACAACAAACCAATGTTGGTATAGTTTCTTTTGCCCGTGAGTTTATCTATCTCTTTATAGATGAAGACAACAGCAAGAATGATGATGGGGAATCTTCAGATTCTGATTAACAGGACTCAACTTCATCAACTTAAACTTAGATTAAAATGTTATTACAACTGATTAAAACTCGTATGAAATTTAAATCCACTCAGAATAAAATCACTCAGTTGTACTTAAATAGTTCATAAAACAAAGTTTATATTCAATATCATTTTGAAATGTCCTGCCTCCATACTCTGATTGTAAATGTGTTTTGTAATGTTGACGAGGGGCTCTGTGAGCTCAAGTCAATAAATTGAATAAACTTCTGTTCTGTTCTGTTCTGATATTTAAGTATCAAAATTCAGCCAACATTCCCTCCTTTGTTCGGGTGCTGAGATTATTATCACAGACCTTCACGATGCAATTTTGTTTATAATCATAACATAACATAACAATTATGTCGATGTAGTTTTGACAAAGGGGTCTTTACTAACAAGTAATACTAACAAGTTCATTCAAGTCATCTGAAATCGCTTTTTTTCTCAAGATTTTCTTTGATGCTGGTATGTTTTTGTCCATCTCAATATAAGTTATACCATTCAGAGGCGGCGGGGTACAGGGGGAGATATCCGCCTCAAGCTTGGTGTTATGGTATAATGAATTTATCTTACCGAATGTTTAAACAAAACGCATATAATCTGTAGATAAAGGGAAAGAACTTCGTAAGTCATTTTACTATAGTTTGTTCAAAGCTACATATCGGTTGATCAAAAGTAACCAGCTTGATCATGTGTTCGAGGTAACATACATTGTACATTTCAAGACGCTCAATCTGCTTGCTTTTTTATATCCCCGCTCAAGAGGGTGATATCAGTATTTATTCAGGGTCACGTGGACCAATCTTACATGAGGTAGGATAAAGTGTGTTAACATCCTTGTTGGAACCCTTCAATTCGTTATCTACCGTTTTCTTTGTAGATGACGACATTGAATTTCAAGACGATGTATTTCGATTCCAGAACCCAAGCGGGGACGGAAATAAAAATAAAATGCTTTTAATCGATTATTTCTTTATATTGAACTAATTATATATTTATATCCTAAATATTGATTCACAATGAGTTATCACATCTTTTGTTTCAGACAGTTTTTGTAAAATCCCCCCAAATATATGAATTTACAGGAGAAGAAAAGGTGTCATTTTAAAAATTATTTTAATGTCGAAATGTATGTTTCTGATACAAGCTAGTGTGATGATTATCTGTAATCTCAGTAAAGTCCGTTGAAATACATTGTTAAGTGTACAATAATTTTTTATGCTATGTCCTCTACTATTCATATCTTATAAGATTTAAAAATTCATAAAGTAATTAAAAAAGAACGTGTTTTCCATTAACGTTTACAGATATAAACGCGTGTTACAAACTACTACAGCTGTATTCTTACGGGTTCATTCATAACTTTCGTTGTCAATTGCAGAGTTGCTGTGGCAACGCACGTGCAACAGCAATTTCAAGTGAAAAGAGCGTTGCAGTTTGTTTATTGTCACACGAATTGCTGAGAGTGACGTAGGCTATAGCGGGTTTCGAAATGTATTGCAAATATGCACATTTTTGGCAGTTTTACCTGAACAAAGG
Organism: Steromphala cineraria; assembly: GCA_916613615.1. Classification (NCBI taxonomy): domain Eukaryota; kingdom Metazoa; phylum Mollusca; class Gastropoda; order Trochida; family Trochidae; genus Steromphala; species Steromphala cineraria. The sequence continues at coordinate 17,942,516 of OU744731.1, read as the reverse complement.
CAATTTAAAGTATATTTTTGTAAGGCCTAGTTCCGAAAATTTTAGTTATTTGAACATCTGTAAGAACTAGATTAGCGTTTGCGGGACACCGTAAAAGCAGAGCAGCCCCGAAACTTGGGGTTTCGCCTTACCCTGTTCCACCTTCTACAAGCCTCAGCATATTGGGCATTTTCTTGTGACCTTGACTTTTGACACTCAAGGTTACGCAACCAATGAATTCATTTCATTGAATATAACATTAATGTAACGAATAAAAGTGTTAAAAGTTAAAATAATCCATGTTCTCAATATATGTTGACCTTGCTGTGACCTTGACCTTTGACCTTGAAAGTGAACATGTCATTGTAAATCCCCAGAGGCGTAAACACTTATACATGTTCATGAGTTCTGAAAAGCTTAATGGGATTAAGTTATATCCAAATTAGTTGCACATTGCAATAACACAAATCTCATGACCTTGACCTTCAAGGTTACACAATCAATGAACACTTTTCATTGAGGATAACAATCATCTATTGATTAAAAACATTCATTGTTAAAATAAAGCATTTTCGCAAAACCATGCTAAAGTAGTGACCTTGCTGTGACCTTGACCTTCGACAGATTGTAGCGAAAACCTTTTCAAATTTTTTTACTCTTCCAAGGATGATACATACCAAGTAAGAGCTTCATAGCACAAAAACTTTTCAAGATATCGCGTTTACAAGAATTTTTTTAGTGATTTTATAGCTCGTGACTTTCACCTTTGACCTTGAAAGTGAACATGTCATTGTAATTCTCCAGAGGTGTAGACACTTATACATGTTCATGAGTTCTGAAAAGCTTAATGGGATTAAGTTATATCCAAATCAGTTGCACATTGCAATAACACAAATCTTATGACCTTGACCTTCAAGGTTACACAATCAATGAACACTTTTCATTGAGGATAACAATCATCTATTGATTTAAAGTGTTCATTGTTAAAATAAAGCATTTTCGCAAAACCATGCTAAAGTAGTGACCTTGCTGTGACCTTGACCTTGGACAGATTGTAGCGAAAACCTTTTCAAATTTGTTTACTCTTCCAAGGATGATACATATCAAGTTAGAGCTTCATAGCACAAAAACTTTTCAAGTTATCGTGTTTACTAGGAATTTTTTAGTGATTTTATAGCTCGTGACCTTCACCTTTGACCTTGAAAGTGAACATGTCAAAATCGTTCCCCCGAAATATAAGCAGTACCTTATGAATACAAGTTCTGGAAAGCCTAGTAGAAAAAAGTTATAGCAATTAGTATGTGCGCGGCGAACGCGACGGCGGAAACTGCACAAAAACTGAAAGCAGCCCCGTCTAAGGACGGGCTGCTAATTACTTACATTAGTCGAGTAATGAAAAAAATAAACTCCAAGAACCATTTTATTTCTTTTTCCTCTAACATTAAGTTAGGTGATTATAACATTCAAAATACGTATCTTTTTGGTAAAGTACGCAAAGTTGTAATAAACAAGAGACGTACTGCAACAGTAACACTTTCTCCATGATGGAAACACATGCGAATACTGCGGAAATTTTTGCGCTAAGGAGACAAGAGTTTGCAAACTAGCATTCATCAGCAAACATGGCATTTCAATGGCAAAGTGAACATTATCATCGAAGGCATAAGTGCCATAACGTCCCAACAAGCAAAAATACATTGTACCTAAATTCAGACTAAAACATTTCAAGAATACAATCATGTCATGAAAAGGACACTTTACCAGTAAAAACCTCTTTAACGAAAGATTTTTGACTCCGAGTTCAACCTTGGTTGTGGGAGGCCAGAGGCAGATTATTGTATTAGTGTGTGATGAGTTTTCTGTTTCAACCAAAGCAGGAAAAGATGTTGAAAGCTGGCAAAATTTGGAAAAAGAACGGAAAGACACAAGAATGAAGCCGATGCCGCTTATAACGAGCATAAAGGGATAAAGAAGAGACGAGTTAAACAATACCTTTTAGTAATTTGCTTTGCTTTGCAGCAAGCTCCTGAAACACCAAAAGTACCAAACAGGCCATGCTTTTTATTTACGGCAGCTCTGAACATAAAATTTCGGTATTGAGCCAGACATTTTGATGTGATCGAAACAAGAGGAAAAGTGAACATCTCCCGTCAAAATGGATTGAAGTAATAAGAAGCGCCCGGGGAAACAACACATTTCATGTTGTTGCAATGGAAAGAAGATTTCAAGACCATTACGACAGAGTTGTGAACAGAACATTATTATCTAAAAAGGAAACAGTTCGCTTTTTGATTCTCAAGACATGGCAATAGTATTATGTTGATATATACAAGATTGGGAGACCTCGATCAAGACCTGCTGAAGCTTATGCTATTTGTACGTAATAGATACATGATGACACAAGGGGTGTATACGAAATACACAGCTTTTATCCAATGGGCGGCATATTTTCCTTTGATCTTTTCGCAGTTGTAAATCATGTACCAAGAAAACTCAAGCTGACATCTATTACGTCACGAAAATATCACCACAATTATTTCTGACGTCCTGATTCGACAATCATGAAGGAGAGAGGCAGTTTTAGGGCGGAGCTAGCAATATCGGACCGACGACCTTGAGAAAGTTCGACATTGTTGCATCCTCAAACACGTAGCCGAGATCAAAGGAATGAAACCGCTCAGGCGACCAACATATTAACATTACCAGTCACTAAATGAGAAAAATAACAAGCTGACCATAATGTAATGCAGTGAAAAAAATTCAGGTTGAAAAGTACCAACGATTACAGAAATTCATTGGCATCGCGGAAAAATATAGATATATGTCGAACTTTCGAGCTGACATTTCTAATCCAAACTGTTCGGTAAATAAGGTCAACCCCCTCCCAAATAAGTAGTAAAAAGGTACATAAATAAGTTGGTGAAAAATCAACAATTCTTTTAATATTGATAAGACCACAAGTAATAAAATTTACATTTCACTATATAAAATGAAATCCAGTCTGAAAACAAATCAGTGCACGTATTACCTTATTTCAGTAAATATATGTTGCATATGCCATATGCCTGCATGGATGAGAGAATGTCTGGTCATCCAAACCCATCAATATTATTCATCGTTACGAAACAAATAAGGAAATTGGGTCATTCGTCGCTAGACGATTCCTTCAGACTAATCTAAATGTTGGTCATGCAGGGAATGTTGATGTCGGGTGAAAGTTCGCAAGACGTTGCCCATTATAAAACAGATACATGATTGACACACGGGGTGTATACGAAATATCAGCTTGCTATCACTCACCAGGGGGCTCCACCCCCTCATGAGATGATAGCTCGCTGATATTTCGTATACACCCCTTGTGTCATCATGTATCTATTACATGTTCGCCCCTTTTATCAGAGCGTCCACAGTACAGGCTGTTCCTGATGATAAAGTTATGAGTTGACCCAAACAATCCTAAATCAGTATTTTGTCGAGACACTTTACATACTTAATTTGAAGTGTCACTTTGTATTTATTTGGTTGTTAATCCGGATTGCTAGCATGTTCATATTTGGATCTATATATTGATCCACTGACGATGTCATATTAGTTTTATACCTTTTATTTTATGGAAGCGAATGTATATTTTTCAAAAAAAAGGTCCACTTTAAAGGGGCAGTAGCACGTTTTTAGGGGGAATATAAGGTGATGTCAGGAAAATGAAAATTAATGGTTCCAACTGAAAGACAATGTATTTAAACTAAATGGAGCAGTAATAATTTAAATATGTAACGTTCAGTTTAGCAATGCCATTCCTTTTTCTTACAAAAATGAATTAAAGGTGTTCACACAAAAATGGCCGCCAATGGATTTTAAGTGAATCTTCATACTTTGTCCTCTGACTATGGATGATTGACTTGTGTAATGAGATTTTTGACACTGTCAATATAATACATTTAACATGAACTTACAATTATCAGAGAAAAATTTTAAATATAAAATTACCAAAAAACGTGCTACTGCCCCTTTAAAAGACTCAATATTGTCTAAAAATAAAAAAATTATTTTCCAATAAAGATAAGTTTACAATACGTTTTGTTACACAAGGGTTTAACAACTCTTACAATATAAAACAAATATTAAAAGCTAAACAACTATTTAAACACTTAATATCATTTGCCATAATTTTTTTAAGACATCGAATGTACTTATGTCTTATGCCTTTGATATTTTACTGTTTTTATTTAATTCAGATTATTTCAGAATCAATTTAATCAAAATACTCATTCTACCAAGACATTTCAAAACCCTCGAATTTCATTGGTTTATTTCTATGGTCGAACCTACGTTCGAACACTATTTTTATGACGGGCGATTCGCCGCGGTTTGATGCACAGTGCCATGGAAACGAACGAGTTGACATGCATACACCGTACGCTTCGGGAGTTGCTTCGTCTGAATACTAACTAAAAGTCTTTAATCATTGTACTACCCGTACTATTATATAAGTAGAGTTTGGTTCGCATCAATATCATGCATGTTTATGTCCAGGAAATAGTATCATTTTAAGCGAAAGGCTGAATTTAGATCAATAAGCCACCGTAACCGGTTTTGGTTTGAGTGATGTCAACAGTGACGTCAACCTTTGCCGTCATAAGCACACGACATTATGACCTCACAGTGTTGACCGAAACACAACTGACGTTACGCGGTAGAAAAAAATTACATTTAAAACGCTAAAAAAACTCGTCATGGTAGAATGGAGATAAACCTACTACTGTTTTATGTTCGGCTCCGAATGACATCAACAGGTATCGAATCTACGTTAGACCACGAAAATTAAAAAACACAGTGTTTATCCCCTAAATTTCTGCAAGTCAACTTGTTGCACTGACACCTTCATTTCCTTTTAGACATGTTGCATTTCTAGCTCCCCCCCCATATATGAACGAGCACTGAGTTTCAGTACATATTGACATTACGAGTTTCTCTTGACAATTTGTGGCGTTAAGTAAGATACAATAAATAGCATTTTAGGAAAACTATCGTGTCTGCTCTAATGCATTATCTGAAAAGGCATATGTTCTTGTATTGATAAAAGTATATTCCAGTTTAATGATATTATTGTGGAAACATTACCAGCAATAATTCCGTGTGTGTCTATTGTTTTTCTTCTTAACGATTTCGATTTGTTTGTTTGTGATGAAATGACAACTAATTTGTCAACTGAACCAAAGGTTTTGAGGTCTCCAGACCACCATACCAACCGCGATCCTTGACGATAGAAAACACGATATTCTCCTCGTCATTCAAAATGGCAACTAATAGAAGACAATGCCAATGTTAATTTGATAGAATGTCCCCTTCTTACATGTATATATGAAGAATCTTTAAAATGTCTTATTGTTTTCTATTTTGATTATTTTCACTAATGTCAAATCTTGCTCTTATAATAAACATATGCGAAATAAGTGTTTCATAGTGAGATTTGTCTTATAAGCTGTTGCATTGGTTATGTGAATACCACGTAAATGTTATATCACCTAAGAACATTTTGTTTCCTAACAAAAGCAGTCAAAGCTGATAACAACTTATACTTCAAACTCCGAGTTTATAAATCAAAACTAAGCTTGGTCATAATAAATCAAATTTTGTTTCATCCCTCCTGCATTCACTGTTCGAACCTATGATAAAAGCAGAGCATTTACTGGGCTCTCTATATGGTGTTGTTTCAAACTTACAATATGACATATTCTTGCAACTGTTATTTTTTAAGTCAGGAAAAATGTAGGTAACATGTTTTTTTAGGAAAAGACACGTGTTTTCTTTGTGCGGGAAACATGAAATACTTCTCAATATACAGTGGTCCAGTCCTTTACTTGATTTATCTAACTTGCTATGTTATTCTCTCCCGAGAAGACAAGATATAGTGTCGGTAAAGGCAATCAATGACATTGGAGATCATTGTCATTGGCAGACACATTAACTTATTTCAGGCGGTTTGATGAAAGGAAACAGTATGATGACCCAGGTTCAGTTTACACATCTGTGTGTCTGTGTTTTAGGTACTGACCTCTTATTAATGAGGTGCTAGTTGCTTTACACATTGTTTGTCGGAGAAGTTTCCCGTACTTTCGTGTCGTTTGACTTCACCGGTGACTCTGTCAAGTTTTCAAATAGACCATTTTATTATATTATTGACAATCGAAATTAATTATATCAGAGGTTATTCAGTTTACTTTAAAACAAACTCATGTGGCGAGACTGAGAACACAAAACTGCTTACGATTCTATAATCGCGTTCTGCTGATGTGATGTGATTACTGGTGATTAAAAGCACGCTGGTAGCTTCACTAGATCTATTTCAGACATGTTTATAATATACAGTTCATAAAATTTATATACTTTTGCTGACTCCAATGCAAAATCATCATCAAAAACTGGACTGCATAGTTCTTTACGGAAGACCATTGGTACGGTTACCACATTTGAAGTTTGTTTTCTTTTGCTTTAAAGAGCCGTAATAACGCGAAAAAAGAAACGCATATTTACGAGTCTGAAATAAAAGATAGGAATATCAAATGTGTTACGGATGGTATTTTATAGTTTTGAACCTGAACCATTTGACGCATGATTTTCATTGTTGACACCTTCTTTATTTCTGACTACAAAGCTCTATAAATAAACTGCATCGTTTTCAATATTCTATTTCAAACTGTCAGTACGATATTGTTTAAGTTAAACCTTGTACTGATATATAAACTAGACAATATACAAATGTTCCATCGATTAGAGTTAGTTAAACTACGTACCCTATGCAACAACATGCTTCTTCATTGGCTCTAGTATTGGTTCTCCACTGCGTCATATAGCGATAATAGCATCAATGAATTAAATCTAATTTGGCTTTAGTCTTAGTGCGAGACTTTGCACGTTTGTTCATTCACCAGAGCTCTTTAAAGAACCATTAACGATAAGTAAGGTAAGAACCCTTCCTAATGCGCTGCGAGTGCTCACCGTGACTCGCGGCTTAACGATGTAATGCAAGGAGCTATAGTCTGCAGTTTCACTGTGTTTAAATCAAGTATAACAACATCAAAAGTGGTTTTATTTCATCTCGCAGTAACAAATGTTTCGGGGGAAAAAAATTTCCAAATGCCACAACGCAATCCATTGTGACAATTAGTTTATGCTAAGTCCTTACTTTGATATCGAAAGCGGGTAAATGTCCCTCGACTGCAATGCTCCTTGGTCAAATGTACATATAGTTATATCCTCAAGGATCAATTACAGATTTATATATTTCTTTGGTTTATGCTTACACTGTTAACATATTCCATTGTATATTGCAAACAGCAGATGGAGAATTATGGCTTGTGAATAAGTTTATATGAAGCACTGTATTGTAAATTTCACATGTAGTGTTACTGCTTTATACATGTATGTTTCAACTTGAATATGATTTAAAGGTACTCTGGAAGAAATCGATAAGTGTTCTTTTCTAAATAAGATATAAATATCCTTTTCCGCAGTGAATCGTAAAGCAAAGGTTAACGTTGTTATTTGAAAGACAGTTGTTCATGAAAAGAAAATTCAGTACAAATCATACACTGAACATGATACTAGTTAAATCCTCAATTATCATAATACTTGGTTCGCCTCCATATATCTACTTTTGTTTTGAACTCATGAATTATTGTCCTTGATGATTAAATTTTGTACCCAACTTTTATGTTTTATTCCCACAACCTTCAGTTTGGAATGGTATGCCGCCCACCTGTACGTAACAAAATCACTAATGAAGCATTTGAAGACATTCTGGACTGCCCAACTCACCAAACTTCATGTTTACGTCACCAGCCCCCTCCCCCCCAAAAAAAAAGAATTGCATGACCACTTTTTATCAACGCCTTCAAAGTTACATAGTATAAACAAGGCACGACGCTTGTACCTACCCTCTGTCGCCTTTTTTGTCAAGGTTAACGTGACATGCAATCGATTAAAATGTTGTGTCAACATATACTTGGGAGCATATAGAATGTACAGAACAGAACCTACCAATATGCAAAACAGACACGCTACACTTGTCACAGAAATAAACATGGTCTCTTCATCTTCATTAGTTTATTTGAGGGTCATCTAGATATCTGACTAATTAAGCCTCAGATAATTTTTTAATCTGACGCTTAGCAATGTACATGTACCTTACCTTAAAAAAGAAAATCTAGAATCGTTTTACTACTAAATGTCAACAGAATTTCAGAATCTAAGGCGCTGTTTCTTGAATAAAATATAAAACTTAAGCAATAAAATTTTAATTAATAATGTTCACAATAGCAATTGATTGAGTTAAACTTACCAACTAATGACTGATAAATAAATTGTTTTTGCTACCAACAGCAAAATCTTTCGACTTACGAAAACCCATAATTTAAAATGTTCCGTTTTATCAAGAAAAAAATTAAGAATAAATAATATTCTACTTATTTTTCTAGTTTGACAAATCTTAAATTTCCTTATTTAACCAAATCTGTTATGGACATATATAGTACATGTATATATGGATCTCTTTTAAAATCTAACTGTATTTTGGTGACTTATACTTACCTTTGCCTATACAATATAGTTTTTGGTTTTGTGAACGCGTTGAAATTGGAATATCACTTTATGTATGAATGCATGCATCTTAAGGGGCAATAGCACGTTTTTTGAAAAAATAATATTTTCCCTTTTTCAATGATAATTGCACATAAATGCTAACTGTATTATTTCGATGATATCAAAAATCTTATTCATCAAAACAATCATCGACAGTCAGAGGACAAAGTATGAAGATAAACTTAAAATCCACTGGCGGCCATGTTGTGTGAACATCTTTTTTATCCCCCCCCCCCCCAAAAAAACCCCATCAACGTGCTACTGCCCCTTTTAGGCCTTGAAACTCTAAAATGAGCTGTACATTAACTAATCCCTGTTCCTATTTCGTTTCAAATGTGGCAAGTAATCTTTTAGAATAGTTATTGATACAAAATATGATACATAATGATAAATATGGGCTCTGAAAGAATGTTGATGCATTATAATAAAAACGTTTTTGTTGCGCCCTGTTGTGTAATAACAATTCATATACACTTCTTCTTTGCGTGCAAAGTCTCTGATTGCCATCTTTTCTTCTCTGAATTCCTTAAAAGCATTAAAATCAAAAGGAACCAAAAAAGTACCACATGGTCAGAGTATCTGGTTCCGCTTTATATGCCCTTATCTTTTAAGTTGTCGAGTAGCCTCGTAGCAGAAATTTATGTTAGCTTAGCAGATATTTTATGTCCGCTTATTCGAGATTGAGTTATAGAACCTTTAAGCGTATCAGCGTTATAAATTTTGAGTACTTGACAGGTATCTTCTTCTTAAGACAGTTTTTTCACCACAGTTATGATTTTAACATTACTACTCCAATACATTAAACACAGAATATTGATCTTGATATATCTGTCACAAAAAAAAAGGAAAAACGTACATGAATCATCATCGTCTTAAATATGATAATAGCATTTCTCGCGTTTTAGTTGGTAACATGTCGAATAAAAAGGTTTCAAAATTAATTCTGTTTGTGAATAGGGGTAAAATGATTTTTTGTTTGCCAAAACATACAACCAAACTAGCAAAAAAGTGAAAATGACTCACTAATACCGTGCATCCCTGACCAACTGAATTATTTTTCACTTCCAAAGTAGACGTCTCTTGCACAGCATTTGACCCTCCCAACAAGGAATTGAGAGGAACGAATTGCAATGAACTTGAGTGGTCTGCGTATTGAAGATAGTAATAATGCAGACCACCTCTTGAGTCAATACGCAGACCACCAGTTCAACTATTTTTTCAAATTACTAATTTCTCTCTCATAATCACACAATCACGGGGTATCAAGAAAGTGCACATTGTTCTAGAATTTCTTATTAACATAGATTTGACCCTCTAAAATGACACGAAGATATTGAAATTGGTCACATACTGTTTCCTATAACTCTTTTTGTAGCGATCACGCTGCCGATTTTCGGTAAAAGTAACATAAGAAAGACCTGTCAGTAAGTAATTCAAATTTGTATGTGAACTATTATCCACATCAAGCATTTACCTGTAGTCTATTGAATTTAAAAAAACCTAGAAAGACTTCAAATCGATCGTGAATCGTTCCTGGTCCCCTGCCATCTTCCCTCGTTTCGTGGTCAGCAATTTCCGGGGTAAGTTACCACCCAGTGATTGACGTACATGATTGTCAGATATCGCTGCTATCAGTTTTTGCGCCACCGCCGCACTCGTATTAATGGCTATATAACTTTTGTCAACTAAGCTTTCCAGAAAATGTATTCATAACTTACTTATTATACCTCGGGGGAGATATGTTTTGTGCTCAAGTTCTAACTTGGTTTATATTATCTTCGGAGAAGGAAAATTACCTTGAAAAGGTTTTGGTTAGACTCTGTCAAAGGTCAAGATAACGACTTAAGCATGGTATTACTAAAATCGGTGTCCCGCAAACGTTATCTAGTTTTTTTAATGGATCCATTTTTATTCAAATTTAAAGATTTTAAAGATAAACGGACAACACAATTGAAATGGAGCTCCTTAAAAGTTCAAGAAATTTGCTTAAATTGCTGACATGGTGACAGCGTCTTGGATAAAAGCGGTGATCCGACTGATTACATAAAAGCTAGACAAGCTCGCGATTGAGAGTACTACATGCATGCATCAGAAATGTGCCATCAAAGAGCTTCTATCCAGACAAAACGAAGAGAATAGTTCTGAGCTGATGTGCGACTACTTCAAATAATGTACCTGTCAATACAGCCCGTCTTGAGCCAAAATGTTACTTTGAAGTGTTGCCACATCTCCATGCCCTGATCTCGCCCCATGCACAAGATTTCCCTATTCGCTCAAATAATGGCAAGAACTTCATGTAAGACGACACGAAATTTTCAAGGTCCGTGTACATATATTTATAATACAAAACCTACAAAGGATATGTATGTATTTTAATAACAAAACTTGCAACATTTGCTGAAAGTAAATAAAGTAACCACATACTTTACTTAGATGTCTACCTTTAATATGTAAAGGTACGTTCTTTAAACATGTAAATAATGGCAGTGTCGATGTGTTCATAATACTGTCAGTGTATACACATGTATGTGTGATGTTTAGTGTATAGTCAGATGGAGTGACCGACAGCCGACAGCCGACAACTTATTTCTATTTATGATCAGATATTCGTGTTTACTCTGGAAGAGTGACCGACAGCCGACGATGCATATCTATTTTTAGTAACATACGTGTGTAGTGTATAGTCAGTAACAGTGACCGACAGCCGACAGCCGACAATGCATCTTCATTCATTGTAACATACTTGTACTTCTGTAAATAGTCATTTACAGTGGCCGACAACCTCAAATTAATTTCCATTGAATCACAAGAAATACATGAGTCTATATTCCCAGAATTTCGTAAAACACTTAACCATTTTTTTCAGTTTATGTTTGTGTATTCGATTTATTTTCCATAATGCAATTTTAGAATATGTCAACGTTTTACGAGCGTATGGAAATAGGCTCTTTATCATTGTAAATATTCATAAAATAAGTCCGATCTATTTTGTCCAAATTTAGCATGCTAGTCATCACATATTTTTATGCATTAATGTCGGCATTTTTACTTTATTATCTGGGTCAGCTTTCTTGCGTGAATTCTTTTGATATCGGATCAGTTATTAACAACATTGTAATCTTTTCCTAAAAGTTACATTACTGCCCATGTTATATAATGGCGTTGCAACAATGTTGTACATAAAACAACTTAAGGTATGTTAGTATTTTGCAATGTATTTAGGAGAAATATGTCCCAGTATGTCTTCTAAGCTACGGCAAGACTTTGCGACAACATTTTGTTGTACAAAATACGAAAGTGTACACTATTACATCATTACAATAACTGCGGCAAAGGCTTATACGCAAACTGCTCAACTTAACGTAACGCCTTTTTAACGGTCATTTTACGACATGTCGTAAGGCCACACATTATCTGCCGTATGTCCTCGAATAGACGCCCCAAGCGTCTTTATTTTCAGACCCCCCTTTCACCCCCGGCGTGTATTTGAGACCGGGCGTGTATTTGAGGCAGGCGTTATTTATTATAAGAATAAAATTTCGTCATATCACACGCACAGGCAGATGACTTTATTTGCATTCAACTACGGGAGCAGCAATCAATCAACTTATCACCCGGCGTTTAATCGTGGCCCGGCGTCTATTCGAAACCCGGCGTGTATTTACTCCAAACAGCCATACCCCGGCGTCTAATTGAGAAAATAAGGTTTATTACGAGTTCATACATATTGTTTACTATTTAAACAGCATATAAGTACCTTACTTGTGTAATCTGCTGTCTTAGTTTAGCAGTGTTATTGTTTATAATTATACGGTAGGCCGTCAAAGATGAACCGGTATTTAAAATGAAAACTGCTGTGACGGTATATATTAATGGCGTTACGGTGTAAAACACCATTTGGTTATCCCGTATTAATTTCTTTTGGTCTTCGCTAATATTGTCACTATTTGTCACTATATAAACTCGCAACAACCACTTTAATGTATTTGAAATGTAAATTTATTCGCGGAAAGCGCGGTTTTATTAAAGTACGCGAAAATGGTAGGCAGTAGCGTAAATTACCGATTTGTTGACGGCAGTTTTTAACCGATAACTCTGAAAATCGTTCGTAGACCCTAATAAGTTTAGATTACAAAATTGAATACTGGTAATCATAACCTCTTTTTAAAAAAAAATATAAACGAATTTAAAAAACAGTATTTGGCAGTTTCATCTCTCCTCAATAAGGAGCTATAACACCTCCGATGCTTTCTTTGACACCATTTCACAGGATATTCGAGGTGCTTATATTAAGGCCGCTCCAAAAAAACAACATATGAAAAATAGACAATGAATAATTACCAGTGACGCATGTCATATATTTTATAAGCTTCAAAATAGTGATTATGCATGAATAAGATTGTTTGTTCGGCAGTCAATATATAAGTGCTTATGGAATGTCAAATCGATCAGATTTTATAATGAAATGATAAATAGATTTCAATAATTTGTCTAGATCATTGTTTGTGAGCGATGTACATCCCCTTAATACCGTGTTGATAGTAAATCCTTTCAAATAAAAGAACGATTTCTGTCTTAATTCTGTAAATTTATTGCATGTGCAAAAATAGTGTACAGCGTGTACAAAGGATATTCAATGTCTTCTTAAAATGATATGGAATAGTTACCGACTGAAGCCGGGGTGTTCAAGTTTGAGTCACGTGCGTGAGGGTTTGTCTTATTTGAAACTAAGGTAGAGGTAGGTAACGTCTTCAGACGCTAGCTCAACACTATATACATCCAAATTAAAATTAAAATTTCGTTCAATCTACCCATCAACATTTTTCGTCAATAAACTGAAGTACAACAGAAGTATGTGGGCCAAAGCTTGAGTATTTCTATATCTAAAAGAAATGTGACGCATTTGGTAACCTTATAGTCATAATAACATGTATCTGCAGTAGTTTCATAGACAATATTGATGTTTGGTTTTGTGTGTATTTAAATGTCTGTTCTCGTGACCTTGACCTTTGACACTCAAGGTCACACAATCTATGAACACATTTCATTGAGTATAACATTATTGTAATGAAATAAAGTGTTAAAAGTTAAATTAATCCATTTTCTCCATATATGTTGACCTTGCTGTGACCTTGACCTTTGACAGTTCGTACCCAAAACTTTTTGAAAATGTTGTACTTCTCAAGAGATAATATATACAAAATCTAAACTTCATAGCACAAAAACTTTTCAAGTTATTGTGTTTACAAGGTATTGCAATAACTCATATCTCATGACCTTGACCTTTGACCTTCAAGGTCACACAATAATTGAACACTTTTTATTGTGTATAACAATCATGTATTGATTAAACGTGATCATAGTTAAAATTAAGCATTTTCGCTAAACCATGCTTAAGTCATGACCTTGCTGTGACCTTGACCTTTGACGGATTGTAACCGAAACCTTTTCAATTTCTTTTACTTTTCCAAGGATGATATATACCAAGTTAGAGCTTCATAGCACAAAAACGTTTCAAGTTATCGCGTTTACAAGGAATTTTGTGGTGATTTTATAACTCGTGACCTTGACCTTTGAACTTGAAAGTGAACATGTCATAATGATTCCCTGGAAGTATTAACATTTAGACATGTTCATGAGTTCTGAAAAGCTAAATGGGATAAAGTTACACCCAAATTTAGTGCATTTTGTAATAACTCATATCTCATGACCTTGACCTTTGACCTTCAAGGTCACACAATCATTGAACACTTTTTATTGAGTAGAACAATCATGTATTGATTAAAAGTGTTCATAGTTAAAATAAAGCATTTTCGCTAAAACATGCTTACGTCATGACCTTGCTGTGACCTTGACCTTTGACGGATTGTAGCCAAAACCTTTTCAAAATTGTTTACTTTCCCAAGGATGATACATACCAAGTAAGAGCTTCATAGCACAAAAACTTTTCAAGTTATCGCGTTTACAAGGAATTCTTAGAGTGAATACATATCTCGTGACCTTGACCTTTGACCTTGAAAGTGAACATGTCAAAATCGTTCCCCCGAGGTATGAGTAATAAGGTATGAATAAGAGTTCTGGAAAGCTTAGTGGAAAAAGTTATAGCTAGTAGTACGAGTGCGGCGGCGGCGGCGGCGGCGGCGATGGAAACTTCACAAAAACTGATAGCAGCCCCGTCCTTAGACGGGGCTGCTAATAAAGGTCAATAACAATCTATTAGTCTGAGAGCCTAGTCCAGATTTAATTGTTCTCGTACAAATAAAGCGTTGAGATTGTCACAGATGCGAAAATGTTCTTTAGTTGCTTGTGATATATGGGTATCCTGTGTTAGCAGCGCATATGAAGTCAAACTTTAAGGAAGGGTGGCTTTAAAAAATTGCCACTGACGTTCTATCGACGATAAATCATCACTGTTGGTATACTATACAGTATCTTGCAAATGTGTTTGAGACAACGTTGCTGTTTCGTCAGATATTTAAAAACGAAAACATTGTTAAATACATCTTCAAGATTTGTTTAGATTAGTTATCTTTAACAATCTATTTTTATTTAATAAAATTATCACATATTTCTGCAGGTGTACGGAATAGGTAGCCGTCGTGAACGGAATTACCAGCCAAGTGTGCGGAATTTTCGAACAGTGGTATATCTAATATATTCGTTGATACAATAAATACATAAAGTCACAGGTTAAAACTAAAAGCAGAATTTAATTTTTAGAACATTCAGCTTGTTAAATCTATAAATAGTAAGGTTAATATAATTTGCAATAACGACACAAGTGTTCCTTTCCTCAGGTGTACGGAAAAGCACGGCTCTACTCTAAGTCCCTTGGGAGTTACACCTTTTTCTGTCTTTTGATTGGTTGTTGTGAACCAATCAAATTAAACGTTGTGCCGGGACTATTTCATTCATGTTTTAAACTTATATTCGACTGAAAAGTTGTTTTCCCTGATTCTAAATCTAAACATGTTCAATTTATTCCATGTTGTTACTATCTGCAAAGTTTCACTTGTGGCGATGCAAATAATGTTTGATGAGTCAGTCAAATTGTCCGAAAGTATAGAAATTATCGATCAACAAATGACTATGTCGTCGCGTAAAACTTTCGGCCGTGTAGAATGTGACGGGTTTTCGTTCGATTGTGATGACGTCATAGTCAAGAGCGGCTATGACGTCACAGAGCCTACGGCGACGTCATAGGAATTTTAGTTTGCGCCGATTTGTATTTTGTTACCGTAGGACATGGCCGGTCACTTCAAATCAAGATATAACTTGAAAAGACGGCTAGATAAAAAGTAAAACACCAACTAGACGTAAGTTTAATTTTATATGACATTTCGCTAGGGATAATTAGCCGTGCGTAGGCATATCGGGAGTAAAGTAACGGCAAACGCGTATGAAATTGGAGATCGACTCAATTTTTTTCAAGGATCTTAGTTATAAATTATATGGGTCTAGCAGGAAATGGGACCTGGAAAAGAGTTGTATTGGTGGTGACCTTCTAGCGACAAATACGTCAGCTCGGGTTAGACCAGGGTTATAATGTTGGTAGCGCCTTGAGCATGCACTAATGTATGGAAATGTGCGCCTAAATACCAATTATTATTATTATTACCAATAACCAAACCGTGACAGGGAATGACAGATCCTGTCAAAGATTAGTTTTTAGTAATACATATTTTCGAACAATAAATGACGCATAGACCGAGAGACAACTGACTCTCATGATATTCGCAAACTAAATCATTAGGTCCACAATATGATTTATAAGCCTAATTAGAAGCCATAATTTTGTATAATTAACACAAATACTGAACAAACGTATATTTAGATTTTAGATTTATAAATATCGTCATGGTTCTGTAACCTCAAAATCTTACTTAATAATTCTGCTTACAGATTATTCATACAATTTACTCCGCTGGTACACCTTTTATCTTAAATATATAACGATATTTCCGTATTTTATACCTGATCTATCTACTTTCTTTTTGATGGCTAATTGCCACGTGTATAATAACTGAAATATCAGTGTTCAATTCGCTCATTCACTCAAACATAATAGGCCTCCACACAGCCGTACGCTGGCCTATAGATGTGATTTTTCTTCATGGCATAAAGACACATTTAATTCCAATTATATATATGAATATTGTTTATCATTCTCTACTTTCTTTCAAATCAAATCAAATGCTTTCTCCCAGTGCTCTACAACACCAGAACGCAAGGTAACTGCACTAAAATCCCATTGACGCCAAACGTGACGGTCAAGGGCAGATAACTCCAAACGTCAAAACTGGAACATTGTCAAATATAAAACATAGTTAATCAAATTAATTAATATCTAAAATTGCACAGACTATATAGAATAAATGTTTTGTTATATTTGGAACTGTATTGTCGGCTTTACGCCTAGACTATACACAACAGATGTATTGCCAAAGAGCTGTATCGGGTCGTCGGCTGTCGGCTGTCGGCCACTTGCTCAGACTATACACAACAAATATATTGCTATATATAGAACTGTATCGTCGGTTGTCGGCTGTCGGCCACTTGCCCGGGCTACACCAACAAATATATTGCTATATATAGAACTGTATCGTCGGTTGTCGGCTGTCGGCCACTTGCCCAGGCTACACCAACAAATAACTTTATATAGAGAATTCAATTTTCATATAGTCAATTAACATGTTTGAATATATGTGTGAATGTGACGATAAATTTAAACTGTATATGATGTTTATTTTATTAAAGAGCATAATATTCATACACAGTACATACATATTTAACCTTTGTAGGTTTTATTTTAATAAACATATGTACACGATCCTTACAAATTTCGTGTCGTCTTACATGAAGTTCTTGCCCAAATCCAGCTCTGCGCTGGTCATTTTGCTAGCAGTAATAAAGATGCTTTCGGACCCATTTTTTTCCGCAATGGACCTGACAAGGTATTTTAGCCATTCTCTCCCTCCAGAGACAGATCAGGTCATGAAATGTTGATCTGGCCTCTGTTCTTATTAGACAAATTCCGTGTGTTTCGAATAAGAACAGAGGCTCGATTAACATTTCATGACTTGATCTGCCTCTGTGGGGAGAGAATGGTCTTGTAGCATGGCGAGACTATTCTAATCACTTAGGTATTTCAAATATATTCATACATAATATATTTCGTTAAGGTGCTGCCACTTTCTAGGACCTAAATGTTCCCGAACCATCACAATGTAAGGCTTCGTCGACAGTTAATGAGGTCAGTACTGTACATGTAAATGTGTTTGCAGTTCATTTCAGGAGTAACACAATTGTAAAAGTGATTACAGAAGCCTTTCGTCGTTTGGTTTGAACTTATTCTACTAAGCAAACAATTCACAGAAGCAAAATATGTTAGCTTAATCTCATCGTAAAGCGTCGGCTAATACGAACAAACGACCTCACGGTTTCTTTGTTTCGACGATTTAATTGCGTTGTGAAACATTTTTATGAGAAATTCGACAATTATTGATTAACCCTAATTAGAGAATTTTGCGTGAATGTAACTCATTACAAAGCTTGCCTCAAATCGTTCAAACAAAAACAATCAGTGAGTTTAGTTTTTACGTGTTTTCAAGGATCATTTAGTGATCCGGAAGAAACCAGAGATGCAACGTTGCACTCTTCTTCAATGGTTATGGTCTATTGATTACAATAGAATAGCAAAAGTCATTTATAAGCTGTATTTCGAAACTGCTGCTGATACGTAATTGTTTCCGGCCTTATCATTTCAGAGAAAAAATACAAACCTGTAAAACTTACTTTGCCGAAATCATTATGAAAACTTGTAGAAAGTTACCGTCACTTGACCTAGTTCCCTTGAGTCGTGAAAGCAGACCTGTGACACAGTGACACTGACGGTGAACATTTAGTTGACAACACCATTGGCTTCTTCGTGATTATTTCCTCTCCTTGGTTGTTTGATAAAAGCTAAGATATGCCCGGGGCACGGCTTGGTATTTCTCTGAGCAGTTCATATTTCTGAGAGCAGTTGAGTCGAAGCAATCGATAAGCCAATGTAAAGTGTAACTGGTACAAGAGAAATCCCAGGTGCCTGTTGTTATCAATCATGTACTGTTATGTTAAACATATAGAAAGAATATGACATTTAAACACGGGCTTCAAATAAGGGAAATAACTGAATTTAAACAAATGTGACCTGCCTGATTACTCAAAAAATATGTAAAAAGTCTATTGCTCCTTTTTTTAATATCCTTTAAGAAGATTTGCAGCATGGATAACGCCTATTACTTAAGGCGTTTAAATAACTTCTCAAATCTTATGTTCTATACAGGTGGTATCTATACGCACCACACATATTCATAAAAAAAATCAATGCTTGAACTTGTCACATGGCCATAACAATATGGAAATATTAAGTACTAAAAAGTGTTGATATTCAAATTAAACCCCAATATTTGAATAATATTTCTATCCTGCTACATCAGCTGCTGTTTTTTTTCTACAGGACTACCAACGCATAATCCTTTTATAGCTCGTTAAATTTAACCAGCCAATCAAATGACGCCTATCTAGCGATAGCGGAGGTTCCCGGATGAAAAATGCATGGATGCTCAAGCCTTTAGAATGAAAATATTTCTTTGGATTCACAAAGTCCATTCTTGATACAGTCTCTGTTCTATTACGCCGACTTTGTGGACTAGATTGGGAGATTCCTGATTGGAGGCTTTCAAAGTTAGTTGTGCAATCAGCGACGCTGTTCTTAAATCATTATTATGGCGACTGAATCATGGCAGAGGCATTGTGGAATGAACCACCCTTTCCATGCGAGAAGCGTTGTCACTTGATAAAAAATTCAAATGGATTGTAGTGCAATTTGTTTCCGCCAGAGGAAACTATCCGAACCCACGGATTTGGTCTTATTGCTTGGTGCCCCAAAGGGCACCAAGTATTTTGATTTGATTTTTCTAAAACTTTTCTGAATTCTCTCTATATTACTCTTGATATTTTCAAAGGGAAGCCGCGCCAATCACATGTGTTGTATTCAAATCAAAAGACCAATGAACAGAGCTGTAGCAAAAAATGCATTACGTCACCATGTGGGTAATACAAAATATTTGGCACATTAAACTGGGGAATATGATTTCGCTTTAAATGTTATATTAAAAGAGAAACAATGTTTTCTATTAAAGATGCTGTTAAATGTTAACAGACTCAATCAAAAACATCTTCATTTGAAGAAGAGTCTGCATTTGTTCAAGATAAAGCATTAATTATTTCGCATTCAATAATCGGTGAATCAACTTTTTTTATAACCCACGCGATTTAATTTCACGCAGGGCTCGCCTGGCGAATTAAAAGTAATGTTTGTGTAAGTACGATGGTGACATCGAAATAAGACTTACGATGTCACTAAATGTTTACGTTGAAAACATGTATTTATTATCAGAGTACTGAAATTGACTCATGCTATATTTAGAATATGACCTACATCGCTGGTTCCAAACGTTAGCTCAGCGGACCTGGATTGAAATCCCGTCAGATCATCGGAATGTATTTTCTTTATTATCTGTTATACTACTGTTAATAATAAACCAGCATGACAAGGAGATATCGTTTTGGCAGTACGTTTTGCACAATTTCCTGTCATTGTCAACGCTACATGGCAATACAGTGCTTTTACTTCAAGTAACTGCATCACAATGCCACAACATCATAAACATAGTGACCTCACTATGCAATGACATCACTGTCTTGAAAATCTAGTGTTGTTGTGTTCAGAGATTTACATTTTTTCTCTGAGATGTCGAAAAGAGTGAATTTGAATGATAAATAGATCGTCACCCTCGTGTATTTTTATATGAAATATACCTACAATCGTTGATGAATGTACAAAATATTCATAACTTTCAGCACTTCGTGTTGATAGAAATTAATTTTGTGAAGTTAACTTTGAGTAATACTTAGTTATTGTTATTGTGTTAATATTAGTGCTGTTATCCAGTGTTGTATATTCCCGAATTGTTCGACAAATCACAATCTCCTTCATCTGCCTATGTGGCACCAAGCATGCCTTTTTAAAGGCTTTTCTTGTTAGAACAAAGGTAGTATAAAATTTTGTGACTAGATCTACCTCTGTTGGGAGAGAATGAACAAATCCAGCTCAACATTAGTCATGCTGACCGCCACCTTTATTGTTATCCCCCGCCGGGCGTATAGCGCGAAGCAGGGAATATAGTATTGGGCAGCGTCCGTCCGTCCGTCCGTACGTACGTACGGAATGAAATTGGATAACTCATAAACTATTGGTCGGATTCATTTCTTTTTGTGTAAATAGCTTCATCAACATGAGAGTGAGGTCCCTATAGAGGTTCATGACCTTGACCTTCATATCAAGGTCATAACGAGACTTTGAAATTTTACCCTTGTCAGCGGGATATCTCAAGAACCATTCTCTTCATAACTTACACAGTGCATCTTATTGTGAAGGCGCCGGGCCTAGTCGATTTTGGTGACCTTCACGTTATTGTCAAGGTCACAGCGAGGCTTTGAAAATTTCAGAATTGAAACCTGCATTTTAGGCTTGTCAGCGGGATACCTCTAGAATTGTCACTATATTCTCTTCACAACTGCATTTAAAGCTTGTTATAAGGCTGATATGTTAGGAACTGTTCTCTATATTCCCTTCTTTTTTTGCACAAGGCTTCTTTTTTGGAAGACCCAGGGACCAGTCTATTTGTTATGGTCTAAATGACATCTAGTTACATGACAAGTGTAGACAAGTGTTTCTATGTATACAGTATGCTTTTTGTTAACATCAATTTGCGGCGGGGGATCTTGTCACCTTTGTGACAAATACTTGTTAAATATCAGGGTATGGCTGAAGCTAAGCGGATATATACACCGATATATGATGTTTTGTTTCTTCTCTTTAAACAGAAGTAAGAGCGATACACTTGTCAATATTGATTTCAGATAGTTGCAATAAATAAAGGTGAATATAGAAGGAAATTACTCGTGAACCTTACTATGTACATGTATTTGTAAGAAATAAGTAACTTGAATAAAAGAGATGAAACATCCTATTGAAGCAGATTAAATTGTTGAAATCAAATACGTCGCGTTATTAAATTGTCCAACTTTTCTTCAAACCGTCTGGTTAAAAATATGGTTCTTTTTTCATCGGTGTCATTTTCGGACGGATTGATTTTGCCGAAAGCGTACAGGTTTTGAAATTTGCTGACAAATGAATGGTTCATTCCAGAGTGTGTTGTTTCATTTATCGATTGTTTTGTTAGAACCGTCCTTGCTTTAAACTGCTTCTTTCGTTATAAAAGCAGCAAAATGTTGACCTAAATATGTCAAGGAAGTATTCAAGGCTTTGACAATTATCTGCCATTATGTAAACTTTTTACCCTTAATTTGAGATACATTCCTTTAAAGTAAAAGCATGTAATCTTTTAATGTCCTGCAAATTGAATTTAATTGATGTAAGAGGTGACACAATTTGATGGACGATTTAAAGCAATGTGTTCTTTTGTAAAGTTTCCCACGTAAGAATTGATTTTCAAGCACACGTAGCTAGCTGTCTATCCTTTAAGAAATTGCATGAACACTGAATAGGGTTTAAAACATATTTTATGTAAGTCGACCTTAAGCAGGTATAATAAAGAGAATACAAGTTATGGCAATAGTGTACGTTATTGTGGATTTCGCGACCCTAAATGTATGCTAGAGGCAAATGTACGAAGTATATGTGCACATTGTTAATTTTTTGGTTGTTTCTTTGGATAATTAAAGAATTTCATTTAAATTGTAAGTTGTTGGGGAAAATTGAGAAATGTAGATTCGTAATACAAGTATATAATATAAGTTCCTGCCATGTCACTTTGTTGGAGCTCTCACAGGATAGAAGATCTTCGCTATTGCAGAATGGAATAGGCCAAGCCGTTTCAATCCTGGAAGGAGTTAAACTGTCATTGATGTATTATGCATTTTTTCTTTTACTTTGATATAAAACATCCTGATAATGAATTAATTTACTTATTTTCTGATCCTACGTGAGCGCTCTCTATCCCGTTTCAAGTATACCAATTGTCACACTCGGCAAAGACAAGACTCATCGTGTATCGACAGAAATTAAAGTGTCATATTATTAAGTGTAGGTCACTCAGAATGACTTTCCTATATAATTATTAATGTCAATAATACTAACGAAATTAAGCTATTACTCTTTAAAAAATATTGTACAGGAGTTAGAGGTTCTGAGAATCCGTTTTTAGTTAAGATTGGTATACACATTGATGTGTCAATAATTATTAATTTCTAAAGATTTAATCATAAACACAAACATAAATGCTTTACTGGTGAACTTCTGAAATTGCTTTCCGTTGTCATTTTTGTATTTTACCAAGTTCCGTGTAGATACATGTACATTTGAAAAAAGCAGAGATGATTCTTCACTTTAGTCAACTACAAAAATACATACACTCGAAAAGCATCTTAACAGACAGTGAAGACAAATATGTTATTATTGTGTATATGTTTTGTATATTATCGAGTACAGTGACAGTTTAAAAACATAAAATAGTATATAAGCACCAGGCCACATGGCCTATGAGACACACAAGACATTGTGTATAGAGGTTAAATATTAAAAGACTAAGATATCGAGAAATATCTCAAATATGGAAGTGCTATAATATAAATTATTATGATTGAGTTGACATCTTACGCCGATACATACGGCTAACTAAAGCGGCCAGTTGATTTACAATAATTTCTAGTTGTAAAATGAATATAGTTTTCTCAATAACAAAATTAACAATGGTAGCTGATCAATTGAAATCTCTATTGTGCACGTGGTACTTGTTAATATGCCAATTTGTGTGGGCTAGTTATAAACAGAATCTCACACCCTCTTCGACATAATTCAAATCCATACAATATAATAAAACGTTTACAAATATTTTAAAGGGTTTTTCGTGTCTATGAATCATAAATCCGTTTTGGTGTATCATTTATCCTTAGAAGTGTACACGTGGAATCATAATCAAAGTCTCTATTGCATTACAGGTACGTAGTGCTGGAACACTAGGGATTAAAACTGTCTGGTCTCGATTTCACTGCTTGACATATACTACAACGTACCTTTCGAAATGAAACTATCAAATTCCTCCTTCCATATACTATAGTGTTCTTTCGCGCAATGATACGGGCAATTGAGTTCACCTCTTGACACAATTTAGTTCGTTTGACGTGGTTGAAGTTCGAGCGCACACCTCCGTAAAATATGAAAAGCTTTGACAAAAGAGTGGTGTATCGTAAGTGTCAGAGTCGATATGACAGGAAACAGGAATAAATCAACTTTGAACATACGATATTATTTGTTTAAAAAAATAGATCGAATGAGCAATATTGTGTAGGTTGTTATCGCCCGTTTATATAAGATAATAAGTCAGATAATACTTGATTAGATTATTGATTTTCAAATGGTTTTAATTTATTTTCGATGTTTTTATATATTGTTTAAAGAGAGAGGTGTCTTAATGTTGGCAGAATTCTAGGAATAAGCTTCCTGTGATTCAACGGGTATACTTCGATACTCACAGTGAAATTAGTGGTAAGCTCTCCTAGGTTTCTTCTGAATGATGAAAATGAAGATAGCATGTATGATTTAATTTATTATTATCCAAATTGTTTACACGGGAGATCTTTTGTTTAATAACAAGCGACAATGGTTTATTTAAAAGGGATTGTGTTCTTCAAGCGTACGCTCAAAGACTTGACACTGCGTTTCATCATCAAGTAATGGCATCCAATACATTGTATACTAAATGCGATTATAGCATCATGACTATTCTGATGACACATTGCTATTTCATCACCTTATTAGAAGTCTTATTGCAGTATCTGCAGAGATGTAATAGTTTCATTGAAACCGTAATGAAGAAAGTCTTTGCATTGAAAATAAAGAATATCGCGATGTTGTATTTGGTGATCAAGAGTTAATTAGTCTACTTATTCAACGGCTTTACAATACAATAATACTTAATGGTTATCCTCGGTAAGCATGGTTATTTGTTATCTGTATATCAGCATATGAGAAGGTGTTATACTCTATTTCGAAATCTAGATTGCAATATAGGTTATTGATGAAATCAACACTTTTTAAAATGCGCTTTGTATGAGAATACGTGAGAATTTATTTTAATTGTATGCATCACTGTCTGTCCAAAATTGATATTTTCCAAGATTGTGAGAAGTTTTGTCTTTTTTATCAAAACCTAATGTCATGTTTTTTAAGTAAGAACCTGCAATGAAATTATATATAAACGGAAATGTCTTTTATACTCTTGACGAAGAAGAAATATATTTCATTACAGTGTCACAAGCTGTCCATGCAAGAAGTAAGAATTTAAAACAGCTTTCTAACAGGTGACCTAGGAGACACTAATTTACTTAAATATATATTTAGATCAAATCATTGTAACCTTCCATAAAAACAAACATACATATACTTACTTATATAAGTACATCCACTTAAACGTGCGCGGCTACAAACATTACATGATACAAACATACATAATATTATTTCAAACCGTGCAATACACATAAGCATATCATTACCTACTGCATAGTTACAAACATACATACTTGCATTTCGCATACAGACTTCTACAAATACACAGATGCAAAATAAGCTTTACATACGTTTTAATGAATTCTTTTTAAACATGTTATAATCGAACAAAAGTGGCTTGACGATTGGTTGTGTTACATTCTATGTATGACATGACTAGTGCGGCATTAATAATACATTGATCGATCGACAAAGACATAAACAATAACACGATGTTGTGGTCTTGAATATTCACTGATAAACAATCATGACGAGACGTCTTCAATCTTCAGCCATGGTCTGTGGTAGTAGTAGCACGTACATATATATGATTACTCTGACAAGTCTAGTTGTAATAAGAAAGATCCCCGGCTTGTGAATTGGTCAATGGAGTGGACACATCATATGGTTCTATACATACGTTACCGAGTGGGAGAAGAATGTCATATTCTATTGTCTGCGATGTTTACGAAGACACTTCAAATTAATATGAGATAATAAATCATGTGGAAAGAGTCTGATAATTGCGTCGTGTATCGTGTATACGATGCTAACGAATGTGTTAGTCGTATTTATGACATTAGATATCATGCTTGGAGAAGTTGTAAATATTGTGTTGATATTGTTGTAAATATATGCTGTCAACAATGTTAGTGAAAGCAACGTGTGTGAGTTGTATGTGTTTGGTATGAATTATGGTTTGTTGTGTTGTGCGTAAAGTATACAGAGGTTAAGGCGCAGTTGTTTATCAATATATCTGTATCTGAAAAAATTTAAGAAATCCTGGTAAAAAGATTGATCTCACAAAAACATGAACTGTTATTAATTGTACGAATGTATTAATCAAATGTAGCA
Organism: Steromphala cineraria; assembly: GCA_916613615.1. Classification (NCBI taxonomy): domain Eukaryota; kingdom Metazoa; phylum Mollusca; class Gastropoda; order Trochida; family Trochidae; genus Steromphala; species Steromphala cineraria. The sequence goes on along the minus strand of OU744731.1, from coordinate 17,916,427 downwards.
GTTCTAAAACGAAAGTTCGGTTACAAAATCCATTTCCTTGCCTTAATTAATAAAACGTTGATCACAAAAAAATGGCCGCCAAATGTTTTCGCTCGATCCTTATAACAAATTTTGTAAAGTAATGAGATGCTTGATAGTTTGAAATAACACATTTTTGCATAAAATTGTATTTAATTAGGAACAACAGAAATAAGTTGAAACAGAAATGTGCCACTGTTCTTTTAATACATGTCTATCTATTATGTTGTTTGTGATAATTTGTATTTGCATATAGATGTAAAGTGAAGAATCCTTGTCCTGTTTATAAAGTTAAGCGTACATGTGTAATGGAAGGAATACCGTGTAAACAGAGTAGTCAAGCAATCACCTCGCACGTACTCGAGCACATTTGTATTTTTAAAATTCTTAAACAAGAAATGTTTAATAATAGTTATTCATGCAACAGGATTATTGATTGTGACTGAGTTTATGTCATTTTTCCAAAAGACACTTGACATATCATTCTCTCCCCACAGAGGCAGATCAAGTTATGTTGATTTAGCCTCTGTTCTATTACGCCGAAATCCGTGGGTTCCGGCAGTTTCCCCTGGCGGAAAAAATTTTCATTATCATCTCAATACATTTGAATTTCTTTAGCAAATGACAAGGCTTCTCGCATGGAAAGAGTGGTTCATATCACGATGCCTTTGCCTTATTTCAGTAGCCAAAATGATGATTTAAGAACAGCGTCGCTCATTGCACAACTAATTTTGATTGCCTCCTATATCAGGCATCTCCCATTCTATCCCACAAAGGCGTCGTAATAGAACAGAGGCTCAATCAACATGACTTGATTTGCCTCTAGGGGAGGGAATGTTGACATATCTGAACTGTGATTTAAACAAATAGAATGAAATTGGCTTTATCTCTTTAAGCGGCGTTCTATAACATCATAACACATTTTTATAATAAGCTAACTCGTATTCTAAAGAGCGCTAATTTTTCATGTCGTTTACTCACATCTTAGGAGAAACACTTGCTTTGACAATATGATAACAATTTCTTGTTTGTGTGCACTTTCGGGATCTAGTGTTACAAACATATAGTATTGCAGGAAGTTAACGAGACGCTGTAGTTGGGTGCACTTGCTCACAGGTACGTATATGAGGTAGTCAAGTACAAAGATTAACATATCGTGCACTTAGGCAACATACGGATAAATCCGTATAATTAGCTTGATGTCTCGACGGTTAAAATTCGGAAGTTATTTTTGCCTGCAAATTTGGAAGTCAGTAGCACTTTTCCAAGTATAACTTCTATTTCCGAAGAGACAGACACGAAAATGACCCGGGAGGTTAGATTAAGGGCGTTTGGGGAGGAAATATCTCGACCTGGGCCGAATCTGTCCACAACTCGAGCTAAAAGACCCAAGGGTATAAGGAGTGACAGAGCAAGTCAGGAACCAGCTAATGATGAATGGGGAGTGGCGGGTCTGAATGGCCTGTTGAAGAGGCTGTTTGCCTATTATAGATTTCAGGACGGATTAGTGCCCATTGATCTTCAATAATCAGCTTTTATTGTAAATAGGTAACAGACTACATTGTTCAGTAAGGAGAGCTACAAAACTGGTAATTGAACACGATTCGATATCTTTAAGTCCCATATATACGGTACTAACAACAGAACTGACAGTGTTACAGTTATTATTCTGACATATTAGCAGGCTGTATTATTGATGGTGGCCCATGGTATTTTGAGAGTATTTACATATGTCAAGCAATTTGGAATAATGACAGAATTAATTCCTTCTCGTCCTCAATCGAGTTTTGTCATATGCATTTCCCACCCGATATCGAATAAGCAGTGGCTGTTAAATGGTGTCTCTATGCTAACTGTGCTAAGGAAGAAAAGGTAACTTTGATATGACGTTGGTATGGCACAATTAGAAATTCAACCCGTTCTTACGAGTAATTAATGACTAAGCTCTCTGCCAATTGACACGTACACGTTCTGTTGATGCCTGTCTCGAGCAATTTGTGGTTTAAGGACTCCGAAATTATGATGCTATTACCGAAAGTCTCCTGAAAACCCTGCGCTGCTAAAACTACAACGCAATACAATAATTACGTCAATCAGACAATGAGTAATAAGTCGATGTAGCTCAATGCAGACTCTCAAAATTCTGAGTACATGATCAAGCTTACTGAGAAAAAAGTCAATTTAATTAACTTATGTAAAGTAGTTTTGAAAAATTGGCCCTAATATCAATTGGAACTGTTTTAAAAATGGTGAACAATCAGTAAAGCTTCTCTGTGATTTACTTTTTGAAAGCAAGCTTTGATCTTAAGATCTTTGAACTAAGGCTGCAATTATAGAACAGAGCCAGAGCTGGATCCAGATTAAGTTCTTTTTATCAGAAAATCTTTGCACGTCGACCATGTAATCAAACCAATATGACAACTCGCTCGCATTAAATAAAAAGCTAATGAAAAAGATGGCTTTATTCTTTCATAGAGGGACGTATTTGTTTCGTGAATTCGTTATTTTATCTTTGTTTACTTCACCATACTTGGTTTCGTAAGATCTTTGTATTATACGAAACGACATTACAAGTTCATGTATAGGCAAAACTTGTATAAGCATTGTTACAGATACATATACAGGGAATTCGTTAACGCGAAGAAAGAATTGAAATCATCAAATACACACGAACTTCCATGTCAGGAAAAGTTTATGTACTACATTATGTAGTTGGATTTGATCAAGGCTTCGTCTAAAGCTTTTGAGTTGATACGTGAGACGGATGTGCCTTCAACTCTGTGAACTCACATTTTAGATACAGGTAAAACCCGGAGGTACACTGTCAATGTCATCGTTTTTGTTATGACAGATGATAAAGGGAGCTAAAATTAATGGTCTATATCTGACAAAGTTTTGGGATTTTTTTACAAATAATATTTTTTCGTAATTGACATTAAATTATTGTCATATTGTTTATAAAAGATCAGATTCATATGCTTGGCAAAGTTTGGACAAATTTTATAAAAGTGATTAAATTTCATCGTCGTGACAGCTGTATCAAATGATTTAAAGATTTGTCTCGTGATATCTAGGTTGTATCTGTAATGTTTGTTTTATCTCATCATGTTATTAACCTCTCGTATTATAACAGGAGTAAGAAGAAATTTGAGAACAAATAATATTTCTCGCAGTTTGTCGTTAATGAAGTTTTATGAAGAACAATATTGCAATAATACAATTTTAATTCAACATCGTCCTCTAACTAAACTTAATTATACTCAAAGAAAAGTCAAATCTGCCACGTCTTCATGGGATATTATTAGTGTTCTAGACAACGGACTGCACGAATATGGTAAAGCATTAGTTCCTGTTAATGAGATTAGATGGTGCCGTCCCAGGCGTCTATTCAAAGAGGATTACATTTGCTTACACGTCAAGTCCCATCTACATAAGGCTTTCTCCTGTTTCATTGAGAGGCAGCAAGTCAAACCCTAACGTAAGCAGTTTTCATTGGGAACAAAAGAGACTCATATGATTGTATGGATATTACACACGCGATCGATTAAGAATGGTTCTTTCATCGTGAACCATCCACTTCAACGTTTCCAGTATGTAATTGATTTTGTTCGTGTACATCCGAACATACTGTTACACGCTGGGGCATTCTGTCATACTCACGAGCCTCGTTCTCATAGTAATGATTTTCTTACATTCACAAACTGTCACGTGACCAGTCTGATCCATGGAGCATCACGTGACCTGATTCTTGTAATGAATTGAAAGTAATCGATGAAGAAAGCTTGATATGATTACGAAGAAGCGACGGAGTCACTGTGACGTCTCGCGAACCTCTGTACAGCGACTTGGGAGTATAAGCTTCTTCTGAACGTAAGTAGCGATATGAAATGTATTATATGTCAACTTAGAAGGTTACATCTTTTCTAGAGAACTAATTTCTGCCATTCACTGGGATATATTGGAGATTCAGAAATGTCATTTTTTAAATATTATGATTTATCAATTTCCTTCCGCATTAAGAAAGCCAGGCATATTAACATGTTCATGTGTATTCATGGAGCGTTTGTTTTGAGATATATTTATGTGCTTTTATTCATAAGTTTGTTAATGCACACATCTGCAAGTTTGTATCTTAGAATCTTTTTTATCGTATAGTTTGAAGTGCAACAAAGACCCTAGTCGGTGACTTGGTTTTTCCCGAAACGTAAAAGCATAAGTGGAGTTTAAAACATTAATGATTGAAACAAACAACCCCGACACAGACCATATTCAGTCATCGATGATGAAGTTCGCCTTAATATGCACAAATCATTACATTATTGATCTCTTTTTCTAGGGAAGATTTTACTGGTTCATTGTATCAAAGATAAGTTTTTAGTATGACGCAAGTTATGTATTCACGTATCGATGACTTATTTATATCTATGCACGAATATCGTCATTTTTTACTACAAAGATATAGCCTAACAGTACATCGCGTGAACGCTAAAGAGCTTATCAGACGTTGTTATCAGATGTGTACTCTTTCTATGTTAGTAAATGACCTTATGGTGCTAAAAGTGGGAGAAAGCGTGATGCAGCAGATCAGATAGATGTCCTGAAGACAATGTAGTACTTTCTGATCAACCATCAACCATCAACCATCAACCTACCCCAACCCCAACTCGTGTCAGGACTTCTGTTTGCTAAAAATTAGTGCAAAACTTCGGCCAAGGCTCCCCTTATTGAATGATAATAACTTGTGAGAAATGGCAGGGATGTTTTTATTCTTTCAAACAACATGTCTATCTTTATATCATATACAGTTTTTGCTAAGATTATTTGGATCAACTATTCGAACTCAGATTATGCGTCTGAGGTAAACAAACATTTACGTATCTATATATCTTATCAAGTTTAATTTTCGTGCAAACGAATAACATTTGAATAGCAGTTTAAACATACTAGGAAATTTAAATAGTAAAATACTTCGATAAGAAATAAATAATCAGGAATACTCTTCTATTAAGAATAAACCTTTCATGAAATAATTTCAATGGCATTCTTTTAGTGAAGAATGATTATACTGTAGGGTGTTATTGAAACAAACTCATCTCTAAAGTTTTGTGAAATATTGATATGAAGAAAATTCTCTCCGAGAGACATTTTTGACATGAAGAAAGGCGATTTGGTGCAATAAATGTCTCCAATCACATCGTTAATCAATAAGCGACTCTCACCCCTGAGCGTGCAGACACTGCTCCCAGACTAATGTGTTTTTAATGTGGATAACACAGTTTCAGCTTGATGTGAAGACAAGTGTTTATCCTATTGTCTTCTCTTTACGTTTGACGCTACAATATTGAATATCAGCTTAAGACGCGCTGATATTGTTACCGAGCAAGCATAAATCGTTATGAGCGGGACGATGAAATTAAACTTTATCACGTTTTGAAAGTATGACACAATGTGATAAACACTGCCATTTGTTTGCTTCTATCGTGTTCTCTTTGCCTGAGACGTCTTTAAATAGATATGTCTTCTAGACAACCCAAGTCACGTCAAATTCGTTTGAAATTTCCCTTAGTTGTCTATTATTAATCCCTTCTCTAAACGTGCATGCGTAACAAAAGGTCAACCCCATTCTCAGGTTACAAATCCTGACGTACAGTTATTGCATTCTCTAAAAGCATTTGAAAAATAGTGTCATGAATATCATAATGTCGTGAGTTTTTCAGATAAATTTATCCTTTCTTTCGTTCGCCAAATGTGTGTTACTCTGACATTTTGATGATATTTATCATAGGCTTAAATTTCTTTGTAGTTCTGTGATAGACCTATTTACAAACATTTTAACTATGTTTAACATCAAGGATAGCATTAAAGGGGCAGTAGCACGTTTTTATGAGGAATATAAGGTGATGTAAGGTAAATGAAAATTAATGGTTCCAATTGAAAGACAATGTATTTAAACTAAATGGAGCAGTAATAATTCAAGTATATAACGTAAAGTTTAGCCATGCGATTGCTTTTTCTTTCACAAAATGAATTAGAGGTGTTCACACAAAAATGGCTGCCAATGGATTTTATGTGAATCTTAATACTTTGTCCTCTGACTATGGATAATTGATTTGTGTAATGATATTTTTGACACTATCAAAGTAATACATTAAGCATTAACGTAAAATTATCAGTGAAAAATTGCAAATACAAAATTGTCAAATAACGTGCTACTGCCCCTTTAATACCAACGTTCAGAGAACGAATATCACCCATAGTCCTTCCCGGGTTGTAATCATACAGCAAAAGATATATTGAAAGGGTAAATGTACAATGGGAAAGTTAGTATATGCTTCTTAGATGACCCCAACGTCTCGCCGAAATTGCCTCAAATATTAATTTTACAAAGGGGTTGTGTATTAGATACTCTTGATGAACGAAGTCTTCTTATCACGTTAAGAAACCAACAATAGAAGCAATAAAAGATAATAGCTAAGTTAGTCTTTCTTTAATAATGGTTTTGTTAAATATTCATGCCCTGCACTAGTTGTCACTTTGGCCACAAAAGCGTGAAACAAACAAAGATTGAGGTGAACATAAGATGTCTTTGTTTATATTCATTGACCTAGCAACTTGGACCATTCCTTGATAAAGAACTTTGAAAAGTCAGGCAATAGTACTGTGATAACCCTAAGAAGGTGTTACAAATAGGGTAAATGGATTAGCACTTTCTGGTTTCTTTATATATATTCATATGTACTTGGCTCATCGTACGTAGTGAACTGCAGCTATACTCAACAACACACGTGGTAAGGACATCCTTCATTTAAATAAAAGTGAGTCATGTTCTATATTCATAAGAGGATCAAACGGATACTTAGGTATTTGGGTAAGTTTGTATTTTTCTTGACAAGAGATCCTACAGACGGTCTGTTATTATGAATAACTTTATTTGAAGAAATTCATTCTTAGTTCTTAACCCAAAGGATAAATAATGCAGCAGTTTTGAAATGTGTGTATGAGATCACTGAAATCAAATATTAAAACATTTGTCTATTACTTGTATGAACATTCCAGTTTCATTCAGCTGACACGTGTTTGTCGTTTCAAGTAATGCTATTTCGAATAACTATGTATTGAAAAAACTAGAACACGAAATATATTTCAAATTACAAAGTTAATTGACAAACTCGAGCTGATTGTATGCGAAAGAGCTTCAGACAGGGACACATTCACCCACTAGCCTGGGGCGCTGTGCTGCACGTAGTGTTCCATTGATCACAGGAGTGTTTGGAGAAGATATCAATTCTGTTCATTCAACCTTTTTCATTAGAATCGTTTTACGTCTGTCCTGAGATTTTTACTCCAATAGTGTTTTCTTTGTGATGAAATCGATAACACCCACGCAGCTAAAGGGATGGTAATGAACATCAGACTCTTTAGTGGTTTGATACCGGATCATATTTCAGTGTGATTATCTAACAAAATAACTGGAATGAGCTGTTCGATGTACATGACGAATACCACCACTCCGCTACCAAGTGACTGGGTAACTACAGTAGCTGACGGATTTATGTCCGCTTGAACGGGAATCACAGTATGCTTGTAGACAATTTGTCTTCCTTACCATGGTGTAGACGAAAGGGCTTGGCAGGGGTTCATTGATAAGATGTTTGGTACCGATCGGAGGACAAATACGTCATAGTAGCGGTCCTTTCTGGTCTTTGGTGTTGCTGAACTGGTCGATTGAAACAGTTGTTCGGGTTCTTGGTAGTGGTACCGTTGGAAAGTTGATAGCACTTCAGAATTTTTCATAAAGAGAAATATAAGCATCCCACATTGTTTTGCCACAAAAAGTTATATTGACAACAAAACAAAATCATATGGTACGTTAAAACCATAAACCATAAGCATTTAGCAATTTACCACTTTTGGATAATTGCAATCAAAACATACTGGGGTTTTGATACAAAACCATATTCAGTCACACTGATAAATCAATGTCCATATATTTTCTTTTGATGTGAGTAATCTCATTCTTTCAAGAGAACTTGTCATACAGTATCTCTCTTATTGCTCTTAACAAATTTGGAAAAGGACAAAACCAGTAAAGTTTGCCTTCTGACAAAATAAGATCACGATCAACTTAAAAGCTCCACTTAAACCTAATGAAGTTTTGAGTATGACATTGAAAACCAAAGAGTCCATAATATTTTCAAAAATTATTTGATAGCCTCTTTTACCAATAAATCTCTGAATTGTTAGACAATCAAGAAATTTCACCAACAGGTGTTTTTGCACGGTGAAAGATTTTTGATGGATGAATGCCTGTTTGCCTCACTAAGACAACATTTATTTTCAGTACCATTACTATTAGTACAGATTACAATTTGATTTTAAAATATTTTAAAACAGCATTTACAAATGAATTTATCTCTATTCAATTCCCGCAACATTCAACAGCTACAACTTTTATTTTTTGATATTGGGGGCGTTTAACATTTTGCTTAATGTAATAATGAATGACGGTGTCCTTATTTTGAAATTTTTTGCTCGTAGCATTGGCTAATAGAAACAATTGTTCATTTGTTATGTAAAGAGGAAAAACGTCTGTATTGTTACATAATATTAAGTTGAAAATGTATCCGGTTGTCTGGATTCTTAATCTAGTACCAGGGGCAAATTGACATTACGGATTATTTTGTCAATTATGTATTGACGTCAGGTTAATAATAGTTCTGTAATCAACCTTTCTATTGATAAACAACACCTTCATTTATTTCATCATATGTAAGCAGCGTGACTTTGATAACATGCTGAGACCTGATCTATAGACACAATTATCTTCAGTCGTAAGCATAATGTTATATATTTATAAGCTTTAATCCATTGATAAATATACCCCATGGTTAAACTTCAGATGGAGGCATTGTCCATAATAAGGGAATAAGCACTTATCCTATTATAACAAACTTTGTAGTATAACTTGGAGAGTTGATATGATCAATATTTTCTGTAGCATCTATGTATAATATGCTTTTTATCAAAAACCAACTTTCGTCGTTTATTCATTTAAAAGTTAAAACTTGGTCTCTTGCGACTCACTTGGATTGGGTTCCTTAAATAAACGTTAGACGTGAGTCATTGGTTCGAGAGATAAATCGTGGGAGATTGTCCAACCAATTACTGTATGTCGGTGGGCCCAGACTCCCACACATACAATAAAACCTAACATTAGAATAGCTCTCCCTGCAATTATTTGCTATCTAACAATAAAGAAAGTCGTCTCTGATGCCATTATATACGTTGTTTATACTCTCAAGCACTAACTACGCTAAGCTTTCGTTTAACCTTTGAATGCTGTTATACTAGACAGACACGCAGTGTCATATTGAAAGCATTATCAAATAATATCTCCTCTAGAATTAGACTTGAAAGAAAATTAATGTCTTTAGGATTAGAACGAATCAAATCACATTTCCATGTTTGCTAAAAGGTCATCACCCGGTTACAACATTGTATATATCTATCCGTGACAGAAGGACTATAAACGACATGGAATAACTTGCAAATGATATTTTTCATCAACGCGTAATGAATACGATAAGGCCATCAATCATCCAAGTTATTTCAAATGCCAATGAAATATTTCTGAACACAACTTTGACATTAGACGTCAAATTACGAAGATGTCATGACTTTAAGATATCATCACGTTTATGGCATCATTGGTATTGATACATGTTGATGCGATGTAGTTCTGTAATATCGAAATATATGCTCAGGTAACCGATAACCCCGGAAACACAATTTTTGCTGATTATCAGCAATGTTATAATGTTGATAATCATATTATAATGATCGTCTGTAGATATACATAGAATCAAATAACACGACCTGTTTTACTTTGATAAAAGATATATTTTCCCTAATAGTATCCCGTCGAATATGGTTTTAATAATTCGACGGTGTCAGAAAATTATTTGTAAGCAACTTACACCGTAGTTTACTCGAAAAATGTTGGTTTATGGATGTCAGAAAGTTCGATTTATTGGAGAGGCATTACAGAAGTTAATTGCTTTGTCAACTCGTTCTTAAAACTCACAAGATAAGAAGCTTGTATTTTGCACCAAGATAATGGGGGATCGGACCGTCTTAGAAATAAGCGCAACCAATAAATAAACATTGCTTATTCAAAAATATTATAAAGTTATCAAACTATAGAACTTTCTATGAATACGATATTTTTCAGTTCATAAATATGCCTACAGCTTAATATCATAGTATGCCAAGCTTCTATGAAAATTATTATATATGTTACAAATGTTGCTTATAGATTTCGTCTCTTCTAATCAAGTAAATACCACCGGCGGCCATTTTGGTGTCAACGCCTTTTACATTCGAGGTATTGGGCGTCGCTCAACCAAATGTTCATTTTAGAATTGTAAACTTTGATAAAAATCATAGTCTTGCAAATGGTAACGTATATTTTTGCTTACGCGAGAGAGTTTAATGTACCTGAGAAGGTTCCATGGTACGCGTAATAAATAGATATTATAACAGAAATTCTGCCAGCTTAGCAATATACATCTATACGCCAACATCTAGCCCTTGGGTATAAAGATGCTTTCATTTCTTCGATCATCAGATGTCACTGTCTTCCTTCGTGTCATTACTGATTTCCAACTTTATAAGGATCAAACATCTTTTGCAGGCTCTTAGCGCAAAAAGGTGATGCGACGTTGATAACTCTTTATCACCTTTTTATTCTATTTTCATTATTTTAAATTGTTTTCTTGTACAAAAGAGGACATTATAATATACGAGACTGCAATTCTCAACTCAACTACATTCTTATTAAAAAAACATATCTAATAACCTTAAAGACCAAACAGCTTGATGATCTGCACATATGAACAAAACTGCATACAATTTCGAGTTCTAATCCGGAAATACAAAACGTTGAAGTTCGGCGCGGATCTCCTTTTTTATACTCCCTCCAGGTACAATGTATGATACTTATTATATAATAACATTTTATGGAATACGCTTGTCAAATAATAAAAAAAGCTTAAAACTTCATATCTTAGAGAAAGAAAATGTATAAATGATATCAAGTTTGTATTCTACTAACCTTATTCATTTCAATAAATTTAGTTTGGCACAAACCATTACACTACATATCACACATGCCCTTACACCACATATCACCGATACCCTTACACTACATATCACCGATACCCTTACACTACATATCACCGATACCCTTACACTACATATCACACATGCCCTTACACCACATATCACCGATACCCTTACACTACATATCACCGATACCCTTACACTACATATCACCGATACCCTTACACTACATATCACCGATACCCTTACACTACATATCACCGATACCCTTACACTACATATCACCGATACCCTTACACTACATATCACCGATACCCTTACACTACATATCACCGATACCCTTACACTACATATCACCGATACCCTTACACTACATATCACACATGCCCTTACACCACATATCACCGATACCCTTACACTACATATCACCGATACCCTTACACTACATATCACCGATACCCTTACACTACATATCACCGATACCCTTACACTACATATCACCGATACCCTTACACTACATATCACCGATACCCTTACACTACATATCACCGATACCCTTACACTACATATCACCGATACCCTTACACTACATATCACCGATACCCTTCCACTACATATCACCGATACCCTTCCACTACATATCACCGATATCCTTACACCACATATCACCGATATCCTTACACCACATATCACCGATATCCTTACACCACATATCACCGATACCCTTACACCACATATCACCGATACCCTTACACCACATATCACCGATACCCTTACACTACATATCACCGATACCCTTACACCACATATCACCGATATCCTTACACCACATATCACCGATACCCTTACACCACATATCACCGATACCCTTACACTACATATCACCGATACCCTTACACCACATATCACCTATACCCTTACACTACATATCACCGATACCCTTACACTACATATCACCGATACCCTTCCACCACATATCACCGATACCCTTACACTACATATCACCGATACCCTTACACTACATATCACCGATACCCTTACACTACATATCACCGATACCCTTACACTACATATCACCGATACCCTTACACTACATATCACCGATACCCTTACACTACATATCACCGATACCCTTACACCACATATCACCGATACCCTTACACTACATATCACCGATGCCCTTACACCACATATCACTTATACCCTTACACTACATATCACCGATACCCTTACACTACATATCACCGATACCCTTACACTACATATCACCGATACCCTTACACTACATATCACCGGTACCCTTACACTACATATCACCGATACCCTTACACTACATATCACCGATACCCTTACACCACATATCACCGCTACCCTTACACTACATATCACCGATACCCTTCCACTACATATCACCGATACCCTTCCACTACCTATCACACATGCCCTTACACCACATATCACCGATACCCTTACACTACTTATCACCGATACCCTTCCACTACATATCACCGATACCCTTCCACTACATATCACCGATACCCTTACACTACATATCACCGATACCCTTCCACTACATATCACCGATACCCTTACACTACATATCACCGATACCCTTACACTACATATCACCGATACCCTTACACTACATATCACCGATACCCTTACACTACATATCACCGATACCCTTCCACTACATATCACCGATACCCTTACACTACTTATCACCGATACCCTTCCACTACATATCACCGATATCCTTACACTACATATCACCGATACCCTTACACTACATATCACCGATACCCTTACACTACATATCACCGATACCCTTACACTACATATCACCGATACCCTTACACTACATATCACCGATACCCTTACACTACATATCACCGATACCCTGACACTACATATCACCGATACCCTTACACTACATATCACCGATACCCTTACACTACATATCACCGATACCCTTACACTACATATCACCTATACCCTTACACCACATATCACCTATACCCTTACACTACATATCACCTATACCCTTACACTACATATCACCTATACCCTTACACTACATATCAGACATACATATCACTCTTGCTTCCTGTCTCCGTCGGCAGTATTTTGGATCAGCAAATGATTTGTGTTCACTAATTGGCTGCCTATGTGACGCCGTGGCCTTGGGTGAAGCTACATGGCAATTTGAGGGAACGGAGGAGGCCTGCTAGTTAGCTCGTCTGCTGTATCCCTGAGACCGAGCCTTAACGAGCAATTAGTTCCATTTGAAACCCTCCTATTGTTCAATGAACAGTCCCAATGGCAGTTGTTAACATTCGCTTACATGAGGGTGTCCAACATTCCAGTTGAAGTAAAGATCAGCTGTGACGTCAAATGACGTTTTATGACCTTTCTGGATAGATATTGACTTCAACTATATGCATACTTAATGAATATCTTTCTTTTGTCAGGGTAATAATCAATGAACTTGCGTGTTTCCTTTTAACTGTATCTTCAATTGCAACTCGAAATAAAGGCTAATGTATGTAAAAATGTGGTTATCACAACCTGATTTTACGTTGCTAGATACATCGGAAATAAATAAATAACACTAATAAATAACGCGACCGGTTCATTCTTAAAGGGTATTGTAGCATGTTTTTAGGGAGATACCATCTCACTATAATGAATTCTTATTTTACCAAATAAAAATAATCTGTTTTATCATTACAAGGTTAACTTACACGAACGTGACATGTTAGATAATGTGTGTATATTCCATTTCCAAAACTTAAATGATTGAATTATTCCACATTAAAATGGCCTAGCGGGATTCACTTGATACCCTCAGTGATAGGATGCATTTTATTCTATAATGTCTGATAACCCGGAGATTCATACTCTTTGAAAAGAGTTAATTTTACATCCACTAATAAGAATATGAGGATATTTTGAAAATAAAGTTTTAGCAATACATGCTTAAATGTCTTTAAGAACCTATTTTTCCTGAAAGTATATAGCTAAATTTTTATCTTTCGTATAATTACGACTCCAAAATAATGTAATTATCAGATTCCAAAAAGATGATTCCGAAAAAAAAATGTCTAAATTGGACTCGCATATAACATTGAACACATTTCACCTGCTGAGGACGTCAATTACACCAGTTCACGTTATTACTGTAGATCTTCCACCTGTAACCCAGTGACAGAAATAGTCGCTAAGTTGTTTCGGTTGACAGACACGCTGCGTTTTACACGCAAAGATGACGCTATGCCGCTACGTTTTGACACGTCTTTTCAATAAAGGTATTTTCATATCGGATAATAATAATACCAATATGGACATTCAAGAAATGTCAGCACATATCAAAAACATAAGGCATGCTTAATAGCTCAACTACAAAGAAGAACAAAGGCTCTGAAGAATGGTCATTATTTTCTCTCCCCTTGCGTCTTGTGTATGTAGTACATCAGCATCTTTCAAGCCGCTCCTACTTTCCAGACGACTGAAGCCGAGATTAAAATCAAAGACTTCTCTACCTTGCATGTGTCTTCACATCAACCCTAGGGCATGCACGTTGCTCTACATCAAACCCGCCTGTAATTATGTGTACTGAAATAGTGACATCAGTGGGTTTATGGCATGACATAGTGACCAGGGTCTCACGTGTATATACATTTTTCCATAAACGTGTTCTGAAAAGTTCTATTTTTGACTAAATCATTACTATTTCGAAATTGTCCATCTCCGAATTACTCAATATAGTTTAACACTAGTAAAGCGATCATTTATACCCTATTGTTTAATTTCATATAATGATCCAATATCATTGTATAACTATATTCAGAGAGATTTTAAATTTGGAAAACAATGGCCATTGAAGTTTATGAAGTATTTATGTAATCGTTAGAATGTCGTTCTTATTGCAATATAGTTCAATCAAAAGATAAGATATCCTCTGATGATGAGACCAAATGAATCAAGATAATTTTTTAATCAAAACGAATTCCACGAGACATGTTTTGGCATTGGCATTTCCTTTCTAGTTGTAAAATCAACTTTGCGAATATCAGCTAAACATTTCAAAAACGTTCAGAAAACATGTTTTATTAACATTAAATATTTTGATGATCAATTGATACTTAATTTTTATCACTTAACGCTTCAAGTTTTCATAATGTACAAAAAGAATATATAACTTCAGCCGAAAGGAACAAAAATACAAAATGTAAAATGTAATATTTTAAATACCCACAGAAAATTGAAAATTGACACAGAAAAGTTTGAAGAATAAGGTTTATGTTTTGTAAAGGAAGTCTTACTGGTTATGCGGCCCAACAACCCTTAACATGAACTGATTTGTAAAGATACAAGTTGTTAGTTACTGTCTGCAGATTCTTTCAAACCGCAGCCTGATGTTCAACAGAAGTATGATATTCAACACATAGCTTCATGTTTTCACTCGTCACTCGTCTTTAAACCATATAATCAGTTCATATCTTTGAAGCCATTATTAATTCACTACATGTGAAAGCCGAAACAGTCTCTGGTACTCCTGTGACGTCATGACGTTCTGACGTCATTAAAATTTTCGTAAGTTAGTAGTAGAATAACATTATTATTAAGATGCGTATTCTCTTCTCTTCTCTCTTCGACTTCATTTACAACAAACAGTTTAAGTTTTGGCTATAACAGTCATCTAGTATAAGAGAATTTAATGAAAGTGCTAGTATCAAACATTTCAGGTCATCTTGTAAAAGAATAACCGATTTTGCATGAGTAAAATTTGAATTCTTACAATTCAACATGAATATTAAACTAGATTTTTTTTTATTTCGGACAACTTCGACCTTTTATTGAAAAAATATCTTTTTGGCAGTACTAAATACTAATTATAATCTTATATCATATTTTTCTCATTAGTGAAATGATTAAGTCAAACTTGGGTATCACGACCTCTGTAATCCTAATGAGCTATATTTAGCTTTATCTAGAGATTACGAAAAACACCGTTGATTATAGTGAGGTCAAATCGAAGCATGCAAGCTTGCATGTTCACTTGTCAGTGCGATATCTATCAGTGGTTCATTCATGCTAAACACTAGGCCAAGAGGGAAGAAGTAGAACTCTTGCGTTAGCATTGTTTTCAAGGTGAGATTTAATCCTTCAAATATATGTGGGACTTTCCGAAACATCAAGAAAAAATTACTCATCTTTTGCTACTTTCCTATAACTTCAAATGCATATAGTCGGTATTTGCATTTGTCTCAAAGGTATTCTAATAATTTATTTACGGCGGTAACGATAGTAGCTTATTGGCGGCACTCATACATATATAAGTACAGAACTTAATCAAAGATATTTTGGGATATGCTGCTAGTTCATTTCACTTTACATACAGCCCAGAATGAACATGCCTTGTTTTATTATCAGCATGCAGCGATGGTCCAGAGAGCTTCACAATCTAATCACCGTGTTATACGCCGTGTTTAATGTAGTAAGACGAAACTGATTTTCACGAAAGATAAATCTGTTAAAGTCCTTAAGGTAAGAAAATTGTCCTCAACATTTTGAGGAGGTCAGCGTCTAATGCACGTGCGTGCGCACACGTCAATGTGTCTGGACCATGGTTAACATAGGCATTGATGTCCGGGAGAGTTTGGCAAATTTAATTATAGCTTAATGGGTGGCACATAAAAGTCACGGGGCTTATAAGCAATTAGGTAGAAAAGGAAGTGATGGAGTTTATTATATTAGCGTTAGGATGAAAGCAAGATGCGTCTACCAAACTACTCGTGGAATGGCTCTGATAGACTTGACCACTTCGCCATCAAAGGGCCTCTCCAAGTGACTTTATTACTGTTAGGATAGAGTTTATTTTGTGAATCTATTATGCCTTTGCCTAACCACAAACACTTCAATTCATCATGTGTGTAAGAATAAGGGTGGCTTGATACTTATGCTTTACGGCCCTGCGTGCTTTGAGTAAAAGCTAGTTAACGATTGTCTTGTGAAGGAAGATATTTTCGTAAAGATTTGATATGGTAATCAATTCACCGTTGCAAAGAAATGATAGGGTATATCGGTCATGCCTGAGCTATACTTAGACCAATCAATTTTGACTTAAGAAACTACAAGCCTCGCAAACGATTTTTTTTCTTTTTCCAAGGCATAAGAATTCCATATCCCAAATCAAACTATTGTTAAAAGAAAAGTAAAAATGTTAGCGAATTCGGAACAAACAACTACGGTGACAAAAGAAACAACATTTACAGGACACGTTTATCCATTTCTTATTTTCAACAATTTCAATATTTCTTAGATCTCTAAACATATAGATTATTACACATGACCTCATGATATCATTTCAAAAGCTTTTTTTACTTGTTTATGAGCTGTTCCCCCGTAGCTCTTTCTGCACCAAGTATGTTCCATCGTCATAACCTGGCCTCTGTGTGCAAGGTGCAGTGTTAAGGATTGGACTGTCTGTACATTATCCACTGATCTATGACATTTCCTGCATTACCGGTGCCTAGTGTGACTGTGTTTGAATATGACTGATACTAGGAGTGAGCCAGACCGCCATGGGATATTGACTTCCAGAATGAATTTTCCTCTCAGATGATAAGTGTTATTGAGGACTCTCAAGGTGTGTCTCCGACAAGGACATAGCCGTCTTTTATTGATTTTAAATGCTTTAAGTCTCACTATGTATAAAGCTGGTGAATGATACACGCTTTCCCTAGGACCTGTTACTACGCAAGCCTCATCTGCTCCCAGTGCGTGGGTGTGCTGGGATGCTATTGGTGCACCAGCCAAACCAGGCTCTCCTCTCGTAACGATTCTCTCGAGAATCTAGGTGGCGTACAACACGAATTTGGGATTTTAAGGTTTTTAGTTTGTTAATGGAAAATTATCCACTCGCTTCCTTCTCCTGAATTACCATTGATCAGAAAGAGATATCGATTCCTCGTACGTCAGCCAGAAACATCGGTAGTGACAGACGAGTAAGCCCAGTGGTTTAGACGTCTCCCTGTAAGTGATGACTTGGTTCAAATCTTTGCCACATGACGGATTTTATGCATAGCGTCGGGTAGGTGTCTTGCTTTATTGCCATTTGTTGGGGGAAGATTTATTGAGGAAATTAACATTCTTGCCTCCAGTCTTCTCCCAACGCGATGTTGCATTGAACGAGTCTTGTTAAGGAATACTATTTCTGTGATAATAGATAAACGAGAAAATGCATTAATAATTCAAGGCAGGTTAGACAGATCTATTGACATTTTAGTTTTTCATGTGATGACATTTCAGAGAACATTATTCAGCCAACTTCTTGCGTTTCACAAGTTGACTTTCTACGCATATTTATCAATTATGTGAAATGTAGTCAAATGTTAATACCTAAAATACCGTCTAGTTAGAAGGATCGTGACATATTCCTCCCCCTCATCACGTGGATATCAGCCAGCTAAATCACAGACAAAGTAGATATCGCTTGACTTGAAATGTTTCATCCTGTTTCAGGTTTTGACGGATCTGGCTATCATTACATGAAGGACGTCAGGGATTGGACACAGCGAGTTTTATCGAAGAGATGACATTTCATGATACCAGAGCTTGCTAGATATATGCCAGCGCACATCAAGCTGTGAGGACTATATATGGAAGGCTAGTAAGTCTCTGTACAACACTGTGAGCGAGTCTTGCCCACGGGGTGTGAGCCGACACCTGTGATGTCATCACGGCTACTTAAGCCTCTTGGAGTATTTATTTACTGATGGGAAGCTACACAGTAAGAGTATGACGCTTGACAATTTCTCGGAGGAAACAATTCTGGTGGCTTTGCCGTTACCACCGCCTGATACAAACGATACCGACTTCCAAACTGCTTCGGATTTTATCAGCCATGCTGTTATTAATGTTCTTATCACAATATTTGCCTGTACAATCATTCTCGGAACTGTCATTGGCAATCTGATGGTGATTGCCGCTGTGTTGTTGGAGCGGCGACTACGCAAAGTTGGCAATACGTTTATCATTAATCTAGCTATAAGTGATATTCTCGTGGGGACATTGGTGACACCTATGGCTCTCGCTTATCAACTTATGGGGAAGTGGGGATTTGGGCGTGAACTTTGTGACTTCTGGATTTCAATGGATGTTATTTGTTGTACAGCAAGTATAGCTAACCTGTGCGTTATCAGTTATGACAGATTCAATGCTATAACCCAACCTTTAAGATACGCAAGGAAAAGGACAGTAAAGAGAGCTATGATTTTGATACTCTCAGTGTGGGCATATTCAGTTTTGATTGCTGTTCCCCCTTTTCTAGGATGGAGAGAAGATGTGAGCACATTAGACCCGGAAAACTGTAAGATTACCCAAGACAAAGGCTATACCCTGTATTCAACCGTCGGTGCCTTCTACCTGCCGCTCACCTTCATGCTGTCTTCTTATATCCGGATCTACCGGGTAACCAGCAGACGTGGACGCCAATGGCGAAGAGGCCCAGGCTCCAGCAAAATGATAACGGAGAGACACAGTGACATGGAAGCCGCTGCCACCCTCAAACTGTTAAGTCTTAAGAAGACATCAAACGAGGTTTGTCCCACTGTAAGTAATGAGCAAACTATTCAGGAGAAAAGCAGCTCTACCCCCGAGTCCCAAGTGCCACCCCTCCCTACCTACGGGACCTATGGACAAGCTGAGGATGACGTCAGGCCCTTCCCCCGTCACCCGATGTCAAGCCCCACCACCCCACCGAGCCGACATCCTCGCTCTGCCTTCCCCAAGAAACTCATCCGGCAGATATCCAACCTGCCCAGTAGCGACAGCTCCACGACGACGTCAACTTCGACAACTATCAGTTCTGACGCTACCGTTGATACTCTGCTTGATAAGAGAGCTTCTATTAAAACAAACATTCTCTTGGAGAGGAAGGACTCGATGTTTAAAGTCTTCCAGGATGGCAATCCAAATTACCGAAAAAGTGTTACATTTTTAACCCCGGCGCCTGTTAATAACGACTGTAGCAGTGACGAGAAGGACGTATCCGTTGATGAGGCGTCCAAATACACTGTGCAAAAAAATAACGGTAACCGGCGGAAAAAGAAGATTTCTGTTTCCCAAGAGAAAAGGGCTGCCAAAACATTGAGTATAGTGATGGGATGTTTTATAGTTTGCTGGTTGCCTTTCTTTCTGGTTGCCCTGATTGAGCCCATGTGCAGTTCTTGTACAGTACCGCCAGCCCTGGTGGGAGTAGTACTGTGGATGGGCTATTGTAACTCTGCGCTTAACCCCATCATATACACGTTCTTCAACAAGGACTTTAGATACGCCTTCAAGAGGATGATTGTGTGTGGGCAGAAGAAGAACGCCACTCTCCTGTAAAAAGACTAATTACCCTGGTTTAGAGGGATAAGGAATATGCTTCATCCTCTCCCAGACTTATGATTCTCAAAGCCAAATTACGTGTTCCTTTGTTACCTCCGATTCCCCGAGTGTTTTACCTTGTGATTTGGTTGAGATGAAAAGTGACATGACGTGTATTAAATACAATGAATAATCATTTTGCTCATTGTGGACATGAAATACGGGTTCGATTGTATATCTCGGTGATACATGAATGATCTCCCAGGCTGTGATGGAACTTTTTGTATTGTTACGGTTATGCGTATACCTTTGTACACCTTTGTCAAACCAATGAATCAGCACCATATGAGCAGAAACTGTTAGTGTTCCAGTGGTTGAAAAGAGCTGAAAAATCCCATTATTTTGTTAAAATGTACCGTATATTGAACCAAAATAAAATGACCTTTCCGTAATGATATGTATTGTATGACATGATATCGTACTTGTTACTTTGATGTGGTTGAAATGAGCTGAAAAACACTTTTTGTCATCGTAATCTTCAATGCATTCTATTTCAAATTTATTCAAATTCATTTTTAAATCAATGTATAAATCATTACCTTTTTGGTAATATCAATAAACTTTCGCTATTTCATTTACGTTATTACTCTAAAACTTCTTAAGTGAATTTGGAACAAGATTAATCTCTCCTTCACGATATTACAAGCAATCAATATAACAAAAAGTTTAGGCGATATTATCAGATTAGTCAGTCACGAATGCAGATTTCTTTACATTATCCATATTGTAGTACCTCATTATTCGTACATCTGCGTAATTGTATCTGCTAACGGCCAGTATTAGCTGATAATCATGTCATCGATTGAGACAATCTAATATTATTATTTCACGACAATCACTGGATGTTCCAGCTGCACCCTCAATCAAACTAGCACTGTTTGTTACCACTCTTAGTGGGAGCTTTGTCTCGTTAATAGTTGTGCGTCAACTCTTCTGTCATATTGTGCTTATTGCTGCGGTTTTTTATATTATAAGCTGTTTATCTTAAAGACAGAGGTGATACTAACAAAATATGGGAGAGATCAGGGCGAATATCGAAGAATATACTTTTCATCTGAAATTTCAAATATATATATTTTTGTTCTTCTTCACTAATTTTTGCTGAGCATGACTGGGTAAATATGAATAAACGCTACTCAAGGTATTCCACGTAGGTAACTGTTTAAGTGGATAATTGATCTTAATTCCTTATCTTTCGTAAACACAAACACTTTAACGTGTATAAGCTGAGACTCTTGAGAAATGTCAATGAAACAGGTAACTAAAATTTACATTTCTAAAGATTGATCTAATTTTGGCATAATTCATTTATTGATTTACGATCTTTTTTCTTATTAATAACATCGTCTAGATTGATATCAGTTATTATCTATTTTACTTATGTGCCCAATTGCTTAAAGAATAGATAATGAACGTCGATAATACGGTAACATGAATATGCTTAAATTGAGTTTTTCTATTTTTTAAAAAGAGTATTCGATTAAATAGGTTTTTGTTTGAGCTTGAATGTCACGTATTTCATATATTAAAGTTGACTTTTAATCACGTGTACATAGACAATCAGCTTTTTGTCACAACATCATTCTGTTGGTAATACATAAGATTCGATCTAACCACGATTTGGGTATAAAAGCTGAAATTATGTTGTTGAATAAGAATTAGGAATGTTTAAGTTTGAGTAAAAGTTTATTTCGTTAATTAAGCTGATATCCTGGCCATAGTAGCTGATTGACTACAAGTATACAATATATGTATGACAAGGTTACAAATTTCACAAAACGATTTATATTAATTGATGAGTTTTTCTCCGAATGATTTATATTATTTCTGTTAATGTTAACGTTGTATTTTTTAGTTTAAAGTTTAGTAAGATCCTTTTAATGTATAGTTGAGATGGTTGTCTAGAATATTTTTTAGATTCAGATTTTCAACCAAAATGTTTTGTAGCGTTTTAAAAGGTTCTGATATAGGTTTGATGAAATGACATTTCAGACGACGTTTTGCTAATCTATTTAAATGTCTTTGTAAAAGGTTTAATGTTTGTAAAGATATTTCTGTAAAAAACTGTTTAACCTTTGTAAAAGTTTTTACATATTGAATTTTCGAAATTAAGTTGAAAATTAGTACATTAGCAAAAATATTGTCTCAATAATCGACGTCAAATCTTTCAGTGAAAGTTGGGTTTCGCTCGAGTTTAGATCTTAGGTAAAAGCAAATAGAAGTTTTTCTGTTATTCCATACCAATGATAATTTTATGATTACCTTTTGAAACTACTCGAGTAAGAGATCAAGTGATCTTAAATAGGCATGACCTGTTGGTGTTAGGACAAGCTAGTTTGGTTGTTCAAGTACTATATTATACATTGTGATACATTGCTGTCATTGTATTGTGCCAAAGCGATTTCAACCACTTCATTATGTTACCATTGAAACAATTGTAAAGCTTAATTAGGCGATTGTGAATATTTACGTAGATCGACATATACAGTTATGCCGTTATTATCATTAAATAATTGTGTGGTTAACAAACATCAGCTGGAGTGGGTGTAGTTTGATCGTAAGCCTATAGGTATTCAACTGAAGGTGCTTCTACAGATAATATGCTAGTTCTAAAGCTAGCAAGAGTTGTGTATTTTTACTTTGATATTTTGTACGAGATAAATGGCAGAATATATTTTATCTCTCCTAAGTCATAAAGATGTCAGCTATATTTGCTATGAAAAGCCAGGTTGTTAAATCGATATTGCTATGTTGTTGAGAAAATACATTTGTATGAACCGAATTCAGTGTTTGTTATGTGATCATGGTTTTACACAGCTATTGCAACTATAAATCGATGGAAGCTGTTGTATCTGCTGTGTCTAAGTAATCAACTGTCAAATTACATATTGTTGGAGTGCCGAAACCTTAGTTGGACATCCCCTTGGAGTATGTTAAGCGATTCAAGCACACATTAAGAGGACCCATGGAGAATTACAAACAACGAAATCGATATCAATGTAAAATAGTTTGTCACATTTTGATTCGACGCTATCGTTAATTAAGTAAGCACATTTTAACACTCTATCTGCTCTGTAAAGGTTTCCTACAACAACATATTTCCTATTTCCAAACATATAATTTGATAAACGTCATTGCGTGGAAAAGGTCAATAAAGAACCTCTATGATTCAAAAGTAGATATTGATATTACTCCAACCGTCCAATTGAGAGAAATTATTGCAATTCGCACATGTGTCACGATACTAATTGTAAAGAATTTAATTAATTTGATTGGGCCTTTTATTTAAGTAACACATATGCAAGTATGAAAGTATGTTTTATGATTTAGTTTAAATCGTCTCAGACGAAGCTATAGTTGCATTTAAGGCGATGGGATATGTCAAGATAATCGACTACTGCGATGACTTAAAAATATTGTCATACATAAAATGAACCGTGTTCCGAGGAAAATAAATTTCACAATTTATTATTGTCTTTCTCGGATCCAAACTCGATATATTGGTAAGATTGCTCTGCACAACAGTCTGACAACTGCCCGTATGCTCGCATGTTATCACGCATATTAAGCTTACCATCCAATATCCTTCAGTTCTCTTTATGTCGCGAGATATAAAAAGCCGGGATCAAGTAACTCCTGAGAACAAATCGTTTTATATATCATAGCTACCATCCTTATTTTAAGATGCGATGGTATGAGTTTTGTGTCGCTTATGACAAGATTTTGTCTTCATTTAACTAACTTGTAACATAACATCAGCAACAACGGGTTCATGCGTTGAGGAATGTAACCATGTAAATTAGATACATGTATTTTGTAACTTTGAAATCTCGGGACGTGGTCGATTTAATCAGACTGTTGCAAACCCTTGACTATCACGGAATCGAGAGGAATATATAGTGCCTTATTGTGATCCATATACATGTACATGTATGCTTGTAAGCTTGTACTTGTAGTTATTAGTGTTCTGTCTCTCACATCATCTGTAAAACACCATTGAGCAGTTTAACATAGCTGAAATCAGGGGCTGTGTCAACCATTCATTTCTATTCAACGAGGCGTGTTAGTCTTTTACAAAAGAGCGTGCACTGATGCGTTTACGAAATGAGACTCGAGACAGTGATAAGCCATTCTTCATCATCGACTTCGTAGATTGTTTGAAACGGAGACAAATGGATCGAACCCGGCCATTTGAAGTATATTGTATACAGTTTCGTCAAGGTTTGTGAAAAGGTTCAGCTTCGTATTGGTTAACAGTAAAATCTCAAATTGCAATAACATAAACGGGGAAAAGATTATGGTTTGTGAATATCCTTAACAGAAAATCAGTATCTCTAACAGCACGTTAAATATTACACAGAACAAAGACAGCTCATCCGCAAACATATCTGCAGCAAATGATAACCAATTGAACAATAGTACCAGCAAGTAAAGAAAGTCAAGCCCGTTCAGTGGAGTGCTGAACACAAGATATCATACGATGTACTTGTTTGAATATGAATTAAAGGTAATTTTTCGAATACGAGTTAGTCAGTTAGAAATATAATATTGAACATTCCGCGATCCGAAGCTCTTGCGGGGATGTCACTTGCAATACTACATCACGTTGTACGCAATGACGAGTGTTTTAAACACTTTTGTTCCTTAATATTGGGGTGCAACTTTCAGAAGTGAACGTTATTAACAAGCTTGTCAGAGTAACGACAAGAAATTTATCGTTTTGATGATCAGATAACGACAGTGCACATTCAAAATAAAATAAAAATTATTAAGTAAACAGGAATTAATTTAAAATATTGAACTATCATCACCAATCTAAATAATGCCGATCTGAAATTTATAGACTGCCATATCATAAAATAAATTCAAAGGATGAGCATAAACAAAAGATTACATATTCCTTGAGACTAGACACGATAGAAAATGGCCAAAACGTTATAACGTTGCTAGAACGGATAATGTATTTTATCAGAAATCATTCAGAATACAGAAATTTAAAATGTAAAACATGTAACATGAAAACTACATATGAATAAATACGGTAAGATTATTGCCAAATCAATTAAACGTTTCACGCAAAGAATAACGAAAGAAAGAATCGAGACTTAAATTAAACTTACGTAAGTTATGATAAATTCTCTCCCCACAGAGGCAGCTCAGTCATACCTGAGTTAGCCTCTGTTCTATTACGGCTAATACATGGGATAGAAAGAAAGAAATCTGATTGGAATTAGTTGTGCAATCGGCGACGCAGTTTCAAAAGTGGTCATTCGCAAAACGTCGGCTATTTCCGTGTCGTTCGGCAAAGCTTTCGTTGAAATTTAACATCCAGGGGAGATAATTCTTCCTTCTACAAAACATCGCTTTTTACCTTTTCATTAGTTTTTATTTGGTTAATTAGTAAATTAAAATCTATCATAAAACAAATAATAATTCACACAATCATAAAACAGTATCTTTCTAATGAAAAACCCTATCCATATCTGATTTTCAAATGTTTTCCATCTCACACTGTTAACGAAACATAAACATAAAGGCATGATACTTTCAAAGTCACTATACGACCGTTAAAAAAAAAAGTCGTGGATATCCAAAAGATGTTTTCATTGGCTGCAAATAAGGGAGATGTATCAAGTTACAACTTTTTGCCGCATGGGCAATCTGCCGGAACCCCAGGATCTTGGCGTAATAGAACAGAAACTAACTCGGGTATGACTGAGCTGCCTCTGTGGGGAGAGAATGGTTATGTTAATGAAAACGTTTGTTTTGCTCATCATTTTCATTAAAACACACAAGTGTATAAAAATAAAAAAGTGACATTACATAGAAGAAGAGACTATTTGATGGTCAATGCAACAAGTATTAAAGGAGAGTAAATATAAGTTCTGATAAGTTCATGGGTGGCAATGAGTCACAGATACAGTGGACAGCAAGACCACTTTCTATCTCTTAATGCCTTAATCGATTCGCACTGTCCACGATTTACCATCTTCAGTGTGGAAGCCCATGTTTACACAGCACTAATACAAGGCTTCTACTGTAGGCTTAGTCAAGATTCCGAGCAGACCGTCTGAGACGCAGCCAAACTTGTCGTTTATCAGGATAATTACATCTGACAGTTCAGCAGGAGCAACGTAATGGACAAATGCTCAACTTCAATTGACCAACAATAGATTTTCTGATAGAATTATCCTGGAGATTCCAGGAATTTGTTATAATGCCCTATGGCTCAGCACATTCTGCAAACCAAATCTTCTGGAAATGCTGGCAGTATTACTCGCTAACATCATCGAGGCGTTAAACATACCGGGAGTGCGGAATAATCAACAAATAATGGCCTTGATCGACAAATAATGAGGTCGACAATCTTAACTGGTTATAATATTTAGATATTCTTTACCTTAAGAATAAAGGTATTTTTAAGGATCATATGTTTCGTCGAAATGTCAGTTCAACTGTGTCATAAGCTACCACTAAATTATCATCTTAATCATACTGGATAAAACGATGAAATCCTTATCAGAACCAAACTAGCACTTCGCTAAGGAATGTGCATTAACAATGTTCAGATTTCATTATTTTCTTCTCATTCGTTAAAATGTGTTCGAGCCCGTAAGTCCCATATATAGTATTTTACACTCCATTTTCATAAACTTTGACGCCACTTGACGCCGCTGTAATAAACAGTTTCCCTCGGGAAAAAAACTCTATATAGCATATTGCCGCCCTGAAAAGCCACAATAGCTGCTATCCTAATGGAGGGAATGGCTACATAGCATATTTTCCGTTTTGTAGCCAAACTTCTATTTCTAATTATCTAATCTAACGTTTTATTATACACGTGAAATAGTGTTGGAATAGATTCAGTAGACTCTGAGTAATAAATACTATTTCGATGAACAAGACTGTAAAAGAGAGGAATTGGGTCTATTTTGTGTGTTCAATATTTGATCTGAGATAAGAATTCGCACATTAATTTGTATAGTTTATTTACAAACATAGGTCTCTTGAAGAACTGACATACAGATGTATTTTCATATAGAATAACACCTTCTTTTCAAGTAATTCCAACATATAAGTCTCAACATTGCAGAGTCAATAGGCTCAAATGTAAGGCCTCTCTTGACAATTAACAAGATTTACAATTCAAATGTGATATAGCTTATCCCTCAAGTCGAGTGTGTTTTGCAAGCTGCATTTCTACGAAGAAGGTTAGACTATAATGAATATACAGTATTATACAGTCTAAGTTAACCTAGCCTCAATAATACTCGCTTCTCTTCCATATTGAGTCTAGCAAGATGCAGTAACGCGTCAGCCTTCCTAACAATTTGACCAATCGGGTCTCATCTTACCCAGCCGCAATTGTCTGAGTTCGCAAATATCCTTTAAATTTCAAATTTCATACAAATACAAATACTAATAGTAGCCGCTTTATGAATGGATAACCCCACTCGGTCATCTCACGTTTGATTTGAGGGTCATAGGACGCGACCGTTTATTATATCTAGCAAGACTCGGATAGTTTATTTCCATACTAAAAGGCCACAGGCCTCTAGTACCAGTGTCGTGCACCAGGTATGGAGGGGACCAATCAAAATTGGAGTAAAAATTACGAATATAATTGAGGAAAGGTTTACTTAAACTGTGATAAATTAAATTTGGTTTGGGATTCATATTTTATATGTTTCAGTACTTATCAACTTACACTCAAATACTATTTACAATGCACAAAACATGACTCATGGATATCCCATTTGTTACGTCATCTTTTCCTAGAACTTATTTTAAGGTTACCAATACGATGTGAACCACCTGAATTATCCATTGTCATCTGTGAAACTTTAGAATTAAATGGTTGAGTCTATGCCCCGCTGGTCTTGCAAAAAATAAGTTTTTTTAAAGATTATACATTGAAGAAATAGGCAATTCAGTTGTTCAAATATTTCTTTGTTTCTTGTAGAAACAACTCCAATTCCAGGCGTAAACATATTTAAATACAAAAAATCATTCTGCCTTCGGTCTCATACCTAAACTTTACTGAATCAAGGACAGACGTACTCATGGTACGCATGCAAAGTTCAGATTGTACATTTCAGTGCCAATGCTCTTGATTGCTGGCGAGCAGCCTGACAGTTAACTGAGTGAACATGTAAAGAACACCCCTCAGAGACATGTTGTAATCTATAGGTAAGTAGTGTCGTCCAATCTTCAAGATTACTCGCCTTGCTTCATTTCCACAGAGAAGAAAATGTATAACTTGGCGTCTAGCTTTGACCCCGACGGGAAGCCTGGTCTATATGTGGCTGCCATCTTTAAATATTTACACGTTACAGCGTAGCAGAAAGAAACTAAGTAAAATATTGTCTATGCAATCATAGATCTAGAAAAATAAGGAAATGTAAATGTATTATGGTTTCATGAGATATTAAGGAAATGCGTGGGAGGTGCCTCGTACGACCTTGAGAGACGGTCTCCACTGTAATTGCCGAGACCAACATATCTTGGATGATCAGATTCACATGGGTGGAATTCATTAACACAACTAGGATATTTATAAGAGCAAAGCGCACTCCATATTTGTAGCATTAATACAATTTATTTAAATTATTACTGGCTAACTCATTGACTTGAAAATCAAAGTTATAAAATTGAAACGCTTTGATTACACATTTTCGGAAAAATTTCCTTTGAAGACAAGTGCATAGCCATAGGTTGCATAATTCTTGTGTTGAAGAATTCAACAAAATTTAAAACGTCATTACGTAACAATGAACATCTGCGCTTTAAACTTTTTCAATGTCTTCCCACTTACGGAACCCTGACGGCAATCGGGCGTGAGAAACTTCAGTGTACTCGTTTTAAAAAAAATCACCGACAATGTTCGTGAATGGAATAGAGAAAATAGTTAACGTTTTGTCAATCTGACTTAACAAAGCTTTGTTTCGAAAGAAGTCATAAGATCTGGATTGATCGATGGGTCCCTGAAAGTGTTTAATAGCTACAGAAGTCTTTCCTCCAGGGCCTGTGTAATGTCGACGTGTATTGTGACAGTATTAAGGCATTAGGACACATCTGCTCAATTCCCTTTGGGAAAACGGTTTTTGCATCGTTGAGTTCAACCATTTGTATTAGCCTGCTTCTAAGGAAAACAACCCTAGGAATAACAGTTTGCATGGTTGTGTTCTACAATTCAATTAGCCTCATTCTGATGACATATATTCCGAGTTATTGAAGGTTGGACGAATGTGTTCCAAAAATAGTATTTTTCTCTTTCTGACGACATTCATTCCTGGGAATACGGACTTAATATCATTTTTGTGGTGCATGAAGTTATACAGATATATTAATTGTTGTCACATGTTTGTACATACTTGTGCGTAGTACTTATGTTGAGTATTAAAGCGGTATTGATTTGCGAAGAGATTGTGGTAGGTTGAACAAAACGTGTAGAATTAACTGTATTTACAGTTTGAAAAAGGAGTGTCGATGTCCTGGTAGCGTATCTTCAATTCAAAAAAGCCTGGAAGAGTGTAGAAAATCTGGTACCGCATTTGTTTTTTGTAATGATTATAATAAAATTCAGAACATCATTTCCTTTCTCTCTCATACATGGAATGCAGATTCAAAATTCAATCGTTTTCAATTTATTTCAGTAAACAATATCTGTTTCCATCAAAGTCACATGCGCCTCGATAAAGGAGACATGTAAATCGTAATACTATATATCTTCATTCCGATGTAATGTTTTTTGGAATAAAATCAATAACAATGAATTTAAGGTTTGACTCGGTGTGTCGTTGGGGTCACATATTACAAACATTGTATATGGTATTAACTCACGTTTAAAGCCAAACTATAGTTCGTGCAAATACTACAGGTTTTTAAGATACGTTTTATTTTTTAAAAAGGCAAAATAAATCAGAAAGAAACGTTTTCAGGAACAC
Organism: Steromphala cineraria; assembly: GCA_916613615.1. Taxonomy (NCBI): domain Eukaryota; kingdom Metazoa; phylum Mollusca; class Gastropoda; order Trochida; family Trochidae; genus Steromphala; species Steromphala cineraria. The sequence continues at coordinate 17,885,906 of OU744731.1, read as the reverse complement.
AAATTTTCCAAGATTTTAAAAAAACATTCAATTTTAATGGCGAAACAATTTTGTATAGAGTTGTAACTTTTTTCTATTGCTGTGGTATTGCTAATCAGCCTCATCAAATTAATGAATACAACTTATTGCTATCAAATAAACGAAATCGTCATGCAATTTATTCTTAGTTTGTTGTGTATTTGACGTGAAGAGAATCGAATGGTCATTTGTTCCTAAGAAGCTTTATTTTCTATAGAAAATCAAACATATATCGACAGCTAACGAAATGCACTCTCTCCCCACAGGGGCAGATAAAGTCATGAAATGTTAATACTACCTCTGTTCTTATTACAACAAATCCATGGGTTCCGGAAGTTTACGCTGGCTGAAAAATTTGCACCACAATACATTTGAATTGTTTGAGCAACTGACAATACTTCTCGCATGGAAAGATTGGTTCATATCATGTTTCAGTAGCCAAAATGATGACTTTAGAGCAGCGTCGCTGATTGAACAACTAAATATGTTTGCCTAACTCGGCTCATAAGAACAGAGACTCGATCAACATTTCATGTCTTGAACTGCCTCTGTTGGGAGAGAATGACTAAAAGGCCCACTAGGCAGATAATTTTCACTTTCTGTCACATAAGGGTTCTATCTGACAAGCAACTCACTGTAAACTAAAATACTTTATGTGCATGGCATTAACCTCTTAACATTTGAAGCCATGACCACATCTAATTACAAAACCTTTACACGACTTTGAGAATAAATGTCAAACACATCGCCCGGTAAGTCAAAAGCATCGCCCAAAGGATGGCAATTTGTAAACTCTTAATTAGTAACACGGTACGCGATAAAACGTCCATTCTATGTTCTACCTACGTGGGTTCTTGTCATAAACTGTTTTTAAATAGTACCAACCTTATAGATCAAACTCACAGATGACATACTAATGATATATAGATCAAGAAGCCTATGGTAAGGAACAGATTAACTATGATAATTACATGAAACATACACAGGAGAATATAGACATTGTAATCAATGTTGACCTTAATCTTAAAGAAGTGTTTGATCTCAGTAAAAGGTCTCGTTGATATGCTTTCATAAATGTGTAGGTCAACATTTCATAAACTACACGACAAAAGAAAGTATAGGTCGGGGTTGAAGAGTAATAAGGAGAACAAACCAAATCATATCAGTATACTGTTGGTTTTATAACAAAGAATGGGTTAAGATCAGTATTGAGGTACATATACTTTATGAGATGCATACCACTTACAAATGATTAGTGGGCGCTCATTGAACAATGGTGGGTTAAAAAGTCGTACTTTTCAGCGATATCAGAACCGATATGTTTGATTGTAAAATTTCTCAAATGTCAAACCACAATTTTAGTAGCTTGTATGTCCACCTTTGGTATCGGTGCAGACAGTGATACGTCTCCTCGCTCTGGCGTGTATACCATTTTGACGCGAGTCATTGTACCATGACCATCCGTTTCATCGATGTGATTACACCAATATCCTCCTCAGACAATGATTTTGTGAAAATATTGTGTTCACCCTTTATCTAATTTATTCAAAATAATATTTTACGAACCTATACTTTCTTTTGCCGCGTAGTTTAAAATATAATATTTTGTCTGTTTCTTAAATTCTTATTTTATCTTTAGGGAGCAATAGCACGCTTAATTTTATTTCTTTGAACAGAGAAATGCCACTATGGCGTTTTTTATGTAAATGTTTTATAAAGACGTATAAGTATTTCATACATCAGAGTATGATACTTTTTATTTTTTGTCTGTTCAAAACCACTAGGTTCCTGGTAAAGAAAAATCAACAGACTGACTGTTTTTCCCTGTAGTCAAAAGATATGAGAAGTGTAAAAATTCAGTAAAAAGAGGCTATTGATAGGCGTCAGTCAAATCCACTTTAAGGTTTAATCGATTTAACCGAGAGGTTTTTTATATATAGTAAGTGTTATCGAAACTTTTATAGATATATATTTGTTATAACCTATTGAAAATCATCTGCAGGACTACATACAACTTTCCAAAATGATCCCCTGAGCAATTTAGTACGACTTAAACTTTGACAACGCGTCTTGCATCCATTTAGGACCAGTTGTATTTTGCTATTTTCATATAATGTAATATATTAAGTAGTTTCAAATTCATGTAAACAAAAACAACCATGTCTCAATTATTGGATAGGCAACTCCCTTCCTCGGATAAAAAACATCTACTTAGCATGTTGATCTACAAGCCACAAACTACATTTTAGACTTTAAAAATCGTAATTTCATTTCATATTGGTTATCTCCTCAGGTCAACTTCGACCAGGCCAATAGAAACAAAGCAGAGCGTCATCAAAACAGGAAGGAATCGATTCATTATCAACCCACAGTGGCTAGCCTTATTAAAAGTCAAGTTCAACATCAGAGAGAAGTCTTGTAGTAAGACATTATTATTGATTTTACTTGTTCTGTCGTCAAATCAATAAACTCTTGGGATATAATTTTGCTCTTGGTATTAACAGGAAATGGAAAGGCAAAAAACGTTTTGGTATTATATGGAAACAATAATGACTTCTAATAATGTACACTAGAAGAATGTCTATAAGATGCCTAAAACATACCCAACAATGGTTCCTGGGGCCAAAATGTGATTACTTTGCTTTGTCGAAAATAGTAACGTTATTTGTTTTGGAAGACAATTACTTTTAAGACTCTTAACTAATTTTCTTGTATAGAGGGCGCATACCATTTCACAAATAATTCTAAACGCCTGAAAACTATCATGAACAACCCTATGTTTGCAACTAGATATGAGAAAGGAAATAATTACTATAAATGAATGGTTTCGTGTTGTAATGCTACCTGATGCTTATCTCAACGTTTGACATTACTGAAAATAACTCACGATTGTAAATTGAGCGCTGCTTAACTCAATTCGCTGGCGTCAGGCTAACGATACGTGTTCTACTGACGATAGTTGTCACGTAACCTAAACTTGGTACTGGCTGTCAGCTGTAAGCGGTTTGTAACCAAACAATGTATTTCCTACTGACTATACGACTCTTTCGGGACCCTGTAATAAAACTCTGGAAGTTAAAAATTCGGGATGCAGACCCCTTTTTAAGGGGGGGGGGGGGGGGGGGGGGGGTTGTATATCCATGTACAAGAAGTTTGGGGCCATTTTTTCACTTTCCAAGGTTTGTTGAGGAGGTAGGTGAAGGGGGTATGTTTTTATTTCTTAGCTCCGGAGAGATAGGGAAGGGGTCTGGTAAAACTGGGGAAGAAGCGTAGAAATTTTAAGTCGAAATGCGCATTTATTTTTTAGGGTTGTTTCAGTCACCACTTACATTTTCTATTCTGATGAACTAAGAAAACACTAACTCATATATATGTTGGGAGTATAAAATCTACGGCAATGGCCTTGGTAAGACTAAATGACATACTAAAATAACGCAATTGTTTCTGGGAAAATATTCCGATTCTGACTACTCGGACATAAAAGAGTATTGTAATCGACAGCAACCTTTGTCGTTGATAACCTTCTGCCTATCAATAAGGTTTATCTGAAAGTACAACGACAGAAAGACGCTGCTGTATTGATGGTAAAGGGTCACATTAAAGTAGAATTCCCCGATTATGGATCAATTAATTATCTCTTGGGACATATAATTTCCATTCGGTGTGAGTGGAAGGAGAGAAAAGAGCTTTGAGATATACTGTATGAAACACACCGGCGGCTGGAAGCGCGTCTACACAAAAGCACCAGTTTCAAGAGTATTGACGATTATCTCTGGGTCAGCACTCAGTGGGTCATTAGGGCAAGTTGTAACTAGTGCTCCGTAGTAATAGTCTCTTAAAGAGAACTTACAACTTGACATGCCAATTATATAAATGTTGCTCTTTAATTAGTTTAAGATGATTAAAAGATGTAGCATTTGTCATGGTTAAAATCTCCCTTTGAAATATGTGTCTATGTGAACCTTTTTATTTTTGACTTATGAATCATGTAGTTTATTTAGTACCATTATCGATTATTTAGAGCAGATTCCGTTTTTGTTTAACAGCTTCCTTGCTTTCCCTAAAAGAGACATCGGGTGAATATAGAAAATAAGATTTCTTTTCCTATTCAATTATGTACTGATAAAAAACATATGCGATCCATTTTGGTGAAATAGCTGATATTGGTAAACATTATCATACAGCCTACGTGTTTTTACCAGAATTTTTAGGATATTTATAGAAAACACTTTGATCTTTTACAAATTCATCATGTCGCAGTACTGAATATATTATTGGTTGACGCAAGTAGTACTTAATTTTGTTAACACAGTTATGAGCCAATATTGTTCATATAAGTTTTTTTCAACAAATACATGTTCGTGGCACAAGTCATCAAAATGGTACATGATCACCTAAAGTCTTTAAAAGCTTACCAATATATAATTTTGGTATTGGGTCTTTTCTTACTTCTTGATGGGCATATATGTCGGGTTTGTCAAAAACGTTTTGTTTTTGTGAAATACGTGACATGTATGTTCATGTAATGCAATGTAATGTGATCGCAACATAAGCTGGCATTAGATCAAAACTGATAGTACATGATCTGAGTAACAATCTGTAAGATCTGCCTGAACTTTGTACTATATGTGTTCTACAACCCCAAATGAGCATAACATGTCTGATGTAAATATTAAGAATATTGTAATACATCGTGTATCGTTTTGGTTGTATTTATAATGTAGTCGGTCAGAAAAGTGTGGATAATCTATTGGATTCTCATTAAAACGTTTCTGAATGTTAATATGTAAACATCTTGATATCAAACTAAATTCTGATCTTTCACCAAAACCTGTCATAATGTTCTCTGGAATATTGAAATTATTCGCAAGTGCCTCACACTCTGCAACAACATGTTTTGACCCTAGTTTTGTCGTGGCACGACTATTGCATTTCCCTACTATCTGGAACAACTACGCAGCAACTGACTGCAACGAGTTCAAAATACTTCAGAAAGAATAATTGTTACATTGAAAAAGAAATGTATACACATCCCCCCTGTGCTCCAAAGTCTCGATTGGCTCCGTGTGGAACAGCGCATCACCTACAAGCTGTGTGGAGCTCCTATGCCTTGTGTACCAGTCCTTGTCCGGCCAGGCTCCTCTCTACATATGTGACCTCATCAAAGCTTACACACCAATTCTAAATCTACGTTTGGAAATAAAGACGCTGCTCCATGATCCCATGGTTAAACGTCAGGTTTTGGAGAGATAATTTTTGCCTACAAAAGCCTTGAACAATCTGCCCCAATATTTGGAAACTTGACATTTTTCATTTTATTTATGACTTCAAAACTACTTAATATGACATGTGAGGTATATGTATGTATAGATATTGCTCGTCACAGAATACAGCTAAAAGTGAGAAAATCATATATTAACGTCGCATATTATGGACTAATATAATGACGTTTAGATGTACCGACAACTCATTAGCATACTGAACAAGCCAAAACTAAAATCATAATTCTAAAATGATGGATATTGATTTATTTATATAAATAAAACTATAAACACACTAATGAAATAAAAATCATTAACAAAACAAATTTAATAAATGTAACACATTTTGTCTAGTAGTAGTAGTAGTAAAGAATGTAAAACAAAATATTAAGTAAATGTTGTCATAAATGCAATCCTCTACAATCAAATTTATTACGTTTTACGTAATAGTTCACAATGATATGAAAACCTTTATTTTCGTGATATGAAACAATCTAACAGTTTTAATGAATGTCAGCATGCCCTGAACCCCGTCGAGAAGACGGGACCAAAATAACACGGTTTCGTGAGGTTTAAGAAGATTACATCATAGGAAGTTATTGATCTGTGGTGCTTTCTGACCGGCTCCAAGATTAAGTTGATGTCCCGTTTACCATCATTTGCCAAGGATAAATCAATAGAGTAAATATATCTGTCAGTTCACTGACGTAGGTTCATGCTTGATTTATCCGTCGGGCCCACCGCTTAATCTTTATCGCCCGGTGAGTCATGGATGTTCATCAGTCTAACGTGTAGGAGAAGATGCATATTGATTACAGAATAATTTTGATATTCTATAATTCACAATTTGAAGCATTCTTTGTAAGATGTTTTCAGCCTCCGGTCTTGTCAGTGTCACATGTTGATATATCTACAAGGAGTAAGAGTGATGCCAGGGATAGTAGCTAGTCTACAAGTTTACCGATCATTGGAAGAAAAGTTGAAATGGTCACAGTCTGGATATATCGTGCTCTGCAATTTATGATTATCATTTGAATTATACCTGAAACATCTCATTATATTAATTAAGAATTGACGTGATTCATTGGTTGATTAAATGCTGTTAGCCTGAAAGAACTAGCATTTGATTAATGACAAACACATTGGGGGTTTCTTTCAATAGAATTCGTTAAGAAAAAGTTCAAGACAGTTTACAAGAACACTTGAAGGCTTTTCGGCACTGCTATGTCATCCTTCGAGACTGAATGAGAAACAAGTGAGAGGAAATCTAATACACAGATGACGTCAATCGTTGTAGAGATAATTCATTTAGAGGTCCATTAAGGCAAAAGAACGGTGATAAGTAAATGAACGTGACTTGATGATGCTTAGCGATCTTGTTGATAGAGTGATTGTCATATCAACAACATAAATCTAATTATTTCCGGTGCAGTATTAGGTCAATTAATCATTTCCACACATTTAATTAACTTAATTAAGTTAAATCAAATATTTCACTTTTGGAAAAATTATATAATTCCCCTGCCGGCATAAAAAATTAAGTTTTGATAAATAATTCCACTAAACAAATTACTGTACAAACAACTGTAATAGTCATAAAACATATAAGAATATATAACTGTATAATAAATAGTTTCAACCTTGATTTGAATGTTCTTTCTGTAAACCATTTGTTGTTTTAAATCTGTTTTCATATCTATTTTTACCACTAATTAGCTTTATCAACAGACATCTCTTTCAAAGAACGTTTTTAGATAGGAACAATTAATCAATTCAGTTCAGGGTTTGCAGGGAGCACCAAATATAAAAGAATGTATTCTTGTCAACGAAAAACTAGTTTATAATCAAATCTCTATGAAAACTGGCAAATTACTGATTAATTTGAAAATAAATATCATGGAATTCAAAATAGAAATATGTAAACCTCAACCTTGGTTCCGAACGTTTTGACCATGATTCGAAAACTGATAAATGATCTTTATGACAATATATGATATGTATATGTAGATTGCCAAATGAACAACTGTAAAGGGATCATAATGAAACACTAAACACAAGACATCTTTTTTATCCTTTAAACTTTTAGTTTATATTTTTTTGGTCAATTCTGCAAATGGCATTGTCATGTAATCAAATTTTGGCGACACATGTGGTAGTTGCCAAAACTTTTATCTTTGGTCAAATAATCCATCTAGTAATGAAATATGAATTCATGTTTCCCATATACCTTTATTTTACTTCACATAGACGACATTATGAATGTGTGGCGAGAATAAAAACCATTTTGATGAATATATTAAACCTGTGATTGATACGAGAACAATGAGTGGTACCGTCCAAAGTTAGGTCAAAACTAATATACACAACTAGAATCGTTTTTTTCCATTAGTCTACAATTAATTCTGCAAATATAGATGGTCATTACAGTAAATTTATATTGTTAATAACACAGTTTGTTGAGAAATATTGTCTTTATTCATTCTTATAAAAATATGTTTATCAGAACACAGTCCAAACTTTTGTAAGTTTTCCCTTAATTAAACAATATTAAATCAAATGACGACAATTATTCAGAATAAACATGTATTCTCAGAGATCAAAGAGACGTATTTGATATCGATTTTCAAATTAGAACTTCACCTCTTTTACCACAAAATAATTGAAACTAATGTTCAATTGACACGAAAAGCAAAATATTGCAGTGCTGTAAAAATATGTAATAAATGTCAATGAAATATGTGACATTTCTACATTTGTTTAAGGTATAATAGCACATTGAACGAGTCGACTGCCCATAATAGATTAATAACTCAATTCGTTAATTATTGTATGATGGTGCAGACTATAAATCATTGTCGACACTCAAATCATGCCAAATACGAAAGGAGAAATTGTGACACTTCCTCTGCTCCTGCTTCTTCATACTCCTTTTCGGTTTACGTGGGAAACTTGAATTGATTATTCTAAATATCAGTTAATAACCACTTTTGCAACTACTAATTCGTGGTTTAGAATGAACCAAATAATCACAGGCCTCTATAAAGAGGTCAAATCCAACGTTTAAGTAGAGAACGACTAAGCACTCATTTAGCTGACCACTGATGAAGATTGATTGCCAGATGAAACTAAGAGTACATCTGTACTTATGATCAAAGAAATAGTTTGATATTGGTTTAATATCTATATTACACCCTGCATATCATTTGTATATCACATTTAGTGCATGTGTTAAATGTGTCCGTTTTATGTGGTTCTTTTCTCAAAATAGTGTAAGAAATAATATTATATATTTCTTGTTTAGTTAAAGAACTCCAAATATGTTTAGGTAAAGTATTGTAACCTTGTCTATTATTTATGTATCCAATTAAGAAGCCCCAAGGAACATATCATTCTTAGGGCTTCCACGGGTACTCGAGTACTTGAGCCCTAAATTATATTCTTGGAGTCGAGGACTCTAAAAATAGGTATCACTGTTATTTTTTTAATTTAGTTCAGTCTATTTGTATGAAATGTATGTAGGCTAAACATCAACTCAATATTTGGGGGGTAAGGTAAGGACGGTTGAGCTATAAAAATCCAAAAATCTTTTATTTGGATAAAATTTTGGGTACTTGGGCTCGATTCGAGTCTGACCCCGTATTTACCCGTGAAAGCCCTAATCATACCTAGTCGCACAATATGTACATAAAATGAATAATTTGGTTGCCCTGCCCCAATGTTACGGTAATGACCCTGTTATCTCGCAGTTTCTTTTTCATCAAACATGAAGGCGATCGTGCGAGCAGCCTTGTCTCGAGTAGGATCCATTTGCATCTAGTGAGCAGAAGTGCGTCTGGTGATGCAAATACTACCCTTTTACCTGCGTAGAAGACAGCTAAAGTGGAATATTGTCCAAGTGAATAACACATTTTTTTAACCCCTAGGCATCCTGATTTACAGTATTGGTTTTTAGCATTACATCCAATTATCGCAAAGTAAATTCAACAAAACAATGTGTCTGAAAACATGAAGTTCTCTCTAGCTACATGATTGGAAAATACTTATTGTAAAGCATTCTGCAAGTGCCAATCTTTTTATTCAGAATAGTGTTACAGAACATTTTCATAAATATCACATCAACAGAAGAAATGAAAAGTTTTGGCAAATTGAAACATCGATTTATCAGAAACTGATTTTTTTATTTTTTTTTTTGTAAATTGTTCAAGTTAATGGGTTATATAGCTTCTATTTAAATTTCTAGTTGACGCGTGTGTATTATTTATGTGTAAAAGCGTGAATTATGTTTCTTGTTTTATTTCCTTTAAAAAACATAGTTCTAACCAACCTTGAATATGTTTCATTTGTACCGACACAATCTTGTTTTGATAAACGCGTACGGACACCTTGATATCCAGAAGACCTCAACGTTTAATGGGAATTATCATTAGATATCACTTTGTGTATGCTTGAATATAAGTTTGAAATCCTGTTATCCATTCGTTATGAAAATATGACATAACGTGTGGATAAAGAGAGGTTCAACTTTACATTCCAAGCACACACAAAGTGATATCTAACGATAATTCCCATGGAAGAGAGAATATTATCTTATCAATCAACATGTCATATCTTGGAATAAAATCAGGAAAGAAAATAAATGAATGTAGAAGAAAAATAAATAGAGTCCGTTTCAATGGTATATTGGCTATCGGAAAACCTGCATGTCTGCAATCTCAATGGTACTGAGGAACTTTTGGATATATTGCATGGCATACACAGGCGATGTATATGTACTTTAAGCACAAGTTTCATTGATGTTAGAATATGCATGGCATTCATTGAAGGTTGGAACAAGATCTACGTAAGGTGCCATTTCCAATGGTAAAGCGGTTTTGATAAAACTGCATGCCAATCAAATCTACATTAAGCACTATGCCAATCAAATCTACATTAAGCACAATCATCATGGTATAAGTAAGAGAATTGTATACACACGAGTTGTGAACAAGATCTACATAAAGCACGAGTTTCAACGGCAGTAGGGGATGTGATAGAAACTGCATAACATACAAAAGTGTCTTGAACCAAATCTAATCCGCCAGGTAAAAGTACACATAAATGTTTGTTAAAATGTACTTAAACTTAATATCTAAAAGATCTGTTATGTAATAAGCAAGGTCACGTCAACAATAACACATCTTTGCAGTAGTGTGAATAAAATGGTTGGTATCTTGTTAATATTTTGTTGTTATCTTGTTTAATTTTGGCAGCGGTGATAACGTTTAATGACCCTTCCATGTTTAATTACTGCACATTGAATATGTCGTCCTTGTTGATGAACATTTATGTTATAGCAAAATTAATTTTGGAAAAAATCATTAACATAAAATATATTTTTAAGATGGGTCCCGTCCGTCCGTCCGTCCGTCCGTCCGTCCGTTACACTTTGTGTCCGGCTCATAACTTTCTAACTTATCAACCATTTCAATTCAAATTCGTCATGGACATGAAGAAACATATAATAATGTGTCATGAGAAACAATTTTCTGAAAATCTACATAAAATATTTGAATTTTGGAGAAAAAGTGGTAAATTTTGTAAGAAATCTGTTACAAGTCCCGTCCGGCTCATAACTTCTAAACTAATCATCACATATTGATCAAATTTGATATGAGGATACATAATCATCTGAAGGTGTGTCATGAAGAACAATTTTGAAAATATTTTTATAAAATTTTGCTTTTTTTGGCAAAAAATGAGGACTCTGTTGGAAAACTGTTACAAGTCCTGTCCGGCTCATAACTTCTAAACTAATCATCACATATTGATCAAATTTGATATGAGGATACAAAATCATCTGAAGGTGTGTCGTGAAGAACAATTTTGAAAATATTTTTATAAAATTTTGCCTGTTTTGGCAAAAAATGAGGACTCTGTTGGAAAACTGTTACAAGTCCTGTCCGGCTCATAACTTCTAAACTAATCATCACATATTGATCAAATTTGATATGAAGATACATAATCATCTGAAGGTGTGTCGTGAAGAACAATTTTGAAAATATTTTTATAAAATTTTGCCTTTTTTGGCAAAAAATTAGGACTCTGTTGGAAAACTGTTGCAAGTCCTGTCTGGCTCATAACTTCTAAACTAATCATCACATATTGATCAAATTTGATATGAGGATACATAATCATCTGAAGGTGTGTCGTGAAGAACAATTTTGAAAATATTTTTATAAAATTTTGCCTTTTTTGGCAAAAAATGAGGACTCTGTTGGAAAACTGTTACCAGTCCTGTCATTCTCATAACTAAACTAATCATCACATTTTAATCAAATTTGTTATGGAGATACAAAATCATATGTTGGTGTGTCATGAAGAACAGTTTTGAAAATATGTTTGTTTAAATATGATCAAATTGATCTTGGAGATCCAAATACATGTACATAATACATAAATTCATTCGTTTGATTTTAATGTTGTCAGTTAACTCGAATTATGCCCAACAGTGAACATAAAGTTGGTATGATTTAGTTTTTTTATTAGAATAGTTTCTTTCATATTCTGGAAAAATTGTGTTATTTTGTGCGACAAAAGTTAATCAGCAATATGATAAGGAAAACCTATACATATTGTGCAATTTGCGGGGGATATAGCTCGACCATGTCAGCTGCTTGTTTTAAATTAAAAACACTTAAAATTACTGTTTGAACGATGATTAAACTCATGGTCTTATCAGTTTGAGAATACGCCATCAAATACTCTTAAAACATATTTGTTATTGAAAATCTAAAATATGATAAATTCAATTTAAGTGTCTACTTTCCTTTGCCTGTTAGTTGACGTTAATCACCAGTTTTAATGGTGTAAAGAGATAAAACCTGCATGACATGAACAGCATAAACCTAATCCCTGAAAATCACTGGTTGCAAAATGTTAATGCAATGGGTTGTGTGTACTATACCATTACTCAAACGCATCCATTTATTATCAAACAATTGTTTTACTAATGCATATTTTATTCCTTTGTTCAGATGTATATGTATCTTGATACACATTAATAAAAGTTTCTTCGTTTGTATAATTCATACACTTAGTTTCCCTTTCAAATTTTTTTATTTTTCTGTATATGCAATGTAAAACATCTTTCCTTCTGACATTAGTGTAACAACTTATGTGAATAGAAATGTGATATGATTATTTCAAATTAAAGATGTGCACACTATGGCGATTAGGGATGACTAAAGAAGTTTCCAAAGTTCTTTCGAAACACATATTTACCATTCATGAAATATACATGTATTTATCATATAAACTATGCGTGCTTAACAAAGCTCAAAAAGGATTTTACCACAATAATTGATACTCCATCATGACTGTCAAGACAGGCGATATATATATATAGTCCCTCACATAAATCTTCTAACAACAATTATCAACAACTACTTACCACCTTGCATAATTATTCTTTTAGTAGGTAAGTGGTCATACTCGCATGCGTTTTTGAGGAAATTTAGCTAGCTATATAGAAAAGAAATCGTAAGATTGGTAGAAAAATACTTTGTCGAAAGTTTGACATCATATTTACATGTTTTATTCAACACTAAACTACTTAATTCGACGTACAAAGTGCAAAAGTGCCATAGGTTTTAACGAACCCGCTTTCGTTGACATCATATTTATGTCTGTAGGTTTTATATCGCGTCTCAGTTACCGCAATTGCGTCCGATGGGTATTAACTTGGGCGACAACAAGTGCCTGAATCGGAGAAAAAGAAAAGAAAATCGTGTCGTGCGGGACAAATACGGCTTTCAAGCGTATATTTAGGAACAGGAAATTGTGATATTGCCACACTTGATTCGCCTTCATGTCGACATGTCGGGGCTTACGTTTCGGTCATTTTGTAAACTGGTTCCCCTTTTGATGAATTTCGATCTTCTCATAGTTGGTCGCAAAACATTTCTAAAAATATCACAAATGTTTTTTTAAATATTGCGGTTTGAATATTGGTCTATAAGGGAAGTGAATAAAACATCGTTATTCTAAAATATTACAATGGCATGATTATCCGGGTTACACAAGTACAATGTACACAATTACATGAGACGATATTCCATTATTGACAAAGAAAGATCTAAAGACTTCAAATAACATGGGCATGCCCGGCATCCATACAGGAATCAGGGGACCAAAATAACATGATTTTGTGAGGTCGAAGGAGGATTACTTATCAGGATGTTATTGATCTGTGGCGCTTCCTGGTCGGCGAAAAGATTAAGTTCATGTCCCGTTTACCATCATTTGCCAGGGATAAATCAATAGATTTAATATATATGTCAGTCCACGGATGTAGGTTCATGCTCGATTTATCCAATGGCCCTCAACTTAATCCTCATCGCCCAGTGATTCATGAACGTTCATAAGTTAACATTGTTTATTTAATGACAAAATGAGTATGTTAGTTTGTAATTTGAAATTTAAATCATGTTTCACATTAATTTAATTTCTTCCTTGTCTGTGTTCATTGAATAACATACTTTGATAGGTCTATACTTCATGAAATGACATCACACAATCTGTGAAGAATGTTTTCATAAAAAGGGATCTTAAGTGTTAAAAAACGATACAAACCAATGTATTTTTAATCTCTCTGCTTTTGACTTCTTGTATCAATAATTATTGTAAAGTACATCAACATTAGACACAAATGACTTAAAACTTGTTTATTCTATTTCTCCAAACGAATCAGATACTCTCATATACATCAGATTCGTTTTTGATATAGGTATCCAGATAATGAAAAGAATACAATAAGGACATGCAATTACATTGTAAGAATCATTACCTTTTTTCTGATAAAGAACAAAATATTTTCCTACTCTATAGATCCAAAATTTCATAGAAGCACACATTCAATTCTCAGAGTTGACCTAAAACTGGCAGAGAAATCCAGTTAGAAGAACGATGGGATAACACAATTGTGTGATGTTGGGCCGGTTATATCATTCAAGCATATTGATTTTACACAGTGCCCCACTCTGTATATCCGCTTAAATCAATGCGATCTTCACAATGACCTTACTCAGCAGGTCATCGATTGAATTTCCTCAGAAGATTTTCCCGTTCACATTTATAAATGAATACAGGTATTTGAATGGCTAATTTAACATAACACTCGAAAGAACGATGACGGCAAAGCTAGGGAACACTTAACTTGAATTGCATATCAAGAAGTTGTCCTTACAAGTATTTGACTAAAACAAGGCATTGCAAATTTAAACATTGTTGAAATAAAGTGAAAGGCCATAAATAAAATACCATTCATAATTTATTTATTTTTTTATCCTTCTGATCTGAAGGAGACAATTGTAATTTGCTCTTACTAACACTGAATATGAAATACTTTGAATAATATCAATTTTAACTTGTTAATTGATATCAATGAAACTTAAAATCTTAGCTGAATTTCAACATATTGCATCTTCATGACTTGTTTTTTTGTTTTTTTTTCTTCCGTACAGGCACAGTGTCTAGGTTTGAAATCAATAACAATATTATCAAACAATAAAACTAAATTTGTAAATAGATGAAATATATGATTCAATCTGATCTTGCCGTATGCAAGTACAGCATTATCCGTTGTTTCTACAGTTCCTTAAACCATGTGCATTAAACACGGCAGTGGTCCAATGTGCAAGGTTGTATCCATAAAAGATAAAATGATTAGATCAAGGAATGCATATTGCATCAAGTAAGTAGCGAAAGCGCTTCTTTTGATTATACCTATGAATATTGGGCATTCTTGCATTACAAAGGCAACAAAGGACAAATGTTGAAAATGTTTCTTTCCATATTCTAGTTACTCTGACGAGATATCAATTATAACAGTTTCACACGGGCACAATCTTCTTATATCAATAAACTGGTGGTCAATACTCTGTGAAAGCAAAGTCTAAGATTAAATAAGTGGAACAAGTACGTCAGCAGACAAAGATTCTCGTCGTCGTCAATAACGATTGTTTGATACACACAACTACTGATACCTCGAGGTATCCTCTTGATCTACAAACTATGTGCACTGGAAATGATGGATGGGTCCTGTATACATAAATCCTTGAATTGATTATACCATAAGGAATCAGTGAATAACACCATATCAAAACTGCTAGAATGGAACCTGGAATTAATACTGTGGCATTATGAATGTTATTAGTTTGATGAATTAATGTTTAAGTTATAGCCCCTGGATATGTGCTTCACCTTGTCAAAATAATTATTCAAAATTGCAAAATAAAAATACAAAACTTTTACTTTTTATATAGTATCTGTAAGACACAAGATAAAAAGTTGACTTACAAAATGTCAAGCATAAGTTAAGCATATATTCCAATCATTTTCTTATGCAACTGGCCAAACAAATGAAAATTCATTTTTACCATGATTGAGAAAAGGATATTGTTATATTGACTGTGATTGTGATCTGTGACTTATGATAAATTAGTTGTTGATAACATAAATATATATTGAAATGGTTGTGATGTTTTGAAAAGTGTCACTCTTAAACTGAAAACATGACTTTGAATTAGATAAACCAAGCATTAGTAGTTGGCAGTTGAAATTGTAAAACATATCGTTGTCCGAGAGTTTGTACAAATTTGTCACTGTTTCTTTTCTTGAAAACAGTGTAATTAGTTGAATTAATACTTCATTATTTTTATTTCTATTTCTTTTATCGTAACAGCAATCGTTTTGGACCAGGTATGTATTATAGGTATTTATACTATTTAACATTTGTAGATTCGGAGGAACTGCCAAATATTAAGTCTGAAGAATCTACACCAACTAAAACTGGTATATAAACCTTAGCAAAACCTTCTTGTTGTATATCATTGAAAACTTTTCTTTATTTCCTTTCAGTCAACTATAAATAACGCAATACAATATTTCTCTAAACAGTGATCAGTTGTTCCATAAGTGTTGTTTACGATAATCCTAATATTATTGTGTTAGCAATTTTTCAATCAGCTTTTTTGTCAAATTTGATTAAATGATTAACAGTATCATTCCATCTGGTTTTTAGCTTACAGACATTGCTGAAATCATTCATAATTCATGACACTTATATGACCTTTCATTATCATTTTGTCAAATATTTATGTAAACTACCAATGACTTCAGGTAAGAAATGAACGACTAACGATTCGGTTTCAGCATGACACTGTTTATCCAAGTAAATTCTATATACCAAATAATTTGATTAAATAAGGTACATAGGGTATATGAAAAGTAAGGTTTGACAAGCCAATGGTTTTTTTGTGTTACATGTTGATGTATTTGTTATTGTAACAAAGCCAATTTCAAATAGTGATTCATTCATAAAAGTTGAAAAAAATTGAAATTTTAGTTACGTGTTTCAGATGTCAAAGTTGATTTGCTTTGTTGACTACTACAGTTCTCTAAATGGCTGCAGTTTGATGTTAATTAATACCAAGAATTATTATTAAGGTTATTCTGATAAGAAGCAGTTAACAGCCAAAGGTTAATCAATTCGAGATTCCAAAAAGATGTAAATGTCACTGTGTATTACGAAAATTTCAAACCTTTCATGCACGATTTACTTATAATCTTACTGATGAAGGTCTCAAATAGCATGTTTTGATGGCAAGTATTCTTAGATTTATTAACCATCATGTCAGGAATATTTTTAAATATTGTTTGTGTCTGTAATCGTACCATTGCCAAGTGGCAGGGCATGACGTGAATCTATTATTCGAAAAAAAGTGTCTCGCTCGAACCCGGCGTAAAACTAGTTCCGTCATAAGGGGCGTGACTGAATGCGATGTGACGTCACGAAATTAAGTTAATACAGGTATGATCTGAACTTCTGTTTCAGTGTTCAGCAAATGAAGTATACGCAAAGCAAATGCCATTTATTTGATATTTTTTAAAGTATTTTTCTTGCCACATGGCACTCAATTAAGTATCTTCAAAACGCAACATATCACAAAAACAATGTCTCTAAATCACTAGCCGTATAACTTCTGAGAATGTTTAAACGGCGGAAATCCCTCAGCACCCACTAGTTTTTTACATTGTCATGTTTTAACTTATTATTTTTATTTTTCTTATATACCTATATCTATAATGTATTTTAATGACCTATGTGTCTCGTAGGCCTAAGTAGGCCGGCAGGTGTACTTTTATAAATGTATCAATTATGCTGTAACCTGTATTGTACAATCCTGGTGACAAAATACTAAAATAATTTTCTTCTTCTTCTTCTTCTTCATATTCCTAGTCAACAAAATAATACATTAAAGGTAAAAAAGTAGAAATATTAAAACTTACAACACACGATATATGATAAAATAACAAAATATATTTAAATAAATATGCAATCATAGGTTTTGAGACTGTAAAGTGTTATCTGTCAATATAAGGAACTGTTCTTGTAATACCCTAACTACATTCACCAGTATGCTAACATTCAACAATTGAACAGGGACTACAGAAAGAGTCATTTAAATTAATTACTTGTGTAAATTCAACACCATAATACCTATGGATATGTCGTAGAATTTAAACAAATAGGTCTAATACTGCACATATATCAGGTTGGGTAAGAAAAATTACATTTTAAAAGGATCGTGCAGTTATCAACTTTCTGATTGACAAAAACAGTGTTGACGCATTTGTATTTGACACTCTCAACAATCATATACATGTAGTTGCCGTTCTTGCCTTACTGTTAGATGTTATATTAGAAGTGTCTGAACATTCATATATTAAGGTTGCAAGACCGTGTTGTTGCACGTAATTTGAAACTTGAAACCTGTTGCTGTGTTTGATGACAATGCACTGCTTACATTATATCAGTTTTTATATCTTCTTTCTTTCAGGCTTTGAATTCCTTTGAATAGTTTTATATAATATTTCTAAGGAAAAACATCTGTTATTCAATGCGCTTCAAAATAAATATTACCATTTCTTGTCATAAGTGTCATTTCAGTGTCTCATAAACATGTTGTTTACTTGCTTTTTAGCTAACTTTTATTAATCGAATAGAATAAACTAATTAACAGGGTCATAAAATCTGGGTTTTTTTACCTATACAAATACAATTTAATCAATTGAAAGGTTCTGTTGTTAAATGTAAGCTTCATTCATTAAACAAGCAAGAGATAATAATGTTTCGAAATGTCACACGTGTACTCGGTCAAATTAATATCTGTAGAAAAGATAATTTCATTTAATGAGTTAAAAATAATTTTCTGATAGAAAAAGTATAGTTTTATATTCACTCGCTAACTTTTTCTCAACGCATCTATGATCGTATCAAAAGCAATTTAAAATTGAAATTCCTAAATGATAATGTCAACTACATGTAAATGCTTGAAACAATCTATTTTTGTTGAAAAGACAGAAGGTCAGGTTAAAGGTGTCTATATCGATTTCCTGACTTGACTTTGACAGAATTATCTATGGTTTCAGTTCGATGTCTGTAATTGTATTTTTGAATCATTTCTTATGTTTTGATGCTTTGCAACAGTTCATAAATAAATGAAAGACAATTACATGTATAAGGAATTTGGCTAATATCATGGATTTAAACCTGGCTGTTAATATTGGTCACATTTTGAAATCTCATAACACAAACCAATCATTCATAATAAGAGAACAAATTATATAGATTCACATAAAGTTAATTGGCGGCCATTTATGTGTGAACGCCTTAAATTCATTTTGCGTAAGAAAAAGGAATCGCATGGCTGAACTTTAGATTATATATTTGGTTTAATAATGCTTCATTTGGTTTAGTACATTGTCTTTCAGTGGGAATCATTCATTTTCATTTTCCTGACATATTCTTATATTCCCCATAAAATCGTGCTACTGCCCCTTTAAAGCTACAGTTTTGACGATATTTTCAAGCACCTGTTTGGTCAGCATTCAGTTGGCAATAAAACAATCGAATTGTAGTTGCGGTTTCGAAACATACTTTATTAATGTGACTGTAACTTGAAGTGTCAATATTATTACAATCCATTGTTCTACTTGCTGCTGGAAGTAGAAAATAGCAGTTTAATTTGTTGAGTTTCAAAAACATCACAAACAACGCCAAACTGAAAATAACCTAATAACTTAAATGTTTTGGTCTGTAACATTCTCATATCATCAATTTGCACAAATGCCATTACTGTTTTGTCATAAATATAGAACATCCAGATCATTGTACTAGTGATGACACTTATACCTGTGAATATAACTTGCATCCATTTCACCCATTGCACAAATATGCATTTCCTTTTTCTTTGCAAATAACATTGTCGAAATGTTGTTTAATCAAACTGATGATATCAATATAAACAAGATGTGTTTGTGAAACACGAATGCCCCCGGATGCATATGTCAAGTATCAAAGACCTAGCTCCGACCAATCAAAAGTTATGACCAAGGTTAAAGTTTTTGTGGACAAACGGACAGACAGACGGACAGACAGACAGACGGACGGACAGACGGACAGGTGAAAAACAATATACCCCCGGAATCTCCGATTCGGGGGCATAAAAACTATGGAGTGAATTAGAAACCATTGCATCAATTAATCTGTGACAGGTATTTACCTATCGTCTATCAAGAATGTTAAAAATCTTAATGACAATGAACACATACAATTTTACCTACATAACATTACACTACCATCTCTATATACTGTCTACATGTTTATAAGCGATACAATTCCCGCTATAACATCGAACATAAAACAAACATGGACAAAACGTAGCCCTTCATATCATCAACAATGGTGTTAAAGGGTATGAAATGCTTGTTTCAGCCCTCTCACAATAGAAGTCTTCTCACGACAAATAGATTGAAAAGACAAAGTGTATCTTAAATGTCATGTGAATCTTTGTTGAGACAATTATAGAGATCATTTAAAACCTTGAATTTGTGTAACTGTAACAAGATATTGATATAATTTCAATTTAAGATCGATAACCATGTTCGTAAACGGTAATAAGATTTCCAAGAACACAGCCAGATACCATTATCATGACCGAAAGAAAAAGATTTAATGTAAAAAAAGATGTCATTATTTTCATGCAGAATTGGTAGTTTAATACGCTATCATATATCATTTCTAATGTTTGTGACGGTTCCAACTAGGAAGAAGGAAGTGAGTATAAAAACTGATGTTTCCAGCAGGCTACAACATGTGATCGTAACCACCAGCTGTTCTATTAGATGGTTGATACAATAGCAGACATGTATCTTGACTAAATGTGTTTAGATACATTCTTGGGACATACTTGTGTCATCCCATTAAGCCTTCCTTTTGGGGGTTATATTGTTTGCTACAATCAAACGCAAGTGAAGAACTATAAGGTAGAAATAATTATATTTCTTCACGCAAGCTGTATGAAGATAATATTTTGTTAATTGTGTTCTGAAAGTTTTTTCAAGGGGATACATTTGTAGTTGGCATAACTCATGCGCTTATGAATAAATGCATTGATGAACTGAGTGAGTATTATGCTAGAATTGTAGTATTTGGAAGACAATTATACTAAGGAATAATCATCTTCTTTCTTCTAAATGTATGATAGGATGTTCAACTTTAATATAATGTGTGTTTTGCGCCAACTGACGGAATACCAAGCGCAGTTGAGACAACAGCCGGGTCGAGATATACGTACGTGCATTGCGTGCGCTTGAGTGTTTATGTCACATTAGACAGTTAAAACACATTAGCTGCGTTAATATCTAAGAACAATAACTAGCTATGAATAGTTAGAGACCTTATTTGTGGCATTACAGAAGTTGCAATGATTGCAGGTGATGCCAGCATGCCTGGTATCAAGACGAGAATCAAGAGACCAAAATAACATTGTTTAAGGAATATTGCATCATAGGAAGTTAGTGATTACTGGCACTGTCTGTCCCGTTCAATGATTAAGTTGGTTTCCCGTTTACCATCAGGGATAAATCAATAGATCAAATATATTTCCACTCCACTGAGACAGGTTTGTTCTTTATTCATATATCTGACCCGTGAGTCATATCAATTCATGAGACAATAGTGCATTCTCTCCCCACAGAGGCAGATCAAGTCATGTTGATTTAGCCTCTGTTCTATTACGCCGAAATCCGTGGATTCCGGCAGTTTCCCCTGGCGGAAAAAACTTTCATCACAATAAATTTGAATTTCTTTATCAAATATCAACGCTTCTAGCATGGAAAGGGTGGATCATTATCACAATGCCTTTGCCTTGTTTCAGTAGCCAAAATGATGATTTAAGAACAGCGTCGCTGATTGCACAACTAATTTTGTTTACCTCCAATCAGGCATCTCCCATTCTATCCCACAAACTCGTCGTAATAGAACAGAGGCTAAATCAACATGACTTGATCTGCCTCTGTGGTGAGAGAATGACAACAGTGTTGCATATTTGCTTGTCAAAATATTTGCACATATATGGCTCTGCAATAAATTATTGTTATTTACTTAACGAAACAACCCGTTTATGTAATTGATAAGTATTGTCCTTGTTGAATCGTGGCTGATTACTTGAAATATATTATATCTGATTTATCTTTAGGTTTTCTTTCAAAACATTCTACGAAGAAACAACTCGCGCGTTTTTGCTAGAATAACCTGAAGGCTTCCTGCTCTTAGGGCTGAAATAAGTGAGAGGAAACTCAATACACAGAATGACGTCATTCGCTGTAGAAATAACTCAACTGCCGCTCCATCTAGGCAGTGAGAACAATGATAAATTAATGATTCAGTGTATTTAAGAAATATTTGGAAGATAATGTGATATGAGGAAAGCTATACTCATGTATAGACATGTAAAAACATGCTTGAATTTTATAGTGCTCGTGCCGTTTTGAAAAACTGGATTAAACACTATTTCTCTTTACATGCCTTACATAACTGTCAATAGTGTAAACACGTCCAAAAACATGAAATCAAATCATGAAAGCAATTGTAGCTTTATTAAATAGGAAAACCATTTATTCAATATGACATGCGCCATTCCCAAGAAATGCATATATCGGCAAATGTGTTATACATCGCAGTTCCTTAATGCAACATCATGATAATGATCAAGAAAACAACAATAGATCCTCTGAAGATAAACATGTGAGATCATCTAATGCATATTGCCCCAAGTGAGTAGAGAAAATTAGTCTGGTGTCGCAGACACTATCCGAACGTTTACCCGTGTGTAGCATTATTAAAAACATAGAAAATATCATGTCCTTATGAAGTAACACCCCTAATGACAATTTTGTCTGCATATCACGTGATATAGATTTTTAAAAGGGTAATTTAAAGGGAAAAAGAGATAAAACATGTATGTGTACCAAATGAGGATGTAAAGGATTAAATCTAGACACATTATTCATACAAAATCGTCTAGAAAAATCTCAGTTTGCGCAAGTAAAACTTACTTGTTCAAAATGATCTATGAATCAAATAATCATAGACTTCTCTTCTCGTTAAGAAAAGTATTTTTTTGAACTCATAACCACCTTAACGCGTAAACTTGTGCATTTGTAAATAACAAGGGTATCGCGAGGTGATGAGAAAACGTAAACATTCCTAATGTGACAATCAATTAAGAAAGCTCGGTTTTGTTATTATTTATCGGTTTATTGCAATACGGAAAACATACCTATTCATACACACTTTTAATTTTTTTAATATATCGAACTAAATAAAATGGTTTTTTTAAAGGTTTTTAAGAAAGTTTGATATTGTGTTGTAAAATACCTCAAATATGCATACATGTCATAAACATTGATTGGAACATCTCCCTCTCCAAAACGGCTAATAGCTGAGCAATAATTATCGTTCTTCACTCATATTAAGACAAAATAGCATGCAAAGTCTAGAATTTGAAAAGTTCCAATGTACTGCAATACGAATATTAAGAACGCTACCCATCCTAACAGCCAACAATCGTTTTCATATCTATACATGATTTAATTGGCCCCATGTGTTTCTCAAATTTGGTAGATTTGAGCATTATGATAAATGCCGACAAAGGATAATGATTGAAAGTATTTTTCATCCAGGGTTTTTTCTCTGACAAAATATCAATTTTAACAGTAGCACACTGGCACAATTCCCATATATCAACAGAGTCCTTGTCGATACAGAGTAAAGCAAAGTCTAACACTCAATCAAGGAAGCATACATGTACGTCACTAGACGGTGCTCACAGGCGTCTATAACGATTTCTGTAGACACACAATTGCTGATACCTCCAGTTATCCGCTAACTCTCGGTGCTGGGCAAAATGATGAAATGATCTTCTTGTATGCATAAATCCGTGAAACCGATATGGAATAAACTAAAAGAATCAATCCATGATAACGTATCATTAATGCTGGAATAGAATGCCTTTAAAATGACTTTTTTTGGTTTTGGGGAAAAGGTTTTAAAATATTAGGTATACAGTAGAGAAGTCTATATGAAAATGTGAGTTTATAACCATTTCTATCTGTTCTTGTTCTGAAAAACTTGCAAAAAGAAACAAAAACTTGAAATTGGATTTTATCATGATTAAAGACTGTTGCTTGATTTTAGTGAATAATTTTGTAGTTTTGACCTAAAAAGTAAATATATAAAACTTTGCCACAGAGGACTTAATATTTGTCTCATGTATCATCTTCCAAGTGAATAGATGTCTTAGCTTAACATTCAAAGACTTGATATCTGTATTGCTTTGGTTGGGACTACAGTTATCTATGCAGAGATTAAATCATTGCTAAGTCAATGTGTTAGTGCGGAAAGTTAATCTGACCGTGTGGCCTGGTCACCTAGTAATCAATTCTTGTTACAACCAATCAATGCAATTGTTATCCTAGTAAATATTTATTTAATCGGTGCTCCAGAAGCCAACTGAAATAACAGTGGAATATCAAATACCCTTGTGACAAATTTGTTCTTGTTGATCTTAGAAAATCTAATGGTGTCTGTGGGCGTTGATGTTTAACATTGTTATTGTTAACTCAGAATCAATACATGCTTGTCAGGATTTGAATAAAAGTCAAAATCAATTAGATCTGAGTACATATACAGATTTATAAAAATCAAGTTTTGGAGTGGTGACTATTGCTGTTAGATAAACCTTGTTGGTTTGATAAAAGATGTTTTTTAAAATTCAGCTGAAATATTTCCAATGATCTTGACCTTATTCTCAAACATTTTTAACACTATCGACAAGTCTTTCAGGAAAATAGTGATAAACAATTCGTTTGCTTTGTACTTTGGGTTCTTGAAAAATTAATTAACTAGAAAAGTACATTTAAACCTTACAATAGATTTCGGGCAATAGAAAGGTAAGCCTTTCCCAACAGAAACTTAGGCCCCCAGTGATGATGAAAAGTATGCGTTAGATATGACATACGTTAAAATTAATTGAATTTGTAATACTTGCATTGTTAAAGCCTTGAAAGAGAATGAAAGGGTGGATACGACACAGACATATCGTAACCTTAATTTTCATATAATTATATTCTTTTTTTTTTCATAATAGGATTTGTTGATTTGCCGATTCATTGCTTTTAATGTGAAAGTAAACTTTGATGAATCACAATATAACAATTCAATAAAAACAGCTAAGAGATCTTTCTAAAAACAACTGAAGCTTCCTGCTCTTAACACTACTACATTGTATGCAGTCTGTTGAAAATGGATGTTTTGAGAAATCTAATACACAGGATGACGTCAATCGCTGTAGAAATGACTAATCTTAATATCGATTTAAGGTGTGAAAACGATAATGATTTACTGACGTTAGGAGATAACGATGATATAATAATGGCTATGAAGACTAGACAGGAAAAAAATCCAATTAGGAAAAGGTTCACATTTTGGCATATTGATATACCTATATTGAGTTAAAGATATTTAAGAGTTTACATCTATAATTCCCTTATCAAAATAAGGTACATGATGTTCAGAGTGTTGATTCAGATTTCACAGATTTCCTATCCTTAAGTCTCTTGAAAACATTACTAAATGATATGTAATCTTAACAAAATAAAAAACAATATAAATAAATAACCTGTTTATGCTCTTATTAAAATAAGAGCATTGATTCATACTTTAATACATGAGGGTCTTGGCAACATTTATTTCTTAACAATACTGTTCTGGTTATGATGTAATGCCTGACAGAACTATTGCAGAACAATATTATGTTTCCAGCAAGTAGAGAAGATGAATTGGTTGATATGAAAATTATCCTAATGCTTAATTCATAGCATTCAATTATTACAAAAAAATTAAGATGTATAAAAGATGAACATTTGCTTTGAAACTTTAAGACACAACTTATTAAAAAAAGAATCTTTTTTTTTTCAAATATCAATTTTTTAAATATAACTTACATCTTAAATCAAGTAAAATTCCCAAAACTGTTTTCAAGTTGTAAATCATCTCACTCCTTCCAGACAGGTGTCATTGGTCTAGACATCTACTCAATATCAATGCGGCGACTGAACTCCAACTACCTGGCGTATGCTCTATATAATAATCACAAACGTCTGGACATGGTTTGAATCCCTGACAGGTTTCTCTCTTTTTATGACGTTGATATTGTATGAGGAACCGATGCATTAGTTTTTGATCAGACATCAACAAATTTGTCTCATTAAGGATAATGCTCAAAACATTAACAATCTTGAAAGCTATAAACATTGAAGGAAATTGTAATCAAAACAAAGTAAATCAAAATATGAAATAAGTATGCATTTTGTGAACATAATATTTCATTTTGTGATATGATCTTGTCAAGTCTAAGCTATTTATTCTGTATTAGTTTAAATTATAAATCATGGTAACATGCTTCTTCTTACAAAATATTCAAAGGAACGAAAGTTGAACAATTGACACTCATGGGTTTTGAAAGGTTATTGACAGCATCTTAATGTCTCCTGGTGCTCTGACACTGTTAATTATTTCGCAAGATTTGCTAAAGGACAAATAAACAACATGTTTATGAGACATGGATATGTCACCTTATTCTGACAAGCAAGATTTTATTTGATCGAATGAAAGTCTTTACAAAGGAGGAATGTAAGATGTGTATAATCAGTTAAATTGGTCCAGTCGTCGTCCAATACCAATATAAAGAATTTACAAAATTATAAACACACATAAAGCTAAAACTACCATTCCTCTACATTTGTTTATTAATTTAAGTAACCCTTTTCTCTTCTTTTTTTTTATATTTATTTCACACTGACACCCTGGAGATATATTTTCATATGCATAAAAGTTTAATTATTGATGTATGTAAATGAGACAAAGTCCGAAATCTGCTCTGTTTTGGGGATCAAACAATTTTTACCATGGAAATGTGACCATTAAACTGCACAAGGTTACATCAATAATTTGAATTTTCTCGTATACAGACCTCTCAAACAAAACTGTCCAAATGCGCATACAAGTAGTTGGTGTTTCGGGAACGAAACAAAGATAGAAAGGGCAAAATTTCGAAATAAGGGTATCGTGCATTGTTACCAATAAACGACACACCTGAAATACACAGGTAGTTCGGAGAGACAAACACAACGTTACAAATACGAATTGATATTCTAAAGCAATTAGATTATGTTCGCTTCATCCTGTGCCCAGATAATTTTGGTCTCTGAAACACGATTGTTTTTGTCATTTGACGTAATAAAAGATACTAACGTTTTCAATTATCCTATCAAATGACCGAATTTCATGACAAGTAATTAACCATTAAAAAGCTCAGGTAGCAAAAACATTATGAGAATGACGAACTGTTGTCGACTCAAATTATTTTTGTTGGTAAAATCATATTTCATTGGAGTAACAATCAAACATTTCACACACAGAATAAACTTTTTTAAAGTGCTTTTAGCACTGTAAGGTGCCATGCAATAGCTAGCTAATAATTATGTTCTTACAAGTAGATTTCACCTGTTAATTTTTCCTGCATTTAGACATCAGTGATTGTTTTAATTGGCAAACTTTATTTCTCTTGTTTGAAATAATTATTCGTTCTCGTTGCTATGGTTACCTTTCTTCTAACTGTAGGTTATTGATCGATGCACCACAACTTTTCTAATACACCTATTCTTTTTTGCACACCCAAATAAAGTCAGGTGTAAAAAAAATTACTTTTGGCAAATCAACAGAGTTGTAACATGTAGAATTTTTGAGAATTGTTAACGACCAAAAAGGGAATCATGCCATGTCTAGGTTGTTGTATTTTCCTAAATAAACCAAAGTATAGATACTTGTTTGTTCAAATTTTAATGTAATGAAGTCAATTTATGTTTTAACACGTAATAAGAAGAGTGTTGTTAATACTTTTGATCTAGTTAGGTCAAGACATGTATACATAGAGAAGGGTGGATACCTGTTTTCGACAAATATAACTCGACCGGAGAGGGGTATGAGTCAGATATATCCACCCTGCCCTCGGTGCATCGCTCAATACACCTCCTGTTTGAATCGTAGATCCTCCGCTCCGCTACGCTACGCAAGATTCAAACAGGAGGTATATTGAGCGATACATCTCGGGAAGTGTGGGTATATCTATTACTTGTCAGACATACACATCTTTTTTTAAAGTTTCAGTAACTTAAGATCACAATGAATTTAAGCACCACATGTGCTGCCCGCTCATTATTTTCAACATCTTATATTGTCAAACATTGATACTGCCAACTGAAAATGACAGGTTTTGAATTACTGCTCATTGGAAAGGCACAATCGTAACAACATTTCATTTATGTCAATCAAAACTTTGTAACGAGTTTTGTACACAGTTAACCTTTTTATATTTGCATTAATGCCATTATTTGAGCTAAAATAGAAAACTGACAAGTCGTCGACGACCAGATAATAATGTAAACCAATATATGATGAACGTTAACATCTTATTATGGCACAGTCTATCAATCAATGTCATTTTGTGTTGACAGTCAACACATGCTCAAAATATTCAGGAGCATGATAGATAGATAGATTTCAGAGCAAATGGATGAAATTAATCCGTATGCACAGAAGCATTAATTGGATATTGAATAATCTAATTTAATCACAAAGAAACTATATTCAACAAGATGATAATAACAGAATAAGCTCCGTGATAGAGGAATGTTAGTGTTTTAACTGTTGGAAAATATCTTTTTTTCACAAGGAGTACTGCATAAAATATGTGTGCAGAGAAATTACAAACGATATATACAGATGCGATATTCCTAATGCTTCTGTTGATAAGATCATGTGGACCAAACCAGAAGAGTCAATTAAATGAGACCATTCGAATTGTTCTAATTAGTTTACTTCGATAATTTAGAATGTGAAATAGTCTAACTTTTGACATTTTAACCAGGACAAAGGAAGAAAGGTTGATATATACTTAATCGCATTTAGTTATGATTTTATTG
This sequence comes from Steromphala cineraria, assembly GCA_916613615.1. Classification (NCBI taxonomy): domain Eukaryota; kingdom Metazoa; phylum Mollusca; class Gastropoda; order Trochida; family Trochidae; genus Steromphala; species Steromphala cineraria. The sequence continues at coordinate 17,857,200 of OU744731.1, read as the reverse complement.
ATGATTTTACACTTTACACACATGTATGTAAGTTTTTGAATATCTTTTCTAATCCATCTTATTTTTCTGGATGTATTCTTTTTTTAGTTGATTTTAAAAAACAAATTGAAAACCTTGGCTTCATTTTGCCACCTTGTTTTTATAATTTCCAAGGGATCATGCATGTTTTGCAGCAGAAATCTTGCACTATAATCTTGTTTAAATTTTGTCATTGATCAAGAACAGACTGAGTCATTTCAAAGGCATCGGGAACAACAATCACCTTTTTAGGCGTTTCTGATTTTATCATCGGCTGAAATGTTTCATATGATTTCATATGTGTATACCTCAGGGAATCTGCAGGAAATCAGGGAAATCGTTTTATTTTAACAGGGGTTTTATAAGCATCGATCTAGATCTTTAAAGACAGATTGCGTGTTAAAATCCACAGTTCTGTGTTACATGTAACCTGTTTTGTAATAATTTCAAGCTTTGGATTGATTTCCCTTTTGTTTTGAGTTTCTCGCACCTATCAGACAAAAATGAAAAGGAATACCTAATACCTAACGGTCATTTTACATTTTTGATAACGCATTCGGTCAACCGAAGTATATAAATAATGAATGAAAATTAAGACTGGAGACGTTACAAAATCAAATATTTAATTTTAGTGATATATGTAATATATATTTTTTCAGCATTATGCTTAATTGACTGACTCATATTTGAATCATTTCCACAGTCTATAAGAAATGCATCCATACAATTATTGCTTAACAATTAATATTTACGGGTCATTGCTCATGTAATAATCATTACTATATGGGGAAAATTTGTTCTGAACGCTTCTTGATAATAAAATGTATTTGTAAAATGTTTGCAGATTAATAAAATATCTAAAACGTTAAGAATGTTCATTGAATAAATGCAATGCAGATCATATTCACTCTATCTGGTTAATCTTTTATAAAACCATAAACCAAAAAATCAATTTATACTAAATAACTTATAATAGAGAAATATGATGTTTTATATTAATATTTAAACAATCCAACCTTCGTTTGGAGGCATTACTCCAAAGAAAACATATTTGTGATATTTATGTGTATACCTATCTTTACCAAGAAGCAGATTTTATTAACTGACTTGCTTGATGCATGTTCAGTTTCCAAAATTGATTTGATAATGATTATGGACAAAGACACAGCTTGATAGAGTAATTAGGATAATTAAACTGAGTGCAATACAGCTCAATATCAAACTTATGGCATTCTTTTAAGGGAAATATATATATATATATATATTTGTATATACCGTGACAACATCGGAATTAGGCAGTAATACTGTGAAACCTTTTACTGTGTAACCTACTCGCCCAGTAACCAATTTTGGCTTCAACCCAATCAATACAAATGTTATTCATGTAAATATCTAGTTAAGCAATGCTCCAGAACATGAAGAAATGACGGAAGAATATCAATTACCCTTTTAACGAATTTGTTCTTGTCGATCCTGAGATAATCTAATATTAACTGTTTGCATTGACTTGAAATGTTGATTTACTAAACCAACTTGCGTAAACTAATATTAAAATATTCTGTATGATTTAATTGTAAAAAAAAGCTCTTCCGGTTGATCTTATCCTAATAAAACACAAAATCAGTTGAGATATAGATGTAAACCATTCATATTTGTCAGGAAATACCTAAATCCATTATTGTGGGGAAAAGGACAATTAAGTAAAAGTTGCCTGATTATATCAGTATTTACAGTTATGATCACTGTAAATTAAAGCGAACTTTTTAATTAGTGGATTAAAATCGACAGAAACGACTGAGTCTTTATAAATTGCAACAATTGATGAAGAAAAGTAGGAAATTTCAACAATATGTTGGTTCTTTATTTGGCAGCAGGAGAAAGACTATTTGATCTTTGAACATCTACCTTTTAACAAAAATGTATATTCAACCTCTCAGACCAAAAGTTTTTCATAATGTTTTGATACAAAAGCAATTCTTTTTTCGGTAAAATAATCAGTACTATTACCCTTCAGTAGTAATTTATTTTTTATGTCGACAATACACTTATTCTTTTGCGAAATTAGTAAAACTTTCTAAAGCATTTTTTTATTTTAAATATTTCACTTATAGTTGTAAGTTAATTCTAAATGTATTATATTGACAGTGTCAACAATCTCATTACACAAACCAATCATCCATAGTCAGAGGATAAAGTATTAGGATTCACATAAAATCCTTTTGTACAAGAAAAATGGCTAAACTTTTAAGTTACAAATCTGAATTATTACTGCTTCATTTAGCTTAAATACATTGTCTTTCAATTGAAACCATTTATTTTTATTTTCCTGATATCACCTTATATTCCCCCTAAAATGTGCTACTGCCCCTTTAAGTTTTGACTTATAAGATGTATAAGATACCTAATGGCTGTGTCAACAATACTTCATGAACTAGCGCCGTTGGTTTTAAACTAAATTTGCGTGCGATGAATAACAATGAATCTGGAAATTTTACAAACGCAACTTTTTTCTTCTAATTATTGTTCAGGAAAGTAATGATACGTTCTTGTCAAGTACATGTTCTCGTAATGAAAAGGAAATCTATAAATAAGAAGGCATATTTAACGAAACAGTGTAAGAAATGCTTAAAAGTTATGAAATTTGTCTAATAACATTACTTCATTCACATTTATACGAATATTAAAAGAATAATGATTTTTAACATTGATACAAGAGCTTATAATTAATTATATCGCAAATTTAAAGCTTCCAACTGCTGAAATGACAAAGTTTACGGTAACTGTGACATTATAGACAGAGGTTTTGTGTTGAAATGTAAAAAACAATTCTATTATTGTTAGAATCGTTTAAAACGCATGAAGCGTATAAAGGTCTCTTAAAATTATTTGAATGGAACTTTATTTCTTAGCAGCAACCTTCCGATGCAACACAGATAGAATTAATATGTTCCTATTTTTCCAGTATCAAGGTAAAAAATATTTTTCTTGTCTATTTACATAACTCTTAGCGACAAATGACATTTGTCCGTGTCAATATATCCTTGACGTAAGTATTCTGCTTTCTGAAACAATATATTTCACTAATGTCATTGCTTTGAAATGATACAATAACTTAAAGTAAAGTAGATTTCTGTCATGTTTTGATTCACCTTTTCAGGCATCCCTTTTTAAATGTAGTCTGTTATTACCATTCTTAATTCATCTGTTTTTAGTTGATAGTTTTATTTTGAAATAGAATAACCTATAGTTGACAATGACGAAGAAATCAAGTCTATTACAGATCCATATATTCATAAATAATGCGAACTCAGTGAATATATTTTTTAAAAATTCTTTCAAAATGTAAAAAACTGCAAAGGAAATAACCCATTGACACCCCAAAATAATAGTTACGTTTTTGCGGCACAAACCAAACACCCGTTGATTTTATCATGTGTTTATTGGGATATTATTCATATCAACAAGCGACAAGCTGCACGTGCACTTTACTCTCGACAATTTCCGAAATTGGCAGTAAGGGTTTGTGATCAATTTTGGTTATAAAAAAACATTAATACAAGCCGTTTTAGCCATTGAAAACCAGAATGCCTGATGATAGAATGTCAGATGCTGTCAAGTGGTAGATTATGGCTCTTTCTTATATTATTTCCAAAAGAACTGGATGTCGTTACTCTACTAAAAGTCGTTAAGCCAGAAAACAGGCACGAACTAATGACGTGAAGAACGCACGCCCTCAGCCAAAACACGTATCACCTCCATGAGAGAGGATAGATCATAGCTAAGGCTTTTAAGAAGGTATACTTTGCTTCCAATAAAACCCTAAAACGCCAATTACTTCATCACCGTCAGTTTAGTCACCAAATTGTCAGAAATCGACTAAAGGCCGCTGGATCGAAGTCCAGAGGAGTAATCAAGAAACTGAAACTCATTAACAACCACAAGCAGTTGCGTCTGGCATTGTGTAAAGAATGACTTGGGTGGAATTTAAGACGAAATTTCAAAGTACTCTTCTGTACACTGTATATGGCAGGATCAGGGTTTAGAAGCGTCAAGGAACAGCGCATGCACCACGAAACATCCAGCCAACATTACCTTATTGCGGGGGATCTGTAATGATATTTGGGTGATTCTCATTTGACTGCAAACTTGATCTTCTGACTATACTAGGGAACTTCACAGTAAATGTATATAACGAATTATACATGGGCCTATGGCTTTCCTCCTGAATAAAAATTGATTAAGTGATTGATTGACAGGAGATTGCTATATCCAGGAAGTCCTTGAATCTGTTGTCGTCCCCATTTCGACAACCATGCACCTGCAACAGGACCTATTTACATAGAAAATTATACTAGACTGAATCGTTCACAAGCTGTCAGGCAGGTAATCCTGAACAATGACCTGACACAGCTTCCGTGGCCTGCAGTGAGTCCAGATCTCAATCCGCTTGAATAAGTTTGGGACATTTTTGGGCGACTGGTACAACACAGGGATCCTCCTCCTCAAAACTTGCATGACGTGGAAGCGGCATTACACGAGGGATGACAGTGATTGCCATAAGAGCGATTTCAACGTCTGGTAGAGGGGTATGAGTCGACGACTTCAAGCTGTCATTGACGTACATGCTGGAAGTTCGCGATACTGACTGTTTTTGTATTCAAGTCCCTGAATGATCCTTTAAATCAATCTCAGCCATTGTTTCGCAATTAGCATTTGAATTTTGACCTTATTTAGATCGTGGTCTATAATAATAATTGAGAGCAATATTTTGATATACCATGGGGTCAGAGAGTGGCCATTTAGTCCATTGAATGCTTTTCAATCTTTCAATTGTTTAATTTCATGTGATGATACTCATCAAAACTATCATTCCCTTTTAAACAGAGGGGTTGCAACACGTTTTTGACTATGTATATGTTAAATTGTTTGCGATTTTAATTTTTTGACATTACTGCCATCAACATGAAATGAAAATTAAATTTAAAAATCCCTTTTTTACCTTATTATTCCCATTTAGTTTATTTTGTGTCGAAATAATTGATGTCGACTTAAAGCAACAACTTAATGTTGATTATAAAAAGCACTTACTCATATATAGTTTCAAAAAGGTGAACCATATGTGTGCCAACCTTTCTGTGAAATTGTTTATCTTGTACAGATTTGCATGTCTGCCATAATTTAGCTTTAAATAGCTGACTAAACGAGTCTACGAACTCCCATAATAACGTTAAGCCATAGATAATGAACACATGCATCTTTTCATGGTGCAGTATCGATGTCAATTACCGTTGAATGTCAAGACATGCTGAAATCTATTTTTTAAAATCCCAAATTCAAGGGAAAAGATGTGGTATTTTCAAACTGTCAAAATTTTGAAAAAACTAATATTTTCACCAATATGTCCATGTTTTGACAATATTTAAATGAACATTTGTTTATAAACAGTACACTAAAATAATCAAATAATGGTAATCATTTCTTATCAATGTTTTGTTTTCTTTTCTCATCTATGCATAAAACAGAACATGTGCATATAGACACCACTGTCAAATTGTAATCTCTTGCCTGTGCAAAATCAAATTCAATAACAGTCAACAGCAAACAGTAAATTGTAATATCATCACTAATGGCATGATACATTAACTTCCAATAGGTTATCACTTAATCAAAAGTTGTATATTACACAACTTAAGATAAAAACGTGTCATACATCACATCAGATTTTGAATGACACGATGTTATTATTATGGTGAGCTTTATCGTTAGCATATAGTATATCTCCTGAAACATGATATAGTGTAAGGGTTTCTTTGATTTACTATACAATTACCAAATCATCAACAACTAGAATATAAATGTATGTAATGGCTTCAAAAACATGGAAATGTTGTAGGCTGAGATAAGGTTATATTTAGAGAGAGAATCACGTTTACTGTCGTCTCTTTATTCATCATCATGACACTTTCATAAATGTTAACAATTTGTCACATTTGCTTCATGACTAAAGGTAAACGGATGGTAAATTGTTGATTCAGTCTATTGTAAGTCAACGCAACCATTTGTATCATGCTCTGAGGTCATCAAAAATGTCAAAGTGATTTTTATTCGCAATAAGTGCAAGGAGAGAATGTAACGACAGTAGCTAGTATGTACAGCTGAGTAACCATCTACAAGTGATTTGAAAGAATCCGTCTTCTGAGGATCATACCTGATGTACTTACTACAATTTTAAAATTTGAATGTTCATTTTTCAAACGCAACTAAAAGATGAAAACACGGAATGGTAAGTTATTGGGAAAGCAAAACCAAACTCAAACACAAGCAAAAGATGCAGCCTCTCGATATCTGAAAACAAATATCATATACAAACCTCAAATGGCAACCCTTCACCAACGTAACAAATAAGTCATCACATGTAGACACGACAAAAAGTTCCTGCTCAGAAATTAAACAGTCACACTCAAAAACGAGCCAAAAAATCGCAGGAACCAAAGAGACAAATAAACATAGCAAAAACGCAACCAAAGGGTATCAATCAGCCAACAAGCCCAACAAGCCCAACAAGCCCAATAAACTCAAACGCACACGTAACAAAAGTGACCAAAATATGACGCAAACTATCAGTTGACAAATGCATCTCACATGAAACATGACATAATGAATCCCTGAGATGAAAAGTCGCTTGTTAGCGGAGTGTCAAATACTTAAAACCAAACATGGTAAAGGCTTTTAATTCGATGCAGAGGCGTGTGAATGACTGTTAAACTATAGGTAAAAGATTATGTTTCAGGATAAGCAAAGGTCTTAAAATTGAAATATGTTAGCTACTTGGTATTTTGATATGATTTAATCAAAGAAGATTACTTGAGTGAGAATTTTCTTAAAAACTAATTAAGTCTAGATGATTGGATCAGTATTCCATAATCGATGACAGGTCGTATTAAACACAGTTCCTGATTCAGGTATCAATACTCTGACAAGGAAGTAGTCAAGAACAAAAACTCACTCTTCTTATATCAATACTACAAACATAGTCATTCTGAGTGTAAGAGTAAATCACTGAAAGGTTGTACGTCACGAGACACAGAGTCTATGGTGTCGATAACAATTACTTCTTACACACAACCACTAGTACCACGAGTTATCAATTTACTCTTCATACACCTTGAAGGGCAAGTGGATAAACGGAACCCGTCTGATTGGCTGTAGAATAAACCTATTGAATCAATAGATAAGATCATAAAAGCACTAAGTGCCGTCAATCACAACAATAAAGCAATTGCAAAATAATTATAGTAATATAGACATGCGATATTGGTAAAAGTTTGGAAAGCGTTAGTTATATGATGTCAAGATAAAAACCTTCTGTTCCTACCTGGTTCTTTCGGCTTTCTCCCTGCAATAATACTAGCAGCCGCGATATAAGTGAAATACTCTTGAAAGCGGAGATATACCTTACATCACCACACCACAATTCACCTGGTCTTTTCGAAACTAAAGATTCAGTCAAAGAAATAAAGGTCGCAATCGTCTTCACCTTAAATACTTTGGTTTGTAGACCATAATTATGTATTATCTCATGCTAGTAGGCTGATGAACGTGTCTTAAGATCACACCCCATTAATATACTTAAGATACATTATTGATCTCCCTGCACTGTAACTGTTTTCTTAATGTAGATAGACAATAGGGTTGACTTGATAAACTTTATAACTTCTGACAAAAATTGCCTCTTCTGGTAAGATATTAAATAATAAAAACGTCCACAGTTAAGTCTTTACCGTAATGCAAAGTTCCAACAAATGACAAAGTGTACGTTCAAAACTTTAATAGGAAACAATAATATTTACAATGAGATATATTTAACTGGTCATCATATACGAGTATGTGCTTTGTATGAAAATAAAATCTCTAAAAAGGTCGTTACCCTGGGGTTGCCAAAAGGACCGAAAATGGTGTTAAGAAGTAAAATATATATTTAATCAAGATCTTAGTGAAAGTGAGAACTCATGTTCCTGTTTCTAACCTAATACTGTCTATGTGATATCGCTATATCAAGTGTCTACAAATTAGGATTATCGAACCACCGCCATGTCTTAATTGGGCAATATCTTAAGCTAATTACAAGTTACTAGATATTTCGGAAGATGTCATATATTACATACTGTCTTAAGATCAATCATTATTGAGAAAGGTCAGACATTTAATAACAGGATTGTCTGACTATGATATATCCCGTTGGTAATAATTTATTGTTCTATATAGCTTTCAAATCATAACGTTTTACATATCAAAATAACAATGGATGAAATTAATACACAGTTAATACATAGTTAATAATTGTCTAAACCCAACAATATAAATTCTTATTCAACAAGTCAGGTTTATCTCTCTGGCGCCGTGTTTCACTCAATTCCATGAAGAATATATTATGTAAACATGATATTTCGAAAAAAATTTATAACATATTTTTAAGTATTTAAGACTTTGTATTGACAAACAATTGTATTTCTCTCAATGTACATCCAAACTGTTAAAACAAGAAAATATCAATTATCAAATATAGAGAGCGATACAAGTTTAGCTGTAGACCATTATGCAATAGCTCCTCATTGTTTTGCAACCGAGTTGTGTTGCCAGTTATGATTGAGTTTTTATAACATGATCTAAAGACAAATATTCAGTTGTTTAAGATATGATAAGGAATTATTCACCCCACGAATTAATATGGTACTGTTGTATCAATTTATCTTGCATTCAGAAACCAGCACTGCCTTACAGAAAGAATCCAAAGCTGAATCAAATGCTGACACAGAATTTAAATAAATCTTAAATATTATTTTTAAATGAAACAAATAAATACAACTGGTTACACTTACTTAAATTAATATTCTGAATAATTATTTATCTTTTTTTTAATACACTGTCATTCGAATTTGTATGTGAGGTTAATTTCCTTACTGAGAAGGGGTAATTATTTGTCTCTGTTTTGAATAAAAATTCGAAAACTTATTAAGAAGTTGCTTAAACTGTTAAGGCCTACAATAAGGTATGACATTAAGAAATTTTGTTATGTATATTATTGTCTGATCAAAAGTGTAAACGCAGCATCCTTCGTTTCGTGCTTGCTTTATTTGAGTGCTTTAAGTAATTCACACATTGTATTTCATGTGCACTAAGAGGGACAAAACTATGATTAACCTTTTAAATTCATCTTTAAACAAGTTCTTACTCTTTGGGAAGTTGATAGAAAAAACATTTAAAAAAAAGAAAATTAATTATTCAAAGTCGTAATTCACTCAAGATCTCCTGTTCGGATAATGACAATTTGATACCTAAGTAAAATGTTGAAATAGAACGATTAAAAAGTTATACAAATCAACAGGATATTAAAGACGATTTTGTCTCAAAAGATTCTACAAGATTTCCCCTTTTACAAACAAGTATGTGAATCTTTCATAGAGTCTCATAAGCTTCTTTCTCACTTATCGATCAAGTTCATGAAGGCAGTCCCCTATGTATCTCATGAGACCCAAATCGTTTAGCGAAAGATGAATAAATGTCTTAATTCTATATCTTATACAAGAACAGAGATCATTGACGGCGTCACCTGAATGAAAAGAAGGCAAAGTCTACAAAGTCAGTTGATGAACTCGTAAAGGGTAATGGCATTAATAGGAACGGGTCTAGTGCACAAATGGTTCATTAACCATTAGGGTTGATTCATCCTACAACAAATGAGCCACTCAAAACAAACCAAAGCTTAGAGGTCATTGCCATGAATGAGACCTGGGAGACACATCAAGACTTTTATGTTCCATTCAACTCTCGCAAACCTCTTATATTTGACACATTTAGTCCACTTGTGAAGCTTTATTGTGTTTTGCCTTTAAACACCTTTTTGTAAGGTGAAGATTTTTTACACAATACATTTTGAGAACTGAAGATCCAATAATGACGAAGTATTACAGTTTTAAAGGGCAACAGCCCTTATTTTAGAAAAAAAAATATTTTTAATCTTTCACTGATAACTGCATGTTAATGCTTAAGGTATAATATTGATAGTGTCAACAATCGCAGTACACAAGCCAATCATCCATAGTCAGAGAACAAATCAGAAAGAATGACATAAAGTATATTGGCGGCCACTTTTGTGTGTACACCTTTAATTCATTTTGTGTTACAAAGAATAATTTGATTTGTTTGATTTATTACTTCTTCATTTTGTATAAATACTTTGTCTTTCAATTGGAACCAATTATTTATATTTTCCTGACATCACCTTATATTCCCCTAAAAACGTGCTACTGACCCTTTAAAGGTTTATCAAATTGATAATATTATCAAGATGACATGCATTCCCAAATGCTTAATTACGTATTTACTTAATTTCGTTCATGAATGATGTTAGATGCAGATAAAATTATTTCATTTACTTTTGACTTCAAATAAACTGTTTCAAAGTATAAAAATGTAACGTTCATGTTCTTTCTACATCAAGATAGAACACAGAGTAAATACCAATATAACTTTTAACCCGTGTTATACCGTCTGTATGTTGGATATCATGAAACATAGATAAGTTATTTTCACTTTGGCTAGCAGCCAAAGTACTTGCATGAGTTTTAGATTAATTTTCTTTTTTCTATTTAGACATTACTTGTGGTTATAGTGATGAAGTCGTACAAATACAGGCTAAACTGTTTTTCTTTGACACGATTCTAGTTTAAATTAATGAAATAAAATTGTCGAAAAGTATGATACTAACGTTTAAGGAAAAGTTTTATTGGTTAAACAGGAAACCTTAACAGTGAACATCATATCTCGATCCTGAAGTGCTTACAACCTTTAACTCAGCTGATTGTGTATTTACTACATGTACTTCTTCACCTTTGGAGCCTGATGCCTTAAACTTCTTTACTTATAGAGGTCACCAGGGAGTCTAACTAGATCAAGATTAAAAGCAATTAAGAATACAACGGAAGTTTGGACACAGGTGTTGATGGTGGTCAATGAACTAAGATAACACGGTTAACGCCTTTATAAAAGGCATCGACAAATCTGTCCTTCCATTTGCCATAATGTATTGAGGACTTATACATTAAAGTATTTTGGGAGGACAAAATGACTACGGAAGTATACACAAAGAACTTAATTAAGCACCCCTCTATTTTGTAAAATGAACTTGGACTATTTGGATTATTTTGATGTATTGACCACTCCAGATATAACATTTGGTTTGTTATCGACTATTTAATTGTACTAAAAATCGCTAATGTGCAAAAGTAATGAAAATATGAGAAAAACTGCGAGACTACTGAAATCTGGCCAAATATAACTATTGTCACATGGGGAAAACTACACATTAAACTTTGGATGTTATGAATTAAAAATAACATTTATGATCCCTAGTTGACATTCATACACTAAAACCATTTTTATCATGCATAATAAGAGGCTAGCAAGACCTTGAATTTTCAGTACTTTTTTCATCAAACATTTATAAAATGCCTACAATCTAAACATCTGTATGTTAATTTGAGATTCATTGAGTTGAACTTGTTGATCAAACACTTCTCCTTCCTTTAGATAAGCCATTATCTTTGACAGTGACCAAATAATGTCCTTGTACAGTTTTCTTTAAATTTGATATTTGATAATTTTGTGATTTTGAAGGTTCATACTGCTTTAAAGATTGACTTTTGCAATGGGGTTATTTACTAAAAATTCATCAATTCACTCAAGAGAATGATAATAATCACATTGCAGCAAAAAAAATATTGCCTTTCATTTTCAATTTTAAGGTAACTTGGATTTTGACTAAAAAATACCAAGTTTTTGTAAAACAAGTTCTCCAGTGACAGTGAATCGTAAACCGTATGAATTTTTCGTTTCCACACTGGTAGATGACCATTCTATCATAACATTCTTATTGTTTGCCTGTACATTTGTTTTGTTTATTACTAGCAGTGTTTTTCTGTTTGAAAAAGTGGGGGGTGCTTAATTAAGCTCTTTGTGTATATTTAAGTCTGACAGCTAAAGATAGATATTCTTTCCACCAAAGGTTAAGGGTTGCTTCATGCTATTAAAGATTTGTTCAATTTGATGTCAACTCATTGTTACGCTTCAACTGCTTCTCTGAATGTGAATATCATATAAATAAGTTTCGAGGACGTATTGCTTGAGACAAGGACAGGCTTGTCTGCATAACACAACTGTCCGTTTGGTTTAGCAGTCGCCAAGTTAGGTGGTCAAAAGCTTCCTTTAACATCCGTTATAATTCTGCATATTTTTTAAAATGCACCTTGAAAGTGAAGGTTTCCATTTATATACAACTAAACACCGAAAGCGTGTTTGTCAAATCGTATTTACATCTTTTCCATTACTCTCTTTGCACCATTCACCTTTTTAGTAGCATTATCATACTGCATATACTCATTTGATTGTCAGTTTCTAGGTGGACATTTTGGGGAAAGCAACTAACGCGCATGGATCATATATAGCCATTATCTTGCCTCGATATTGTATTTGAAAGTGTCAGTAACATCTTGTTGTCGAGACTAAAGCAAAATTTTCCATGTAATTCCTTTGTACCATGTTCACGACGATACAACATATTCTATAATACTCATACATTTAATAAGATCTGAACCCGGTAAACAGTACTAAACACTATGTTTTTAATCCTTGAATATGACCGTTCTTAATAAAAATTCTCAATTCCTTTATCGGGGTCCACTAGACATCAGATCTCTAATTATCAAATATATTTATTGTTGCTGAAAAACATTAATTTTGTAACTCGTCTTTTCAGCATGGTAACAATTAAGTGTACAAAGATTGATATTGATAACACCATACAAAAAGTACTTTGACTGGCGAGTGCCAATGCGTCAAGTGCCTTTTTATTAGGTTTTAAAAGGTGACAGAGTGACAACCTAAGACTTGCAGTGTTTAAAGGATTAAATAACTCAAACACGTGCATATGTATATTTTCCTTGAAAACTTTTGTTTCTGTATTCGCTTTTATGGGTGATAGCGGTGTTTTGAAATAGTTTCAGGTCATGATTGTTCTGCCCGTAAATTTGTTATTATATAAGTAACATAATATAAGGCCTTTAGAGTGACTTTCTCGATTGCTGTGTCGGTTAACAACAATAAATGAAGAAACAATGAATATTTTTCATATAAGAGTATTTGTGGATAATTAACATACATAACATTGATCATTAACAGTTATTTCCAAACAAATGCATGAATGATTATACGTTTAACCCTCCATATGCATCCCAGTAGGCACATTATGGTTCTGTAGAAAGCGTTGTATTGGTCTCTAAACAGCTTGATTTATGTACTTCTTGCACATAACTATGCCACATTGACAAAGCATTCCCAAATATATCATTTGAAAAGACAACTACAGTTTAAAATCTACAGTTGATGAGTGATTCACCAGCCTTGCTACCAATACCATCACGATTGTCAAATATGCATATAATTGACATGTCTATAGTGGGTGTGCTATGAATCAGTCATGTTGATTTAGCCTCTGTTCTATTACGCCGAAATCCGTGGGTTCCGGCAGTTTCCCCTGGCGAAAAAAACTTTCATCTCAATACATTTGAATTTCTTTATCAAATGACAAGGCTTCTCGCATGGAAAGGGTGGTTCATTATCACAATGCCTTTGCCTTGTTTCAGTAGCCAAAATGATGATTTAAGAACAGCGTCGCTGATTGCACAACTAATTTTGATTGCCTCCAATCAGGCATCTCCCATTCTGTCCCACCAACTCGTCGTAATATAACAGAGGCTAAATCAACTTGACTTGATCTGCCTCTGTGGGGAGAGAATGCTCTGAATGTGAATATCATATAAATACGTTTCGAGAACGTATTGCTTGAGACAAGGACAGGCTTGTCCTCGTAAAACAACTATTCTGCGGGTTTAGCAGTCACCATGCTAAGTGGTCAAAAGTTTACTTAATAACTTCGCATATATTTTTTTAAATACACCTTGAAAGTGAACTTTTCCAATTAACCTACAACCGAATTTCTAACGTTTGTTTGTTAAATCGTTTCTAAGAATCTCTTTGCACAATTCACCTTCTTAGTAACATTATCATTCTGGAAAAACTCATTTAATTGTCAGTTTAGTGGTTTAAACTTTAGGGAAAACAACAAACGCGAAAGACTCATATTTTATAGGTTAGCCATTATCTTGCCTCAAACTTGTATTTGACAGTGTCAGTAACATCTTGTTTTCGAGTTTAACACAAAGTTTTCCATGTAGTTCCTTTGTACCATTTTCACGACGATACAACATATTCTCTAATACTGATACAACCCTTAATCTAAAGAAGTAATCATATGTTGACCATAAGTCATGTTTTAGTCTGTGCAAATGCCTACTGCATTAAGGGTGTCGATGTATATCAGATGTATTTGGAGCCTAAGGCGGAGACATATACACTGATGTAAATATCTAATACACGTCCAATGAACTTATTTCTCCGGGTAAACACTTTGTTTTTTATCTTTGAATATGACAGTTCTTAATAAAATATCTAAAGTCCTTTGTCGAGGTCCACTATACAGTGTACATCAGATCTTGAATTATCAAATATATTTATTGATGCTGAAAAACATACATTTTGGAACTCGTCGTTTCAGCATGGTGACAATTAAGTGTACAAAGATTGATATTCTGATCAAACACCATGCAAAAAGTAATGTGAATGGCGAGTGCCAATGCGTCAAGTGTCATTTTATTAGGTTTTAAAAGGTGACAGAATGACAAATTAAGACTTGCAGTGTTTAAAGGATTAAATAACTCAAACACGTGCATATGTATATTTTCCTTGAAAACTTTTGTTTCTGTATTCGCTTTTATGGGTGATAGCGGTGTTTTGAAATAGTTTCAGGTCATGATTGTTCTGCCCTTAAATTTGTTATTATATAAGTAACATAATATAAGGCTTTTATAGGGATTCGGCAACTGCGTCTCGACATTGCCTTTCTCTATTGCTGCGTAGGTCAAAAACAATAAATGAAGAAACAATGAAAATTTTTCATATAAGAGTATTTGTGGATAATTAACATGTAACATTGATTATTAACAGTTATTTCCAAACAAATGCATGAATGTTTATCCTTTTAATCCTCCATTTGCATCCCAGTAGGCACATTATGGTTCTGTAGATAGCGTTGTATTGGTCTCTAAACAGCTTGATTTATGTATTCCTTGCACATAACTATGCCACAAAGCACAAAGACAAAGCACTCCTAAATATATAATTTGAAAACATAACAACAGTTTAAAACTTTCAGTTGATGAGTGATTCACCAGCCTTGCTACCAATACCATCACGAGTGTCAAATATGCACATAATTAACATGCCTAACTTTGGTGTGGCATGCACTATCAATTTAAACTTTGTTAACATAACCCCTTATCTTAATAAATGAGGACCTATTAAAATATTTGTCTGAAAACTAATGTGAACAGTGAATACTCCTGAACTTTCTGTTCATTCTACTGTTAACGAAACATGAATGTAAATACCAAAGTGCAAACCCACATTGATTTCGCCAAATATTTGAAACATCAGTTCAGATATCCAATCACATTGCCTTATTATGTAGATATCTGTAGATGTTGACATGGTCTTTCTATCCCCCGTCCCACAAAGGAAGAGTTATATAGGTTTGGGATCTGTCCGTTCCCTTCTCGTGTCTGTCCTTTCATCAGTGCGTCTGTTCGTCCGAATTAAAGGGGACAACTTTTGTCAGACACTAGTTATGATAGCAAAAATAAATTTCCATTGTGTCTTCGGGATTTCAATTTCTGCATAGAGTTAATTATGTTTCATCAAATTATGCCCTTGTTCCGTGTTTTTGGTCTCAGTTCGGGGTATCTTCTCAGGGGACACATTTTCTAAGAAACTATTTAATATAGGATATCCAAATTTGCTGTGTGTCTTCAGGTAATCAGTTAGAAAATTGGGTTAGAAAATCGGAATCGCAAAATTTGCCAGCATTAAATTAACATGAATAATATCTGAACAGTTTTTTTTTATCTCTACCTAATTTACTGGTATTTCCAGTACACAATAACTTGTTGTGTTTAGCTGTTTCATCTGTATATAATCATTATGGTGCGCTTAGCAATTCAGATGTAATCCGGGCCTCTGAGGTCCTAGGAAGCGCTTAACTGAAGTGACATTGAGATGCATCGGGAGAGCTTTAATAAAACATGTTTCCACTTTGTCAAGGCACTTTCCAAAGCCATGTTATTTAATTTCTCCTTTTCAGCATTATCATATCATTTTAAACTGGGTGATATGCAATGACTCATAAGAATGTATTTTCTCACTTTATACCAACGTTATTACCACTTTGTCAAAATGGATTATCATATCGCCTCCATGTAAAAGGTGAATTAAGTACATTATTTTGCTACTTATAGAAGGTGAGTCATGCTCCTAACGAACGACATTCTGCTTGAAAATATCACTTGAAGTGACACTGTAAATTTTTTTGTAGATTATGATATTATTTTGTTCATTTCATGTTCTGCATGTTACAAAGATGAATCTTGCTCCAGGTACACATTTCTGGTACATGTCACTTTATCAATTAAAGCATCGTTAAGAAGGATGATGTCAATCCATTTTGCTTATGTTAAAACTGTATAAGTAGAAGAAGTAGTAATTTTCAATATTGACAATATTTTTAAACAATTCATATATTATAACAAAATGAAGCCAAGAAGATGTTTTTACTTCAGCCTAAAGCTGAGTGATCTATACTTGATATACTCTCGTAGACTTGGTTGGTCATCAATTAAATATTTTTGCTTTAGGGTCCGGATGACAGACCATTATCATCCCTGCAAATTTCAGTAAGAATTCTAAAATTATATCTTCTTAAATTTATGAATCCATTGAAATTCTATTCGCCTTGAGAGCCTCTTAATATTTTTCATTACTAATGGTAAGGGTTTTTTAAAAAGAATGTATAACGGCTTGTCAAGGATAGAAATAAGCGTTTTAATTATATGATTGAGGGTGAGACGGATTTGACATTATTAGAAGGATTTCATCATATAATAAATAGAATGTCTGTCAATTCTTGACAAACACCATGTTGATCTCATCTCATGAGGTAGAAAAGTTAAACATTTTCACTCATGGCTGCGTCAATCGTGAAAATATAAACTTTCTACCTCACTCGATGAGATAAACATGGTATTAGTAAAGAAAAGACAGATATTACTATCTCTTTGGCGGCTATGAAATTCGATATTGTTATCTTAATGTTACGTTAATTTATTTCAGCAGGTGTTGATTAGGGCATGTACAGATAACATATGTACGATTGCAGTCATATGTCAACTACAGCCAGAAGTTGTCTAACACCTTTATGTTCCTGGGATTATTTAAATAGTGTTATTCATTATCGGATAAAAATCGTTATATTAAAGATGAATTTAATGTGTTTCATCAAATAATTTATTCATAATGTAATAATAAATGGAAAACATTCGATTTTTATAAAATATCTAATCTTAACTATATCTAATTGAGTAGTCGTAAGCTATTGATACCTTACTGATCGCTTTTCTCCCTAAACTATTTGTGTATACAGAAACAATGATTCTTAACTTACTTACCTCATTGAAATGTCCAATTATACCTCGAGAATATTTGATGAGGACGTTGCTTCAAAAGTACAATTCACTGTAATATATTACTAGCTTTTCACGCCATATTATTGTATAGCATACTAAATACCAAGCGTGTGGAATTTTCTGGAAGTGGTCTTATCAAATTGTTTGGACTGATAAAGTTATAAATTATTTTCTTTTTAGAAACAAAAATCGTAAAATCCAATTAAAACAATATCTAAGGTTAGCAATGAAAGATATAAGAACAAAATGAGTCACCGTTAATGTCATTAATGTCATACTTCAAGAATATATCATTAAAACTATATCTTTGTAACAATATTCCAGAAAAATACATCTATTTACCCTCAATAGAGTGTTGTGTTACATACGTATTTATACGTAACCTGAGCGCCACATACGGATGCCGGTTGAATACTCCCCAGGGAGTTGAATTGGAAAAAGTTCAGACGGTGAAAGCATGCCATTGACCAGGGGGAAACATGTAAGCGCCTTGAGCAACCACGAGTGGTTGGATATGAGCGCTATATAAATATCAATATAATAATAAAGTAAATTAAAAAATTCTTAAACTTGACACCCACGGGACATAAAGCATAAATGGCAGTAAAGGTGTACGGCCCTGACATTTATAAACCTGGCAGTCAAGATGAAGTGGGTGGAAAGTTGTCTTTAAAATTATAAAGATGTAAGTATCATTTTAAGACATGAGTTCAAGGTAGATTTTTGATCATATTTGATTATGTAAGTTTATGATTTGTAGCTATTGGCTATGTATTTCATTGTGTATTTTTCTTTGTTAAAGGTAAAGAAGTAAAAATAAACAAGTAATTTCTAGAACCACATATAAGAAATATTATGAAACCTTGAGTTAAATTTCATATTGGCTAGTGAGTTTGCACACAGAATAAACGTTGGGCTCTCAGATCGTGCTCCCACTGTGAATAAATCTATCGTTTTAGTTCCCATTGGAGAAACTGTTCATCTTTGTTTTCTATTGCAGTCTTTTAATCTTCAAACTAACTCAACAAGTTGTAATCCCTATTTATTAATTTGTGTTTCGGTTAGGAATATATGATATTTATATAATAGCCTTGTGAAATTATTTCCAATATTTAAAATTTTCTAAATTAATAGTCTCATTTCAAAATCATATCACATATGTATTTATTAGGTAGATTGTCAATACCTACAGGATATATAAGGATACTAATACTAAAGGTGTTCGGCCCTGACATTTGAATGAAAGAGATGATGAATCACAAAGCTTATAAACCTGACAAGCTATGAGACAAATGAAGATGTTGTGGGTGGCGCAATGTCTCTGAAACGTATAAAGACAAAAATATCAACAAAGTACAGAGCTTCAGGTACATTTTGTTATTTGTTCTTCCATAATAGTTTATTGTGTACTTTATATAATAAGAAGATGGCAGAAATGGTATCAAAAGTTTATGTTTGACTTTGGTCCATTAGTTTTCACAGATGATAGAGTTGATGGTTTTTTTGGCGGTTATCAAAGTCATCAAATCTATAATTGACAATCCACTTTCTGTACAAAGGATTTCTGCTATCCAGTGGTGTTCATTCTGAAGACATCCTGTAAACTGATAATGGTTTCTTGCAAATCCAAAAGTTTGGGGATGTGAAGGTTTTCTTCTGTGCCAAGTTTCATGATCTGTTAGATTTGATATGCAGTCGATATATATATGTATATGCTAGGAAGATGATATCATAATGAAAGACAACAAAACATTTCAAACAAGAAACCTAACATTAAATAAAATGTTATTCGTCATCATCATTTTATTTATTTAGAACTATTATTATGTAGGGAATATTTTTATCATTATAAATCATGACTCATGTAGACGTCAATTGACCAACATCTACTTCATAATGGATAAAAGTGTTGCCTACATTTTTCTAACAAATCTATTTTACACCTATATAAGGTTAAAGTTCTCATTAACTGAGAATAACCCTTTGAGTCACATGAAACAATCATAAAGCATTTGAGACGTTGTCTTTGATGTATAGGTCATCCTACATGTATATTACTGTTGACTTCGTGCTGATTCCTTGCTAGCGCCACTGATTGATGTCATAGAAAACTGTTCATATTAGTGGGAACACCATAAAAGCTTAAAGTGACATATATTTCATAATTTTATATGTAGCCAGTATAGGAGCCAGAACTCCATTTGTCTGGATGTGATTGCATGTACATCCTAAATGACAAATCTTTTATATTAGCATGTTTTCAAGAAAATCCAAAACGGTGATAGAAAATTTAGGTGGGTCAAATATATATATATCCAATTAATATGTTAACTCACATTTTTAATTACGAATTACATGTAACTAAATTGATATTTTAAGGTTTAAAATTAATATTTTGTAAACCAGCAGTCACTCAATGAAGTTAAGTCCTTGATATATTTGTCTTAATTAATTTTGTGTCTCGGGAAGACGTAATTCTTTATATTTGAACGATAAGTTAGAAAATTCTTCTTATGCATCTCTCTGATGTTTAATGATGGAATTACGTCCATGCATATACCTTTACTATGCAGAAATCTTACAAAAATGTAGATCCCAGGTTCGAAATAATTAACTAACAGCATTGATCAAGAAAATGCATATTTTCTAAACGAGGATGATGTTTGGTGTCGATTGTATAAGCTATTTCCTGTTCCAGATAAGCAGTTAAAGCAGTTGAATCGATACAAAACTCATTGCGATAAGCAGTTTACTGTTCCAGATAAGAGTTTGTGTATTTACACTACAAAATCACTAAAATCCCAATTTGTTAAGATATAAAAGAACAGATTTATTTAAAAATCAAAATAGTCAAATATCTTGCCCACAGTACGCAACCGTTTGTAAACTATGGTGTATTCGACCATAAGTTTGCATATCAAAGCTCAACATCATTGTTAGACATGTAAACCGATGTTGGGAATGATAACAACTGAGCAGTGTTTGTTTATTCCAAGCCAAGCTTCCTCATTAAGTTTAGTTAGTCCCATGTGATATACTTCAATTTTCATGGTGTCATACACTTAGAAAACAAGAACTATATTTCAGTAAATAACATTAGGCTGTTTAAAGTTTAATCT
Source organism: Steromphala cineraria (assembly GCA_916613615.1). Taxonomy (NCBI): domain Eukaryota; kingdom Metazoa; phylum Mollusca; class Gastropoda; order Trochida; family Trochidae; genus Steromphala; species Steromphala cineraria. Next base: position 17,836,373 of record OU744731.1, on the reverse strand, counting down.
CAGTCGGGTAAATATACTGACGAGCAAGACAAAGAAAACATGCATCATGTTTAATGGACAATAAAACAAAAACTGGAGAGTCGAATTGTAATTATTTATTGTTAGGTTCATTCAAGTCTCCATGACAACACGAAGTGAACATGTTCAAGTTCAAAATCAGTTTATGTTGGTTTCTCATGACAATACATACAGTAGTCTCTTTTCCTCATTGTCTCGAAAGCCACTTTGAACATATGCAAATTCAAATCAATAGCATGTATGACCTCTACTGGTTCTTAAGGCAATTTATTTAAACTAAAAAAGTTCCATGTATACCTTTAAAGCTATTTTAAAGGTTATTCTGGTTGTTGTCATAGTCATCGTTGATGTCATTAATCAGGGGTAGGTAAGTCATAGGGGGTTCCTTTGAAATTGAAATGTTAAAATTTAATTTCATAAATATCAGGACTTGATACATTCGTGTTTAGAAGTAAAGATATATCATTCTTATGTTATTATTTGTTAACAATACAGGTATAATCTTATCCAATTCATCTGTTGATAATGACTTTTTAACAATGTTTTGCAGTTGTCAGGTGATCGTTCAAGTTGGAGTAATTTGATCGGTTACTCTATCGATATAGATTTTGTAACTTTGAACAAAACTGTTCTTAATAAAATACTTGAAGAGGTTACTCACATTAACTAACATTCTCTCCCCAAAGAGGCAGATCAAGTCATGAAATGTTGATACAGCCTCTGTTATATTACGCCGACTTTGTGGAATAGAATAGGAGATGTTTGATTGGAGGCATATACCAACGTATTTCAGCGTAATAGAACAGCGGCTGCATCAACATCTCATGACTTGATCTGCCTCTGTGGGCAGAGAATGATTAACTACAGGTTAATACAAACGAGTTTTCAAAATGCATAAATAACAATTTCTTCATCTTCTCATAATGTGTATTTATATTAAAACGTAAGGTATATTAAAACAAGAAAAAAGTGAGCAAAGCTCACATACCCCCACTATGAGCTTGTCTTTCACAGAAGGAAAGAGGCCAACATAAGCAATCATAAGAGACATGTTTTCAAACCCATAAGGATTATGCACCAGGCTCATGCTAAGCTAAGAGATACGGGGTAAACAAGAGTTTCAAAAGTTATCAATGTGCTGTGATTACCAGGTTGAAAATAAGATAAGGATTATGATGGTTCATGAGATATCAATTTGACAATAAATTCAAAAGTGGTCAAAGTGATGTGGTGACCTTGGAAATAAGGTCATGGTCAGCCAAAGTGACTGGATTCTGCAAGTTCCCTAATTGAAGGCTGTGACCAAATTGAACCGATGGGATAAAAAAAATATTAGTAGAAGATGTCTTTTCTATCCAGCCCTTATACAAGTACCTTATGAAATTATAAATTTTCAAGAAAACCTCTTATTCCAAAATAAACTAGAAAGTGTTTTTACCCGTAAAAACAGATGTCTCCCCCTTCCTCAAATGCTCCAAACCTCTAAACAATATTATCATAAAGCACCATTAATGAGATCTGCTCGGGAAACAAACACTACCCTTTAAAAAAGACTCAGTCCAATTTGTTGCCATGGAAATAAAAAAAATATATAAATTTTAAGAAATCTATAACCTCCAAAAGGCACATCTATGGAGAGACAGTATACCAAGTTTGGTGATGATTGGTCACATAGTTTTAGAGATCTGCTCCGGAAACGATCACTACCCTTGAAAAAGACTACATTGTAAGTCCAAATTGTTGCCATGGAAATAAATGAATAATTAAATTTTAAGAAATCTATAACCTCCAAAAGGCACTTCTACATGATATGGAGAGCCAGTTTACCAAGTTTTAGAGATATGCTCCGGAAACGAAATGGGAACGCCAACGCCAACGCCGACAGGAACTCAGCTCCCTTCGGGGAGAGACATAACAAGAATACTGAATGAACTTCTTGTAATGATTAGTCAGGAAAACTGGTTGTGTTAAGTCATGGAAGGAATTAATTTGAAAGTTGATCATATTGAAAAATGATAGTCGAGAAAGCATAAAAACCCTGAAAAGCACGACCTCTAGTGATGATAAATACCAAGTTTCATGGAGATATGTTTTGTGAAATAAATTTCTAAGTAGTGCTTCCAGAGTAATTTACAAAACTCAAAATCTTCGAAAGTTGAAAACCCAAAAAGATACAATTGCATGTTTTGATTAATCAATATACTCTACAAACAATGATCACAGACAGAGAGCCAAGAACTATATATGATAATCCTAAGTACAGCAGTGAAAAGGCTAAAATATTTTTTTTAATTTTATTTATACGGTAAGCATATTTATTTAAAATGCTTATTAAATACACTTAAAAGCACATTCATATTTATTTTCATTATCTATAATCTATTTATTGTCTAATTCTATAATTTGGCTAACTAAATTCTGTAATCAAACCATTAATTATGCTCCTTGATGTTGATCAAAACAAAATGCACATGTCAATGTTTATAAACAAAAGGTCAGCTGAACTTATTTGCATATCATCACAACTTGTGCCAGTTTGCAAGCAAGAGTCATTTTCACATTATTTTTCAATCTTGTTTTAAAAAATCAAACGGTAGAATCTCTTCTTATTTTCAATTATGGATTTTTACTTCCAAAAGTTAAGTTAATAAAATCAAGAAACACTTTTATTTGTTAAAAATATGTATTATTATTTGACCAATAAGAGTCTTGCTCAAGTCTAGATGGCTTAGGCTGTCATGGTGAGTATCATGTGACTTGGCTATCTTTGCATGATTTTTTCATGCCGCATACAACTAACCTCACTTTGCATGATCTTCTAGCTTTTTTTGCCCCACAGGCCTGTACTTAGGCATTCTACCAGTCTCAAGATAACCTGTTACTATAGAAAAAGCCAGCAAGCAGGAGGTGGGAATTTTTAATTTTTTGACAATAACTTTAATTTTTTTGAGGTTATTGTGTATCAATATATTTGAATATGAATTTGTCAAGTAAAAAAGGAGATTTTCAGTAAGAATTATTAATTCTAACTTTGGAATTGCTTTTTATTGCAGTGATAACATCTATCACAAATTAATGCTTCATTTGCAGATATTTTCAGTGGAAGTAATCTTTTACCTTCAGTTATTGTGTTATCAAGGTAAGCTTTATATTATTTGCTTATTGATAAAATATTCATATTTAATTGTATTTGTATAATTTATAAAAAAAATTCTTGGTAATATTCATTGACTACTTGAGACAATATCTTGTATTTTATTGGCAATGAAGTTGTATTGAAAAATGTATCTTAATTAATGTTTTGTTTGTTCTGTAATTGTAAAAAAAGTAAGGAATCTGTTTTTTGTTTCTTTTGTAGTTTTTGAACGCCACCATTTCACAACAACTTGGTAGCTTGGCTAAAGAATTCAAACTTCAAGCAAGGCAACATAATGGGAGCTGAATAAAACTTGGGCCCTTTTATTGCAATGATGTCCCCTGTAAATAATGTTGCCAACCCTTATTGCCAAACTATCAGTGCATGATATTGTCACCTCTGAGAGAAAAACTGTCAATGGAAATAAAGTGTTCATAATATGGTTCAGATGAATAAACTATAAATCTTGTGTTAACATTTGTCTGTTCTTGCTACAACAACCATGCATATTGAATATTTTCTTGAGATAAGGTTAGCTTAGGATGAACAAAAACAGAAACTTGCATTGTTAAAATACTGAGGACAAGACATAAGACATATTACTCATAACCATACTTTAAAAAACCTGAACAATGTGCCCAAAACCTTTCTCACAACAATATAAACCACAGAGTTCTTTTCTTATACATTTGGGTAAATATAAGGGATAATCTCTTGAAGGCATTGATAGTAGCTGCAATACATCTTGAATATTTCTGTTTTAAATTCATAGAATTGTGATTTTTCATAAAGTAAAAATAAATAACTTATTTTAAAAGTAGCAAAATTCAATTGTCTTATTGTGCAAAAACAGTCAGGTATTCTTGTCTCCGTCCTATGCATTCTCAGTCTCAAAGATTGAGACATATTTTCTTGAATTATTGATATATGTCTGTCAATTGGATTTTCAAACAGACAGGTAGATGGTACAATTTGTAGGTAGGTATGTAGCTAAGATATGTCTGGCAAAGGCTTTATGAAATATACAATATTAACCCAAAATGATGTTATCAAAGATTTTCAAAAGTCTGTCCCGTACAATGCACTACATAACCTCATACACAATGCCAATAAATATTTCCAGAATTTTTAAGAAAGCAGAACAATTTCAATAAATTTTAAGTAGGGTCTAAAAGACATGAAATAATGCACAGTATGAACCTAAATCCAAATAAGGTCATGAATTGTTTCAGGGGAGGTAAAACGAAAAGCTCTAGATGGCATTGTTTAAAATTCCAGTAAATTACTGATAAATTCTAAATGCAAATTAAATTCATCCATAAATAAAATGTGGAAGACTTCTACAGGTTATCTTGACTAATGCTCAGACATACACATAGAGGGACGGGCAGAGCGTCGTATACCCTCAATATTTTATAGATCCGAGAATAATAAAGTTCATTAATAAATATCAATACCAACAAAAAAACAATCAGTTAAACAAGTGGTAGAATTCAATAGTTAATATTGAAGAATGCCCGGACGGACAAGCCCGGACGGACGGACGGACAGGCGGAGCGCTATATACCCCCACTACTTCGTAGGTGGGGGTATAATAATTATCAATATCCACTATTTTCAAAGAAAGTTTGCTGGAAAATAATCTAGAATGAAGAAAATTAGAATTTTCTGTTTTTGATCTTATGCCTCTCTTTTGGATTGCCAGGATTGTTGCTTGCATGTAAAATACATGTATGTATTCATATACTTGTTTAATAAGGATCCATTTACACATTAATCTAAAGGTGTTGTTGGTTGAATAAAAAAGAAAATTATTAACAAAATAACGAAATAAATATTACTTTGATATATTATAACATTACGAAGACTCTGTTTACATTTGCTGAAAAGAGAACACTGATATGTTCAGTTGATCAGAAATATTCTTTATGATCTGTACAAAGTAGTGTTTTATGTTGAATTAAGCGTCTAATGGAAGTGTACAGAATGACTCATGTTTCTCGCCTCGATCTGACCTAGTGAGAGTTTCTATATTGAGCATCTCCTAAGAGGATGATTATAGACACGTTTCCATAACTAAATACATTAGTGACTTTACGTGATAGGGAATGAGTCATTTGGGAAATGATTTTCTCTGAAAATTCTTATTAAGCATGTAAAAGAAAATACCAATGTCACTTTTAAATCGTGTTATACCATCTTTACGTTGGAAATCTTGAAACAATGGTGAGTTATTTTCACTTTGTTAAGAAGCCATAGTACTTGCATGAGTTTTAGATTATTTTTTCCCTTTTCTATTTAGACATTACTTGTGGTAATACTTATGTAGTCGTAGAAATACAGACTAACCTGTTTGTTTGTTTTATGACACGACTCTAGTTAAAATTACTAACATTTAAGGAAAGTTTGTGTTGGTTCAACAGGAAACCTTAAAGGAGCAGTAGCACCTTGTTTAGATAATTTTATACACTCACGGGCAAAAGAAAGTATAGGTAAACTTCCAATGCTCACAACATAAAAACAAAAGATAATATTTATATATTTAATATTTAAGGCATGCCATTATGTTAAGTAAAACTAACATTTGGTATAATCAAATATTTTAAATTTATATCAGTATGAAGGACCTATACTTTCTTTTGCCCGTGAGTGTATTTAATTTTTTTCACTGATAATTGTAAGTTAATGCTAAATGTAGTATTTTGACAGTGTCAAAAATCTCTTTTCACAAGCCAATCATCCATAGTCGGATATGAAGATTCACATAAAATCCATTGGCGGTCATTTTGTGTGAACACTTTAAATTCATTTGCGTAAGAAAAAGCAATCGCATCGCTTAACCTTACATTATATATGTATTTTAGTTTAAATATATTGTCTTTCAAACGGAATCATTAATTTTCATTTTCCTGACATCACCTTATATTCCTCCTAAAACGTGCTACTGCCCATTTAACAGTGAACATCATATCTCGTTTTTGAAGTGCTTACAACCTTTAACTCAGCTTATTGTGTATTTACTCCATGTAGTTTTTCACTTTTGAAACTTATTGCCTTAAGCTACTTTACTTATAGAGGTCACCGGGGAGTCTTTATTATTTTACAATTCTTAAAATCCATCTGATAAAGTGTCAAGTTCAATTTTTATTTGCACTTATAGGCCACAGGCCTGTAGCACAATGTGCATACAATATATGTTCAGGCAGGATAGAGTACATTTTTTCTGAGTAAAAAGGCATAGTATAGAAACATTGACAGATTTTCTAAATGTGCTTTGCTAGAGTAGGTTAATAGAGATATAGATTTATAAATATTATGATGTGTTATATTTCTTAATGTACTTATTTCTCAGAGTGAGATAGGCAGGGCAAACACAAAGGAAATGATATTCATCTTCAATAATATTTAAATTACACATTTTACAAATTCTATCTTCTTTTTTTAGTCCAATATATCTGCCAGTTTCTATTAGTAAATCATGCGATGAGCAACGGAATTTTGCAAGCGAGATTCAATATTTCCGGATATTCAAATGCGATAGATAGCTTTCATCTTGTATAGATTGCTTAAACATTCTAAAATAAAAACATTTATTTGATACAGATAGGTGGTCAAGCCAATTTTGTAAATAATATCTTGTAATCTTTGTTTAAACGAGATAAGAAACTTTGATTGAGGGTCTATGTGTTGTTCTAGCCATATATAACCAAAACCAGTAGAAAATAGTAAATCTTTAACATCTGTAACCCAATTACGTTTTCCATTTCTATCATACAAAGTCATCATATTGTAACATTTTTTGGGTAATCTATAACAAGGCATATTCAATACTTTCATTTTGACTCTATAGATAACGGAAATCTACCACACTCACAGTAGACCATTATGTTTGAGGTTGTAACTTTGTCTAACTAGATCAAAATTAGTAGCAATTAAGAGTACCTCGGAAGTTTGGACACAGGTGTTGATGGTGGTCAGTGAACTAAGATAACACGGTTAACGCCTTTATAAAAGGCATTGACAAATCTGTCCTTCCATTTGTCATAATGTATTGAGAACTATACAGGACTAAAGTATTTTGGGAAGACAAAATGACTATGGAAGTATTTAAGTCTGACAGCTAAAGAAAGATATTCTTGTCCTCCAAAGGCTATGTGTTGCTTCCTCCTATTAAAGATTTGTTCAATTTGATGTCAACTCATTGGTACGGTTCAGCTTCTTGAATGTGAATATCATATAAATAAGTTTCGGGAATGTATTGCTTGAGACAAGGACAGGCTTGTACTCGTAACACAACTGTCCTGTGTGTTTAGCAGTCACTATGTTAGGTGGTCAAGCTTCCTTTAACAACCGTAATAGTGTTTAACATATTTTTTTAAATTGCACCTTTGAAAGTGAACTTTTCAATTTAACATACAACTGAATTTCGAACGTTTGTTTCTTATATCATTTTAACATCATGGCCAAGAACCTCTTTGCACCATTCACCTTCTGAGTAGCATTATCATACTGAATATACTCATTTGATTGTCAGTTTGGAGGTGGAAATTTTGGGGAAAGCAACTACCGCGAATTGATCATATATAGCGATTATCCTGCCTCGATATTGTATTTGACAGTGTCAGTAACATCTTGTTGTCGAGATTAAAGCAAAGTTTTCCATGTAATTCCTTTGTACCATGTTCACGACGATACAACATATTCTATAATACTCATACATTTTATAAGATCTGAACCCTTAATCTCAAGTAGTCATCATATGTTGACCATAAGTGTTTTAGTCTGTGCAAATGCTAACTGCATTAACGGTGTCCGGAAACCTGACAATTGTCTTCAAGTTTTGCCACTATCCATTAGCCTTTTCTTTGAGGGTTACAACTGTGTCCTTCACACTACAATTATTATCATTGTATATCAGGATGTAAGTTGGAACATGACGCGGAGACATATAGCCTGATGTGGCACGATGCGCTAAAACATCTGATACACGTCCATTGAACTTATTTCTCCCGGTAAACAGTACTAAACACTATGTTTTGAATCCTTGAATATGACCGTTCTTAATAGAAATTCTCAAGTCCTTTGTCGGGGTCCACTGATCTCTAATTATCAAATATATTTATTGTTGCTGGAAAACATTAATTTTGGCTCTCGTCTTTTCAGCATGGTGACAATTAAGTGTACAAAGATTGATATTCTGATCAAACACCATACAAAAAGTAATGTGACTGGCGAGTGCAAATGCGTCAAGTGTCATTTTGTTAGGTTTTAAAAGGTGACAAAAAGACAACTTAAGACTTGCAGGGTTTAAAGGATTAAATAACTTAAACACGTGCAAATATATAAGTCATTGACTTATTTTCCTTGAAAACTTTTGTTTCTATATTCGCTTTAATGGGTGATAGCGATGTTTTGAAATATTGTCAGGTCATGATTGTTTAGCCCGTATATTTGTTGTTATATAAGTAACATAATATGATGTATTCCGGGCCTCTGAGGTCCTAGGAAGCCCTTACTTGAAGTGACATTGAGATGCATCGGGAGAGCTTTAATAAAAAATGTTTCCACTATGTCAAGGCACTTACCAAAGCCATGTTATTTAATTTCTCCTTTTCAGCATTAACTTGGTTAAGTGGCCGTCAGGTCATATACATCATATCATTTTAAACTGGGTGATATGCAATGACTCACTTTATACCAACGTTATTACCACTTTGTCAAAATGGATTATCATATCGTCTCCATGTAAAAGGAGAATTAAGTACATTATTTTACTACTTATAGAAGGTGAGTCATGCTCCTAACGAACGACATTCTGCTTGCAAATATCACTTGAAGTGACACTGTAAATTTTTTGTAGATTATGATATTATTTTGTTCATTTCATGTTCTGCATGTTACAAAGATGAATCTTGCTCCAGGTACACATTTCTGGTACATGTCACTTTATCAATTAAAGCATCGTAAAGAAGGATGATGTCAATCCAGTTGGCTTATGTTAAAACTGTATAAGTAGAAGAAGTAGTAATTTTCAATATTGACAATATTTTAAAACAATTCATATATTATAACATAATGGAGCCAAGAAGATGCCTTTACTTCGGCCTAAAGCTGAGTGATCTATACTTGGTATACTCTTGTAGACTTGGTTGATCATCAATTAAATATTTTTGCTTTAGGGTCCGGATGACAGACCATTATCATCCCTTAAATTTTCAGTATGAAAATCTCAAATTATATCCTCTTGAATTTACGAAATATCACTTAATATATTTCTCTCTTCCAATTTTCTAGCCCTCGATGATTTTCTAGGTATGCGTTAACGATGTTTGATATAGTTCAGCCGAGTTTACATGATTTTCAAGGTAACATTTTATTCAAATCTTTGTAACCTACTGTATTATCAAATATCTCAAACTACATTGTTTTCATCAGTTTAATGCTTTAACTTATGATAATATTGGTGATTATAATAATTGTATGAAAGTTATGTTTCTATTCTGGATTGATCAAAATATCATGTCATGGCCTTCTTTTTATCATAAAGAGGTACGTGTATAAAACTTCAAATCAGGATAGATGATTTGATATTTTTCATAGTTAATGATAAGAATTTTTTGAAAGGTGATTGATAACTGCTTGTCAAGGATAGAAATAAGCGTTTCTCTTTGTCCTGCTTTGAAATTAGATATTGTTATGTCAATATTACGTTAATTTCTTTCAGCAGGTGTTGATAAGGGCATGTAACATATCATTTAAAGTTATATGTCAACTACAGCCAGAAGATATCTAACACCTTTATGTTCATGGGATTATTTAAATAGTGTTATTCATTATCGGATCAATCTCGTTATATCAAAGATAAATTTAATGTGTTTCATCAAATACTATATTCATAATGTTATAATAAATGGAGAGCATTTGATTTTTATAAACTATCTTATCTAAACTACACTCTCTCAAAAAAGAAACGCAACACCTCTCTCAATATCTGACAACATCCTTTGAACAAAAATGGTGAATGTGATTTGGATTTTGTTGTCATGTTATCTTAATATGTTCTTTTTTGATAAGTAATGGCTCCCAAACGCAGCCTTTTTAATGCACGCTGACATTTTATCCGATTTTTTTAAAGAATATGCGAAACAGTAATGTGCATAATGCTAAAAGTGATCTCCACGTACAAGTCAAGGAAATAACAGTTTAAGCCAAGGTATAAAAAAGTGGTAGAATTAAGATCACCACAATGGTTCAGGATCACCCAGCTACCTAATTGGCAAGACAAACCAACCGTCACTGCAACACAAATGCCTGGTTTGAGGATATTGTCGGCCCATACCATCAGGAACCGTTTACGTGTGGTTAATCTTCATGCACGACGACCATTTTTCGGACCTGTTCTGAGACGCCAACATCGACGTCAACGTCTAAGATGGTGCACTATCGTGACGATATTGATCCTACCCAGCAGGCACACGACGTCGAATCGACGTTGGATTATAGTTGAGATGTGGTCGCGACGTCGTTCAACTTAAAAATGACGTTGTTTCAACGTCAGTAATTTCGACATCGAGAAAGACAAGGTTGCTTCGACGTTGTCAATTTCGACGTTGATTTAACAACGTTGTTACAACGTCGGTAATTTCGACGTCGATAACAACGACGTTGCCCCGACGTCGGTAATTTCGACGTTGAATGAACAACGTTGTTTCAACGTCGGTTATTTCGGTTAAGGTGGCGTTGTTTCGACGTCGAGAAAATAAAAATACACAACGTCGTTCCAACGTTGCTATTACCGAGTTCTATGTATAAATGTTGATGAATGACCTTACGTTGTTCCGATTTTACAACCTACGAATTATATCAGATGAAAACACGTCTGTCTTTTGTGAAACTAAATATTTTCGTTTGTTAGTTGATCATTCATTAAAAACGCGAATAATTCTCTGTTAAAATTGTGTGATATTCGCCTTTAAAATTGTAAAGAGCGCCCCGTTATGGAAGCACTAACTAAATTACTGTTAGTAACAACTAACAGATTTCGCGACAAATGGCATTTTTTCTAGGATATCGTATAGAAAATTATTTCTGTAGAGTCTAGAGTTATTTTCCTTTATTAAGTTTAGTCTTTCCATTCCTTTTATAATTAAGTTTTTTCGAATTATCAATACAATGTATAGATATGAAATCAGTTAAAAAGTACAATTTAAAAGTCATTTTCAAATATACATAAATTTATTTAAACAATCATTAATCTATCAATGAATAAATGAATAGCCTAAATATATCGTTTTAAAAGCATTGTTTCATGAATAGGCTAGCACTTGAAAATTCATGAACAAATTCGTGAGCACTTTATTCATAAACAATATTTGCCGATAATTTGTTTCCCTAAACGGTGTATGCATTGAAAAAAAGTCATTTTTCTTATTTTTCTTACGTTTCTTTGTTCGCCAACAAGCATACAACATTTCCGCGCCAGCACAAATGCTGATGACGTCATAGTTCGTCGCCATGTTTGTCGGTCGATGTAAGGGGAAATCAACGTTCTGTTAGATCTTATATCGGATCACGATTCGGGTGCACTGACATCGCTCTACTATTTTCAAATGGTAAGTATTTCCCTTCTTCTATTAACAAACTTTCCATGATTGACTTTCAGTAGTCATTCCAATACTGAACTTGAAGTTATCACACTAGACACGTCAAAATTTGAACGCATCTCGTTGACTTCTGTAGGCCTAGTGCCAAGGCAACTGTAGATCTAGTACGATTTACATATTATTATAGCACAGATATTAAACTATTATTTGAAAAATAGCATTTGTTTAATTAGTTAAGTGAGTCACAATGATAAAAGAAAATCATAGGTTTCAAAACTTCTGCTGTCATTCAACTTGTGTCCGCAACATTGTTGAACTCCGTACAGTGTTGTGGCATAGCATAAAGTGCTTGATATCGTAAACGGTGTTGTACGGAGCTCGTAAAGTATTCGATGTTTAGGAGTTCATTTGGTTCAGAGCGTTCACAGAATCACTGTACAGTTCCGTTGTTGTTTTTGATTGATAAAAATATTGTCTTACTCAGAGCATCAGCTTAAATGAAACAGCAGTTGAGTTGTTATCATTGAGTGGCAATAAGAGAATCATAATCAGAGTTGTCCCATATCAATCACCTCAGTTTAAAATTATATACTATTCATCAATTATTTGAATGACTAAGTCACTTGAACTATGATCACGTCATAGAAAGATATGGCTACTTAAGTTTAATAAGTTAGGGTTGTTGTAATAGTGTTGTTCCGCATTGCGTCTCATTAATGAAATCAAATATCCACATAGCATGATAGCAATCATACTATTTGCACATTTATACATGTACATGTAGGCCTATACACTCATGTGCCATTATTAAAGTTCACAGTGACGTAATTCCCATAGACTTACTGTTACAGGTTATTTAGGTGTTGCGAGAATATTTTGATAAATTAATTTCTTGTCGATTGGTTGTGAATTTTAACCAACATTTCCTAAATATTCTCTGCTACAAACTCATAATTTGCATTAAAATGTCAAATTAGTAGTATGGAAACTGCAATTGATAAATGAAGAAAAAGCACAAATGCAACACACCGGTAATGTTAACATGGTCGTCAATTGAATCACACGTTGCACATACACTATTTAAAGGTTTCATTCGAAAACTGATGAACTTGTAGATGAAATTTAATTATGTACATGTAGCTGACATGAATCTAAACCTATCTGCAAAATAGGACTGTAAGGGAATGTTTACTTAATTTATGGGAATTACGTCACTGTGAACTTTAATATGGCACATGCGTGTAGATCATAGATGTAATTGCCTACTAATTGGTATTCAATAATAATAACTGAAATATCATTTGCCAAAAGTAGAAATTATACACCCGTATTTAAGAATTTTTTATCAGACTAATCATATAATTATGTTCAAGTATGACGGAATTTCATCATGGCATACCACATATTATTTTTCTGAACTGTTGATGGATGAAATTCGTTTTCATTTTTGTTTTTTCTTGCAAAACACAATATAACCAGTGACCATCTAATATTTTAATGCATGACAGTTAGTATAACTATAGGAATAAGATTGATATCAACTCACTTAAGCTTGAACATACATGTACGATTCATTGTATAATCATAATGTGTATAGGCAAATTCCTCACTGACACCTTTTCACTTCCATTACAGGTATGTTTGAGGGAATCCACGAATCAAGAAGTGTTTTAAAGAAATGTGTTAGGAAGATATCGTTTATATTTGAATATAATACATGAATATTATAAACTTTTCTCAGAGTCTGCCGATTGAGAGGGAGGAGAGAGCTGGAGACTGGCGAAGCAGAGAAGATACATGCACGTGCTTCTGGGAGTTGATCTGTCAAACTATCCTCAGGTATGTATAGTGTATAGTGTATACTGTTGTAACTGTTCGACATTCATTTCATTTTCATTTTACCAGTTTCAAATGTTAAATAAGTTAACAATTAAACAATAAATCAGTTGCAATGCACACAAATCACAATTTATGTGATTGATTTTTCACTTCATTTACATCTGTTTTTTATCTTTCTTTTGTACAGAACTTTGCTGATGGCCAACGCTGTGAAGAAACATATACAAGAATACATGATAAGACGGCTTTTCATAGAAATGTATAAAAGATTAATAAACAATTATGTAAACATTATCTCGCTTTGTTTTTGACTTGTTAATTTGTTGGTTAAATCAATACAGCTATTTCCGACGATATACCATATTTTTGATGATATGATTCCGGTCTCTATGATTCCTTGCAGTGTTATAAACATTGAAAAACGTCTCTCCTCATTGACATACCTATTCAGCATCAATAGAAATGGGATTAACTTTACCAACGTTGAAGCAACATCGTATCAACGTTGTATCAATGTTAAAGCCATGTTGTAATGACGTTGATGTCGCGTTATAAATACGTCAATAAAACGTCATTTCAACGTTGATACAATATCGTATGTACGTCGAGACAACGTTATACCAACGTTGTTGCGACGTCGTATCTATTAACGTCATTTCTACGTCGAAACAACGTCAGATTTCGACGTCGTGGCAAATTTCAAATCCAATCAAAATTCTACGTCAATTCAACGTTGATAAACGACGTTGTTTCAACGTTGCTTCAACGTTAAAATGCCTGCTGGGTAAGAACCTGCAGACGATTCTGGTTTGGTGGCGAGTCGCATTTTCTACTTCACAGACATGACGACAGGCAACATGTATACAGACGAGGAAACAAAAGTTTTGCACCGAACTGCGTTCCACAGGTCGACAGATTTTGAGGAGGAAGCGTCATGGTGTGGGGAGCCATGTCTCAAAACGGACGATCACACTTGGTCATCAAATCCGGCAATTTGACAGCCCCATGCTACATCAATGATGTTTTACAGCCACGCCTCCTTTCGATAATCGACCATTAGAGGGAGCTGTTTCAACAGGTCAATGCCCGGCCTCGTACAGCTCGTGGATTTTCTACGGAATTCCAATGTCAACTCCTTACCATGGCCCTTCACTCCGCCCGACACCTACCCCATCGAAAATCTTTCGGACTATCTAGAATGTTGTATCCCTGAACGTACAATACCACCGTAGATGTTAGATGCAATGGCCACAGCACTATAGGATGAGTGGAGAGCAAGACCACAGGAAATGATTTGTGTTCTAATCCGTTCTGTTCTGAGGAGGTGCAATACTGTGATAACAGCTCGTGACTCTCAAAATAGATACTGAAAAAAGCGCCCCTAGTTTCCGTCTAATGTACGATAGTGACCTATGAAATTGTGACATTATACTACACATACATTTGTTTCACCATATACAATTTCATTGTGTTATCTTTGATAATCTACGTGTTATAAAAGGTCAAAGACTGATAACAACACTGCATACAATCAGGGGTTGCGTTTCTTATTTACTAGTCGTAAAATATTGATACCATACTGATAACTTGATTAAAGAAATACTACTGGGCAAATACAATCGCTTTTCTCCCCAAACTATTTGTGTAAACAGAGACATAAAATCTTAACTTATTGACCTCATTGAAACATACAATTATACGTCGAGAATTTGAACCGTTATTTTTTTTAATGAGGACGTTGCTTCAAAATGACTATTCACTGTAATATTTTACTAGCTTTTCACCACATATTCTATCAGCTAATCCCGTAATTCTCGGGATCACGTGAGATTGCACTGCGCATGCTCGAGTCAGTGCTTGCTGCGGTTTCGAGTCAACAAGACGTGCTCAGGTGTCGCTCTCTTTCCGAAGCTCTTCGCCTGCTGTCCGCACATAATTGGTGCGTCAAAGCAGTATAATTACTGCACACACGTCTTGAAACCGTTTTCTATTAGTGACTATAAGTAGTCTGTTGATATTTTCGCTACCTTTCTACCAGTAATTTGGTGCACGACGGCTCGGGTTCTCGACCACGTGCGCACGAGATTCACGGGAAGCATGAATCCGCCAGAGGCGAGTGTGACAAGTCCGTCTACGGATAACGAACTTTCCGCAACTAAAGGTAGCATTTCAAGTGCCTGGAAGTCGAAAGGTAAACAGAAGTTGGTGAAATCTTCTCAGAAATCTTCCTTTTGCGAATCTAGTCAACCTTCATCATCCTTTTCTGCTGTAATGGCCGAAATCAGAGACATGAGCAAGAACATTGATAATAAACTGAACGGGTTTCAATCTAAAATTGATGCTATTAGCGCTGAGACTGCTCACGGTCCATATAACTATGAGGCCGACGATGACTTCATCAAATCTAGCCAAAACGTCGGGGGCTATGACAATGAAGCTATGCCTCCGATGGATATTGCCAATGAGTTGCTCGGGGATGCCCCGGTTGTTGACCTGACTAAGGCCAAGGACAGCGACGATACTGACTTGCTGGGACTAATGAGATCAAACATGCCGTTCGATAATTCTGAAGGAGAAGCTATTAATGAGAAACTAGCTGAACTCATCAAGCAACTCTTCACGGTCAAAGCTGACGAATCTGCTTTGTCATCTAAACTGAAGAACATTAAACGCCAAGCTAATTGCGCAGAACTGAACACGCCAGAAGTAAACAAACTCTTGTGGGATTCTCTTACACCTGTTGTCAGATCCATGGATTGTCGTATTCAGAGAGTTCAGTCGGGAGTGGTGAAATCCGCCACATGCATCGTTGAGACCCTGAATCGTCTAACGACTCGCAAAGATGACGTACCGTCAGATCTGTTCCAATCACAAGTGAGAAGTCTTAGCGACGCGCTCACAATGTCAGCACATGCCAACAGAGAGATCAATGCGAGGCGCAAGGAGCTGATCAAACCCCACCTGAAGGAAAACTATCGTCCGCTTTGCTCACCAAGTGCACCTGTATCCAGCGAGTATTTCTTTGGCGAAGACATCTCAAAGAGTCTCAAAGACATGTCCATGGCAAGCAGGATCCATGTTGGTCAAAGACCTGCTAACAGAGGTCGAGGGTACAGATTCAACCCATACTCGTTCCGAGGTCGTGGACGTGGACGTGGCAGAGGCAATTACAACGCCCCTTTTTTAGGAAAGCCACGTTGGAACAACTACAGAGCATTGGAGAAGAGAGGGGGGAAGCAGTAGACGAGCCCCATGAACACACCCTGTAATACGCACCGTTGGGAGAGAGATTGTTACTGGGATTCCGGATTGTTATGGGACGGTTACGGATTGTCATGGGAACTGTTGCGCCATGCATGGCATATCTAATTATCGCTCTAGTACTAATTAATCATGTTTCATCCAAATTAACACTGTTCGAAGGTTCTAACATAATATGTCTATAAATTTATTCTTTCATTATGCATAGTAATCTACATTGAACAAAGTAAACACTGTCGACGTCCTGAATATTGGTCCAAAATAACTACCTTGACATCATAAAGGGTCCATGTTTTTTTAATTGAAATATGTTTACGCAAAAAAAAGTAATTCCGTATTTACACAAATGATTGTTTTAAATGATAGGTCGAACAAATGTGAAATAATTTCCTTGACAAAAAAGTAATTGTAATTTTTCCGAGAGAGGGGTTAAATTTTATTACAACGGATTGTTACATGATGCTTTTCCGGATTACTACTGAGAAAGCACATTTTTGCTACGGATTATTAAGGGATGTTTGGCAAATAACAACATGGTATTCTGATGTAGTCTAATAAACGAGTTCAAATAAAATCATTCTTTTTTGCAGAAAAATGCGTTATCGCTGCCACAGATGTGAAACAAAGGATGATAACTTTGAAAAGATAATTTTACACAACTGTTTAGTGCACCCAATTGATGAACTTCAAATGAGAGTGAAGAAACTCTCTGAAAGCAGAGGTAAACTTAAACATATCATCAAAAACTACAGAGTTACCCCACATGCAATTGGAAATGCAGGAAAACAAATTAGCGTCTTTGATCCAATGCATGAACGGATTCAGAGAAAATAGAAGGATAACCCCAAAACAGACTGAATGGTGTTAAAATTAATAAGGAGTAATGGAAAAAGAATATTTATTTGATCAAAATCTTGATCGCGAAAACGATTTAATATACGCTCCAGCATGCCACTGCTGAGAAGTCGAACAAGTTAAGTGAAATATGAATGCAAAATAACAAGACAATTTGAGCACATAATTCCATATCTCTATAAAACGAAAATTAACTAGCGTCATCAGAAGATGATATATGCCCCTGGTTCCAAATATTTCAGAATTAATATTAATTTTATAAATACCAAATATGATTTTAAATAGACCGTGACCCCTATATGTGGGAAACTACCAATATTTTTCTCTTTTAGTCCACAATCTATTTAGTGCATAATATCTTCGATCTGTGGAGAAATATGAGGAAAAGCTATCTTTCGACTTAACATAACTCACATTTATTGTGTTGCTGAATTTATATTGCATCTTCAAATAATTTGTAATAGATGTAAGTGAAAAATTTGCCATCTATTTTAAATAGAATTGTCATACATGTAGTAAAATTCCTGAGACTTTCTGTTCAAGAAACTCAATTCTTATTAAAAACGTTAAAATGTAAATCAAAAGAAGTTGAAATTCATCAAGGCACATGTACACATCAGCTATGTCTTTAATGTTTGAGAGGTCTGCTTAGAAAGTAAAAAGAAACAAAGATGAAACATCAACAACTTTGTTGAAGGTTTATATTAACTTTATAAGTATATGTGAATTACTTCATGATTGAACAATATTGATCTCAAACAAGTTGTTTTAAAATATTGTATTATTCTCATATACAACTTTTTAACTCCATATTATATATAATATTATCACATTTTTAAAACAGGGCTACAGATAAGGGGCGTACACACGTAATGTACGCCTTAAAATCGACCAAGTACGGCCGAAAATAAAATTTCAAGCGTATCATGTACGCTCATACATACCTGTGTTCGTCTACTACTTTGTTTCGGTGCGTATCATGTTCATTAGAGTGAAATGATTAATTTGATACAACGAAAAATCACAAGCGGAAACGCATCATGCTTTAAACAGGAACAGAGTTATATGCTTGCTGTGCTACGAGGTACACCTTTATTTTTCGATTGGCCAACGTTTCTTATGATTTACAAATCAATCATTACATCTCTTTCTTTAACTCGATATAAAAGGGTATGCAATGTCTGTTTTTACTGTCATGACTTATGACTTATGACTTAGGTTCATTACAAATTATCAACCTTTCTTTTGGACTAAGTGTAATGCCCATATAACATTTTACATTATGAAAAGGTAACACTTGCATCTACCTTATCGTGACAAAATCATTTTAGAGTCACATGCTGACAAAGTATATTGATATGTGCAAAATATGTAAATAAAACATTTGTCTAATATCTATTTTAGTTTCCCACTGTTTAGTGATTTGCAATTTCCCATTTTATCCAATATGTGAACATTTTACATGTCTAACTTGAAATCGATTCAGTCTTCATACGATACTGCTATTTTGGCTTTTCTTTCCTTTTGTTTGTGAATTAGTTGTTAGTTAACAATGTTGGAAAAGCATTGATGGTTTCACTTATGTTGAATATACCATTAATTAACTGAAATTAGCCAATTATCAAATTATAACCATAACACCATATGTTAGAGTAAAAAGGGATCGCGTCAATTTTACTACTGTATCAACTGAAATACGACTTCATTTGTAAAAAGTGATTCTGATTTTGGGATTTTATTCACAGACCAGTTTCATCAATTAAATACCGTTACATTTCAGTTACACTGATAATGGGGACTCATAAGATCAAACAAAAAATGAAGAATTTGCCAAAACAATATTTTTCTAACAAATTAGTTAAATTGAATAGAGCATTGAGTATTATTTGTATTTTCAGAATATATCAACATAATATTGTTTTTACTAATTGGGATGGATAGCGAAAAATATAAAACTGGCGATGATCAAATTTAACAACATATAAAGCAAACTCTTTAGCACTATGTCAGTACACCTTCATACTCTTGAGTACACCTGCACTTAAAATTCAAGGCATATGTACAGCTTCACTCAAAAAGTTATCTGGAGCCCTGCATTTTGCATCAAAAATATTTTTTGTTCTTTTCGTTTTTTTAACAATCCGTATCGTACTCATTCACAATCCGGAACATCTGTAAACATAGCCCAGTAACAATCATTGACAATAACATTACACCCGTCTGAATAAACATCAATTATAAACAATTAAAATAACACTTTTGATTCATCGAATATGGAATTGTAAATGTCAGTTGAATGAAGCTTTGATAATCTGAAGTTTCAATATATTAAACTGTCCAATTTAGTTTATCTAAGACTTTTAATCAGTCTTAGATATTAAAGTTTTCAATATCATCAACGAATTTGCTTAATGAATAAGAAAATACAAACAAATGATAGCTAAAATGGTCTTTGATTACATTAATTTAATCATAGTTACCAAATATTGTAATATTCCGACCAAAAAATATAAAATAAACACTTTTTTTTACCAAATTAAATTCTTACTAAAAGTGAAATTTCCCATGACAATCCGTAACCGTCCCATAACAATCCGGAATCCCAGTAACAATCTCTCTCCCAACGGTGCGTATTACAGGGTGTGATGAAGAGGCATCCACTACAGGTCAGGTAGGTAGGTATGCCTCTCGATTTGATTCTCAATATGATTCTCAATGTAAATTCAGGGCTGGTAATATATCTTTGTGTTTACCTGAATGGCAGAAGCTCTCAAGCGATGAGTATATTCTTGAGGTTATCAAAGGTCTTAAGATCGACTTCACTTCCTCTCCAAAACAAATTAGAGAACCACGCCAGATAAACTTTAAGTTTCATGAGAAAAACATCATTGATGAACAGATTGCACATTTGAAGTGCATCGGAGTCGTGGAAAGAACAACTGAGAATGAAGATCAGTTTATCTCTAATATTTTCCTCAGGAAAAAGAAAAACAATAAATACAGGTTAATTCTGAATCTGAAACAGTTAAATGAATATGTAACATACCATCATTTCAAAATGGATAACCTTCAGACTGTATTGCACATAGTGGTGTAACGATGCATCGATAGTATCGATATTTGTATTGCGAAGTACACGATATGTATGCATCGATGTAAAACACATTTAGGCAATATATCATGATATCTATATCACATTGATCCACGATACGCCGATGTATCGGCAACAGAGACAATATATCCCGATATTTCTCACCTAATTAAATAAGGAAATCTAATCCTATAAAGGTTCTAATTCGTATATAAAAAGTTTTATCTTAACCGAAAGTACGTTCGGTAAAAAATGAAACGTAATTTAACTTGACATCCCGCAGATTTTGGCTCGGTCCGGTTATTAAAACACGGAAAGATAATTTAACATATGGCGCCCTTGATTTGTAAACAGTAGCGCCGAGTTTGCTAATCGAACACTAAAAAAAGCCAAATTAACCAAAGAGAAAAGGATATATTTCTTAAAAAGGAAATATTTCATAAAGTTAGCCCACTTGATAATTAACATATCAAAATTTTGACTTATTTCGCTGTCGAATCTCATTATCAGTTACAAATAACGCATGCGTTGGCTTTACTCTGATGTTAACAAATCAAGCGACGCCATAGGCTTACTGTCACAAGTATGGCAGACGACACAGTAACATGTGTTGTGGATGCGCCCGCGGTTTTTAAAGCGAGCGTTTGGTCTAAATTTGGATTTGCGGGGGAAAAAAATGATGGGAGGATCACAACAGACAGAAAATTTGTCGTTTGCAAAATTTGCAACTCTGAAATGAAATACAGCGGCAATACCACAAATCTGCACACGCATCTTCTCCGACATCATCCTGACATAGCTGGCACACTAGACATTCCAAACGTATCTGCAAAATCTAGCACTTCAGGTAAAAGGGCAGGTATTGTACAATCATCGTTAATAACGTCATTTTCTACGAGGAACAAGAAACTTGATGCATCAAAAAGTGACAGACGCAATTGCTAAATTCATTATCAAGGACTTGCGGCCTTATTCCGTGGTTGAAAACGAAGGTTTCGTACATTTGATAAAAACTTTAGAACCAAGATACAAAATGCCCTCAAGACAACACATTGCCGAAAAAATTGTCCCAGCATTGTATGAAGATGTTAAATCATCCCTTGTGAATTTGATACATGATGCCAGTTTTGTTGGGCTTACAACGATGGACATCCCGAGCGAATGAGTCTTTTGTCACATTTACTGCACATTTCCTTGATAAAAATTGGCAACTACAAAATTCCGTTCTACAAACTAGAACAATGACAGAAAGTCACACTGGACAGAACCTTGCACACCTTCTTTTAAATGTCTTGGAAGAGTGGCACATTTCCCCTGACAAAGTCGCTGCTGTGACTACAGACAACGCTGCCAACATGGTTGTTATGGTGAGAGAAGCTGAGTTGACACACCTAAAATGTTTTGCCCATACTCTCAACCTCGCTTCCCAGAAAGCTCTTAAGGTAGCAACAGTCAGCAGAGTTCTTGCAATTATCAGACGAACAGTAAGTTATTTTCACAGGAGCCCAAAAGCATTTGCAGTACTTAAGGAAAAACAAGTTCTTTTGAACCTTCCAAGTCACAAATTAAAGAATGACGTTCCCACAAGATGGAACAGCTCATATGAAATGGTGGACAGATATCTAGAGCAGCAGCCTGCTATTCACGCAACTTTGCTGACCAAGGAACTTCGGAAATCTGGTGACACACCTCCCAGCAAGTCTTGGTGATGGAGACATGACCATAGCTGAAGATATTGTGCAGGTATAAATCTATTTTTAAAAAAAATATTAAATACTTTTAACTCATAAATTACATTAATAGTTCATGACTACATGTCAATTGACAAATTAAATTAAATGATTAAACTTGATCAAGTTCCTACTATGATTTTTCTTAGAATTTGAAAAGTTAAATTGTTAATCACCATAATGTAATTGTTAATGAAAGTTTGCAATTTGTAAAAGTCTGATTAAAGACATATGAATAAGATATTAATAATTATTATTCAGTAACATGTATATTCTAAAAATCATTGTTTCATGTAAAATTCAATGGAAAATGTGTATAATATTAATTATTTCAAAATTCATTTCATTCAGATCATGAAACCAATGAAGACTGCTACCACAGTCATGTGTGATGAACAACAGCCTACTCTCTCAGTTGTGTTCCCTCTGTACAGCAGTCTCTTGAAGAGTCTTACACCACACGAGACAGATTCCCGTACAGCAAAGGATATGAAAAAAGCCATGCATGATGATCTAAGTCGCCGGTATCAGAATGATGTAGATGTTTCTCTTCTGCGCTGTGCTGCTGCACTCGACCCACGTTTTAAGGACCTACCTTTTCTGAATGATGTGGAGAGGATGGGAGTGTTCTCAAACATTGCTGTTGAGGTTTCTCAATTGAAGGATGAGGTAACTGAGGTATTAATTCATTTTGAATATGGAAAGTAACTGAAGGAGAATATTCTAAAAAAAACTTGATACACACAAATTTCAATAAATAGTCTACTACTGAACTGTGTAGCCTCTATTACTAATAGCCTGCATTTGAGTAAGTTAACTTAACGGAGTACTTATTACTTCAATCCCAATCAGTAATTACTTGACAGTAGTTGACATGTAACAGAAATACTCATGTGACTGATAGACTCAGCATTAGACTGATAGTTGAACTTTAGATCAACATTCATATTATATTAGTGTGCCATGTTCTGTCATATTGTATAGTGCACATGTGCACATTTGTGTTGACTGACAATGACTGTTGACTTTGTTAATTCAATTGCGACAGAATGATATTCTATCAGGTGTTGAGAAATCTAATTTGCATCTTTATTCTTTTATTCATGATTTAAAACTCATTGTTAGTTAATTTGTTACTACAGGTGAGCGTAAAGCAGGAGCCAGACGACACTCCAGGGCTGCCAGATCTTCCAGCACTCCCTCTGCTCCCAGATGTTGACCCTGAGGATCCTCCTAGACCTGAGGCAGCACACCAGTCCGAGTCGGACTCTAACACATCACCTCCCAGGGCGAAGGTGATAAAACTTGAAGCTCGCGATCCTGGATCGTCTAAGTGTGCCCTTGATGACTTGCTTGGGGAAGTCTTTATAACTGGTCAGGATGAAGCCCCTACAAGATCCAAGCTTGACGTAATAAACGAGGAGATAAGTATGTTCAGAAAATCTCCTTCAATCCAACTCTCATCCAGTGCAATGAAATGGTGGCAGGAAAATAACATTTTCTATCCAAATCTTGCAAAAATTGCAAGAAAATACTTGTGCATTCCAGGTACTTCTGTTCCATCAGAGAGAGTATTCTCTACCTCTGGTGATATTGTGACTGCACAGAGAGCCTCCCTCAAGGCGGCACATGTTGACAAACTTGTTTTCCTGAAGAAGAATCTGAGGATTGCTGACTCTTAGATTGTCAGACTATTAGATTGTCAGACTATTAGTTCTAGCTTTCATAAGTGAAAACTAAAATCAATGCTTCGTTTTCTGTTACTAGTTACCTTTTCAGAACGTTAATAGTTGAGAGCCTCCCTCAAGGCGGCACATGTTGACAAACTTGTTTTCCTGAAGAAGAATCTGAGGATTGCTGACTCTTAGATTGTCAGACTATTAGATTGTCAGACTATTAGTTCTAGCTTTCATAAGTGAAAACTAAAATCAATACTTCGTTTTCTGTTACTAGTTGCCTTTTTCAGAACTCAGAATAATAAAGTTTAAGTCACATTGTCTTCGTTATTTGTTCTTTTTAGTAACTGTTGTGTATCGTGATACGTATTGTATCGTCATCTGTGTATCGTGATGATAATCGTCTCGCAGGTTCCTTGCCAATATTTTCATGATATATTGTATCACCTCATAATATCAATATCGGGATATATTGTATCGCCAGTAAGGTCACAATACACAGCACTAATTGCACATGCTTAAACGTAATTCGTTTATGGCTTCAATTGATCTGAATCTGATCTTGAATGCCTATTATTCAGTCAACGTTAACAAACAATTCAGGAAATATCTAAGATTTCGATGGAAGAATGAGCTCTATCAGTTCACATGCATGCCTTTTGGCCTGGCTTGTTCTCCTCGGGTTTTCACAAAGATACTAAAACCAGTGTTTTCACACTATAGACAGCTAGGTCATATTTGTATGGGGTACATAGATGATGTTTTTACCCAGGCAGAGAATAAAGAGTTGTGTAAAGTGTCCATGTGCAGGTTGGC
This sequence comes from Steromphala cineraria, assembly GCA_916613615.1. Classification (NCBI taxonomy): domain Eukaryota; kingdom Metazoa; phylum Mollusca; class Gastropoda; order Trochida; family Trochidae; genus Steromphala; species Steromphala cineraria. The sequence goes on along the minus strand of OU744731.1, from coordinate 17,811,348 downwards.
TAGACAATTTGAAGTCTTAGGTTTTACAATAAACTATGAGAAGTCTTCTTTCGAACCTTCATCACAAATGAAATTTCTAGGTTTTAATCTAGACACAAATTCAACGACTATACAATTACCACAAGAGAAAGCTCTTGTCATTATTGGAAGTTGTGATGAAATCTTGAAGAATAAGAACAATAAGATTAGAGAAGTTGCCATACTCCTTGGTCTATTCGTATCTGGGTTTCCGGCAGTGCCTTTCGGGCCCCTACATTACAGATATCTCGAAATTGACAAAGCCGAGGCTCTTAAAACAAGCCGAGGTAATTTTGATTAAGACATGGAAGTCTCTCAGAAGTCAAAACAAGAAATTATCTGGTGGAAGGAAAATGTTTATGGTTCAATAAAGAATATCTGTCCTCCATCTAATCCTGACTTTGTGATACGAATAGATGCAAGTTCTTTCGGCTGGGGGGCACATCTAGACACTAGTATCGGTGGTCGGTGGACACCAGACGAGAAAGACAAACACATTAATGAGCTTGAACTCATGGCAATTCTTTTGGCACTAAAAGCATTCTCTTTGACTCATGTTTTCAAAGACAAACATCTTCATGTTCTCTGTGACAACACAACGGCAGTAGCCTATCTGAGAGAAATGGGTGGTACCAGATCTAAACCCTGTAACGATCTGACTAAAGTCATTTGGGATTGGTGTATTAAGATGAGTACTTGGATTACCGTAGGACATATTGCAGGTTCCTTAAACATGGAGGCAGACAGGGCCTCACGAAAATTTTCAGAGCGAACGGAATGGTCTCTTAACCAATCTATCTTCAATGACATCATTATTTAGATTTGACCCAACTATCGATCTGTTCGCATCTCGATTAAATAAGAAACTAAACCGATTTGTCAGTTGGAAACCTGAGCCAGAGGCATTCGCAGTGGATGCCTTTCAAATGATTTGGACATCAGAACGTTGTTATGTTTTTCCACCTTTTTGCCTCATATCAAAATGTTTACAGAAAATTGAAATTGATAAAGCTAGAGCAGTATTGATTGCACCATTCTGGCCGACTCAAGCATGGTTTTCTCAATTATTACAATTGCTGTGTTTCAGACCAATCAGGCTGCCGAGGAGAGGCAACCTACTACTGTCGCCAGAGGGTCAGGAGCACCCAATCTTGAGGAGGCTGAGACTGACAGCCTTCCTAGTGTCCGGAGTCTGTTCAGAAGCAGAGGGATTTCTTCGGACGCAGCCCAGATTCTCATCAGGTCTTGGAGAAGGGCCACCCGGAAGCAGTATGCAAGTGCCATACAGAAGTGGAGAAAGTTTTGTGGTGAAAGACAGTCTGATTTCTATAATCCAACTATAGGAGAAGTGCTAGATTTTCTGTTATCTTTAGTCAACCAGGGACTAAGCTATAGTTCTGTTCATACGGCCAGATGTGCCATATCAACTATCTGCAAGATTGACAATCAACCTTGCGGTTCCCATCCTATCGTCTGTAGGTTTATGAAGGGAGTCTTCCAAGAGAGACCACCTAAACCTAGGTATACAGAAATTTGGGACATAAAACCAGTCTTAGACTATCTCAGAAATATCTCAACCTGTCACTGTTCCTTAAAAGATTTAACATTGAAACTTGTTCTGTTACTTTCACTAGTGACGGCCCAAAGGGGCCAAACCTTACACATGTTAAGTCTCAAAATATGTCTGTAAGGACAACAGATATTATTTTTCAATTTCAATGTTTGTTAAAGCAATCTAGACCAGGAAGATTAGCTAAACCTCTCGTTCTGAAAGAGTATATTCAGAATAGGGAATTATGTGTGGTCACGTTATTGAATGAGTACATTACAAGAACTGCTGTTCTAAGGGGATCAGAAAAGAAACTATTAGTAACATATATTAAGCCTTATAAGGCAGTGTCAATTGACACAGTGTCCAGGTGGATACGAACAGGACTTTCCAGGGCAGGGGTAAATACAGGGATATTTGCTCCACATAGTACTAGAGCAGCTGCTGTATCCGCTGCACACAGGGCATTGGTCCCAATACAGGACATTCTAGCCAAAGCTGACTGGGCGTCAGAGTTAACGTTTGCTACGTTTTATAACAAGCCGACCATCCTGCAGAATAACGACTTTGCTGAAAGGATTCTACAGCAGAGCTGATATAGCCATGTGAATTGTTTGCCACATACGTAGAGCTACGCCTACAAGAATGTATCTTTTGTTTCAAGTCATGTTATTAAACCATTGTTCTGATTGTCATACTCTTTGTTGATCTTTACGAGACAATCTTGGATTATATTAGAGCTTATCTACGAGCGAGTATCACTTTAAAGTCTCACGTGATCCCGAGAATTACGGGATTAGCTGATAGAATTAATAAGTTGAACGAGACTTATAAGTAAGTCGAAGTTCGACTGTGGTTCTATAAGCTAATCTATAGTAATGGAGGGATTACGTGCCCTCCCTGTTTCCCACCCTTGAATTGGGTCATACAAGATACTCTCTCGTAGATCTTCAAAAGTCTGACTCGAGCATGCGCACTGCAATCTCACGTAATCCCTCCATTACTATAGATTAGCTGATAGAACCACAGTCGAACTTCGACTTACTTATAAGTCTCGTTCAACTTATTAATTATTGTATAGCATACTGAATACCAAGCGTGTGGTATTTTCTAGAAGTGGTCTTATCAAATTGATGTGACTTATAAAGTTTTAAATTATTTTCTTAGCAATGAAAGATATAACAACAAAATGAGTCAACATTAATGTCATGTATGTCATGCTTCAAGAATATATCATTAAAGCTTGTAACAATATTCCAGAAAAATATATTTATTTACCCTCAATAGAGTTTCGTGTTACATCGAATTAATTCCTAAACTTGACACCCACTCGACATAAAGAATAAATGGCAGTAAACGTGTATGGCCCTGACATTTACCTATGAGGGATGATACATTATAAACTTATAAACCTTGCAGTCAAGATGATGTATGTAGATAAAGTGGGTGGAATGCTGTCTTTAAAAATATAAAGATATAAGTATCATTTAAGACAAGAGTTTCAAGGCAGATTTATGATTATATTTCATTATATAAGTTTAAGATTTGTAGTCAATGGCTACGTATTGTAAGCCACCTGACCAAGAACCACAGACAAGCTGAATACCAATAATATGCATTTTATTGAACAACAAGACCACATCATCTTTGGTAACTTGGAAAAACTTAGTTGTCTATGAATAAACATATATCACCAGATCAACAACAGCACTAAAACAACAACACTTAAAAGCTTGAATAGTTCATGCCTGGCTTAGTAAGTTTTGACCTAAAAAGTGGCAATACTTTTTCCTCTATCATATCTATGAGTTTATTCCTCTATTATATCTATGAATATAATAATTTAATGATTTTAATACTTTCAATTTGTCTTAAACGTTTGTTACTACTATATTAAATATCTCTGGGGTTTATATGCCCTAAAATTAATGGGATAGGGATTCTGATAATTCTATTTGGGTTTTGGTGTGTGCACCTCAGAGCACTGAGTGCAAGTGTCTGAACTCAGTTCCGTCGCTGCTTATATAGCTGTCATAAGGGTCACGTGACGTAATTTTGGCCAATCACAAAACTTGTTAGAACTTTGCCAGGCATGAGACACGGGCTACTTTCCCAGAAAACGGTAAATATCTACATTATAACTTTACATGAGAAATTTGCTTCGCAGAAGTTTAAATACACAATAAACTTTCCTTACTGATGCACTTTACAGAACATTAATGCACCCCGTATTCATTGAGAAATATACAAGAACAAAATTAACATGGGAATTGTAATGGAGCGGAAGATTCTTGTTTGCTTCCCTAGATTATTGACGATTACAGAATAATCACTGCGGAGCATGCTTTGCTCCGCTAAGAATATGCGGAGCATTAGTAAAAACAATTATTATTTCTGCGGAGCATGTGTCTAAGTTTTGATGCTCCGCTAGAATTAGCATTATTATACGGTCAGCGTATGAATATGAGACAACAAAGTTCCAAAACTTGTAAAAACGTGACACTGCAGCAATACTTTATGTTCTAATTACAATAAAAACACTTCTTTGGCAATTAGGAAAGATTTACATCAGTTATTATTCTCATCATAAATCTGGACGATGAAATACAAAGTTTACCCTCATAGGCATATGATCGCTGTCACTGTCAAAGTTAAAATGGCGGCTGCAGATAAATTCAGGCGAGCGGCACAGACAGTGAATACAGATTAATTATACTATTTTACAACGTCTAATATGCACCAAAGATGGAACTTCAGATAAGTGAAACTTTGATACGAAATGATTACGATTATAATCCATCTTTTGACTTTACCTTGCACTCATCATAATTTACTGCTTCCGGAGCTCAAACCAACCGGCTTTATGTAAATTAGCCATGAATTTCGATAAAAATAGAACACTATAAATAACAATATTATTTACATGATGACTCTCAACAATAATGGTAACTTTTGGCAAAAATAAAGATTACTCTTTTAGCAATGATGATGGAATGATATTAATTATATTGATTCAATCAAGAAATATTTACATACAATTTTCCTATTACTATTTTGAGATGTACATTGGAGGGTAGTCATTACAGTATTAATTACAAGCTTATGTTTGTTAAAGGCAAAATGAAAATAAACAAGTATTTTCAGAACCACATATCAGAAAGATTATGAAACCTGGAGTTAAATTTCATATTGGCTAGTGAGTATACACACAACATAAACGTTGGTCTTTCAGATCGTGCTCCCACTGTACATAAATCTGCTGTTGTAGTTCCCATTGGAGAAAGTGTTCATCTTTGCTTTCTATTGCAGTCTTTGAATCTTCAAACTAACACAACAAGTTGTAATCCATATTTATTTATTTATGTTTCGATCCAGAATATATATTATTTATATAATAGCCTTGTGATTTTTTTCCATTATTTAAAATTTTCTAAATTTATAGTCTCATTTCAAAATCATATTACATATTTATTTATTAGGTAGATTGTCAATACCGACACGATATATATAATAGTAAGACTAAAGGTGTTCGGCCCTGACATTTGAATGAAAGAGATGATGAATCATGAAGCTTATAAACATGACAAGCTATGAGACAAATGAAGATGTTGTGGATGGCACAATTTCTCTGAAACGTATACAGCCATAAGTATCAACACTATACAGAGCTTCTGGGTACATTTTGTTAATTATATTTACATAAAAGTTTATTGTGTACTTTATAGAAAACGAACATGGCAGAAACAGTATCAAAAGTTTCTGTTTGACTTTGGTCGGTGAGTTTTCACAGATGATAGAGTTTTTGTTTTTTCGGCGGTTCTCAAAGTAATTAAATCTATAATTGATAATCCACTTTCTGTACAAAAGAGTTCTGCTATCCAGTGTTGTTCATCCTGAAGACATCCTGTAAACTGATAATGATTCCTCACAAAACCAAAAGTTTGAGGATGTGAAGGTTTTGTTCTATGCCAAATTCCATGATCTGATAGATTTGATATGCAGTAGATATGTATATGCTAGGAAGATGATATCTTAATGAAAGAAAACAAAACATTTCAATATGGAAACCTAACATTTCATGAAATGTTATTTGTCATCTTCATTTTATTTATTTAGAACTATTATTATGTAGGGAATATTTTCATCAGTATAAATCATGACTCATGTAGACGTCAATTGACCAACATCTACTTCATAAAAGATATAAGTGTTGCCTACATTTTGCTAACAAATCTATTAACCGAAAATAACCCTTTGAGTCACATGAAACAATCATAAAGCATTTGAGACGTTGCCTTTGATGTATAGGTCATCCTACATGTATATTATTGTTGACTTCATGCTGATTCCTTGCTAGCGTCACTGATTGATGTCATAGAAAACTGTTCATATTACTGAGAACACCATAAAAGCTTAAAGTGACACATATTTCATAATGTTATATGTAGCCAGTATAGGAGCCAGAACTCCATTTGTCTGGATGTGATTGCATGTACATCCTAAATGACAAATCTTTTATATTAGCATGTTTTCAAGAAAATCCAAAACGGTGATAGAAAATGTAGGTGGGTCAAATATATATATATCCCATTAATATGTTAACTCACATTTTTAATTACGAATTACATGTAACTATATTGATATTTTAAGGGTTAAAAATAATATTTTTAAACCAACGGTCACTCAATGAAGTTAAGTCCTTGATATATTTGTCTCAATTAAGTTTGTGTCTCGGGAAGACGTAATTCTTTATATTTGAACGATAAGTTAGAAAGTCCTTCTTATGCATCTCTCTGATGTTCGAAATAATAAACTAACGGCTGAACAAGAAAATAAATATTTTCTAAACGAGGATGTTGTTTGATGTCAATTTTGTGAAGAACATTCATTAGCTATTAAGTGTTCCAGATAAGCAACGTGATTGTATTTTACGTAACAAATTCACTAAAACAAATTGTTAAAAATAGGAGTACAGATTTATTTAAAAATCAAAAGAGTAAAAAATAGGTTGGCAACTGTACGCAGCCGTTTGTAAACTCTGGTGTAAACATACTATTGCATATCAAAGCTTTACATTATTGGAGACCGATGTTGAAAATGATAACAACTAAGGAGTTGATAAAACTCTACAGCTGTGTTTGTTTGTGTGAAGCGAAACATCCTCATTAAGTTTATTTAGAAATATCTTTCAGTCAATAACAATACATTGTATAAAGTATCAAGTTGTAAAACAGTCATGACAGAATGCAAAGCAAATAAAATATAGTTTGTGCAATGAAAGTAAACCTCGCCTCCGATTTTGATTCTAGCGAGATGTAGTAGCGGGTCGCATTAGCCGATCTATCGAATTGTCCAACCAGGGGTCGTCTTACTAAGTCCCAATAGTCATAATTCGCACATAGAACGTTAGAGGGTCATAGGTCGGCGAAAGGTCGGCTGACGCGACCCGCTACTACATCTCGCTAGACTCAATATCGGAGTGAAGCGAGTATTATTGAGGCTAGGTGTATTTAGACTGATTGATGTTTTCGAACAAAATTACTTTACAAAAAAGAAGAATAAGTTCATTAGTATTATAACATTACAAGATCATCTTCATATGTAGAGAAATACCTGATCATGTAAAATTGTAAGTGTTAAATCTCACCTTTAATTTCTTGCAGTCGGGAAAATTTACTGACGAGAAAAAACAAAGTATACATCATGTTTAATTGACAATAAAACAAAAACTAGAGAGTCGGGTTGCAATTATTTCTAGATCATTGGAGGCTTCATTCAATGCATTCTCCATGACAACACAAAGCGAACATAAAATTCAAGACCAGTTGATATTCGGGTACTCATGACAATTCATACAGTAAGAGGTATGAAAAGTTTCTTTACTGGTTTTCACCATTTTCTCGAAACCCCTTTCAACATATCCAAATTCAAATCAATAGCATGTGTGCCCTCTATTGGGTTTTAAGTCTTTTACTACATTTATTTTTGACAAACTAAAATATTACCAATGTATATTTTCTTTCTCGTAACTATATTGAGTGTTTAGCCACCGGCTTTCGTGACTTCTCTTTTAAAGCTTTTTAAAGGTTATTTTATTTGGTGTTATGGTCATCGATGACGTCATAAATCAGGTGCAGGTAGGTCATAAGGTGTTTTCATTTGAAATTGAACGTTTTGAAATTTTAAAATTATATTTGGATAAAAAATCATTTTAGAATTTACATTTACAAAAATTCCCATCATTTCCAATAAAGCTTTTTAAGCTATGATATTTGTCTTTTTAGTCCTACGAAATCTGTTCCATTTCTGTTTAACCTTTCCCTCAAGACAATAGTTTTCCCGTTGCAGAACTTGATACATTCGTGTATAGAAATAAAGATATATTATCATTTTGTTATTTTTTGTTAACAATTACAGGTATAATCTTATCCAATTCATCTTTTGATAGTAATTTTTTACAATGTTCTACAGTCGTCAATCATATGGCATCACAATTGTTTAAATAACATCAAACAATAACATCATAATGCTATGACGTCATAGCATCCGTGTCTGGCCTCGTGTATTTCTTGAATCGTAACATTACTGATTTACAAATATGTAATTTGGTGCTTGTTCAAGTTGGAGTTATTTAGTCAGTTCTTCTATCTTATGTTATGAATTTTTAGCGTTGAACAAAACTTTTCTTAACAAAATACTCGCATTAACTACAGGTTATAACAAACGAGGGTTTAAAATGAACAAAACAAACAATTTCTTCATCTTTTCATAATGTTATTTTTTTTGTAAAAAACTTAAGGTATATTAAGATTATAATCAATATTCACTATTTTCGACGAAAGTTTGTCCAAAAAATAATAATTTTGATCCTATGACTCTCTTTGGGGATGCCGGGATTCAACACTCGTGAAATATTCCTTTTTTAGAGGCATAATGATGTCTTTGAAAAAATACCATGCTCCATTCTAGTAGCAATGTAAATGTTCATAAGGTTTTACATCTATTCAAAGCTGGCAACTATAATCGAAGAGCATTTTGAATAAAAACTTTAAAATATTTCAACACTCAATTATTATAACATTAAAAAGACTGTTTACATCTTCTGAAAACAGAACACTGATATTTTCAGTTGATCAGGAATATTCTTTATGATCTGTACAAAGTAGTCTTTTATGTTGAATTTAGCGTCTAATGGAAGTGTGCAAAATGACTCATGTTTCTCGCCTCGATCTGACCTAGTGAGAGTTTCTATATTGAGCATCTCCTAAGAGGATGATTATAGACACGTTTCCATAACTAAATACATCAGTGACTTTACATGATAGGAGATGAGTCATTTGGGAAATGATTTTCTTTCAAAATTCGTATTAAGCATGTAAGTAAAAAGTTAGAAATGATAAACAAGTGTAATTAAAATATGTCAAACCCAATTAATTTGACATGATATAAAACATTAAATGCAAATCTATACACAAAGAACTTAATTAAGCACCCCCCTATTTTGAAATATGAATTTGGGTGCTCTTGGACTATTTGGATTAATTTGATGTATTCACCACTCCAGGTATAACAATTGCTTTGCTATTGACTATTTAATTGAGCTAAAAATCGCTAATGTGCCAAAATAATGAAAATATCAGAAAAACTGTGAGACTACTGAAATTTTGCCAAATATAACTTTTGTCATAGGGGGAAAACTACACATTAAACTTTGGATGTTATGAATAACAAATAAATTTCTGATCCCTAGTTGACATTTATATTAAAAAAAAACTTTTTATCATGCATGATAAAACGATAGCAAGACATTGAATTTTCAGTACTTTTTTCATCAAAAATTGATAAAATGCCAACAATCTTAACATTTGTGAGTAAATTTGAGATTCCTTGAGTTGAACTTGTTGATCAAACTCTTCTCCCTCCTGTAGATAAGCCATTATCTTTGACAGTGGCCAATTAATGTCTTTGTGCAGTTTCTTGAAATTCGATATTTGATAATTTGTTGATTTTGAAGGTTCATACTGCTTTAACGATTGACTTTTGCTATGGGGTTATTTACTAAAATGTCATCAATTCACTCAAGAGAGTGATAACAATCACATTGCAGCAAAAAATATTGAATTTCATTTTCAATTTTAAGGTAACTTGGATTTTGACTAAACAATACAAAGTTTTTGTAAAGCCAGTTATTCAGTGACAGTGAATCGCAAACCGTATGAAGTTTTCGTTTCATTCGCTGGATGATCGTTCTTTTAAAACATTTTTATTGTTTGTTTGTACATTTGTTTTGTTTATTATTAGCATTGTTTTTCTGTTTGAAAAAGTGGGGGGTGCTTAATTAAGTTCTTTGTGTATATTTTGATAATATTGTTTTTAGTAAGTTTAAGTGAAGTAAAAACTACGTAGAATCAAATATATGAATGTATACTTATCGGTTAATTTATTCATTTGAATTGATCACCAAAGTTGTCCTAATTGATCTTACAAGTACATGTAGTTTCGCTCCTTTCAATGAAGCAACATTCTCAATTAACCCTTTTATATCATTACTTGTGTTTGGAATTCCCGTCAAGTAAACTGGCTAATAATTAAATCAAGTTTGAACTCAAACCGAGTACCTGTTTAATTGGTATTATCCAAAAATACTTTCTAACGCGAAACTCTTGACGAATTCTAACCGAAAATGCCATTCACGTTCTCGTTGTACTCAGTACACAAGTAAAGGTTGTACCCTGCTCTACGGTTGGCCTTATTTAGCTAGTGAATGGTATCAAATCGTGTTTGTGTAAATCGAGTATGTTATACTGTCGGATATACCCATAGCAATGTCCAAAATGTCTAAATATCTCTCCATCTGTCTGTCAGTCCATAGTCATTTGTTTTCCGACGCAAACACCATTATTGACATCTATATAGAATATTACTAACCTACTTAAGGGTTGCCTCTTTATATTTTCAGATTTATAAATTATTGTTTCAAATTGGACTCTTAACAGTCTCATGTGTCTTTTACAAAGATAAACGAATATTTATTTAAACGTCACACTCTAAGAATGAAGATGTTGTTACTCATAAATTTGTACTTAGTCGTTTCAAACCTCCAAATGTCGCTCACAGATTAAATACTTTTTAAAAATGATGACATGCCACATTAAGAGTATTACAGACCACTGTAACCTTGATATTCATTTCATGACCAGAATTCTTACACAACACAGGTCTAAGTTTCCGATTAAAGGTAGATCCACCATGAGAGCAAGCACAGAAAACTCAAGGGTATGCAGCAAGGAACAAACTCACAGTTCGGAAACTGGCGTTTCAGGCTTTGCATAGGAAGATTGAATATGTTAGAATTTTTCCAATTTGAACAACAAGTTTTGTTATATTCAATTTGAACAACAACAAATTAGATTGCATTGATAGAATAAAGATGTATAAACTGAACATTAATCTATTCTTTCAACATGCAATTAAAATTAACATATTTGAAGTTAAAATGGAAGACCAATTTTCCTGTAATAGATTAATTTGGTATTTCATACAATTTTATACAACTTTGTTGCTCAAAATTGTCAAGACTTTTGTTCATTCTTCACTAAACTAAAAACTAAAAATACACTAGATCGTTTGTCACTAAGTAAACATTTTACAATGGCCTTACTTTTGCATGTAGAAAGGCCTTCGCCATTTAGGTTAAGGTTATTTCGGTTGGGGAAAGTGGGCTAAGAATTGTTCAATGCTACCATAAGTTTAACGAAACGCACTTCCGGGATTGACATTGACACAGTTGTAACTTCGGGTCGAGGTGACGCTACAATCTCTTCTCAAGAGATAGGTTCCGCCTTTCGGAAAAGAAAAATAGGATAGACCCGCATCTTTCTGGTTTAAAACACTATATTAGCTTTACTCCAAAAGCCCCCATCCTGTGCCGTATTGATTTTTATGTCGTGTGTCGCTTTAAGAGTTATGTAATTGAAAATACATGCTTCATCATTGACAAGCAAGGACCCTTATGAAGTGATATTAACTAGTTTTACATTTGGTTTTATTATGTAGTGTCTTTTCATTTTTTTTTCCTGTTGTCACAAACTAAAAACGTTTGAATGGCATTTCAATATCTAAGTTTCTCTACATGTTATAGTTATATAACATTCAATGCATAATAAACTGATCATTATCACGTCATTTGTGATTTGTTTCTTGCTGTTCTTACATTAATATTAAAATGTGTTTAGTTCATTAAGCATATACAGTCGTTGCAAATGGAAATGGAATTGATAAGATTGTGTCCTCCTTTTTTTAATCAGTAAAAGCATGTGCGCTGAAAGCAAAATAATGTGTGCAAACAACGTAAACAAGAATTTGTTAATCCATAGAATGTCCTGTCTTCCTACAATGTAATACAACCAACCTTTAGAATGCCACTCAAACAGTTGTGTGTGCATACTGCCTGACCAACATGATCAAAATCTCATACATATTTGATTTGCCTTAAAAAGTATAATGAACTACAAAGCCAATAGCTAAACAATAAACTTATACAATGAAATATGAGCACAATCTACTTGAAGGTCTTGTCTTAAAAGTATTAACACCTTTTTATCTATATGTTCCACCCACTACAGATACATTTGTCCCTTGACTGTCGGGCTTGTAAGCTTCGTGATGAATCATCCGTCAAATATAAATGCCAGGGCCGTAACATTAACTGACAAGATATCCTTGGGTATAGTCTGTTGTCAAACACATGTTACATGAGAAAGTAATGAAAATTAAAAAAGTAGAAACATTCTTTATATTTTTCTATTGTGAAAACATTGTAACACCTAGAGGATTAATCAGTTCCATAGCATAAATATCCAAAATGGATAACGACTTTCAAATCGGATACATCTCTATCAACGTGACTACTTCCTACAGGAATAAGATGTAGGTTTGAACAAAAGTAAAATTGTCTTAGATCTTTATATAATGTACTTTTATTTCTAATAAAGATGCACGTTTCATCTGTATTGTTTTATCTTTATAAAAATGTTTTGTGCCTAGATGAACTTTTATACGTCTGATATGTCCATTATCATTAGATAACTTCACATGTTTTCCATATTATCATCAAAGTTAGGGACACATGATTTTTTTACAAAACTAGACTTGGCTTTTTCTGTATAGAGACTTCAGATAGAAGCGTTAAAATACCGAAGCAAGTCAACAATAAACAATAACACCAACTTTTAGAATGTTAATCAAAGAAGATTGAAGCAAGTCATGAAAATGTCTCTTTGACGAATGTTTGTCATTCAAATGTGCAACCTACCAAAGAGTTTTTGCTCATGGACTAAACTTATTTGTGCAGCCTCCAATCTGTCTCAAATGATGTGCTGAGACCAATTTGTTCTCGTACATGTATGGTCACCATGACCAACTCTCTCTGTATAAGTTTTGGATCAGAGTGATATTTTTTGTTTTTATTTGGGTTTTTTTTCTTGAAATTGATGTGCATCAGATGATTATAACACAAGATCTATCAAGGTCGCTTATGTATTGCTTTTATATACTGTTATACTATTTGGAGAGAAAAACAAGTTTAAATCTCTATTTCATAATTTCAACTTTATCATAGTATAGAAAGTCAACATCAAATCAAAACCAAATTCTTCAGAACGATAAAATTCCAAAATATTTCAATTGTTAAACGAACATATTGTTAAAGATATAGAAGGGTTGAGATGATTTGATAGAACCTTTAAGCTATGTTGTGTCTCGCAGGTGGCATTCATAGCTCTCCGGCAATTAGTTAACATCTATACTTATTTTCCTTGATTATCTCATTTGATAAACGTTGAATCAACTTTAATGTTTAACGAACTATTTGTGTGATACACTCGCTCTACTCGTAATGGACCTCTTTCATATAGTCACCACGGGACTGGCATATATTCTCTTTTTGTGTAAATTCTCATTCTGGTAACTCCTTCACTGATCTCTGTTCTTGTAGAAGATATAGAAATGGGACTCCAATTCACCTTCGACTGAATGGACTTGGTCTCATGAGGTTCGTTCATGTAGTTTCATTACATTCATTGACTCCATCTGTAAGTAAGAAACTGTCTACTAGTAAAGAAATTTTATCGGCAACCAGCATTTATGAACTTAATTTCGTTGCAAAATAAGATATCATGATCATTTAATATTTTCAATATTCCATTATATTATTATATTGTCTGCACAGGGATGATTTTGTAGAATGTTGTGATGAAAATTATATAACTTTGATTTTATGAAGTGTGGCGCATTATGAAAAAATACATTTAACAACTGTCTTTTTATCTTGCAAATGATAACTTAAAGGCAAATTCTTCGTTACGTCTTTACTAAAATTGGTATAGATTCTGCAAAAAGACCAAATCTTTCATTCATATGTAGATAATGACAGACGATAAATCCAGATCACTTATCTATTTATTATGATAATTGTGCCGCCTATATTTTACAAGCACGACAGAAGTTAGGTTATTTATTCAGGTAGTTAGTATTCATTCATGATGTATATATGTAGGCACATTCTCAAGTTCTGAATTATATAGGATTTATCATTCTTCGTGAGGTAATGTTTCTTATAAGCAGCTTTTATGTATCCAAGCAATGGCCATAAATGACTTTATTTAAATGAAGAGCTAAATAAAGAGACATGTATTAAGTAGGACGCCAGAACAGAACTAATCAGAAATAATTATCGATAGTGTTGCTGATATATTCACCATCGCATTTGATCAGCAAACGAAGCATTCATATGTTGACATCAAAAAGTAAATGTTATTCTACAATAAGTAATACAATGCATTCATTTTGGAATCAGCTAGACTAAGCAATATATATGATAATTCTTCTTCTGTCTACGTAGATATTTGGTAACCTAGATAACAAAGCATATTGTTTTGACCAATATCGCCATTGTATGGTTAAAAAATAGGATTCATCATCTTAATCTTCGTCACTAGTCTGATTGAATTCTAGAATTTCTTTCGTTAATGTTCTGTAAACGCTTGGTTTAAAAATGCAACGTGCAACATGTTCACAAGATTTGTTAATAAACATTCTAGAGAAATAATGCATGAATGCCTGTTTATTTAGGTCAGTGGCATTACAAATCTGCCATTTAAGAAAGAGATTATTTTCGAATTTTATCACATTCATTTACGAGGAAAAACTTGCTGTTTTTTCGGTAATATTTTGTTGACATGTCTTATGTCCGGGTTTTATTGAAGTTTTAAAGTAAAGATTTAAGCAGGTTCAAAAACGGGAAATATAATTTTTTTTGGGGGATTTTCTTTAAGCTTGATTTTCCATGAATTAACTGTGTGAGTAACCTATTTTGCGTTGAAAGGGCAGGCACTATAAAGCTCATAAAATCGCATGTCGGTTATAAAAAACATGCTTAAACTGAAATCCCCGTCTTGAATTTCCCTTCTAGGTGATTGTTGGGGAAAACAATAACGACAAAGGGCATTTTCGACATCTTTCAACTTGAAATGTACAAGCATTGATGCAAGTCAAGATTTAAAGAGTAACAGTAACATGAACTCGGGGAAAACTTACTGAATGCTATTCAACAGGCTAAATAAGGTAGTTTAAGGAAACAGATTTCCTTGTCTTAACATTTGTACTTTTTTACATGGTGATCATTCTAAGTTTTCTTCCCAAAAATCCTAGATATCTCACAGGCCCCCGTGTCATTGTAAGTTCAACCGTTCCCGCTGAAAAAAAAAAATAGTTACATAGTATAAAGATGGAAGGAAACCTTTACCTAGAACTACCTACCCCCATCACCTTTTCCCATTACGTGACGTGATATCAATTAAAACTCTGTGCCAACATATACTTCGATGTTATACCTTTCGATCAACACCGACCAATACTTTGTAGTTATTTCTGCAAATCGAACGAAAGTCGATTTTCACGCTCAAGTATCCACTTCGGCAAATATGGCTATGAACATAAGTAAGCTTAACTTTGATCCTTCTGTCCAATAACAGCGCTTAATTGGTCCCACCCCCGCCTTTTGACAGCCATTTAATTTTGATTTGTGAAATTTTAATCTAATTTGTCACATTTCAAACAGACAGGAATTTTACACAAAGGGTGTTACCATAAGAAATCAAACACTCACTATATCTCTTTAAAGGGGCAGTAGCAAGATTTTTGATAATTTTCTATTTTGAAATGTTTACTGATAATTGTTAATGTTATAATGTTAAAGTTAATGTTATATGTATTATTTTGACAGTGTCAAAAATCTCATTGCACAAGCCAATCATCCATAGTCAAAGGACAAAGTATGAAGATTCACATAAAATCCATTGGCGGCCATTGTGTGTGAACACCTTTAACTCATTTTGTGTAAGAAAAGGGAATCGCATGGCTAAACTTTATGTTAAATATTTGAATTATTAGTGCTCCATTTAGTTTAAATACATTGTTTTTCAATTGGAACCATTATTTTCCTGACATCACCTTATATTCCCCCTAAAAACGTGCTACTGCCCCTTTAATCTCTAAATGTTCAACAAAGCCGATGATATTGAACAGAATTCTCAGTTATGTGTGAGTATTCTTCAACATCAAAAGAGCTCTCAAGATGTTCAAATAATGTAAATGATGTCAAGTATCAACACATAAGAACATATTTCCTTTTCATGACATTTCATCTGTTATTTTTAATCACTAAGAGAGATGTATTTGGTAAATCATGGAAGTTGAAAAAGGATTTAACAATCGAATTTATTCCTCACAAAAAATTAAGGAACACAAATAATTTTCAGCAAATAATTATCATAATATGATCAGTTAATTGATGTTTTTGTAAACCATCCATCCTTGTACAACCATCCTTGTAAATTTGCTAAATGGACAACATACTTCTGTAACAAATTTAACTCGTTGCTTATTTTGTTTGTGAGGAGTATGATAGTAATAAGAAAGAAGTGAGATGACGATGATTATCATAAATATATTGATTATTTGGCATAAACTATCGATTATTTGGCATAAACTATCGATTAAATCAGTTGATTTGCACAATTCGCTTTAAAGAGCATTATCTCACTGCAGACTCTTCAGTGATGACGCACGAAGATTCCATTACATAACCCAATTCCTTACATAAGGAGTAGAAATACATTAAGTAAATCAATACATTTCTATAGAGCTCTACAAGTCTCTAGATCTCAAGATCTAGATAATCATTGTAAAGTTTATCTGATGCACTGGTCTAGAAAACAGGACAGAACTATATTAATAGATGAAGAAAAACGAGATTTTAATGTCCAGGGGAAATCATACCTGTTGTGATATCTAGGAAAATGTCTAATTGGTTAAGAAAGAGGAAGTGGAAACGAAATATGGATAAAGAAATAAATGCAGACTCAGAGGCATACGAATTAATGATGTAACTGCAAAATTCAATGAGTTTGTACTAACATAGCATGGAAAAGCGCATAGATATATTGAAATATAAGCCCAACTGAATTTGTATTCTTACATTTTCTTGAAATTTGTCAATGCATTTGTTTTAGTTAGATATAGAATTCGAATAAAACTTAACTTATACTTTCACTCAAAATCCCGTTACATCTCTCGCGCACAGAGCATGAATCATACACTGGATGAAAATTTTGCAATCATATTTTTTATTCAAATCATGAACTGCTCACCTATTACGTCAATTTTGTTATATAAGCAATGTCAAATGTCCTTTAAACAAATAGAACTTTTGATTTAAATTGATTTTTTTCGACGTCAGAGATAGAAATCTTTCACGTTTAACATCACATAAATAAAACCTTTAATAAATGTGTCATCAGTTTGTTTGCATAGAAATGGTTCATTTTTAATTCTCCGTAATTCTCATTTATGACGTATATGGTTTTTTTTACATAGCTTTTACATAAAGGGGCAAAAGATATTAATAACATCCATAGTATCAATAAAGCCCAGTGTGGACACGTTACATAAAATTCGTTTAAAAGACAAAACTTTTCATGTACATATACATGTACTCTTCAAAAAAGAAACGCATAGTATATTATGAATTTTTTGCACTCCTGTAAAAATGAATGTAACAATAAAACTGTCATGTTTTTTTCTCTGAACGTAATCCTTACATGATGATTAACCACTTTTGTGCAAAAACGGAGACAATTTATCGATGTTGTTCTCTAAAGAAGCAATTGAAAACAGTTATTTTAAACCTCTGCTTAGGAAAATCTGTAAAACAAAAAAACGTGTAGAAAGCATTAAAGCAAGTGGAACTAATGACTAGTTAACGGTAAAAATAGCTTTAATTTTTTCTTTTAACAGGAAAATTAGGATAAAATTAAGCAATGCCAAAGTGGCGAATAAGGAAACATCGCAGTACATCAAATTAAAACTTCACTTTCATCTACTGTTGTCTTAAATTAGAATGATCATAAGAGCACAATATTTGGTCATATAACGTTGTTTCCTCAAGGCACATTTTCGACAAAAAGAAGCTAATATTTGTTGGACAAAGAGTGCTTTCAAAGCCAACATTAACTACATCCGGGTCAAGTACATTCACGAACGTTGAAAGCATCAGGTTTTTGGTCTGACAGGGGGAGTTTTTAAGCAAGAAGGTGTTCAATCACATTCAGAACTCCGCTTGGTCTACGTCTATGTCAAGATCAAGGTCAAATTCCTGTACAAACTCCCTCAAACACTAGATCAAAACTCCTTTAGAACATAAATGTTATAAACTTTATAAACAGGCACGTCAAGGTCATATTACGTTTTAGACACTTCACCATCGGGCCACCACAATGCAGGAAGGGTGGAGAAGCTCTTTGTAAAGGAGAGTTTTTTTACCTTTTGCATTCATTGCCAGAAATATGTCAATCAAAAATTGCTTTATATTATAACAATAAGTTTAGCGTCAAGTTGTGGATAAATAACACACAAGAACAGACCAAAAACTTATGTCAACGTGTTTGCCAACATTTTGTCTACAGCCTTGTAAAAATTCACTTTCATACCATTGAAATTATGGGATATTTCTGCTCTCAACTAAATGTCAATAAATTCTAAAAAAATTATTCATGTGTTACTTTTTTTGAAGAGTATATAAGAGTGTTACAAAAATATCCAACTCTTTTTTTTCTCCCTACATAGGCATTCATAATCACCTCTAGAGGTATCAATATTTCAAAAATAAAATATGCCAAATTCCATTTGCGATCCGAGATTCAGATCCATCAACGGGGCCATTATAAAGGCACTTTGGATAAAACATTAATGTTTTGCTATAATGAACCATAAAATATAGTTTTTGAATATACAACTGAAGCTGTTTTAGAATTGTTAATTCAGTTCAACTCGAACGTAAAACTATGAGGGTGTCAAACCAAGAAGGCTTATTCCTTTCCACAGTTCTCCGTCGTCTTTGTATAGGCATTCCGAGAAACCTTGTTTCTATCTCAAAAGAATGACATTCACAACTACGGTAAGCTAAGCTCCCCTCTATCTGTCATTCCATTCATCATTCACTTACAAATGTATGTGTATCCAGTTCTATGGTGAAGACTAAAAATATATGTCTTGACATTTCTGAATGCCATATTGGTATCCATGCCAACATTTGAAAGTATGTAGCATGAATGGGTATAGCACAACAAGAACGTTTGCTTGAGTACTTAGTCAATCACGGTCATTCATCAATACATATACTCGTACATTGAAGGTAAAAAAATTGAACGGAATTTTTTAAATGGTAAATGAGAATATTGAGAAATCTTATATTATCGTTCCGGTCCTTGTCAAAATGATAGTAACCTCTGACTAGAAATGAGTGTTTATCTTAGAATTAGTGTTCTTTTATTATTTCAAAAGATATGTCATTTGTTATATTCAGAATTTAAGAACGTTTAATAAGGACAAGTTTGTTCCTGTGTATGTGTAGTTCAAAACGTCTTCTCTTTAGTTACATGCTGACATTTGCTGGATGCTTACTTTTACCGAAGAAATGTGTATGTTTGGCTACAAGTAATTCCTGCAACTTCTAATGATATAAAGGACTGGTATACCTTTTTGTTATGTATATGCGTTTTTAGATTAGGTTTCAACGGTTACTCGTAATGGTTATAGCAATGTTTGAATGAATCAATTTTGGCACAAGAGAAATTCAGACAGCTCATTTATTCATTCATGCATTTATTTAGGGGAGAGCGGGGCAAATTGGGACAGTGGGTTCATTGGGACACCCCACAAAACAGTAATTTATAGATGTTCAATCACATTATCATTATGTCTCAAAGAAGAAACATCATACATACTGGCACTTTTTGTTGCATTTAAAACATTTAGAAGTTTGGTGACTAAAATGTGTTTTTGCATCTCGTTGTAAAATTCAGGCTCTTATTAACAAACCTTTGTGTGATCAAATACAGTATTCTTCTTTTGATGCATGAGTGATACTTTATTGAATAATTATTTATTGGTACTCAGATAAAAGATATAAACCAGATTGTCATATGGTTATGTCATGCAGTCACTAAAACATTGCAAGGGTAGGTGTGGGTGCATTGGGACATGTTGACTTGGGTGCACCCCATACATGTGATTCTAGTTGATCATCATTATATCATTGTTATACATTTAAAGTTTAATAACCTAGAAGTTGTTTTGAACAGTTCGATCTTTGAAGCAATGTCAAATTTACACAATACATAAATATTTTGGAACAATTGTATGTATTGTTTTTATGGCAAAAAATGCTGAATTTAATTTGAGTTATAAACTTTAAGATAGAGTTTAATTTGTTGAATTACAAACAGATCTTTTTGCAAATAGTTTACTGGCAGTAAATGTCAAACATTGTTTTTGTTATCAAGTTCGTTTTAAATCTCTTTAGCTCAGTTGCTGTTATGTTTGTGATATTTTCACTTTCATTAGGTATTATTAAACTGTTGACCAGAAAATGTCCTAATGTTTATTTGATTCAATTAGAATAAAAGATATGTTGCAGAGAGTAAATTCTGTCCCCTACTTATGTCTGTTTGTTAAGTTATTATTCATTTATTTTTTCATTTTTATGTTTGTTTGTCAACAAAAGTTTGATATTTCAAACTATCAAATGAGGTCTACAGAACATTAATACTTGACATAAAAAAAAAATCTGATCAATTTTTACATATCCTACAGAAAGGTTCATCTTATCACCTCAAGCTTCAGACGATTCAGTGATGACGCACAGAGTTTCAATTACATAACCCAATTCAATATATAAAAAAACAGAAAAACATTAGGTAATCGATACAAATCAATACTGCATAGTTGGCACGGTGCATTGAAACTAGTTCAAATCCATGGAACAAGTAACAGGGACAAAGGAAGACTTGTAGTGAAAAATAGTATTTACATGCGTAGTAAGCTCTATATAAAGGTAGAAGTTTCATTAAGATGAAACAAAGATACAAAATGCAACAAAAATAATAGTTTAATTTGTGCTGGAGCTATAATACACTGATAGACAATTCCGTTAGGCGTAAAAATCCAAACCAAGCACACGATTAAGTTTACAGCAGTATAACTATCTATCAATATATATGATATTTAGCCAAATAAATTGATCACTCTTTATTTTAATCTCTCTAGACAAGAGCGTAAGGCAATGTGAGCTTAACGAAATAAGGTTAAGAAATAACTTTATAATTATATATTATGATGAAACATTTAGTCAAGTTATCAGTTTTGATATTAATAACCAATTTATAATTTAGCTCAATGTACATTTAGGCAACAGTCATTATGAAATTATGAAAAAAAGCGTTATTTTTTCATTAAAATCTTTTTTCTTTTTTTTGTCCTAAGGTTTTCTCGAAAGTAAAGTTTTGACAAATTTATCAAAGAACAGTCAAAATAATGATAAAAATATATAATTTTTGTAAATTTGGTTTTGATGGGCCATTCAAATAGGATAATAATCATTATTTAACGTTTCTTCTCCACAAGAAAGAGACTTGATTTGATTTTATGTGTAATTACAGATGTCATTTAGGAATATCAAAAGATTTCAATTAGTATCACTTTCAAAAGAATCTTAATTTAAGAATCGATCATATTGAGATTTTTCTTATTTTGGGGGATTTTTCGGAAGTTCAAACATTTAAAAGGGGGTAGCATTACAACGGTTGGTATCACACTGACTGATGTTATATTTGCATGCAATACATCATTGAAAAGAGGCGTAACAATTAATACAGTAGGAAAGATTTTGGAGCTATAATATGACGACCCATTACTAAAAAACAAACGAAAAATAAAGAGTTGTTGTCAAATTTTGGAACATTTTTGTCTATTTTAAACTAAAACGGTAAACTTATGGCAATTAAAGTGCATGAAGACTTTCACTGAGTCAGTCTTAGGGCCATAATTATTCAGATTTCTGCAGTCTGGGCAGGCAATAAGTAAACAATAAGAATTCCACATTTTTACAGGAAAACGTAGACCATATGACAGATATTTCAAACTTTCAGAAAGTCAAACATATTTTATGAGAACATTATTTTCATATTCTACACTACATTCTGAATCAAAATACATAGGTTGTATCTTGTTCTACCTTAGGTTGGGGTTAACTCTGAATTCCACCTCATGACCACTGCTCTACAATTTCTTTTAATGTCTGACTCGCAGTTTTCTATCAGAAATTAAGCTATTTCAATTCTCTGTTATGTTAAACAAATGCAAAACGGAAATTGGGAATTTGACAAAAATTCACCGAATTGCATTATAGGATATCAAATATTTGCTGCAGCAGATGAATAATAGTTTGAAAATAAATACTTGGAAATATTAATATCAAGAATGATATTATTGGGTTTTTATAAAACTTGATTAATTGAAATCTAAATTGAATAAAAATAAAATGTTTAGATATATGGTTTCCGGTTTCAGTTAAGTAATAATGCTTTATCAGTGGGAATCGTATCCTATAGAGAAAGGGAAATAGCTACCACAAATAAAGAAAAAAAACATTGAGTACAATTGGACATGGCTACTAATTTAAACTCCACTGCTGTCAATGATAAGCCTCTCTGACGTCATATAGATCTCAGATGGTTTGATTAACAAAATAGATGCCATGATGAAAGATGCCTTTCTAAATGGTGTTTGATGTTTGAAGTACGACTGTGGGTCAAACTGAATGATCCACCGCAAGGGCAGACATAGCCTCAGGTTAATAGTCTATCAACATATTTACCACAATTTCAGCAGTTTCTTCCCAAATCCTACCTTAATGCAGAAACATAGTCAAATATTGTTAAATTCCTAAAAACAAGAAAATAAGATTATAACTTGAAATGAAAATAATGCAGTGAAATCAGATAGAACTTTTTTTCCTTTACCGAACACTATAAAGCCCTTAAGGTCAATGAAAAAGCCTTTCAAAAGGTCTAGATCAACTAACATCACTGAAGGTCTGCCAGAATAAAAGCAATTAACTCAACTGTATGTTATGTTTTTATTTTTTATTTTTTTTATTTGGCGAGGTATAAAAGAGGAATGCATGAAAAAAAAATGAATTTATAAAGCTCACTCAATTAAAGAAAAGACAATTTATTTATTGTTGCTACAATGAAACAATAAAATCTTTCTTGTCACTAAAGAAGACAAGAATTTTCAGATTTAAGTTAAGTTATCTCATATATTCACTTTAGTTAACGTGATTTAACAGTAAGGAGATTTTTACTTCCTGTATTTTCCAGTTAACAGTTTCTGCCAATTATGTGAAAATAATATCTATGATATTCTAGTTTTTATTACATCCTACAACTATAATGTTCCATCAACACATCTTAATCTCTGGGCTTTTTTGAAAACAAATGAAAGTAAACTCAACTGTTTTACGCTGTCTTGAATAATGTACTTTGCAGTAGTAGACGTTAATGTTTTATGAAAGTGAAAAACCTTTTTAGAATTAAAACCTTCTGCTAGTCATTTCGTTGATCATTCTTACAATTAGGTATTTGAATGATATCAAATATATATTTGTGTGATATAGTGGCGAATTAATATCAAGAATACTTTCAAAAGCTTCCATTTCTGCATACATTTTATGAAAAATTAAATGAATTTTTATTTATTCAATTGTTTCTAATTCCTATACAGCACTACAAGTCTAATATTATAGCTCATTGTAAAGTTTATCTGATGCACTGGTCGGGAAAACAGGATAAAACTAAATTTTAAGAGATAAAAAAGCAGATTATAATGTACAGGTGAAATCATACCTTATATTAAGCAAAATCTCCAATTGGTTAGAAAGAAGCATACGAATGAATCATGTAACTGTTTATCTGTACTAACATACCATTAGCAAACTGTGGAATAGCGAAACAATATCTTGAAATATAAGCCTAACTGAAATGTTATTCTTACATTTTTATTGAAATTTGTCAATTCTTTTGTTTTGACTTATACTTAAACTCAAAATCTATCAAACACATAGCACATAATAATAATTATCAGGTGCCTTTGGATGATAAGAGCCCAAATGAAGACACTTCTCACTCTACAGCATATGTTTTTATCTAATCATGAACTGATCACACTTTACGTCAATTTTGTGATATAAGCAATGTCATATGTCATTTACACAAATATGTGTTTTGATTTAAATGAATTTATTTTGAATGTCAAAAAAAATAAATCTTTTACAGTTAACATCACATAAATAAAACCTTTCATATATGTGCCATCAGTTTGTTTGTATAGAAATGGTTCCTTTTTAATGATCCTTATTACTCATTGATGAGGTACATTCTATTTTTTACATAACGTATACATAAAGAAACATAAGATATTAATAAAGATCATGTTATTAAAAAGCCCAGCGTGGACTCGGTACATAAATGTAATCTGAACTACTTTAAATCGACTCAAAGAAGAACATCTGATGTCAATTGATGAAGGGTAATTCATGTTATATAGAACAGTGTTACAAATCTCGTCAATTCTCTGATTTCTCTTTACATAAGCATTCTTGATAACCTCAATGACGTATCACTGTCTCAATAACATACAAGTTCCATTTACACGTTCTTACTGAAGATAGACACGAAATATTATAAAGGCACCTTGGAAAAAAAATGGCATGTTTTGGTATTTAAAAAAAACATTTAAAAAAAATTTAGATATAGAACTGAAACTGTTTATGACGTGTATAATTCAGATCAACTTAAACGTACAACTGTGCTGATGTCAAGCCAAGAAGCCTTATTCCTTTCAACATAAGAATTTAATATTTCTTCTAGACCTTGTTTCTATCTCAAACGAATGACATTCACAACATACAGTGCGCTAAGCTCCCCTCTATCTGCCATTCCATTCATCATTCACGTATGTATATCCAGTTCTATGGTGGAGACTAAATATATGTCTTGACATTTCTAAATAACATTTTGGTATATCCATCCCAAAATTTGAAATTATGGAACATGAATGTGTATAGCTCAACAAGATATTTTACTTGAGTACTTAGTCAATAACGATCATTCATCAATACTTTAAATTTGTACATTTATTCAAATTGAAGGTACAAAATATGAACGTTTCCTTTTGAAATGGTGATTGAAAATATCGACCAATCTTATACCAACATTTGCAGTCCTTTTCAAAATAATAATAACCCCTGAAACGTGTCTTAATCTTAGCATGATTTTTCTTTTAGAAACATGAAGAAATGGCATTTGTCATATTCATAATATAGCATCAAGTATGGGGTTAAGCTTCAGTAGGGACATGTTTGTTCCTGTATATGTGTAGTAAAATAAATAAATCTTCTCTTTAAAAATCAAAGTGTGTTGTTCAGTTAGGAGTTTTACCTGAAATTCGTTTTTTGTGGAAATACTTTAAAATACATGTACTAATGTGAGATTGTTTTCAAGTAAATATGGATAAAACATATTGTATTTCATGTTCAATAGATATTTACTTCATGTAATCAAAGTGAAAAAAATAATTTCTGTAACCAGTTTATTTCATTTATAAAATGGCCTTGAACGCGATCAATGATACTTGAATTGCAAATTAGTCAATGCCATTCACAAATGTATAAACCTGTTTCGGAATGGTAATTTCAGTTTGTTAACCACAATTAACACCTGTACCCTTTTGGGCCAATGTACTTTGTCAACGTAAAGGAAAATGTAAATATGAGATTGTTTTCGAAATTTCAGTTTTATAATTGCAAAGTTTCTTTTGGAATTCAGTGTATGAGATGATTCAGAAAGAACATATTTTTCCATCCACACAATAAATTGTTGACCTGGATTAATTAGCATCCAATTTCCAATTCCAATAAGTATTCATTTATAGAAATAAATGTTGTTATATGGTAGGAATTATCAAATAAATGGTATTTCAATTTCAAAGATACCGTTCTGTCTGTATTTCACCCTTTAGAGTTTTATGAATCAGTAGGACTGATTGAATACGGGAAATAAGATCCATATCAAGTTCAATCAGCGAAAATTCTTTAATTAATTTATTTTTTTGTTAATTATTAGAATATTAATGGTGTGTTTCACCATGAAATGACAAATACGATATATAACATCAGCAAACGAAAAAATGTAAGATCATTCACACATTGTGTTGTATGCTGTCATTTATGTAAGCCTACCTTTTACGAAGAAAAGTGTATGACTGCCTCCAAGTAATCAATGAAACTTCTAATGAAATATATGACTTGTGTACCATTCGTTAGAATAATATGTATATGGGTAATGATTAAACACCAGATTGGGTTGAACGGATACACATACTGTTTAAAGGAATGTTTGAATGAAACAGAGTTTGCAATAGAGAAATTCAGACAGCTCGAAAGGTCATCACCATTTATTAATTAATTCATTCATTCATTCATTCATTCATTCATTCAGTCATCATTTCATCCATTTATCTTATAAGTTTTTTATATATATCATTCATTTATTCTTTCATTTGTTTATGTTTGTTCTTTTGTCAAGCAGAAGTATAATATATTAAAATATCAAATGAGGTCATCAGAAAATGTTTGAAATAAGAAATAGATGGAATCTGATCGAAGTTTTATAATCCCACAGAAAGGTTTATCTTATCACCTCAAGCTTCAGACATGTCAGTGATGACGCACAAAGTTTCAATGACATAACCCAATTCGATAAGAAAAGCAGAAAAACATTACAAGTTAATCAATACAAATCAATACAAATGTACATGTGTATATTACTACATGGTTGCGATTATCGAATAATGGTATTTCAATTTCATAGATACCGTGAATTGTCACAATTTCGGTCTGTATTAAACCTTGAGTTTTTTTAACCATGAATCAGTGGGACTGATTGAATGTGAAAAATAAGATCTGCATCAAGTTCAATCAGCAAAAATGTGTGTTCACCATTTATTCATTCAATCATTCATTTTTTTATCCATTTATTTACTTATGTTTTTTTGTTAAGTTATTATTCATTTATTCTTTTATTTTTATGTTTGTTCGTTTGTCAACAAAAGTTTGAGGTCTACAGATCATTAATATTTGACATAAAAAAAGATGAAATCTGATCAATTTTTACATATCCTACAGAAAGGTTCATCTTATTGCCTCAAGCTCCAGACATTTCAGTGATGACGCACAGACTTTTAATTACATAACCCAATTCAATAAAAAAAAGTATTAAGTAATCGATACAAATCGATACTGCATAGTCGGCACAGTGCATTGAAACTAATTCAAATCAATGGAACGAGTACCACGGACAAGGAGAAACGTATAGTAAAAGAGATTATCTACATGCATAGTTAGCTTAATATAAAGATATAAGTCCTTTGGTCGATAGAGATAAAATAAAGACGAAATATGCAAACGAACTTTACCTTTATCTGTGCCTTAGCTATTATTCACAGTAAGACATAGTCGTACAAATATTTTTTGCCAAGCATACAATTGAGTTTGCGACAGTAAAACTATTTATCATTATATACAGTTACATGTATTATGACTCATATCATTTTTTGATTGAATAAAGTCATAGTGGTTTTTGGAATGAACAACATCTAAATGAGTTGGAAACCGAATACCTTTCATAAGTAATTCTGAAAAATATACAAAAAAAGGCAATTTAGCCAGAATAATCTTGTTGACCTCCTTTACAGTATTTCTATACTGACAATCTTTAGAATAAAAATCTTACAAACAACAGATAATCTTTTATTACCTAGAAATCGTTTCATGTAAGGTACATGTATAAGCTCGATTTAACTGGATACTGCACTGAAAGTGTTCGGAAGGAACTACTGTTAATCATTACGTGTTAAGACTTCCTAGACAAGTGATCCATCAACACAGCTCTTGTAAAATCATTTCGGCACATACAAAGATTTATCATAAAGCTCTATATCAACTTATGGTTTCTAAAAGGCTACTTCATGACAGTTCAATCTTTGGCACACTTTCATTAATAAATTATGTTGAAAGGTGGATATTCATATTATTTTACCACCTTCAAAATTCATTTGGTTTCAACTAAATGTTCTCATCTGTGAATAATTGACTTTGTACATAGCATTGACCTATTACCATTATGTGTACTGTCCTTGTTGAAAACGTTATTGCCGACATTATTCAAAATGAAATATTTGCTACAGGAAAAGTACCCAACTACTTCAGGATAAATTTTTACTAACATTTAAGTTAAATTATTATTTTGAACGTGCCTTTCAATGTATGAATGATCTTATTATTTATGTAATTTTTTGGACATTCAGTTGTAACAGTTATACTTTTTTCAGTTTAATTCCAAAGTGGGGTTTCCATTGCTTTCTTAAGTTAATCACCGTTAACTTTAATCATATTTCTTTGTTTATTTCTGAAGGTCAGATTTCTTTCTGTGAATTGTCACTGTCAGAAAATCATAGTGCATATATGTGCAAAATTCGGCCTTTAATCTATTGTTCCATCAACAAAATTACATGTTACATTAAGTTATTAAAAACGTTGAAAATAATCAGCAGGTTTAGCAAAATGACTTTTTTCGAAGGTAGATACAATTCAGTGACCCCACAGGACGTTTCATCAGCGATAATTAGACACTTTCTTTTAAAAGTCCTATTAAATTTGTTAAGAGACTGATTCCCTATATGACGAATTACAACTTAGGGCCATAATTTGACTTTGTCTGTTGCAACTGTACTTCCTATCAATTTTCTGTCTTTTTGCTTAGAAGCCTTTATGATTTCTGAAACATGAAACAGCATCTGGCCATGCAAAGCTGCAAGGTTTGACTTTTCTGTTTCAACATTGGCTTCCTTTAGCTGATTTGTTTAAATTTACAGTTGACTTTTTGACGCCAATCAACCGTAATATGTATCAAATCTTAACCCAATGACGACCTATAACGTTTTTTGTATAAGAAGCTTTACCTCAGTAACAGTGAGGATAATTGTTAAGGAAACGGCAACGTTTGAGATACTTGTTTCTGCAACTCACGGTCTGTCTCTTTTGCAATCTAAGTAATATATTTTGGATAATAAAACCTGTTTTGTTTATACAGTCGAAGTAGTTATAGAACCCTATAACTTATCTTTAAATATCATGTTTTTGTGAAGAAAGTTATTCTTTTTATCATGTGCAGTTTTAAAGACGATAATAAACCATTGGAATTGATAGCTCTTTATTCTAATCTCTCTCTTACGCAAAAGGTTAAGAAATAACTATATGATGTTATGATGAAATAAATAATTTAATCAAGTCACCAGATTTGATATTGCAAACCATGTTATAATCAGGCTTATTGTACCAAAGCAACAGTCATAATTGAATTTTTGATATAAAATTTTCCCGAAAGTTCAGATTTGAAAAGTTTCACCGAACAACAGTAAAAATAATTATAAAAATATATAAATTTTAGAATTAGGTTTTAATGGACTATAATAACACAATATAATAATCATTTATTTACATTTCTACTCCTATAGAAACTGACTTCCTAAAAAAGATTGGAGATTTGTTGTAATAATTACAGATGTAATAAAGTAACTTCATGGCAATAATGCACAATCTTTGAAACCATTGTCAGTATTGAAAAGGGCTTAAAATGTCAACATTTACATAGCCTTTGAGTCAAAAAATTTGTTGTGGTATGAAAGATGATGGGAAGGAAATGAGAAATAGATTTGACCTGAAGAAATAAACAGGATTCATGAATTTAAATGTGAATTAGAAAAACAAAGGTTGGGGTTTAATGCCTGTGGAAAGGGTAATCAATTTATTTTAGTGTCTGACTCATATATTTCCATAGGAGATTAAGATATTTCAATTCTCTGAAATGTTAAAACAAATAATAAATTGGGAAAATGACAAAAAATCACCGAATCACATTATAAGACATCAAAGATTTGCTGCAGCAGATTAATGTCAGCTTTGAAAATAAATACTTGGAAAGATTGACTGATTGATATTAAGTTTAACATGAGTTTGGTTTTTTTTAAAACTTAGATTAATTGAAATCTAAAATGAATAAAAATAAAATGTTTAGATACATGGTTTTCGTTTTTTGCTAAGTAAATTTTGTTTTATCGGTGAAAATCTTGTAAACCATAACATTATATCCAATAGAATGTCTCTCACATAAGAAAAAAGGCATTGAGTACAATTGAAAATGACAACTATCCAAAACTCCACTGCTGTCAATAACAAACCTCTCTGACGTCATATAGATCCCAGATGGTTTGATTAACAAAATAGATGCTATGATGAAAGATGTCTATCTAAATGGTGTTTGATGTTTGAAGTACGACTGTAGGTCAAACTGAATGATTCACCGCAAGGGCAGACATAGCCTGAGGTTTATAGTTTTTCAACATATTTCCCACAATTTCAGCAGTGTCTTCCCAAATCCTACCAATATATGCAGAAATATAGTCAAATATGGTTGAATGACAAAAAATAAGGAAACTGCTTTATAGTTTGAAATGAAATCAGCTAGAAATTGTTTGGGTTTATATTTTGCATAACATAATAAAACCCTTAAAGTCCGGGAATGTAGTTCCAAGAATGAAAAAGGCCTTTCAAAATGTCTAGATCGATAAACATCACTTAAGGTCTGCTATGATAAATACAATTAATTCAACTGTATGTTTTGATAATTTCTGATCCCCCCTTATTTTTTGTTGGAGGTTTTGATTTTCCGAATATACTATGACATTTTGAATTGCATAATAATAAATGATCTGGTCGTGAGGGTAAATACTGGGTCTATAACATATACTTTAGTTTGGTGACAAGATAGTAAAAAATCTTTATTTTCAGTTTTTAAGACTAGCAACAGAAATGCTTTGGCAGGAAATTCTTGAATTGTGTCCATTGATTTGGGTACATGAATACATTAATTGAAAACAAGGATAAAACCGGCAAATTTGGAGAAATGACTCTACTATTTAGAGTTCAAAATCGCATCTTTTGGGAAATCAATGCCATTATTTCTAAAAACATATGTATATAGTTTATACAAACCAATAAAAATCAGTTGGATATATCAATAGTGGAATAGTTATTTAACAGTAGGGATTTTTTTACTTCGTTAATATCTTTTTCTTACATCCTACAACTATAATGTACCATTATATCCACATATCTTGAACTCTGGGGCTTTTTTTCAAAAACAAATAAAAGTTAAGTGAACCGTTTTAAGCTGGCTTAAAATAATGTATTTTGCAGTATTAGATGTTAATGTTTTAACTTTTTCAATCTATCTATGTGAAAGTGGAAAACCTTTTTCCAATTTACATTCCATGGCCAACTTCAGGTTGTCAGTTTGTTTGTCATTCTTACAATTAAATATTTGAATGCTATCAAAATATATTGTTTTGATATTGTGGCGAATTAATATCAAGAGTACTTTCAAAAGCTTCCATGAATGTATACCTTCTATGAAAAACTAAACGAATATTTATTTCCAATCCTCAAATAATGATATTGTCTTTATACAAATTTCTCCTTCATAGAAATATGTCCTACATTTATTAATCGCTCTCCAAGAATCTCACTGGTCTGATTTACCTAATAAACTACTAAAGGAAACACTGTCAGGGTATGATCACCTCTTAATGTAAATATAATTGTTTGTCTATTTCCCATAATAAGGGAAAAAAAGACAGATGGATATATGTCTATATAACCTTGCTCTAATTTAAGTAAAGTACATCTGACAGATTTTAAAAAAGATTTTGAAATGTCATAGAAAACTTAATAATCTTTATCTTTTTTTTGTAATATCGATATTAAAGTTAAAACACACTTTGCGAATTTAGTAAATGAATCAGTAACGTAAAATCATTGGCATTAGAAAAATATTTCCGACATTTCCTGAGACTTCCAATTGTACTGTTTCTGAACAATTTATCGTTTTTCATAGCATTATATTGATTCAAATATTCATCATTATTTTATCGCTGAATCTAGCCAAACATCAATTATATTTAGGAAAACATAAATGAAACCTACCGGGTCAATTGTACCTTTTTTTCCCTCTCACTCTCCTTACCCACATTTTGAACTAACAGGTTGGGTTTTTGTGATTTTTTTCATTGAGAAATGTTTTGGTTCATACTAAAGGACATGCATGTGAATCTCACATTTATGATTTTTTTGAAATGTTAAAACATAAACAGTTTTTAAAATATCTTCATCTTTTTTTCGTAGTATGGATATCAAAGTTTTACAAAACTTCAACATTTAGGAAAATATTCAGCTAGACATTCCCATTGTAAAAACGATACTTCCAATGTACCATTTCTGAACAAGTTATCTTATTTCATAGCAATAAATTGATTAAAATATTCACCTTAACTTATCGCTGAATCTAGCCAAACATCTGGTCTGGGTCAATTTTCATTTTTCCTCCTTTCACCCTTAAGCTTCTCACAGAAAATATTTTCAGTAAATATGAAAATTCCTTTCTGCAGAAGCTTTAAATTTCAAATGTTACTAATAACCAAGTGTTTTTGAACTTGTGTTTATCGAAATAACTTGATTTATTAATTTATATATTTCATTTGAGTCTTTACTTAAAATTCTGACTACTATTAAAAATCAAGCTGTGTAGAATTGTTTACTGTCATGTTCTCTTCATGTGCCGTTTCCCGATGACGAATGACCTTTAAAATACTTGAACTTACAGATTACGTTTTTATGGGAATGTGTTTTATTGAGAAATGTTTAGGTTTATCCTAAATTACATGCATCTAAATCTTCAACATAACAAATCAATTCAATTTAGCCAAGGTGCATTAATTGACGAATGTTAAATCTGATACTAGAGCTGCCAACAGAAGGAGCACACTTATAAGTGAAAATATCTTCCGAAAGTATTAGGCTATTGGACAAGTGATCTAAATGGTTGAATGGAGACAAGCAAGGTTTAGAGAGATCTAAACGTGATCAAATTAGGCATTGAATGAGACAGACAAATTAATGATGAATATAGTTATCAATGTAATGATGATGAATGAAAGTGATTAAGTTGTGCTGTGTCTGTCTGCGTCTCATTTCATAGAATTGTCAATGGATTAAGATTTTAAAAGACAAGGGGAGCTCTTTTGGGAATCTATATACATAGATAGAATTCATGAATTATAAAACTATGACGCTCTTCTTCCATAACAGTAGTATGCTTCACCCCTTTTTTATCAAAATTATTTATTCATTACTCAGTTCTAGAGTTTTATTTTATCATTAACCTTGTTTTACTCCATGGTAAAATAGTTGGATAAATACCAGTATGATGATCTGCAATTTTTTGTTGTTTAATAGATTGCAGCGATTAATATAGTCTGATCGATTGTTATTGAATCCTTCATGAAATGTATTCACCATATACTTAATATGTTCACACATATAGATACTCGTTGAGAACCAAAGTAAGTCACACTATATCGAGAACGGGCATCTTGTTGTCCAGGGTAATCAATTTCATGGCAATTATCATAAATAACTTTTCTTTCTTAATAATAAAATCTTTAATGCGCTGAATTTTAATCTAGGATTAATGTGAGAGTCTGTGATGTTTTAGTTCATGTCATCAACTGCCTTGTATTTATGATCACAGACTGTGTTAAGCTTAACCAACCCCAACACACACTCTAGATTAAACAATATTGACACACTCTCTTCCAGCTTATACAAGCTCTCAAGTAACACGCGTGGTGCCTCAGTTTAATAAAGAAGAAAGTGCTTGTATTTCCTTAAAAACATCTCTTTTAATGACACATTCATTGTTATTGAAATTGTATTCATTACCATAGCTTCGTTGAAGCCTTTGTTTAAAAATGTTCAATCTCAGTATTCACAGATTAGAAGAAACCGGCTTTGAACAATAATTTCTTTTAGTTGAGCAATGATTATACACTGCATGCATTGAATAACAAAACAAGTAGCTTCAAACTTCGATCTCAAGGCAATTTTGAGGGTCTCAAAACAACAACGTTTGTTCTTTAGAGGTTTCCTATGTATTCTTACTGCGTTGCTATTGCATTGTGTGCGTGTCCAAGAAGACTAACATTATTATAGTCCTTGAAAAAACTTATTTTGTTATCTTGATTTTTGACATTAAATAATATAAAAGGAGCCCTGAACTATACCTTATTTCTTAATATCTAGAATACTTTCGAGACTTAAGACGGCTCCTTTAATTTTTTTGTTTTTGGGTTTGGATAACAGACTAGTGTCCAAATTGTCAATAATGTTCCTCCGATGTTTATACTACAAAACGCCGTTGTGTAGGCGTTTATAAACATTAATAGATTGATATTGATAGATTTGCGCTTTAACTGCTTATTGTGTAACAACGTCTCGACAGATAAATGCATAAAAGCTTATATGCAGCCATCATAATTATGAAAAGCTGTTGTCGAAACAATATTACTGAAATAGACCAGAAACATAAACATTCAAGCAATTGATGTTCTCTGCATCTGTAAATACTGTAAGCCATGTGGCAAGTATATTTTTCCCTGTATCAGAATGCATAAACAATTTTGAAAACGTTTCATCTTGAGAACTATTATATTTCATAATGACATTGCTTTATAATAATGTTATGATGTAGTTGTTCTTCTGGCCATTTGCACATATTAACTCATTATCATTCGATAATAACTTGTAAATAGGATCAGATATTTCAATTTGGTTTTGAAAAATGCGTTATGCTTATTAGAATAGTTTAGTTAATGTAGGTGAGGATCTCAACTATACAAGCCAACACAAGATACAATTTAAAGAATAGACGTAAGTAGATCATATCATTGTCATAAAGTTGCTCTCGTTTGAGTAAAAAATGTATCTGACAAGATTGATAAATTTCTTTGAAATGTCAAAAGAATTTTTCAAATGTATCTTCATCACTTATACTTATACTGATATTAAGGCTAGAGAACTATGAAATAAGAACTGTTATGTTAAAATGTCAAGAAGAGTATCTCAATGGCAATTATGCGTACAAATTATCTTCTTAACAATCATTGATAAGATTAAACATCCACTAACCTCGACTTTATCACTTCTCGATTTTCATTCAAAGATTTTTCGACAAAATAAAAACTGGGCTTCATTTTTGTTAATTTGTCCAACAAACACCTTTAATTAGCCTTTCATTTAGAAAGCGTAATTATCGGCTGAAACCCCCACCTTGATTAGGGGTCATAGAACTTGAGAAGGTGTGACGTAATAAACAGACTATACAGATTAACGTATCATTATTTCAACTGAAATACTGCCTAAATAATTGTTAAAAACCATTGATGTGGATATCTTTATTACACCAAATGCTTAGTAGTGTTACATCGTCAAATGATTTATCTAACTGAATGGAAAACATTTTCTGAAAATCGTTAATTTTTTTTTCTGTGGTATTGTTACAATTGATGCATAGATAACGAGGCTGATTCTGTTTATGACGTCACCAAAAGGGGGTGTGAGGAGTGACGGGCAGTCATGCATTCACCGGTTTATTGCCAGAGCGGTCCATCAAAAGGGGCATCCAAAAACGGCTTTTTTTCCAAACTGAACATATTTGAGTAACGACCTTTGTCGAACTATACAAAATTGTCATCAGACTTTAATATATTTAAAAGAAAATAGTGAAATATGTTTGCGGTTATGTGAACTTTAAAAATGTCAATTGGTTTAACCGACGGATTCAGCTATCAAATGAGGGTTTGGAAAACATAGGGTAACCCTACAAGGTAACTTTGACATATATCATTTGCATTCATTTATTAATCTATCAACAAAAATATCCCCCTCAAATTGAACTAACTTATATTGTAAATTAAATCGTCTTTTTTTACCTGAATACAGTAATACAATAAAGAACAGACATAAGAAGATATGCGATAATTGAATTAAAGTTTCCCCCATAACATTAAAAGAAATCTTAGGTAATTGTTTTGAACAGTGTTGTTTTCATCTTCACTAAGTTGTGTACTTTTAATACTTAAGCTTCATCACTATGCTAAATAGAATCAATGAAACAGGAACTTTTTTTACCCTTAAACCTCGACATTT
Organism: Steromphala cineraria; assembly: GCA_916613615.1. NCBI lineage: Eukaryota > Metazoa > Mollusca > Gastropoda > Trochida > Trochidae > Steromphala > Steromphala cineraria. Next base: position 17,775,163 of record OU744731.1, on the reverse strand, counting down.
AAAAACGTGACATTTCCACATTTCACTTTTTAGCTCTGATATCAATTTTCTAATGAATTACTTTTTTAACTGTTAATTAAAGCATTAAAGATGACAATAAGTATTTTTACCAATATATCACATGAAAAGATAAATGAATCCTAAAAGGTTTCTCGTAATATCAATATCATTTCAACATATTTACATTACTTAAAAGGGCAGTAGCACGTTTTTTGATAATTTTATAATCTAAAATTTCCACTGATAATTGTTAATTAATGTTAAATGTATTATTTTGACAGTGTTAAAAATCTCATTAGACAAGCCAATCATCCATTGTCAGAGGACAAAGTATGAAGATTCGCATAAAATCCATTGGCGGCCATTTTGTGTGAACACCTTTAATTAATTTTATGTTAGAAAAAGCAATCGCATGGCTAAACTTTACGTTATATATTTGAATTATTATTGCTCCATTTAGTTTGAATACATTGTCTATCAATTGGAACCATTTTTTTCCATTTCCCTGACATCACCTTATATTTCCTCTAAAAACGTGCTACTGTCCCTTTAATGTTATAAAGAATATATGTTAATAAAACTTTAAGCAGAAACTCTTTAATTCATCTGTGAACACTAACCACGTTATTGTGAATTACATCGTTTCTATCATTGTTATAATTCTGACAAGCTTCGGTTTATTTACAACCATCTTGTAATGCTGAGTTCTTCAAATATTGAACATTGTTTAAAGTCCCTCCATTTTGAACTAACGGGTTGACAAAGTTATCTTATATGAGTCCAACTTGTCACCAAAGACTGTGGGTTAATCACAAAATTAAGATGCTTTTAGAATGTTATCAATAGTATTATAGAAATACGTCCATCCATATGTGCCATAGTTTATAATGTTTCATTGAGAAATGTTAAGATTGATACTCATGTTGACCATTCATGGATGTTCTGAAAGTGCAAAGCTTTTAGTCTGTTGTTATGATTCAATGGAAACTACTATGAAGGGGATAAAGAAAGATCTATATCAGAACTTATGGGCTTTGAGTGCAACAGTCAGTTTAATGATTTACCTAGCTATCAGTGTAATGATGATGAATAAAATTGATTAGCTTTTCAAATGACTAAGCCTTCTGAGTCACACGTGATGAAATTCTGGTAACTGTTTATGTGTTGTGATAGACAAAGAAAATATTTGATAGAATTAGAATTATGATTTCTATATGATTTTTCACATAATGTTTTTACCTTATCAATACCCTTTGATGGAGAATTGAAATACAGAGATCATTTCCAATTCCCAATTAAATGGATTATCTTTTCCTCAAATGTATTAATATATAAAATCTTTAGATACACCTATTAATTTTTAAGAGTGACTTTTAATCATGAAGCACTTTTAATAAGCCCCATGTCACGTCACCTTTCAAAGCCCATGGAATCAATATCGACAGTTAATAACTAAACTTCATAAATCATATATGTACATAATTTAGATAGTCATCATCAATAATGCTTCATTATGGAAAAACATAAATTAATCGCAATATATTATTGTTTATGTGCCATTGATGCCTGTTAGAAGAAGATAATGTTGTTTTGCTTATGTCTTAAAGTCATAGAGAAAAGGTCAACTGTTTCACACTGGTACATCTCCTATTTTATTTCCTTAGCACCTTTCAGCTTGCAGCACTTTTGTTAAGCTTTAGTTGACATATATTTTCGTGTATTTTTCTTGCAAAGAGAATTCTAGTTGAAACCTCTTGGGTTTTTTTCAATTTTCCATTTTTTATGATCATCATTATTTATATCTTTATTACATATTCTATAAACTAAAGTATATTTTCCAAATTATCTTTTATCATTTGTTTTCTTGTAGCAAGACTTTCGTTAGGTATATCAAAAGGTTTTTCACATTTTAATTTTCTTACAATATCTACAATATGTTTTCTGTCAATATGCATCATTTCTTGTTCTTAAAGGGATTACTAACATGTTAACGTTAAGTAAATTGACCCAAAAAAGGTAAAATATATATTTGTCAATAGCAAGACAAAGGTTTAAAGCCATTTAGTCCCGTCTAACCAATGAAACATGTTATTCAAACAAGATTGACTACCGGCTGTTCTTGCTTGATTAGTATTTTTATTCTCCTTGTTAAGGTTAGTAACCTATACTTTTATTGATATATTTCCAGGAATCCACCAATCTGATTAACCAACTTATCATTCTATAGCCTCGATAAAACAACTCCATCATTTAATTTCCTCTTCTGATAAACTGAATCATATATTGTTCCACGGGATACAAATAGAAAATCGAATGTAAGTAGATCTCATAACTCTCATTATAGTGAAGAACATCCGGCAGCAAGGATAATTGCTTTTGAAAATATAGATATTAAGTAACTGACTTTATCTTTGATAGATTAAAGAAACTGGAACTGCTATTTTGTTATTTCTGATCCTCAGTCAGAAAAATCGTTCTTGACATTTAAGAGAGTTGAGGACAGAGCTCTTGTATCAAATTTCCGAACAAAATATCTTTTTTCCAACAACTGATTTGATTAAAAGATGATCATTGGTTTATATGCTATATCTAGACAATATCAAGTGATGTTGTTGGGAACAAAACCGTACGTTTTACGTTATCTTATGTTCCTAGGTCATCATGATCATCATTAATATGTCTCTTTAAAACATCTAACACCACCCTCTGAATTAATATGTTACTACATGTAGATAACCAAGTTTAAATTATTTCTCAATAAAACAATATCCCTGTATGTATCTCAAATGACTCATTTGCAGTTGTTTAACTTCTGACATGCTAAATTTTAATATTTAATTTCCGATTTTGAATGTTTGATGCACATATATCTGAATATGCTCACTTTCTAGAATATATCGATATAGATATTCTTAAATATTGTTCATTCTGTTGTCGTAGGTGCCAAAGCTCAACTTTAAAGAATTCGTTTTATTGAGAAATGCCTATTGAGGCAAATGCCAAAATCGTCAACAAAAACTTGCATACTTATCAGTGAATGAATATTCTGAAAGCACTCGGTCTATCATCTTAGTTGTCTGACTAAATTCATCCACCCATTAAAGATCTATATACGATCAGATTTGGCATTATGCGCGACAGACAGTTTAATGGTGGACGACGCTATCAATGTAATGATCCTGAATAAATTAACTAAGATTTGAACTGTCACTTGGCCTTCTGTAACATCCCTCTACTAGTGGTAAATGTATGTGATTAGGCTGTCTTCATAATTTCTTACATAATTTTTTTACTTTATGAATGAAAGATTAACCTTTGATCATTAACTGAATTAGAGATATCTGTTTTTTCCTTTCAATTTGATCCAAATGATATTTCCTCATATTCATATATAAATATTTATGATTAAAAAAACTGACTGATTAACATTCGTCTGTTTCCCCTGTTTATTTATGCAAATTCAATGGTAACTTATATAACTCTACTTGAGGTTTGTTTAAAAATATATTTTCACTCAATTTTCTGAATTGTTAGATAGTTGGAAAGGCCGTTGGTGATATTTAAATCTGATCTTTGTTAAAAGATCTTCAATCCATTACTTTGACATGCATCGTTCACTGAAAACTGTTTGATTGTTAATTGAATCCTTAATGAAATAAATATCCCATCAAATCTCAGTATTTAAAGATCAATTTAGTTTTCTTTCTTTTCTCCCCCCATCGAGCGAAATTCAGAGCACCTCTGAACTGAGTCTTACATCAATCATGATATCATTAGGACGAAATCTGCAATGATTTGAAACAAGAATATTCATCAATGCCACTGCCTGTCATCAACTACCCTCCTTTCATGATCTACACTAAAATTGTCAATTGCACTGTGATAAAATCGAACTCAACCAATATTATTTAACAACAAATAGTTAGATAAAATATTATTTTGGCAAACTATCTTCCAGTTTAAACAAAATATCTAACGACACCCTTGGTATCTCAATAATTGTATGGATTTCCTAAAAAAACAAATTTTTATGAATGACGCAATGATTGAGATTGAAATTTGTTTCATTACGGTAACTTCATTGAAGCCTTGGTTTAAAAATACTTCTTCTTTGTATTCATAGCTTGGAAGAAAACTGTAATGAGCATGAAACACTTTTAACTATTACCATTGATTGAGGCACATGTATGCAACAAAGAATAAACACGAGGGAATTAGGGATAATTTTTCAGTTAAGGTAATGTTTACGGCCTCGTGGGGATTAGGCACTTTCATGATAAAAGTGTTACTGAGTGTGGAATGCGATTATAATCTATCATGATTATCAATCTACGAGTTTGTATCAGTGATAATCTGTAATAAGGTTTAGAAATAACTGTCATGTTAATAGTGTTAAAGTAATTTTCTCTGAATTACATACCAATCAAATCAAAACATAATGTAACGTGTGAAGTGCGTTTTGATTCTTTTATGATTATCAGTTAGTATCACTGATAATCTGTAACAAAATAAATTACTTTAGAGTCAGTATGTAGGATAGATTTGCAGGGACAGACATTTGATATAATAGAAATTATTCTGGCAGTCCCCAATGGTGATAGTTGGTCAAAGTTATCATTCGCAAACCCCAAAATTTTTTATTAAACTGTCAAAATTTATCTAATTGTTTTAAATAATAATAAATGGTCATGGCGACTTTCTGCTTGTCAGCTTTTTCATAACTTACCTTTAGGGATATGAATGACATTCCGATACTTCTACTATTTTTGCTAAAAAACTAATTCTAAAGTTGATGTCAATAGTATTTGCTTTTAATGTTTAAGCCTAAAACTGAGTTTGTTTTGATTATAAATTTATTTGATTGTCTATGCTACATCACTTTTATTGTCAATAAACTTCATTTCAGTATCTCACATATTGTTCCTTACGATCGATGTTCCAACCACCATTCAATTTCCTGTTATAATTAAGTTTACCCTATATCAGTCTCTCAACTAAAATCAGATATAAAAAGATGTGCATTATTTACATTAATGTTGCCCTTATTATTGCAAAGTACATCTGACAAGATAGGGATATTGTTTTAAGTGTCAAAGAAAGCTAAGTAATGTATAAATATCGTCATTACGTTTTGAAATATTGATATGAAAGTTACAGACAAGATTAATGAAACAAGAAGTGTTATCTCGTCTACTGAACTTCGACATTCAGGAAAACCTACCTGACATTTGCAGTGTAAAGAAGAGAACTGCATTGAAAATCCTGAAGATGTAACATAATCGGTTTCTCTGCTGATTAAACTTACTGATCAAACCGACCTTGCGATAGAGGGCAAAGGGCTAGTTTTCTCAAAGAGTACCAAGGGTGTAGCTTTGGTTTAACCTATACAGGTAGATCAATTAAAGGTTTTAAATGTTTAATTAATAAAGAGTAAACTCAAAAAATTCAAATCTCATGAAACCTCTCAAATTTGTAAATAAACTTTTGAAAGGACATGAATCAACATTAAAACATGCAACCTAACGATTGATAACTCTGTTATCCACTGGGCAATGGGAAGCTCGTTGATTAATTTCATGAATCAACTCAACAAAATGAATTTTCCATCATTAATATGATATCTACTGCTAAGATTTTAACTGTCATATAAGGAAAACGTGGTTTTACGATCATTGTTTATGTGCGTAGGTTCAATGTCCGTCTTGCTTAGATCTAAGAGTTTATACTGAGTAACAATCACCATGATTCTTGTAGATCTTCAGAGTCGATTCGGTTAGACTTCTGATTAAGGCTCAGAGATCAAATCTAAACATACATTCTCAAAATAATAAGGTGTAAAAAATTTGTTGTTTTAAGATGCATTTATCTATGGGAAAAATAAGCATTCTTAGAGAAAGTCCTGCTTATTTCTGCTAACTCACCATGAAGGGTTAAGAAAAACACAATTGAATAATAGAGGTGTATAAATCTACATATGAAATGAACATCCTAACGTTGATTGCTTTTCGTATTTTTAAGATTATTTAACATTTCCATATCATACATTATGTAAATCCTTCAAGACTTTAAACAGAAAACTTTTTCATCTGATGACTTCTCGGTAATCCACAATACTATAAATATTAAATGATTCTTTTGATCCTATTGATCTCTGACATAAGAGTTGTTAAATGTTCTTAATTCCTTTATTAAATTTCCCATTTAATTTATGTTGAATGATTGGGGGTTTCATATGCTAAATTTACAAACTGATTGCCTCTAGAAATAATAAATAGTCTCTTTTTGATTTGTTTCATTCAAAAATGTTAAAACTGATTATACAGTTTCAAGACATCATTTCATCCATACGGGCAAATGAATATATTAAAATTACTCTTGATATTAGCCTTCTAAGTGGGTTAGGTGGACTTTTAAGCATTGGAAAGATGAGGAATATCTGTACCTTAATAAATTAAACATCGAGTGCTACAGCCATGTTAATGGGCAAGAACTTCATGTAAGACAAGTAAGATGTGTACTTGTTCATTGAAATAAACCATACACAGGACAGCTGTTTATGCACATTGAAGAAATTTGCCTAAGCATATGAAAACTAAGCTTTGAAATTACATAAACAGAATTTACATCCTTAGATCTTCTTCAAACATGTATATAGACTATGGTGGTGACGGCCGTAGTCTTAATATGTAAATACAGTTTTGTCCTCACTGAGGAACCACAATACTATGAGGTAATAGATATATATAGGTACAAGTTTGCTACGCCTTGGAGACCAACTATTCAAACAGGAGATGTATTGAGCGATACACGTTGGGAAGTGTGGGTATATCTATTACTTGTCTGCTGTCGGTCACTCTCACTTCCTATACACAAGTATTTTACCATGCATACATCTGAAAAAGTTTTAATCAAGTTTAAAAGTCACTTAGACATTCTAACTCACACATGGCCATTTACTTTTTGTTTCTACAATTTATATTTGTTAAATCTTTATCATAAATCTATTATTACCAAGTGTGGATAGAATTAGGCCCAGTGCGTTCTGACATTTTCGCCAATAAAATATGTATAAACCTTTTAATTCTACTTGTTTTTAATGATTTCGAAGCTGGTATTTAAAGAAGGAAGTAAAGAAATGTAACAGAGAATGATTAAATTAATTTCTTTTTAAATCATATTCAAAAAATCAAAGAAGAAGTTTAAAAATCGTCCCAGTGATTTTGATAATGACATCTTTGACAAAGAATTACCATGGAGGCATTAAAGGGGCAGTAGCACGTTTTTAGGGGGTATATAGGGTGATGTCACGAAAATGAAAATTAATGGTTCCAATTGAAAGACAATGCATTTAAACTAAGTGGAGCAGTAATAATTCAAATATATAACGTAAAGTTTAGCCATGCGATTCCTTTTTCTTACACAAAATGAATTTAAGGTGTTCACAAAAAATGGCCGCCAATGGAGTTTAGGTGAATCCTCATACTTTGTCCTCTGACTCTGGATTATTGACTTGTGTAATGAGATTTTTGACACTGTCAAAATGATACATTTAACATTAACTAACAATTATCGATGACAAATTCAAAATATAAAATTATCAAAAAACGTGCTACTGCCCCTTTAAAGGGGCAGTAGCACGTTTTTATGGGGAATATAAGGTGATGTCAGGAAATCGAAAATTAATGGTTCCAATTGAAAGACAATGTATTTAAACTAAATGGAGCAGTAACAATTTAAATACATAATGTAAAGTTTAGCCATGCGATTCCTTTTTCTTACACAAAATGAATTAAAGGTGTTCACACAAAAATGGCCGCCAATGGATTTTATGTGAATCTCCATACTTTGTCCTCTGACTATGGCTGATTGGCTTGTGTAATGAGATTTATGACACTATCAACATGATACATTTAGCATTAACATACAATTATCAGTGAAAATTTTATAATATAAAATTATCAAAAAACGTGCTACTGCCCCTTTAAACATGCTATTTGATGAAAATAAATTTTACATTCGATTTAATTGTTCAATCCTTTGAACTCAGATTAATCTATCATACGATGTAGAAAATAATATTCGTCCAAATTGATTACAGTTTGATGCAGAGGAGAAGAATTTCTTGAAGAATAAACCAGAAAATGATTAATTATATAATTCCTGAACAAATTGACCAAGTAATTTGATTAATGTCAATAACACAGCCTAATGAAACTTTGATCAATTGATTTAACTTAAGGTTTGAAATAAATCACTTTCAAATTATGCTCTTCAAAAACTGCCATCATTGTTATTTTAAAGTATTTTTGATTACATTAATTGTCCCACTTCGTTAGAAAGATCACATTGTTTTCTGTTGTTCTTGGGGTTTCTTTTCTACAGCATGTTACTCTTAGGGTGATTTCTCTTCACAATTCGGTTACAACAATCATAAGTTTTCTTTCTTAATAAAAACATTTTAGTTCATTTAATTAATTTTAATTTAAGATCAATGTCAGAGTCTGTGATGTTCTTTGTCATCAATTGTCCTGCATGAAACTGTGACAGGGTTGAGCTTAACCAAACCCATCACACCTTTCTAGATTAAACAAAGTTGGCACACTCTCTTCCAGTTAATGCAATCTCTCAACTAACATGCATGGTGACTCAATAAAAAAAAGAACGATAACAAAGTGCTTGGGTTTCGTTAAAAACATCTCTTTTGAATGACACATGCATTGTTATTGAAATTGTATTCATTACGATAGCTTCATTGAAGTTCAAAAATGTTCGATCTCAGTATTCATAGGTGAGAACAGAAATGCTTAGTTATGGGCAATGATTACATATTACATTCATGGAACAAAGTATACAGCAGGAAATATTTAAAGTTAATTTTAGCAAATCGTGGGGGAAAAAAAATTTTTTTAAAAAGAAAGATCAATATACCCTTTTATACTAGACATGCGTTCTGACTGCATCTGCTCTTGATTTGCCTGAAAAAGCACCATTTTATCAAAATTCAATCAATTGATGTCCATTGCAGCTAAAATACTGTTAGCTGTTAGCAAAGTTTATCTCTATCTGTATCCAAATGGATTAACAATTTTGAAAAATGGCTGTATCATTTTGTAGATTTTGGCTGTAGAATTTCAACGACCTTCCGCTTGTCAGCTCTCTTGTTTAACCTTCCTTTAGTGAATGTTGTCGAATAAATAGTTTTCTATTGATAATATTAATAGTTTTTCGTTATTACATTTAGTATTTTATTGTTGTTGTTTTTTTCAAGAAAATTTGTTTAACTGAATATGTAATGATTACATTAATTTGTTTATGTTTTATTGCTTTGATAATCTTTATATTGAACATTTGTGAATGTAAATACCCCCATTTATTCAGTTTTCCGGTCTGAGAAACCAATTGAAATCCACAATAGAAGCGGCCATGAGTTACTTGTCTACTCAAGTAAATTAAACTGTATGTTTTTTCCCTGGATACAATAACAAATAGACGTAAGTAGATTAAGTAAGTAATTGGCATTAAAGTTTGAGTAAAAAGTGCATCTGACAAGATACATATATTTCTTTGAAATGTCAAAGAATATTTTCAAAAGTATCCTCAACACTTTAACTTATTTTGATATTTAGGCTACAGAACTATGAAATAGGAACTCTTTATTTTCCTCTATTGTAAGAAAAAACTGACTTAAGAGTGCACAGTTAAGAAGGGTATCCCAACAGTCATTGATAAGATAAAAATATGTCAATTGGTTTAACAGCCGGAATCAGCTATAAAATGAAGGTTTGTAAAACATAAACCTACTCTAAAAGGTAAGATTGTTTTCATCTTCACCAAGTTGTGTACTTTTGATATTATAGTTACAGAACTGGAATGCTTGATAAAATCAATGAAACAGGAACTGTTATTTTTACAGTTGCATCACAACATTAAAAAATCCTGACATTTCCACACTTAACGTTTTAGCTATAAAATCAAATTAAAGAACAAATAACTTTTTTTTAACCGTAAATTTGATGAAAAGATGACACTAAGTTTCTTTATCAAATTAAGCCAATGTATCAAATGAAAAAATTAATGAATCAAGGTCAGCTTCTCGTAATATGTATACCCTTTCATCAAAATTACATTACATAATGTTATAAAGAATATATAGTGCTAGACCTTTTAGCCGAAACTTTTCAATTCACATGTGAACACTTACCACGATTTTTTTAAATTGAAGTTATCCAAAAACCTACATCATCGTTTCTACCATTGTTAACACTCTGACAAGCATCAGTTTCTTTACAACCATGTATAATTTATCTTATTGATTAACTCATCTCGAAATGCTGAATCTCCCAAATATTGAATACAGGTTGACAACATACTCTTGTATAAATTCAGACTTGTCACCAAAGACTGTTGGTTAATGAAAATGATGAATTCCCACAATTTAGATGCTGATACTCATGTTGACCATACATATACATAGAAGGGATGTTCTGAAAGTGCTTAGCTTTTAGTCTGCTGTTATGATTCAATGGAAACTACTATGAAGGGGATAGAGAAAGATCTATACCAGAACATCTTGGGCTTTGAGTGCAACAGACAGTTTAATGATTGACAGAGCTATCAGTGTAATGATGCTTGATAAACTTGATTATTTTTTCAAATGACTAAGCCTTCTGCATCACACGTGATGAATTGTAATTGCCAATGTGTTGTGATAGTCGAAAGAAACATTTTTTCAATTATTTATTTGAATTTAAAATTTTCACATATTTTATTTACCCTATAGATACCCTTTTATCATGAATTGAAATACAGAGATCATTTCCAATTCCCAATAAATTTGATTATCATATAATGGGCAGTGTTATCGGTGCAATAAACCCATCTTGTAATCATGTTATCAGATCCCTGATAACAATGCAAATGAGGTCAAAACCCGAACTATTTTCTCAAAACTCCATGCATGTCATGCGAGTCCTAAACCACATCTCTAAACATTGATAACGTCGTCGGGAGTTTTCAGGTTTTGTGGGTTTTTTATTGAATAAAATATAATAATAATAATAACACTTTATTGTCCTCAGTAAATACATACATTGGAAATTTTTCTTGTGCCGAAGCACCCGGCAGCCACACTGCAGCGCCAGTTAAATCGTTGTTCTGCCTTTACAATGCTGAGTGTCAAGCAAGACAGCAACATCTCCCAACTTTTAACGTCTTTTGGTATGACGCGACCGGGAATCGAACCCCGGTCTTCCGGGTGACGAGCGGACACTCTACCACTGAGCTACGCCCCCGGTCGTAAACAAAATCTGTCAATACTTATCACGCATAGAAATAGCTTGGTTATCGAAGCATTTCAAGTTGTTTTCATTGTGCGTTTAAAAATAAAACGATATGCAGCTAACAATATCGGCTATCGAAAAACTAGGTGCTTCAATTTTTGTGCATAACATAGGCCTAGATCGCTTTGGTCGTGTCGGTTACCAACTTATCAGCATAAACAAATCATATTCTAGTGATAGTACAGATTATCTAGTAGCGTAGTTACAAACGCAACAACCTCACCTTCGCAAATAGTCGACGTTTAGTCTAAGGATACCGTAACTGAACTGGCGTAACAACAATGACAATGCAGCTTTTCAAAATGCAGTTAGAGTTACTTCCCCTGTTGTAGCGACGTCGACAACTGGTTCCTACACATTTTGTGTTATTAAAAAATACAATGTTTACTCGTGCATTGGAAATCAGACTGAAAATGTTCATAGATTGAAGGAGACGTTTCTATCACTGCGAAAAAAATCATTTCATGAAGGAATATTTCTAGACTGTTCACAACTTTACATCGCCGACAATATGACCTTCACCTTGGTTTATTGTGAAAGCAATTACTCCGCGAAATCTAGGTCAAACATATCTTTAGAAGGTATCATATTTTCGTTTAAATCTTTTTATTTCAAAATGACATTATATGATAAAGAAATTATACACTCGGTTAATAATCTCTATTTATCTATTCCTCACATTCATAAATACATCTTTTGAAATATCAAGACTAACTTTTTGTCAATAAAGGGGTGTCTGCTTCCCTGTTCATGTATGCCAATTGGTGGAAATCGAAATCAATAAGAAGGATCGAATTGACTTTTTAAAGAAGCCCTATGTCGTTATGTGAATTCATGATTTTTGTATTTCACGTCACCTTTCAAAGCCTATGTAATCTATATATACAGTCAATTACTAAGCATAATGTTTGAAGAACTTCATAAATTATATATGTACATAATTTAGATAGTTATCATCAATAATGCTTCATTATGAAAACAAACATCCATTAATCGCAATATAGTATTGTATAGTATAGTATGTGCCATTGATGCCTGTTAGAAGAAGATAATGTTGTTTTGCTAATGTGTTAAAGGCATAGAGAAAAGGTCAACTGTTTCACCATGGTACATCTCTTATTTAATTTCTTTTGTAAAGCTTTAGTTGACATATATTTTCATGTATTGTTCTTGCAAAGAGAGTTCTAGTTGAAAGTTCTTGGGTATTTTTCAAAGCTTCCATTTTATATGATCCTCATTTATTTATATCTTTATAACATATTCTATAAACTAAAATATATTTTCCAAAATATTTTTTGTATCAATTTGTTTTACACTTAAATTCTTTATTCTACAATATGTTTTCTCCCAATATACTTCATTTCTTGTTCTTAAAGGGAGTATTAGCATGTTTAAGCTAAGTAAAATGATCAAGAAAAACAAAAATGAATATTTGTCAATAGCAAGACAAAGGTTTTTATCCAAATCTGTCTGTACACAAGAATCAATTTAGCAACCTCGAATGATTGAAAAATGTTATTCAAACAAGAATGACTACCGGCTGTTCTTGCTTGATTAGTATTTCATTTTTCTTGTACTTTTATTCATATATTTCCAGGAATCCACCAATTTGATTAACCAACTTACCAATCTATAGCCTCGATAAAACAACTCCATCATTTAATTTCCTCTTCTGCTAAACTGAATCATATATTGTTCCCTGGGATACAATTAGAAAATCGAATGTATGTAGATCTAAGGTAAATCGCATAGAAGTAACTCTCATTATAGTGAAGTATATCTGGCAGTAAGGATAATTGCTTTTTAAAATATAGATAACTGACTTATTTTTGCAAGATTAATGAAACAGGAACTGCTAATTTGATATTTCTTATCTTCAACAGTCAGAAAAATCCTTCTTGGCATTTAAAAGAGTTGAGGACAGAGCTCTTGTATCAAATTTCCGAACAAATTATCTTTTTTCGGACCACTGATTTGATGAAGAGATGATCATTGGTTTATATGCTATATCTAGACAAAATATCAAGTGAAGTTGTTTGTAACAAAATCGTACCTTAGGCCATTTTTCATCTGTTTTACGGAATATTATGTTCCTAGATCATCATGATCATCATTAATATGTATCTTTAAAACATGTTGCACCGACCTTTGAATAAATCTTATACTTATATCATGATTACTTAATAAGACAATATCCCTCAATATATCTCAAATGAGTCATTTGTTAAAGTTTTGAGGTGTTGAATCTAATTTACTTAATTTCCGATTTTTAATGGTTGTTGCACATGTTCTCTGAATGAGCCTACTTTCTGGAATGTATAGATATTTTAAAATATTATTCATTCTGTTGTCGTAGGTTCCAAAACTCATCTTTAAAGAATTCATTTCATTGAGAAATGCCTATTAAGGCAAATGATGTAATCGTCAACAAAAACTTGCATACTTATCAGTGAATGAATATTCTGAAAGCACTCGGTCTATGATCCTAGTTGTCTGGCTAAATCCATCCACCCATAAAAGATCTATATACGATCAGATTGGACATTGTGCGCGACAGACAGTTTAATGTTGGACAGCACTATCAATGTAATGATCCTGAATAAATTGACTAAGATTGAAATGTCACTTGGCCTTCTGTAACATTTCTCTAGTAGTGGTAAATGTATGTGAGTTTAATAGACAAGAATAGGATTAGGCTGTCTTCATAATTTCTTACATCATTTTATTATCTTATGAATGAACGATTTACCTTTGATCATTGATTGAAATAGAGAGATCATTTGTTTTCACCTTCATCTTGATCAAATTTATATTTCCTTATATTCATATATAAATCTTAATGATTATTAAAAAAACGGCCATTCATCAGTTTATCAGTTTATTTATGCATTTTCAATGGTAACCACACAGATATCATGCTACTTGAGGTTGGTTTCAAAAACACATTTCTATTTTCACAAAATTTTCGGAATTTGTTATTGACAGTTTGAAAGGCTGGTGGTGAGATTTAAATCAGACCGTTATTTAAGGATCTCCAATCTATTACGTTGACATGCATTGCTCACTGAAAACTGTTCGTTTGGTAATTGAATCCTTAATGAAATAAGCATCCAATCAAATCTCACTATTTTAAGATCGAATTTTTTTCCTGGAACTTTTACAACAAGGTCATCGTGAATAGAACATTCCGGGTTACATACAATAATATCATAACTGGATTTAAATATAAAGAAGCAGAAAACACAAACCAACATCTACATCATTCACACACTTTCAGGTAAGTGGGATAGATTTTCTAGTTGAAATGGTTTTTATGTGCACATTGTAGACAATAATTATGTACAGATGTGTCATGTAGGCTGATAAAAGTTTTAAGCAATTATCTTTGAATGAGATACCAATCATATCAGTTTGACATATAATGTAACGTGTGAAGTGCGTTTTGGATCTTCTATGATTATCAGTTAATAATCCAAGTTTGCTGCCGTGTGAAATTTACATAGTGTTAATAATTCCAACATCAAATGTATTAATACTTAATATTAATGGAAGGCAAACAAGACAAAATGCATATAAATCTATTGTTTTGTGGGTGGAAAATACATGATGGACTATTGAAAATCTTCATTTTTAGATCTATCAACAGGTAGCTGTAATTAAATAAATTACTTTAGAGTCAGTATGTAGGATACATTTGTGAATGGGTCATATTTACACTGCATATATGAGGGACAGACATTTAGTTTATCAGAAATCGTTCTGGCAGTACCCATAGGGGATAGTGTGTCAAAGGTATCATTCGCAACCCCAAAACATTTGATGTAACTGTCAAAATCCATTTAATGTTTTCAATTAGCCAATGTAACAAATACTTATACATGACATTTTAAAGCTTGACATCATAACAAATAAGAAAACTAACTTTCGCTTCTATTCAATTTATTTAATTCGTTCTTGATAGGATTGTTATTTTCTTTAACTTGATTGAACTAAGTTCATCAGTCTGAACTAGTTGTCAGAAAGACCAATTATAAAAGATAAATGACTTGAATAATCTGATCAAAGTCTCAAAATGTTATAGAAAGAAAATTTAGATAAAGTCAAATGTGTTTTACAATTGTTTTGACAAATTGCATTTTGCATTATTTGAATCAACATTTGGTCAATCCATCTTTGTGGATAAGAGAAAAACTAGTTCCAATTAAATGTTCATGGCGACTTTCTGCTTGTCAAATTTTTCTAACCTTTTGGGATATGAATGACATTCCGATTCTTCTGCTATTTTGGCCAAAAAACAAATTCTAGAGTTGATGTCAATAGTATTTTCTTTTAATGTTTAATCCTAAAACTGAGTTTGCTTTGATTATAAAATCTTTTGACTGTCTATGCTACATCACGTTAATTGTCAATAAACTTCATTTCAGGATCTCACATGCATCTTTGCCTTCTAGATTTAACTTTGCCTGCATTGTTTCTTCCGATCAAATTAACCGAATTTTCCAACCACCATTCAGTTCCCTGTTCTAATAAAGTTTACTGTATTTCGGTCTCTATATCTAAAATCAGATATAAAAAGATGTGCATTATTTACATTAACGCTGCCTACATTATCGAAAAGTACATCTGACAAGATAGGATAGAATAGAAATATTGCTTTTTAATGTCAAAGAAAGCTAAGTAATTCCTAATTATCGTCATCACTTTTTGCAATATTGATATGAGAGTTACAGAACAAGATTAATGAAACAAGAACTGTTATCTCGTCTACTGAACTTCGACATCCAGGAAAAGCTACAGGTTACCTTTTTTCAACAAAATATTTTATCAAATATAATTAAAATTTACTTGACATTTGCAGAGTAAAGAAGAGAACTGCATTGGAAATTCTGAACAAGTCACTTTTTTTCAAAAAAATATGTGATTAAATATAATTTAATCGGTTTCTCTGTTGATCAAATTACCGACCCCATGATAGAGGGCAACGGGCTAGTTATCGCAAAGAGAACCAATGTGGTGGCTTTGGTTTTACTTATAGATCCATTAAATTATGATTAAGACATAATCTTGATGTTCAGTATTTACACGACTTTAAACCACGATGATCTTGAGAGCAGTGGATTAATTTTAAGAATCAATTGCTTATTTGCTTTTCAGACCATTGGTTATCTCAGGTTTCTATAATGATTTGATAATATAGAGTCATCTCAACTGTCACAAGAATGGACAAATCCGAAACCTCTCAAAATTGTAAAACAAACTTTGAAGTGATTCTAGATTCGAACATGCAACTCAGCGTTCAGGGTTCTTTGATTTTTATGACTCCTCAGTTATCCCGAATACTGTTAGTCTTATATTGATCCATTGAAGAATAGACTGCTCATTGACTATCCCGAGCATAAGAGTGATATGGTTCTAAAATGTTTAAGTAATAAAGAGTCAACTCAAAAAATTCAAATCTCATGAATCTGAAACCTCTCGAATTAGTAAATAAAATTTTGAAAGGACGTGAATCTAGATTTAAACGTGCAATCTTAAGATTGTTAACTCCGCGCTTATCCACTAGGCTATGAAGGGCCCCTTGATTATTTTCATGAATCCACTCCACTTAATGCATTTTCAATTACTAAACATGATATCTACTTCTAAGATTTAACTGTCATACAAGGAAAACATGCTTTATGAATTCATGTTTAAGTGCGTTAGTTCAATGTCCGTCTCGCTGAGATAAAAGAGTTTACACTGATAAACAATCACCATTATTCTCGTGGATCTTCAAAGCCGATTTGGTTAGACTTCCGATTAAAGCTCAGAGATCAAATCCAAATATGCATTCTCGAAATAGTTAGTTGTTAAAATTTTGTTGTTTTTGATGCATTTATCTCGAAAAAAAACTCGGGTATGTAGTAAATAGTAACCTATGCCGAGGTTGATACGGGAAAAATATAATCCCGAGGGAACTAGTTAAATTAATGTTTTAATCGTTGTTGGAACGCAGTAATATCAAAATTAAAGGAATAATTGCCCATTTATCACATTTCGTCCAATACATTATGAATGCAAAACAAAGTACACCACACGAGCATAGCGTGGCAGCAAGAACAACTTATCCGTGTGCAATACTTAGCACGAGATTTACGAGCTCGTCTGTTGTCGTGAAGATCGCATTGTCCAATCAGCAAGCAATGTCGAGGTGACGTATGCGCCTGCGTGTAAATGCACGTGCTCTTATCATTTGACTTGACAAAGCGACGAGACAGCAAGGATAGTTTCAAGATGGCCAACACGTGCTTGTCCGAGTACTCTTACAGCGAAGAAAACTTAATGGGTAATATTTTTCGAGAGCCCAGCTCAAGAAAACGCTACAGTAACTACATACGTCCAATAAAGGAACAATTTTCGGATATTTGCTGTTGGAGCGCAAGTGTGTGAACAGTGGAATGTGCCGGACTATCCATAATCAACGCATATTTTATTATTCACTGGATTATATTGTCATTTTTGTGTTACGATGCAGTTGGGCATTCTTTGAATGAACCATTAGTTCACCTGTCAAAGTCTTAAAACATGGTTGGCATGAGCTATTGTTTGTACTCATTGTTGAAATCAACATTTCTGTTTCGAAATTGGTGTGCTGAGATTGACGGAATTGCTACTGTGTTCCTAAATAAGTGTTCACGATTAAAGATATATTGGCATTAATGCAAAAGAAACATTTGAGTGTTGAGTATAAACTTTTTAACATTTTAATATAATGATGTAAATTAAGTGTAATTATATTTTTCTTACAGGTAACAAGTGGATTAAAAACATCAGGGATTTAAAGGACAGCATCTACCAGGATTACGAAGATCACCCCGTACCTGCACACAAACCGAAATCACGCCTCTGACAGAAAACCCAACTGTTGAAGGTTTCAGGAACTAATATAGGAGTTGACAATGTACCGTTTTCATGAAAGAATAAAAAAAATTTAAAGCTTGTCATGTACTTCAAACGAAACCATTGATAACATCGTCACCCACAGTCGATACTGATCATATTGACCTAGGGAGTTATGAGATATCTAACCTTTATGCCATCTTTCGACCCCATAACATTTATACGGAGGTGTTTTTTTAAATATTACTAGAGGCGAAGACAAGAGTAATATTTAAAAAACACCGGCATGTTTTAACCGAGGGAGGATACTGAAAGTCGAGGCGAAGCTGAGATTTTCAGTATCCGGACGAGGATATGATTTAGCTAAATGTATGACGTCATGAAAGGTTGGATATCTCATAACTCCCTAGGTCATTGGCAAGGTCTGATATCAAATAATGCCCTAGGGCGATATGGATGAACAACTGATGATGACGTCATAAGAGGTTGATATGAGAATGAACCAATGTTAAGGGAATGGGACCATATCATCCCTAGGTGTGTATTCTTAGAGAAAGTCCTGCTTATTTCCACTAATTGAATTGAAAAATAGAGGTTACTACACCTATTTATAAACCTCCAGTGACGTCACTCTATTGTTCTTTTAGGTTCTTCTTTTATCGGATAAACCTCTTCGCCGGGCATTCTCCAAGAATGCCAAGGGCTTTCTTGAAGAATGCCCAGAGCTTTCTCTAGGAAAGCCCGGGGCTTACTCTAGAATTTATCGGAAATTTATTTTGATTGGGGTTATACACGTTTTGAAATACTTTGTTTCAAAGTCCTTCTTCGAATAAATACCATCACAAAATATCACATTTTTGACAAATCACAAATATAATGTTCGCATACCTGGTTTCGAACTCTGCACCACTCGCTTACTAAACTGGCGCCTTTGACAACTCGGCTATAAAGGCCCACGAGAACAATGATGTATTTTCCACAGTGACAATCATGTGAACTTCACGAGGCAGATAGCGCATGCATTTCACGTTTACGGCTTGGGTAGCGAGCGCAAAGCACGTGCAGGGCGCGGATGTGCTCGCCGTTTGCTCATTGTGATTCCCTACCAGTTAAAAACAATGAATTCATTTTTATACTTATTGAAATAATTTTGTTAATACGGTTTATCTCGGTTCATAAGTTAGATCAAAACCTCGCCCTCGGTGTTGTTTGATAATGTAAGCCCTCAGCCTCGGGAAATTGGGGCGGGCCTGTCGGCCCTTTCCAATTTCCCTCTGCCGCGGGCTTACATTATAAACAACACCTCTGGCTTGGTTTTGATCCTACACATATGAAATGAACAGTCTTACGTTGATGCTCTTTCATATTTTTAACATTCCCCTGCCATAAGGTATGTATATCCTTAAGACTTTAAACAGAAACCTTTTCATCTGTTTACATTTGCAAGGTTTCGTGATTTTTTGGTAATCCAAAATACTACAACTCTTATATTGATTCATTGAATCTCTGACATTAAATTTGTTAACATTCTGATGTACTTAATCTCATCTTCAAATTTCCCATTTAATTTATGTTAAATGGTTGGGGTTTTTATATGCTGAATTTACCAAGGATTGCCTTTAGAAATCATTCATAGTCTCTTTTAGATTTTTTCATTCATAAATGTTAAAACTGATTATACAGTTTCAAAACATCAGTTATTCATCCATAAGGGCAAATGAATATAATAAAATTACTTTTGCTATTAGCCTTGTATTGGAGTTATATGGACTCAAGAATTTAAAAGATGAGGAAGATCTGTACCTTAACAAATTAAACATCGAGTGCTACAGCCATGTTCATGGGCAAGAACTTCATGAAAGACAGGTAAGATTTGTATATGTTCATTGAAATAAAACCTACAAAGGACAGCTGTTTATACACATTGAAGAAACTTGCCTAAGCTTTGAAATAACATTTTCAGTTTGAATTCACAGTTACATCCTAAGATGGTGACGGTCGTAGTCTAAACACATAAATATATTTTTGTCCTCACTGAGGAACCACAATACTATTAGATAATAAATACATAGAGGTACGCCTCGGAGACCAACGATCCGAACAGGGGGTGTATTGAGCGATCGTCCTTGGGAAGTGTGGGTATATCTATTACTTGTCTGCTGTCGGTCACTCTCACTTCCTATACACAAGTATTTTACCATGCATACAACTGAAAAAGTTTTAATCAAGTTTAAAAGTCACTTAGACATTCTTACTCACACATGGCCATTTACTTATTGTTTTTACAATTTATATTTGTTAAATCTTTATCATAAATCTATTATTACCAAGTGTGGATAGAATTAGGCCCAGTGCGTTCTGACATGTTCGCCAATAAAATATGTATAAACCTTTTAATTCGACTTGTTTTTAATGATTTCGAAGCTGGTATTTCAAAGGAAGTAAAGAAATGTAACAGAGAATGATTAAATTAAATTCTTGTTAAATCATATTAAAAAAATCAAAGAAGAAGATTAAAAATCGCCCCAGTGATTTTGATAATGACATCTTTGACAAAGAATTACCCTGGATGTATTAAACATGCTATTTGATGAAAATGTATTTTACATTCGATTTAACAGTTCAATCCTTTGAACTTTAATTCAGATCAATCAATTATACGATGCAGAAACTTATAAGGTCCAAATTCATTAAAGTTTGATGCAGAGGAGACGAATTTCTTGAAGAATAAAACAGGTAATTATTAATTATATTACTCCTGAATAAATTGAACAAGTTACTTGATTAATGACAATTAAACAACTTAATGAAAGTTTGATCAATTGTTTTAACTAAAAGATTTAAATAAATCAGTTCCAAATGATGCTCTTCAAAAACTGCCATTATTGTTATCTTAAATTATGTTACGTTGTTTGAAAGATCGCATTGTTTTTTTTTTCTTGGGGTTTCTTCTACAGCATGTAGGATTATCTTAGGGTTATTTCTCTTCACAATTACATTACAATAATCATAAGAAGTTTTCTTTCTTAATAATTACCTTTTGATTTACTGAATTAATTTAATTCAAGATCAATGTCAGAATCTGTGATGTTCTATGTCATCAATTGTCCTGCATGATACTGTGACAGGGTTGAGCTAAACCAAACCCATCACTAAACACCTAACAGATTAAGCTGACACACTCTCTTCCAGTTAATGCAATCTCTCAACTAACATGCATGGTGAAAAACGATAACAAAATGCTTGGATTTACTTTAAAACATCTCTTTTGAATGACACATTCATTGTGATTAAAATTGGATTCATTACGATAGCTTCATTGAAGTTCAAAAATGTTCGATCTTAGTATTCATAGGTGAGAACAGAAATGCTTCGAACAAGAATTTCTTTTAGTTATCGGCAATGATTACATATTACATTCATGGAACAAAGTATAAACAGGAGGAAATATTTAAAGTTAATTTTAGCAATTCGTGAGAAAATTTAAATTATCTTTAAAAGAAAGATCAATTTACCCTTTTATACTAGACATGCGTTCTGACGGCATCTGCTCTGGGTTTGCCTGAAAAAGCATCATTTTATCAAAATTCAATTAATTGGTGTCTTTTGCAGCTATAAATACTGTTAGCCGTTAGCAAAGTTTATCTCTATCTGTATCCAAATGTATTAACAACTTTTAAAAATGGCTGTATCATCTCGACTTTGACTTTATTTTATGATGATTGATCGCTTTATGATAATTTTATGAAGTTATTGTACCTCTGGCCCTCAGGAAAAATACACTCATTATCATTCGATAAAAACTTGTAAAACAAATTAGATCGGATTTTTTAATTTGGTTTTGACAAAATGCTTTATGTTTTTGATTTATTAGAATAGTTTAGAAAATATAGTTAAGGATATCACAACTAAAAAAGCCAGCATCAAACATTAGCATAAACAATATATTATTAGATGTCAACATTCATTCGTAAAACACCACATGTATTTTCAATAGAATTTCCACGACCTTCCGCTTGTCAGCTCTCTTGTTTAACCTTCCTTTAGTGAATGACGTCGAATAAATAGTTTTCTATTAATAGTATTAATAGTTTTTTGTTATTACATTTAGTATTTTATTGTTGGGTTTTTTTTCAAGAAAAAGTGTTTAATCCTTTAACTGAATATGTATTGATTAAATGATTTTTTTTATGTTTTATTGCTTTGATAATCTTTATATTGAATATTTGTGAATGTAAATACCCCCATTTATTCAGTTTTCCTGTCTGAGAAACCAATTGAAATCCACAATAGAAACGGCCATGAGTTACTTGTCTTCTCAAGTAAATTAAATTGTATGTTATTTCCCAGGATACAATAAAAAAAAAAAACGTAAGTAGATTGAGTTAGTAATTGGCATTAAAGTTTGAGTAAAAAGTGCATCTGACAAGATACATATATTTCTTTGAAATGTCAAAGATTATTTTCAAATGTATCTTCATCACTTAAGCTTATATTGATATTTAGGCTAAAGAACTATGAAATAGGAACTGTTATTTCCTCTATTATAAGAAAAAATGACTTAAGAAGAGTATCCCAACAGTCATTGATTAGATTAAAAGATGTCAATTGCTTTAATAGCTGGAATCAGCTATAAAATGAAGGTTTGGAAAACATAAACCTACCCTACAAGGTAAGATTTACAAACAGTATTTGCATTCTTTTAGAAGTATTTCAAAAAGAATCTAACCCTCTGATTAAACTACTTAATATTGTAAACTTAACCGTCTTTCATTTCCCTGAATACCATATTACAATATAAAAAAACAGACGTAAGAATATATTTTCTCCCATTAAAGTAAAAGACTGATTGTTTTGAAAAGTGTTGTTTTCATCTTCACCAAGTTGTGTACTTTTGATATTATAGTTACAGGACTAGAATGCTTGATAAAATCAATGAAACAGGAACTGTTATTTTTAAACTGTTAAATCCTGACATTTCCACACTTAACGTTTTAGCTGTAATATCCCCAAAAAATTTCAACCGTAAAATTTATGAAAAGATGACACTAAGTTTCTTTATCAAATTAAGCCAATGTATCAAATGAAAATAATAATGAATCAAGGTCAGTTTCTCGTAATCTGAATACCCTTTCATCAAAATTACATTACATAATGTTATAAAAAATATATAGTACTAAAACTTTTAGCCGAAACATTTCAATTCACACGTGAACACTTACCACGATTTTTTTAAATTGAAGTTATCCAAAAACCTACATCATCGTTTCTACCATTGTTAACACTCTGACAAGCATCAGTTACTTTACAACCATGTATAATTTATCTTATTAATTAACTTATCTCGACATGCTGAATCTCCCAAATATTGAATACTGTTTAAAGTCCTTCCGTTTTGACCTGACATGTTGACAACATACTCTTGTATGAATCCAAACTTGTCACCAAAGACTGTCAGTTAATGAAAATGATGAATTCCCACAATTTAGATGCTTTTATCAATAATTTAATAGAAATACGTCCATTCATATGAGCCTTAGGTTTCCAAATTCCTCCATCCATTAATAGGTTTCATTGAGAAATTTTAAGACTGACCATACATTTACATAGAAGGGATGTTCTGAAAGTGCTTAGCTTTTAGCCTGCTGTTATGATTCAATGGAAACTACTATGAAAGGGATAGAGAAATATCTATGCCAGAACATCTTGGGCAACAGACAGTTTAATGATTGACAGAGCTATCAGTGTAATGATGCTTAATAAACTTGATTATTTTTTCAAATGACTAAGCCTTCTGTATCAGACGTGATGAATCGTAATTATCAATGTGTTGTGATAGACAAAAGAAACATTTTTCAATAATTTGATTGAATTAGAATTTTTCACATATTTTTTACCCTATAGATACCCTTTTATCATGAATTGAAATACGGAGATCATTTCCAATTCCCAATAAATTTGAATATCTATTCCTCACCTTCATAAAGTCTAACTAAAGACTAAAGACTAACTTTTTGTCAGTAAAGCGCTTGTCTGCTTCCCTGTTCATGTATGCCAATTGATGGAAATCGAAATCAATAAGAAGGATCGCATTGACTTTTTAAAAGAAGCCCTATGTCGTTAAGTGAATTCATGCTTTTTTATTTCAAGTCACCTTTCAAAGCCCATGTAATCTATATAATTATACTGTCAATTACTAAGCATAATGTTTGAAGAACTTCATAAATTATATATGTACATAATTTAGATAGTTATCATCAATAATGCTACATTATGAAAACAAACATCCATTAATCGCAATATATTATTGCTTATGTGCCATTGATGCCTGTTAGAAGAAGATAATGTTGGTTTGCTAATGTCTTAAAGGCATAGAAAAAAGGTCAACTGTTTCACACTGGTACATCTCCTATTTAATTTCCTTAACAACTTTCAGCTTGCAGCAGTTTTGTTCAGCTCTATTTGACATATATTTTCGTGTATTTTCTTTCTAAAAGGAGTTCCAGTGGAAACGTCTTTGGTATTTTTAAAGCTTCCATTTTATATGACCCTCATTTATTTTTGATATCTTAATCACATATTCTATAAACTAAAATGTATTTTCCAAATCATATTGTATCATTTTGTTTTCTGGTAGCAAGACTTTCGTTAGATATATCAAAGGTTTTTTTTACACTTTAATGTTTTATAATACAATATGTTTTCTCTCAATATACTTCATTTCTTGTTCTTAAAGGGAATATTAGCATGTTTAAGCTAAGTAAAATGATAACAAAAACGAAAATATATATTTTATTCAATAGCAAGAAAAAGGGTTTTATGCGAAGTTGTTTGTACACAATAATCATTTTAACAACCTCAAATAAGTGAAAAATGTTATTCAAACAAACATGGCTACAGGTTGTTCTTGCTTAATTAGTTTTTTATTTTCCTTGTTAACGTTAGTTACCTATACTTTTAATAATATATTTCTTGTATTTATATATTTCCAGGAATCCGCCAATCTGATTAACCAACTTACCAATCTATAGTCTTGATAAAACAACTCCGTCATTTAATTTCCTCTTCTGATAGAGAGATCATTTGTTTTCACCTTCATCTTGATAAAATTTATATTTCCTCATATTCATATATAAATCTTAATGATTATAAAAAACAGCTTTTCATCAGTTTATCAGTTTATTTATGCATTTTCAATGGTAACCACACGGATATCATGCTACTTCAGGTTGGTTTCAAAAACACTTATTCTATTTTCACTATATTTTCGGAATTTGTTATTGACAGTTTGAATGGCCGGTGGTGAGATTTAAATCAGACCGTTATTTAAGGATCTCCAATCTATTACGTTGGCATGCATTGCTCACTGAAAACTGTTCGTTTGGTAATTGAATCCTTAATGAAATAAACATCCCATCAAAGTCTCACTATTTTAAGATCGAATTTTTCCCTGGGACTTTTACAACAAGGTGATAGTGAATAGAACATTCCCGGTTACATACAATAATACCATAACTGGATTTAAATATAAAGAGACAGAAAACACAAACCAACATCTACATCATTCACACACTTTAAGGTAAGTGGGATCGATTTTCTAGTTGAAATAGTTTTCATGTGCACATTGTAGACAATAATTATGTTAAGAGGTGTCATGTAGGCTTATATCATATAATCGAGGGATATTCAAAGCACCTCTGAACTGAGTATGACATTAATCATGATAGCATAAGGAAGAAATCGGCAATGCATTGAAACAAGAATACACATCAATGATCAAAGACTACACCAAATTGTCAATTGCACTGTGATAAAATCGAACTCAACCTATATTATTTAACAACAAATACTAAGATAAAATACAATGTTGGCAAACTGTCTTCCAAAACAAAATATCTAATGACACCCTTGGTAACTCAATAAAGAATGTGAAAATTGTATGGATTTCCTAAAAAAGACAACATTTTTTTGAATGACGCAATGATTGAGATTGAAATTGGTTTCATTACGGTAGCTTCATTGAAGCCTTGGTTTAAAAATACTTCTTCTTTGTATGTATAGCTTGGAAGAAAACTGTAATGAGCAAGAAACACTTTAAACTATTACCATTGATTGAGGAACATGTATGCAACAAAAAATAAACATGAGGGAATTGTTGGTAATTTTTCAGTAAAGGTTATGTTTACGGTCTCGTGGGGAATAGGCATTATCATGATAAAAGTTTTAAGCAATTATCTTTGAATGAGATACCAATCATATCAGTTTGACTTATAACGTAACGTGTGAAGTGCGTTTTGGATCTTTTATGATTATCAGTTAATAATCCAAGTTTACTGCCGTGTGAAATTTATAGTGTTCACAATTCCCAACATCAAATGTGATAATATTAATTGTAAGGCAAACAAGACAAAATGCATATCAATCTATCGTTTCGTGGGTAGAAAATACATGACGGAATAATGAAAATCTTCATTTTCGATCTTTTAACAGATAGCTGTAACTGTATAAATAAGTTTAGAGCCAGTATGTATGATACATTTGTGAATGGGTCATATTTACACTGCATATATGAGGGACAGACATTTGGTATATCAGAAATCATTCTGGCAGTCCCCGAAGGTGATAGTGGGTCAAAATTATCATTCGCCAACCCCAAAACAGTTTATTTAACCGTCAAAATTGATCTAATCTTTTTAGATAACCAATGTAAAATAATCAGAAACATGCCATTATGAAGCTGACATCATAAAAAATAAGATAACTAACTTTCGCTTTTATTCCATTTATATCATTCGTTCTTCATGGGAATGTTATCATAAGTCTGAACTAGTTGTCAGAAAGACCAATTATAAAAGATTAATGTACATGACTTGAATAATCTGACCAAAATCTCAATATTTTCTAAAAAGAAAATTTAAATAAAGTAATTTTTACAATTTTGCATTTTGCATTATTTTGTCTATTCTTCTTTGTGGGCATTGGAAAAACTACTAATTAAATGTTCATGGCGACTTTCTTCTTGTCAGCTTTTTACAAACTAACCTTTAGGGATATGAATGACATTCCGATTCTTCTGCTATTTTGGCCAAAAAACAAATTCTAGAGTTGATGTCAATAGTATTTTCTTTTAATGTTTAATCCTAAAACTGAGTTTGTTTTGATTAAACTATTATTTGATTGTCTATGCTACATCACTTTTATTGTCAATTAACTTCATTTCAAGATCTCACATACATCTTTGCCTTCTAGATTTAACTTGCCTGTATTGTTCCTTACGATCAAATTAACCGAATTTTCCAACCACCATTCAGTTCCCTGTTCTAATAAAGTTTACCGTATTTCGGTCTCTATATCTAAATTCAGATATAAAACGATGTGCATTATTTACATTAACGTTGCCTTTTTTTTCGCAAAATACATCTGACAAGATAGGATAGAATAGGAATATTGTTTTTAAATGTCAAAGAAAGCTAAGTAATTCCTAATTATCGTCATCACTTTTTGCAATATTGATATGAGAGTTACGGAACAAGATTAATAAAACAAGAACTGTTATCTCGTCTACTGAACTTCGACATTCAGAAAGATTTACCTGACATTTGCAGAGTAAAGAAGAGAACTGCATTGGAAATTCTGAACAAGTCACTTTTTTTCCAAAAAATATTTGATTAAATATAATTTAATCGGTTTCTCTGTTGATTAAATTACCGACCCCACTATAGAGGACAACGGGCTAGTTTTCTCAAAGAGAACTAAGGTTGTTGCTTTGGTTTGACTCATAGATTCATCAAAGGTATGATTAAGACATAATCTTGATGTTCAGTATTTACACGACTTTAAACCACGATGATCTTGAGAACAGTCGATTATTCTTAAGAGTGATATGGTTCTAAAATGTTTAAGTAATAAAGAGTCAACTCAAAAAAATAAAATCATGTTTTTAAGATTTTTTATCATTCCCATGTCATAAGTTATGTATATCCTCATGCATGACTTTAAACAGAAACCTTTTCAGCTGTTTACATTTGCAAGATTTCATGATTTCTTGGTAATCCAAAATACTATAACTCTTATATCGATCCATTGAATCTCTGACACTAAATTTGTTAAAATTCTGATGTACTTAATCTCATTATCAAATTTCCAATTTAATTTATGTTGAATGGTTGGGGTTTTTATATGCTGAATTTACAAAAGATTGCCTTTAGAAATCATTCATAGACTATTTTAGATTTTTTTTCATCATAAATGTTAAAACTGGTTATAAAGTTTCAAGAAATCAGTTCATCCATAAGGGCAAAGACGTATTATAATTCTATTTACGTCTTTGATAAGGGCAAATGAATATACTAAAGTAAGTTTTGCTATTAGCCTTGTATTGGGGTTATATGGCCTCAAGCGTTGGAGAGATAAGGACGTTCTGAACCTATATCATAGTGCAATAATTTTTAAAGTATTATTAATGTATACGTTGTATTTTTAGAAAAATTTAGCGACCAACCTTGAGAAAATCGGACCAAAATTCATCAAATAGGAGATAATGTACCAAATAATACCGAAACGGCAGTCGACATAAGGGCGAATCAAGTGTGGCCATTTCACAACTTCCGGTTTCTAAACGTACGCTTGAAAACCGTCTTTGTCGCGCTCAACTAGATTTTATATTCTTTTTCTCCGAATTAGGTATTCCTAGCAGTCAAAGTTGATACCCATCGAACGCAATTACGGTAGTTGAGACACGGTGTAAATCCTACAAGCATAATGATTACGTCACCGAAAGCGGGTTCACAAAATGACATGCCCTTTCTAAGAGGGGTACTGTGCTTGAAGCGTCGAAATAAGTATGTTATTGTTGATTAAACAATCTAAATATGATATCAAAATTTCGACGAAAGATTTTTCTACAAAGTGATGTATTCCATTTCTCAATAGCTAAGTTTCATCCTGAACCGCTTGCAAGTATGATACAGCATCTTTAACAAATTAAACATCGAGTGCTACAGCCATGTTTATGGGCAAGAACTTCATGTTGGACATGTAAGTTGTGTACGTGCTCATTCAAATAAAACTTACAAACTTTTCTATTACTTGTCTGCTGTCAGTCATTCTCACTTACTGTACACAAGTATTTTACCATGCATACACCCGAAAAGGTTTTAATCAAGTTTAAAAGTCACTTAGACATTCTTACTCACACATGACCATTTACTAATAATTTATACAATTTCTATTTGCTGAATCTTTATTATATATCTGTCATTACCAAGTGTGGATAGAAGAAGGCCTAGTGCGTCCTGACGTTTTCGCCAATAAAATATGTATAAAATTTTTAATTCTACACGTTTTTAGCTCACCTTTACAAAGTAAATGTGAGCTTATGTCATGGCGCTTTGTCCGTCGTCCGTCTGTCTGTCCGTCTGTCCGTCCGTCCGTCCGTCCGTCCGTCCGTAAACTTTCACGAAAAAGACTACTCCTCCTAAACGAATTCAGATATCATTCTGAAATTGTAATATGTTATACCCATGGTGATTCCTCACAGAAAGGTAGACGTTTCAGTTTTGAGAATCCAAGATGGCCGCCATGACAGCCATATTGAATTTTCAATTAGATTTCACGAAAAAGACTACTCCTTCTAAACGAATACAGATATCATTCTGAAATTGTAGTATGTTATACCCATGGTGATTCCTCACAGAAAGGTAGACGTTTCAGTTTTGAGAATCCAATATGGCCGCCATGGCAGCCATATTGAATTTTCAATAAGATTTCATGACAAAGACTATTTCTCCTAAACCAATCGAGATATAATTTTTCGCTCACCTTTACGAAGTAAATGTGAGCTTATGTCATGGCGCTTCGTCCGTCGTCCGTCTGTCTGTCCGTCCGTCTGTCTGTCCGTAAACTTTCACGAAAAAGACTACTCCTCCTAAACGAATTCAGATATCATTCTGAAATTGTAGTATGTTATACCCATGGTGATTCCTCACAGAAAGGTAGACGTTTCAGTTTTGAAAATCCAAGATGGCCGCCATGACAGCCATATTGAATTTTTAGCTCATCAGGACTGAAAGTCCAGATGGGCTTATGGCATGGCCCGTCGTCCGTCCGTCGTCCGTCCGTAAACTTTTGACACTTTCGACTTCTCCTCATGAACCATACACATTAGAGAGCTGAAATTTTGTGTACAAGTACCTTAGCATATGGAGATTCTAATTTGTAACTTTGTTGACCCTGTGACCCCAAATAGGGTCACAGGGGTCACAACTTTAAAAAAAAAATTTCATCTTCTTCTCCAGTTCCAAAAGGAGTAGAGATTTAAAAATGATATGTGCAGACTCCTTGACCAATGGGGATTCTAATTTGTAACTTTGGTGACCCTGTGACCCCAAATAGGGTCACAGGGTTCACAACCTTAAAAACCTATTTTCATCTTCTTCTCTAGTTCCAGAAGGACTAGAGAGTTAAAAATTATATGTGCAGACTCCTTGGACAATGGAGATTCTAATTTGTAACTTTGGTGACCCTGTGACCCCAAATAGGGTCACAGGGGTCACAACCTTAAATACCTATTTTCATCTTCTTCTCCAGTTCTAAAAGGACTAGAGAGTTAAAAACGATATGTGCAGACTCCTTGGCCAAAGGGGATTCTTAATTGTAGATTTTGTGACCCCATAACCCCAAATAGAGTCACAGGGGTCACAACCTTAAAAACCAATTCTCATCTTCTTCTCCAGTTCCAAAAGGTCTAGAGAGTTAATATTGATATGTGCAGACTCCTTGGACAATGGGGATTCTAATTTGTAACTTTGTTGACCCTGTGACCCCAAATAGGGTCACAGGGGTCACAACCTTAAAAACTATTTTCATCTTCTTCTCAAGTTCCAAAAGGTCTAGAGAGCTAAAATTATATGTGCAGACTCCTTGGCCAATGGGGATTCTAAATTGTAGATTTCGTGACCCCATGACCCCAAATAGGGTCACAGGGGTCACAACCTTAAAAACTTATTTTCATCATCATATTTAGCTTCTAAAGGTCTATTGAGCTGAAAGACTGCATGTAGACTCCTTGGCCAATTGGGATTCTAAACTGTAGGGTCACAGGGGTCACAATCTTAAAAACCTATTTTTCTCCATTAGATGACAGTCTATGGCAAATTTATTTCTCCTTGGATATTTTAGTGTGGACTTCTTTCACTGTCTGATATTGGCGATCTAGAAAGTGTTGAGTAATAATACATTTGTTTTGTAATTTTTTTATAGGTTTTCTTGCAAAAGGTAACATCAGTTTCATTTTTAGCTCATCTTGCCTGTATAAAGCAAACTTGATATGATGCCTGATGAGCTACAGAGCCAATGGCTCTATTTTCAATTAGATTTCATGAAAAAGACTACTCCTTCTAAACGAATACAGATATCATTCTGAAATTGTATTATGTTATACCCATGGTGATTCCTCACAGAAAGGTAGACGTTTCAGTTTTGAGAATCCAAGATGGCCGCCATGACAGCCATATTGAATTTTCAATTAGATTTCATGAAAAAGACTACTCCTTCTAAACGAATACAGATATCATTCTGAAATTATAGTATGTTATACCTATGGTGATTCCGCACAAAAAGGTAGACGTTTCAGTTTTGAGAATCCAAGATGGCCGCCATGACAGCCATATTGAATTTTCAATTAGATTTCATGACAAAGACTATTTCTCCTAAACCAATCTAGATATCATTTTTATATTGTAGTATGTTATACCTATAGTGATTCCGCACAGAAAGGTAGACGTTTTAGTTTTGAGAATCCAAGATGGCCGCAATAGCAGCCATATTGACTTTTCAGCTGCAGATGACACATCATTATTATTAAATTTTAAGCTTTCATCAAGTGATCACTGGCACCATATAAATTCTCTAATTTGAACTTACTAATCACAATATTATCTTAAATATGGAATAATTAAGATTGTCGTGCAAGTTGTTCTATATTTTTAAGTGTTTTTAAAAAAAATTAAGATGAAAGACAAATATAATTGATTAATTTGTTTAAAATCTTTATGGCAACTAGCTGCAAAAACCAAATCACATTAAAAATGTTAAGTTTTAAACAATGGTATCTCCCTTATATTCCTTTAAATACCACACATACGGGGTCAACCAGAGTTCAGATAATCCACTATGCTGTCCCAAGGCAGGCTGCTAGCATCACAGTGTCAGCTGCTAGTCTGTTGCATAATCAACTTGACCCAATTGATATGGTAGAGCATTATGCTATATGGCCATGGCCCATGTGTATGCAATAAAAGTTATGGACTTGTATTCTCATGACAGTGATATGTTCTTTCTATGAATAACAACTTACACTAAACTTGTCTACATTATGCTTTGTGTTTAGCAATCTACATGATAAGTTGATGTGGAATAAATATGCAGATGAAAATCGAAAAGGGTTTAGTAAGAAAAGTAAGGAAATTTGATTTGTCATATCTCTCTGTTGATTTGACAATGCAAAAATGTTTACCATTATAGTACTGTATGAGTGTTAAATAAATTGATACTTTAATGAAAGACATCTCATGGTCACTTGACATGTAAATATTATGTGAACAAAATAAACGTGTCTTATGCATTGCTGTGTTTATGACTTTCCTCTCAATCAGTCATTCATTTTCCTTGAAAAATCTGTACTTTTGGGATTCTCAATATCCCATGCAGCATAACCATCAGTGAAATAATCTTGAAATCATATTAATGATTCACTACAAAACAAATGTAAGTGGCCACCATCCTGTAAGTAATGAATGACATTTAAATGGATACACCTAAACCAATCAAGATATCATAATGACATTAATACGGATGCCCACTTAAAAGTAGCATTTTGAAGATTAAAAAGTACAAGATGGTCACCAATTCAGCCATAGATATAGAAAAAGGTAATACAAAAACCTACTGCTTGTTAACTTATCATGATTATATCATTCGTGTATTAATCTTTGTTCAAGCTCTAGTCGTTTCCAAAAGAAGACTAGTATTTTAAAAGATAAAAAAATCATGATGGCAGCCATAATCAATTATATAAAAGATGGTTACATGTATAATTAAACCATTTTACCACATCATTCATTTTAAGGTGAGCTTCTGTACCCTCGGTACTTTTATTATTATTTCTAAGCCGGTATTTCAAAGGAAGTAAAGAAATGTAACAGTGAATGATCAAAAACATCTTTTGAAAAATCGAATTTAGAAAATAAAATAAAATGTAATTTTGATAATGACATCTTTGACAAAGAATTACCATGGATGCATTTAACATATACTCATATATGATAAAAAATAATTTTCATTCGATTAAACAGTTCAATCCTTTGAACTTCAATTCAGCTCAATCTATTATTCAAAGTAGCAAATTATATGAGTCCATATTGATTAAAGTTTTTGTGTGATGCAGAGGAGACGAACTTCTTGAATAATAAACGAGAAAAAGATTGATTATATAACTCTAGAATCAATTGACCAAGTTACTTGATTAATGTCAATAAAAATGTTTGATAAAACTTTGATCAATTGTCTTAACTGAAGGTTTTAAATATTCACTTCCGAGTGAATATAATGCTCTTCAAAAGTTGTCATTTTATATCACTTTAGTTGATATGGATTTATTCATTTTGTGAGAAAGATCACAATGTTTTTCTGTTGTTCTTCGGGTTTCTTTATTAGTATGTTACTCTTAGGGATATTTCTCTTCACATTCAGTGGCATTCAGTATTGTTGTCAATAAAATCTGTATACTGTTATACCTTTATTTAAGTTGTATTGTGTTCTGTATATCTAATATGATTGTTGTTGTTTTATGTGAAAACTTGTTATACTTGCAAGGCACAATTTACTCCGCTTCGCTACGCCTCGGAGACTCACTATTCAAACAGGAGGTATATTGAGCGATACACCTCGGGAAGTGTGGGTATATCTATTACGTACACATCGCCAAACTGACGTTGCCAAACGTCTGGAAACGTTACATTTGAATGCATGCTGAATCTGCAATTCTTAACTTAGGTAGAGTATACTTTCTCCGTTATCTGCGGCAGGATAGTTAACACACAAAAACACTCTTCGAAAAGATTTGCGATAGCAAAGGGAGAGATTAACCGAATCAGCAGACAGTGTCGGAGAACATGCCGGAGAATGAACGACGAGCTCTGTTCTTCGCTGCTGTCAATCTTATCAAACCTTTCTTGTACGGCAGCAGAATCTTATTCGGGTGCATATGTGTGTGCATATACCAAAATTACTTTTTATAATGGTTGTCACCTTTTAACAACCAGTCCCCCTGACACCTATTTCTAGGCCTCTTTTGACATTCTACCGTCGTACATGTCGACTCGTATAACCGACGCAGAACTGCCGCCCCTGACGTTAAACATGGAAAGTGATCCCTCCTCTAAGCTTGTTTTGTATCGGTCTTCTCTTTTGTACCTCCAGTTCAATATTGAAATGTTGATGAATTTGCAGCTGGTGCAGCAGCAATAGCTAATGTGCCATCCATTTTGATCATACATATGACTCTTTCGCTACTTCTGTGTAAAACATGGCAATAATTTATTGTGTTTTGTTTTTCGTGTCACTTCACTTTCGCTGACAGATCTTAAGGTGTGGGTAGATATGTAGATATTGAAATGTAACTTACCCTCACTTTCGTATCCCGGGCATGAGTGATCGATTACTTCGAAATGTCAAAGTGAGCTTTGTCTCTTTTTTTCAGTAGTCTTTCCGAATTTGGCAATCTTGATATTGAAATTACACACCTAACCTTTGCGAAATTAATGAAACAGGAACTGTTATTTTCTATTGTAAACCTTGACATTCAGAAAATAGTTTTCAGTTAATTTGATGAAGCCTTTCAAGACAGATGTTTTCTTGAAATATTATACATGTAGTTTTATTGTGAGATTATGAGGAGAGTGAAAATCACCCTTTCAGTTCACAAAGACAAGTATCTCTTTCATAAGAATTATATCTTAGTAAAGAGTAATTGTTTTTTATCATCATTCGCTTTTATCAAAATTAATAGCATTATCAACGGACTATGTGATCGTATTAAGAGGTAGGTTAAGATGAGAAAAGGTTTACATTGAAGTTATATTGAGGGTTTCCATTCTATCTGCAGACTTCAAATATATGCCTTAAACTTGTGTGTACATTTTTCAATAACAGTGTTTCAACAAACATATACTAGTTCAAAGGTATTCTTGTTGTTATAAGGTGATTTGATTATGAATGTGAATGTGTGACATATTATCTGAGTTGATTTAATTGATCTTTGAGCTAAGATTTTTATCAAACGAAGTTTACCAATTATTGTGTCGAACATAATCCTATCTCAGTTTGTGAGAAATGTTAGTGTGTATACGTATATCTTTTTCATCGTATTTTATTTACTTGGATGATCCTCTTACCAAATGTTGGATTTTAGATTCGTTGGAATAAAACATTTCTTTTAAAACAAAAATTCAAAACTTTTTAAAATTATTCAAAGGCTTCAAAATATCAATGAATTAAAATTTCATCCTGCAGATGAACGTAACCATTAAGTTGTTGAATCTCGGAAAGCCAGTATCATAAAAATATAAAGTTTTCATAATGATTTTTTGTTTTATGCAGATAACAAATATCGATATTTTGAGACACTCCCGGCTATTCTTGGAATTATTATTGGAATCGTTATTATTGGAACGATACACAAATCTACAACTACACATATAGCTACATCTATTGATCTAGTTCTTTTTAAAAGTTTTATCTTTTTTTACAAAAAGTTTATATTCTGAATTGACATTCGCATGTCTACGTTGGTTAAAGACCACGTTCATTGTACACTTTTAACAGTTTCCATGTTCTCAAGATGATGGATAAGCGAGACGAAGCAAACATGTCGTTATATAGGTCTTTAATATACCAGTTATAATGTCATGTTTTAGTTCAAAAGCAGTTCTGTTCACGGTATAATAGAAAGACTGGCCATAGCCTTTCTTCTTGACTAAAACAGATTGAAAGATGATTATCTTTTTTCTCAGAGTCCTTGGGAATATCTGACATAAAAAGTTCCTATGGTTTAATCGAGCATTCCGCTAAGTAAAAAGGGACTAGTGTGCAAATTATAATAATTTCGATATTGTATAGTCATTATTATATAATTTGAATGATGTCCTTCGTGTTGCTTTGCAGTACCGATACATCTTGATTAAGCAACTTAGAGCTTTTAAATTATCTATTTATTCAAAGTTATTTCAAAATGGCTTTTCCAATTCTTAGATAAAGTTATCAGCAAACTTGAGGATTTTAGGATATATCTTGTTTTAAAATGTTACATTTCCTAATGTTTGTGCAGAAATAAATATTAAGTTATTTATTTCAATAAGTTTTTACCATAGGTATATTATTGGCATTTGGGAATGAATAGGTGAGAGTTTTTGAATTATGAAATCATAGATTATTCCATATGCGTTCGTTTTAAACCAAAATAGCGTGTGGTGAAAATCACGGAGTGACCCTTAAAGCAAAGTGTCACGTTATTGTTGGTGAATGCCGGGTGTCAATCAATGTGACATATATTAAAGGCAGTGTGTTTAATTATAATTACGCGAATCCATTTCCTTATGATTATACAAAATTAAATTCCGCCATGCAGCAGTTTTCGCATGCTACTTGATATAAACTAACAACGGATGTGAGGGTTTAGTAATGCGAAGTTTGCCCACTCAGGATAAAATATTATGCATAAATTATTGTATGAGTAGCAAATTGGAGAAATAGAATTAAAAATAATCATGTGCTTCTGCCCAAAGAAGACAATGGCTCGATTCAAGCTAGATCCTCGCCTTTGTAATTCTTTAAGCCAGCAATTCTCTGGCAACGGCAGTAACCCTGAGTTGAAATTTTTGAACTTCCTCGCCTGTTTAGACTACATCTGAATGAAGTACACAGTTTATATCAAATGTTTATTAATCAGCTATCTTCGATGTCAAAATAAACGAGAAATGATCGATTTGGAAATTATATTCATCGTACTCAGTTACTGCGATGAGGAATTTTTAAAGACGAAAACACATTTGAGACATCACTATAGAATCTGAAATAAACAAAATGTACGTAGTCTGTCAACCGGACATTGCATAGGTCGGATCTTGAATCCTACATGTTTGTGAGATAATTATAATATTCTATCCTTATTTAGATGGCTGGTCATACATCATCTGTATCTGTTTTTGTTGATGTTTATCGTTTGCTTTCACCTATTGGCGATGTCGCCGACGTGTATTTTGACCTGGTTTTTTTTAAAACAACATTTACCTGTGTCAATGGATTAATTTGGCCTATTTTATTATGTAAATCTTAACGTTCTTTATGTTTCAGAAACTAGAGAATAACTTTTTATTGACATAACCTACCCTCAATAAGTGTGACAAACAGTTGCTAAAGTGAAGGAGTGGCTACTAATTGCTATTTAATTCAATCGAAAGGTGCTAATAAATTATGATCGATCGATCTAAACACGGAAGTGAATCTAAATTTTAACCAATCAGAATGCTCTTATCCATTCGCTGCTGAACAGAAGTAAATCAAAGATGGCGAACCAAAACATTCTCAAGGCTTCAAGCATGACGGTTTTGGTTGTTATTTTTGTTCTTATTTCATGTTTGCATGTTTCTGCGGTAAATATTCTTCAAGATAGCTACACTGAGAGCATAACACCTCGTAAAATTGACATTGGAGCACGAGACGAAGGATACGTTAGGATAAAACGTGATGCAGACGGTCAAAACGCAGCCGACTCAAAAGCCCTGAAATATACTGATGTTTACCTGGAGGGCACAGAACAACACAGAGAGGCTTACATGCATTGGTCGGGCAAGAGTAGCAATGTAGGTATACAAAAATCATGAAAATAATATTGTCATAGGTAAAAGTGTGGTTTTAATCTTGTGACAGCTGTTGCCATGTTCCATCATTATCACTATTATTAGGTTAGTCAATTTGAGGTCAGCATCAGAAAGAGACGAGATATGACTATGAGGATGAGGTCAAATACCATGACGGACGGTGACCTTCTCAAGCAGTGTTTACAAAGCAGTGGGGTAACCTTAAATATGTTGACCGCTTTACGCTGAAAGGACA
The DNA here is from genome assembly GCA_916613615.1 of Steromphala cineraria. Lineage (NCBI taxonomy): Eukaryota > Metazoa > Mollusca > Gastropoda > Trochida > Trochidae > Steromphala > Steromphala cineraria. The sequence goes on along the minus strand of OU744731.1, from coordinate 17,736,773 downwards.
AAATTGTCAGTCTTAAAAATATGTCAAGGCAAAATATTTTCCTTTGAAGATTGCCCTATCTGAGAAAAAAAACCTTTTGGATTAAGGAAGTATAATGCAAAGAGAATATGTCATTGGTCAAATTAACATACAACTATCCAAATCTGTAGTCAAAATTTTTACCCTGTAAATATCGTTGATCAGTGAATCATATTAAAAACTAGATCTGGCAAGTGGTGGTAAATATTTAAAGAAATATGAGGATGACCTCTCATTTAACAGATGTCTTTTTATCTAAACACCTTTATCATTTTGTGAACAGCTATGCTAATATAATTAAAGTGCTACCTTTGCCCATCAGTTGAAATAGTTCAAATGATAAACAAAGAAGTATGTATTGTCTAATGAAAAGAATCATTTCATAACAAAGATAGATCCAATCTCTTTGAAATCGGATCAACACTATCACTTTCTGATTTAAGTTAGTTTGATGACTCATGTTGCCTTAGATGTGGGGGTTTTGGTTCGCTCACAATAAGAATAGTAACTTTTACTTTTTATACAGCATTGACAAGAACAACCAATAACACACTTATTGATAGAATGATAATATGTAACAGAAGTGATTGAGAAATGAGCTCGATAGTCAGATACTCTACCACTTTAGCTTAAGATATAGGATTGTTTTTATCTCTCACTGTCACACATTTGAAGATTTTCTGTAACAGATAGAAAATTAAACAATTTTCTTATTTAAATCCCTAATTTTGCAAATGATATTTGATTATGAAATTGTCTTTTACAGGTGATTTATATCCTTACACGGAGAAGAAATGCATCAGCTACTGTGACAAGCAGCAAGCTGTGGCGGTAAGTATCTAAGATGATATGGAATAGGGGAATACAGTGGAGCTTCATTTAAACAATTAACTAATTAGGGTATTCATATAGCACACATATTCACACCAAATGCATGCTCAAAGTGGTGTAACACAAGCAGTCGATTATGAATTACCATGTTAAAATGCCTATATCCAAATTTCAAATTATGTCATGTTTGTTTTGAAAATGTTTTGGGATAGCTGTCAAGCTTTTGGACTGCCCTTAAATATGACCATATCATACGGATAACAACCACACAGATTGATTCCCAAGGGTTGGGAGACATATTGGTTGTGGCTGAGTTCCCGTCCTGCAGTATCTTCATATCATGTAGATGTACCTTTTTGTGGTTTCAACTTATTACAATATTATATTTTTGGTTTCAATGGAAATAGTTGAGAGTTTGTTATTTTGATGGGAAAGGTTAGTTTGCTTGAAAAACAGACTTAATAGTTTGTGCTGTTTTATTAAAGAATAAGGTTTTTATTTGAGCTTTTAGAAACATTTGGAATTTTTGAAAACTTCAGCTGAAATGGTTACAAGTAAAAATGATTTCTTTTTCTAATTGGCATGCTGTGAAATAATCCATTTTGTTCCCAAATTGTTTTTCTAAATATTTCCACATACATCATTATTTTAGTCATATGACTTATTGCTTTAGTCATATTACTCATTGCTTAAGGATTCTCAGTTCTTGTTCATTTTATAGTATAAAACAGTGGATCAATAAGAAAACTTGTTTCTACACTGAGTTTCTACAAAAGGCAATTTAGTAGTTGGTTTAAAGAAGAAATTTGCAGAGGTTACAATGTGGATTTTAAAGGATCATGGTAGATGATATACAAGCTGTTACAATCGTGCTATGGAAGGCTGACTTGATTAGATCAGCAATACTTCTTTGTTGTTAGCTTTGTCATGCAACATGTGTTGTAGTATCATTACTGCTTATGACACATTTATGACTGGTAATTATTTTTAAAGGCCCAGACTTTCAAAACCTTCATTGTGAGTATTGGGCGTTCTCCCTGAAATGATACTAGCAGCCTTAGCATGAGTGAAAGCATTACTGCTGACTGCAACGTTTACATGGGTAACCTTCCAGAACTTAGACAGTCACATCTTAGACAGCTTGAAACAACAACATTTATGGTTGAGTGCACAGGTAATTCTCAAGATACAATCCCAACACAATGACAGTAATTTCAAAAGTACCGGTACAATATCATAGATTCTATGTTGAGTAGAATTTATTAACAAGTATTTCAAACATCATGGATTCAAACCTTTTTCAATTATATTCTCACATTCAAACAGAAACTAAGTATAAAGTACACACAAATATAGAAATAAATTGCTTTTGGGCAATTATTTCATATCATGATATGCAATTTGAATTTGAGTGCTAAATATTATTTATCATCATTTTTTCCAACATTGTATCTGGCAGTTTTTGTAAAATTCCCTCAAAAATAAAGGAGAACAAAACATGTCAAATGTATGTTTCTGAAGCAAGCTATGATATGAAATGAACTTTAATCTCAATATGGTCGTGAAGAATGTTACATTCAAAATGATTCAATGTACAATAGGCCTATTTATCAATTATAAATCCTTTGCAAGGTTAACCTTATGTTCTTCATAAGCAGAGAAGTACACATAAATCTTCATCATATGGGGTGATAACAAATTTATAAATACCGGTAGCAGTCTCGACCAAGTCATGGCATGGTTTAATGAACATATGATTTATTTTAACTTTTAACACTTTTAATCATTACGTTATTGTTATTCTCATTGAACAGTTTTCATTAATTGTGTGACCTTGATTATCAAAGGTCAGGGTCATGAGATACACAAGTTATTGCAATGTACGTCTCCCTCCCCGGGTATTCTTTCAGTTCACATATTAGATCAAGGTTCAAGATCAATTGTTTTGTTATATATATATATACACTTTGTTTCTTAACAAATGCCCATTTTATTGAGGTTATGTAGAAGGCGTAACAGGGGAAGGCGAAACCCTCAGTTCTGGACTGCTTATCCTTTGCAGTGTCTCACAAACACTAATCTAGTTTTACCTATATTTTTAATGTAATTATCTCATCTTGAAGGAACATTTTTTATTAAAAACTTGTTTTAACGTTTCCTCATTGAATGATATATACAAAAGATGAAATGAGTCACTGAATATTTGAGAAGTAAATCTTTCTCACCTGTTGAGAATTTGAGTGACATGATGTTTTTCAGATCCTCTATCAAAATGAGAAAAGAAAATTTCATTGATCAACAACACATTACCTGTAGTTTTCATTCAAGTAAAATTGCATAAAATAAAGCATATTTGTGAAATAAATGAAAAAAGTTGTAAACTAAACAAATTTGTTTATACATCTTCTCTTGTTTGCAGCTCCCTAGACTATGGTTCCAGCTATAAGCATGTTACTCTTGGCAGACCCGAGAAGCTAGCTGTCATCACATTCTTCTACGTCTCCCTCGCTAACAATACCAGGGTGAGTATCTATATATTTATTATATACATATGTTATCTTAGGATAGTAATACAAGGGTGCAATACGGAATACGTCTTCAAATTCTGTATTGCACGGCAAATTCCGTATTGCACGATTGCCGGTTCTGCTTCTTTCTAGCTTCGGCAATTCTCGCAACTTTCCGTACAAAACAATCATTTTCCTAATAAGAACATCTCAATGCATTGGTAATAAACCTACTTTTTAATATGATATTGAAGAATAATATAGTGAGAAGTATAGTGTATATAGTGTTATGGTTAGTAAAGAAACTGCAAAACACTAGGAATCCTAAACAAAACTCTGAGAACATCTCCAGTGACACTTGGCCCTTATGACGTCATAGCCTACAACGATAATGACGTCATTACCATGGCGACGTCGTTTGAAAGGATCCCGTCGCTCGGAATCCTGAACTTACGTTTATCATATTCAGAACTTTATAAATAATTACTAAGGATAAACTTTTATCGCCGTATTTTGTTTTCACACTTGAGAAAATTGCCTCTTACGTTTAAATATGCAAAGTAATGAGAAAATAAAAAGATAATTGAGGTATCAAATCATCAGTTTGAGCGTGTCATAGGTAATCGCATGTTCGCATTGTGTATCAATGCGCAGTGCGACTTCTCGGATTATTTAAGCAATTCAAAATTACTTTTAAAAAGGTTAAAAAGAGAGTACATAATAAAACAGAACGTCATACGTGTGCATTTGTGTCATTTGTATTGAACTCGAAGATGTCATGGACGCGGAGAAACTTGTTGTTCCTCCGCGTCCATGAGATCTACTCGTTCAATACAAACGACCCAAATGCACACGTATGATGTTCTGTATATATAAATCTCTCTTGCTAACAAAACCAGGGTGAGTCTATGTGTCTCTTGCTAACAAAACCATGGTGAGTCTATGTGTCTCTTGCTAACAATACCAGGGTGAGTCTATTTGTCTCTTGCTAACAAAATCAGGTCTGAAAGACCCGATGGGCTTATGGCATGGCGTTCGGCATCCGTCCGTCTGTCCATCCGTAAACTTTTCAAATTTTGTACTTCTTCTCCAAAACCAATGACTAGAGAGCTGAAATTTGATGTGCAGACTCCTTGGCCAATGGGGATTCTACATTGTAGATTTCGTGACCTTTAAAAACCTATTTTCATCTTCTTCTCCAGTTCCAAAAGGTCTAGAAAGCTGAAAAGTTGTGTGTAGACTCCTTAGCCTATCAGGCTTCTAAATTGTAGATTTTGTGACCCCATAACCCTAAATGGGGTCACAGGGGTCAAAACCTTAAAAACCTATTTTCATCTTTTCCTCCAGTTCAAAAAGGTTTAGAGAGCTGAAAAGTTGTGTGTAGACTTCTTGGCCAATAAGGATTCTAAATATTAGGTTTGGTGACCCCTTGACCCAAAATGGGGTCACAGGGGTCAAAACCTTAAAAACATATATCCATCAAAATTCTGATGAGCTACAGAGCTTATGGCTCTATTTTTTGTACTTTTATTGTCAAGAATATTTAATATTAAAGATAGCATGATCCGAAATATAACAATCTTACATTTTGATCAAAATATAGCTCTCAATTCTTCTCACAGGTTTAAAAACTCATCTATTGCAGCTTATATTTGCTGACACAGCAAGCCGAAAGTTGTACATCACATACGATGAGCTGGAGCATCATGACACGGTGGACGTGCCCTTTGTCCCAGATTGGCTGATGCCTCACCCACGTATAGCAGACTATGTGCTGGGATACTCGCTCAACCAGAGGGAGGTAGGTCATAAATGTATCATGTGACTGAGAGTAATATACTCTGTTATATCAGTGAAATAAACACTCTATCTGGTTACAGATTACTTTGCTATTACCTTTCACATCACCACTCCAGTGACATCAAGGTCAAGTGTTTGACATCCATAAAGAGTGACCTGACGTAATGGATTCTCTTATGACTTCACACCATTACCTAGGGCTCTTCCTAGCTTAAGCTCAACATGAAAATGAAGTTTTGGCGGTGTTTTTTTTTTTAAACATAGAATAGATAGAATATCTGTCAAACCTTGAAAAATACCATGTAAATATCATCTGAGGTAGAAATGCGCCCCTCATGAAAATGTGACTATTTTTATTGCAATGGCTAACAGTTATATCATTTGATTGTTTTTCTGCGACTCCCATATTTTACTCATTTGAATGATTTTGTTTCCCAAACAGCCCACAAAAAAGGAATCACTTTACACACTTTTTCCTATCTATTCCAGTTATTTATTTCCCGTGACTTCGGACACAGTTGGGAGAGTTTCCACGAAAGAGTGACACCAAGGGTCTTCTGGTAAGCAGACATGGCTTGAAGGTTGAAATCTTACAGTTTTCTAAACTACTTGGTTTAAACATATTTTTATTTCACAAAATAAAATAAGGTTTGATGAACACCGCTCCCAAATACAACAGAAAACTGGACACTATATACAATATGATCAGAAAAATATAATTGATAAAAACATCTTTATAGTCAAATCAGTTTGGGTAAATGAAGCAAAATGTTGTTGGAGATGCCTATGATGTGCTGCAGTATAAATGATATTATATCTTCTACAGTTAACAGGTAGTGAAGGGTGTCTTCATTAAAACGGCCACAAGAACACTTTGATATGTGTTGGTTATATGTATCTGCATTCAGATTACTACATTCTAAAATACTTTTGAAGATTGTTTGCCACAAGATAAGTTCCTAAGCCATGATCACTAGGCAGAAGTCATACCCAACCTTTCACCATATGTTCTTGAATATTGTTTAGCTTTGTTCTATCAGAAATTCTTGATATCTTAGATATACACCTTCCTATGACTTACAGGTAAGGATTAAGCATTGTTACATTAGTCAGAGACCCATTGAACACACTTGTGTCTATGTATATATGATGCTCACTTTTATATGTTTTTAATTATTCATGTTTACAAATCCAATTTTCATTCTCAGGGGCAATAAAAAGTACAATGATGAAACTGATGATATGGTGCACATTGAAGTTCAGAGTTCAAATGGTGAGTTTGAAAAAAAGAACCATCCATACGTAGAGACAATCTTAGCAATGAAATCAGATATGAAGCTTCAATGAAAGCTAAGAATAAAGAAGAAAGATTTAGATAACGAAATCATTTTGATATTCATCTCTGAGTTATGGTTTCAAGATATGTAATGTTATTTTTCATAAAGTAAGTTTAACATCTTTGTTTTAATGTTAATCAGTGACATTTTCTTGTGTTTTCATGTGACCTTTGATGATATGAATAGTATCATCACTGGTCCGGTGCCGCAACTGCTTTCAGCTATGGAAACAAAAAATTGATTCTTTTCTGTTTTTAAGTAATTACGATTACCTATTACTGTAAAAATCATATGATAAATATAATACTTATTGCAGTTTTCCAAATATCAGGTTTATTTCATCTTGTAACATGGGGAAGGTTGATGTTTCATTCTTTGCTGTGCTACTCGTGAAATGTCAACTATACCTATTGGATGAAAACCTGGTACATGTGTATATGGAAAACCACATTAAAGGGACAGTCCTATTGGGGTATCTTTGTGGAAAAAAAATTCGCTTGTGTGGCCTTCTGTATCAAGTTGTCAAATAAAACTAACAAAAATGTAACCCCCAATGACATTTTTCAATGTGGTTCTGTTTTAGTCATCTACTGTTAGCTTTATAAACTTAAAATGTCCCCTTTAATTTCATTTCTACATTAAATACCTTGATAGGACTGTCCCTTTTAGTATCTTCTTGATATTATCACAACTCCAATGATAAGTGTATAGTATAATTCTGGTACTGTGATAGACATTTTGACATTGGGCCTTTTTAATGTCTTTTTAACAACATTATTGTGGTATTATATTATATTATAATTATTGTAGGTAAGGCCCAGTACAAGAGGTGTAGCACAAAGACGAACGACTGTAAGAAACAGGACTACGACACCAGTGTGGGTACCTTCGATGTGGCCAGTATGCTGGTCAACAAGGAGTACATCTTTGTGCAGGTAATTATGACCTCTTTGTAAAAAAAATTTTATCCCCCGCAACAACAAAGTTGCAGGGGGTATTAAAATGGGTACCGTCCGTCCGTCCCTCCGTCCGTCCGTTCTTACATTTGATACATTGTGTGGCTTTTCATTTGCCCTGATGGGTCTTGTGTGGCTACCCACTTGTGTGGCTAGCCACAGAACTAAGTGGTGTTTAAATGAATAGTTACAAGATAAAATATCCAGATTTTTTATAAAATTTGTAGCCACAAAAATTTTTGGACATTTTTTATGTCCATTGCAAGTGTCCAATCAAGTGTCCAAGCAACATGATTGGACAGTACTATCAGGTGGTGACCTCTGTTTGTGGAAAACAGAACTATTACCTGATTGTCTCCCTTGTTGCCAAGAACAACAGCTTAGCCAATCAGAAAAGGTCTACTATTGTAAATTTGTCAGCCAATCAGAAAAGATCTACTGTTGTAAATTTGTCAGCCAATCAGAAGATGCAATCTTTTACTCTCCACCAAGAGCAAGAAGCACATGGTCATGAAAGATGGACAGATTTATGTGATCAGTTAACAGTAAAGTTGTGATAGAAAGAACTTTTTTTTTAGTATTTTAGGTTGTTAAAGATACAATTTTAAAGAAAGCTAACAGGCTTTAACTATATAAGAATTTTGAAATAAAAATCCAGTTAATGAGTTATCCAGATAATTGATTTCTTAGTTTGAACATTGTCCTGTTCAGTTGAATATTCATAATCTTGTCATTCATTTAGTATTTTTTATTACAATACAAGTTTGTATTACATGGTAATGTCCAACCACATTGCAGATATTGTTTTTTTATTCCTATAATTTCTTAAAGTAAGGATCACTTCTCATATTCTTGCATTAGTGACACATACAGTTCTGAAGTTCCTGTGTATAAATATTTATGATTTGACAAGTGTATGTAAAAAATGTTTATGGAAATAATAAGTGTAGTTTGTTTACACTTAAGTTGTGATAGCCACACAGAACATTTACAGGACTAACCACACTATTTTTCCATCTTTTACTGCAAAAGAATCAAAGCTTTTGAATAAAGACTGACTTTTAAATAGCCACACAGATCATGGAGAACATTAACCACACAATTTTCAATATTTTATTGAAAAAGAATCAAAGCTTTGAATTTGTTTACAAAACGCTTTTTATAGCCACACAGCACATGGACAAGATTAACCACACTAATTTTCCATAGTTTACTGATATAGAAATAAGGCTTTGAATTTGATTACAAAACACTTTTGATAGCCACACAGATCATGGACAGTACTAACCACACTATTTTTCAATATTTTACTGATGTAAAAATAAAGCTTTGAATCTGATTACAAAACACTTTTGATAGCCACACATATCATGGACAGGACTAACCACACTATTTTTATATATTTTACTGAAAAAGGATCAAAGCTTTTGAATAAAGATTGATTTTTAAATAGCCACACATATCATGGACAGGACTAACCACACTATTTTTATATATTTTACTGAAAAAGGATCAAAGCTTTTGAATAAAGATTGATTTTTAAATAGCCACACATATCATGGACAGGACTGACCACACTATTTTTATATATTGACTGAAAAAGAATCAAAGCTTTTGAATAAAGACTGATTTTTAAATAGCCACACAGATCATGGACAGGACTTACCACACTATTTTTATATATTTACTGAAAAAGAATCAAAGCTTTTGAATAAAGACTGATTTTTAAATAGCCACACAGATCATGGACAAGATTAACCACACTATTTTTATATATTTTACTGAAAAAGAATCAAAGCTTTTGAATAAAGACTGATTTTTAAATAGCCACACATATCATGGACAGGACTAACCACACTATTTTTATATATTTTACTGAAAAAGAATCAAAGCTTTTGAATGAAGACTGATTTTTAAATAGCCACACATATCATGGACAGGACTAACCACTCTATTTTTATATATTTACTGAAAAAGAATCAAAGCTTTTGAATAAAGACTGATTTTTAAATAGCCACACATATCATGGACAGGACTAACCACACTATTTTTATATATTGACTGAAAAAGAATCAAAGCTTTTGAATAAAGACTGATTTTTAAATAGCCACACAGATCATGGACAGGACTAACCACACTATTTTTATATATTTACTGAAAAAGAATCAAAGCTTTTGAATAAAGACTGATTTTTAAATAGCCACACAGATCATGGACAGGACTAACCACACAATTTTTATATATTTACTGAAAAAGAATCAAAGCTTTTGAATAAAGACTGATTTTTAAATAGCCACACATATCATGGACAGGACTAACCACACTATTTTTCAATATTTTTCTGATGTAAAAATAAAGCTTTGAATCTGATTACAAAACATTTTTGATAGCCACACATATCATGGACAGGACTAACCACACTATTTTTATATATTTACTAAAAAAAAATCAAAGCTTTTGAATAAAGACTGATTTTTAAATAGCCACACATATCATGGACAGGACTAACCACACTATTTTTATATATTTTACTGGAAAAGAATCAAAGCTTTTGAATAAAGACTGATTTTTAAATAGCCACACAGATCATGGACAGGACTAACCACACTATTTTTATATATTTTACTGAAAAAGAATCAAAGCTTTTGAATAAAGACTGATTTTTAAATAGCCACACATATCATGGACAGGACTAACCACACTATTTTTATATATTTTACTGAAAAAGAATCAAAGCTTTTGAATAAAGACTGATTTTTAAATAGCCACAAAGATCATGGACAAGATTAACCACACTATTTTTATATATTTTACTGAAAAAGAATCAAAGCTTTTGAATAAAGACTGATTTTTAAATAGCCACACAGATCATGGACAGGACTAACCACACTATTTTTCAATCTTTTACTGATATAAAAATAAAGCTTTGAATTTGATTACAAAACACTTTTGATAGCCACACAGATCATGGACAGGACTAAACACATTTTTTAAAAATAATTTACTGAAAAAGAATCAAAGCTTTTGAATGAAGACTGATTTTTAAATAGCCACACATATCATGGACAGGACTAACCACACTATTTTTCAATCTTTTACTGATATAAAAATAAAGCTTTGAATTTGATTACAAAACACTTTTGATAGCCACACAGATCATGGACAGGACTAAACACATTTTTTAAAAATAATTTACTGAAAAAGAATCAAAGCTTTTGAATGAAGACTGATTTTTAAATAGCCACACAGATCATGGACAGGACTAACCACACTATTTTTCAATATTTACTGAAAAAGAATCAAAGCTTTTGAATAAAGACTGATTTTTAAATAGCCACACATATCATGGACAGGACTGACCACACTATTTTTATATATTGACTGAAAAAGAATCAAAGCTTTTGAATAAAGACTGATTTTTAAATAGCCACACAGATCATGGACAGGACTAACCACACTATTTTTATATATTTACTGAGAAAGAATCAAAGCTTTTGAATAAAGACTGATTTTTAAATAGCCACACAGATCATGGACAGGACTAACCACACAATTTTTATATATTTACTGAAAAAGAATCAAAGCTTTTGAATAAAGACTGATTTTTAAATAGCCACACATATCATGGACAGGACTAACCACACTATTTTTATATATTTACTGAAAAAGAATCAAAGCTTTTGAATAAAGACTGATTTTTAAATAGCCACACAGCACATGGACAAGATTAACCACACTAATTTTCCATAGTTTACTGATATAGAAATAAAGCTTTGAATTTGATTACAAAACACTTTTGATAGCCACACAGATCATGGACAGGACTAACCACACTATTTTTATATATTTTACTGAAAAAGAATCAAAGCTTTTGAATAAAGACTGATTTTTAAATAGTCACACATATCATGGACAGGACTAACCACACTATTTTTATATATATTTACTGAAAAAGAATCAAAGCTTTTGAATAAAAACTGATTTTTAAATAGCCACACAGATCATGGACAGGACTAACCACACTATTTTTCAATATTTTACTGAAAAAGAATCAAAGCTTTTGAATAAAGACTGATTTTTAAATAGCCACACAGATCATGGACAAGATTAACCACACTATTTTTATATATTTACTGAAAAAGAATCAAAGCTTTTGAATAAAGACTGATTTTCAAATAGCCACACAGATAATGGACAAGATTAACCACACTATTTTTCAATCTTTTACTGAAAAAGAATCAAACTTTGAATTTGAGTACAACACTTTTGATAGCCACACAGCACATGAACAAGATAAACCACATTAATTTTCTATAGTTTACTGATATAGAAATAAAGCTTTGAATTTGATTACAAAACACTTTTGATAGCCACACAGATCATGGACAGGACTAACCACACTATTTTTCAATCTTTTACTGAAAAAGAATCAAAGCTTTTGAATAAAGACTGATTTTTAAATAGCCACACAGATCATGGACAAGATTAACCACACTATTTTTATATATTTACTGAAAAAGAATCAAAGCTTTAGAATAAAGACTGATTTTCAAATAGCCACACAGATAATGGACAAGATTAACCACACTATTTTTCAATCTTTTACTGAAAAAGAATCAAACTTTGAATTTGAGTACAACACTTTTGATAGCCACACAGCACATGAACAAGATAAACCACATTAATTTTCTATAGTTTACTGATATAGAAATAAAGCTTTGAATTTGATTACAAAACACTTTTGATAGCCACACAGATCATGGACAGGACTAACCACATTATTTTTCAATCTTTTACTGAAAAAGAATCAAAGCTTTTGAATAAAGACTGATTTTTAAATAGCCACACAGATCATGGACAAGATTAACCACACTATTTTTCATTCTTTTACTGAAAAAGAAATAGTTTTGAAGTGATATACAATGTGATTACACTAGAGTCTAGATAGCCACACACTGCACGGGTAGGACTAGCCACCGTAACTGTCCATCATAGCCACACAGTGAATGGAAGTGATATACAATGTGATTACACTAGAGTCTAGAAAGCCACACACTGCACGGGTAGGACTAGCCACAGTAACTGTCCATCATAGCCACACAGTGAATGGAAGTGATATACAATGTGATTACACTAGAGTCTAAGATAGCCACACACTGCACGGGTAGGACTAGCCACAGTAACTGTCCATCATAGCCACACAGTGAATGGAAGTGATATGCAATGTGATTACACTAGAGTCTAGATAGCCACACACTGCACGGGTAGGACTAGCCACAGTAACTGTCCATCATAGCCACACAGTGAATGGAAGTGATATGCAATGTGATTACACTAGAGTCTAGATAGCCACACACTGCACGGGTAGGACTAGCCACCGTAACTGTCCATCATAGCCACACAGTGAATGGAAGTGATATACAATGTGATTACACTAGAGTCTAGATAGCCACACACTACACGGTTAGGACTAGCCACCGTAACTGTCTATCATAGCCACACAGTGAATGGAATAGATATACAATGTGATTACACTAGAGTCTAGATAGCCACACACTGCACTGGTAGGACTAGCCACAGTAACTGTCCATCATAGCCACACAGTGAATGGAAGTGATATACAATGTGATTACACTAAATCTAGATAGCCACACACTGCACAGGTAGAACTAGCCACAGTAACTGTCCATCATAGCCACACAGTGAATGGAAGTGATATGCAATGTGATTACACTAGAGTCTAGATAGCCACACACTACACGGGTAGGACTAGCCACAGTAACTGTCCATCATAGCCACACAGTGAATGGAAGTGATATGCAATGTGATTACACTAGAGTCTAGATAGCCACACACTACACGGGTTGGACTAGCCACAGTAACTGTCCATCATAGCCACACAGTGAATGGAAGTGATATGCAATGTGATTACACTAGAGTCTAGATAGCCACACACTACACGGGTAGAACTAGCCACAGTAACTGTCAATCATAGCCACACAGTGAATGGAAGTGATATACAATGTGATTACACTATAGTCTAGATAGCCACACACTACATGGGTAGGACTAGCCACCGTAACTGTCCATCATAGCCACACAGTGAATGGAATAGATATACAATGTGATTACACTAGAGTCTAGATAGCCACACACTGCACGGGTAGGACTAGCCACAGTAACTGTCCATCATAGCCACACAGTGAATGGAAGTGATATACAATGTGATTACACTAGAGTCTAGATAGCCACACACTACAGGGGTAGGACTAGCCACCGTAACTGTCCATCATAGCCACACAGTGAATAAAGGTAAAGCCACGATAGTTATGAAAGTATTTGAAGAATTTATATGGACAGATAGACACAGAATTTATATGGACAGATAGACACAGAATTTATTTGGACAGATAGACACAGAATTTATTTGGACAGCAAAACACAGAATTTATATGGACAGAAAGACACAGAAGTAATATGGACAGATAGACACAGAATTTATATGGACAGTTAGACACAGAATTTTAATGGACAGATAGACACAGAATATACATGGACAGATAAACACAGAATTTATATGGACATATAGCTAGACACAGAATTTATATGGACATATAGACACACAATGTAGCAAACGTAAGAAACTTTTTGAAAATGTCATGGACAGACTCATGTGGCTTTAATAGCCACACAAGTGGATTTTGATAGCCACATAATTTCACTAGCCACACAATGTACCAAATGTGGGTCCGTCCGTCCGTCCGTCCGTTACACTTTGTGTCCGGCTCATAACTTTCTAACTAATCAACCATTTCAATTCAAATTCGTCATGGATATGAAGAAACATGTTATAATGTGTCATGAGAAACAATTTTCTAAAAATCTACATAAAATATTAAGATATTGGAGAAAAAGTGGTAAATTTGTAAGAAATCTGTTATAAGTCCCGTCCGGCTCACAACTTCTAAACTAATCATCACATATTGATAAAATTTTATATGAAGACACATAATTGTCTGAAGGTGTGTCATGAAGAACAAATTTGAAAATATTTTGATAATATTTTGCCTTTTATTGCAAAAAAATGGGGACTCTGTTGGAAAACTGTTACAAGTCCTGTCCGGCTAACAACTTCTAAACTAATCATCACATTTGGATCAAATTTGATATGAAGATACATAATCATCTGAAGGTGTGTCATGAAGAACAATTTTGAAAATATTTTATAAAATTTTGCCTTTTTTGGAAAACTGTTACAAGTCCTGTCCAGCTCACAACTTCTAAACTAATCATCACATTTTGATCAAATTTGATACTAAGATACATAATCATCTGAAGGTATGTCACGAAGAACAATTTTGAACATATTTTTATTTACCTTTTTTGGCAAAAAATTAGGACTCTTTTGGAAAACTGTTACAAGTCCTTTCCGGCTCACAACTTCTAAACTAATCATCACATTTGGATCATATTTCATATGGAGATACATAATCATATGAAGGTGTGTCACGAAGAACAATTTTGAAAATATTTTATAAAATTTTGCCTATTTTGGCCAAAATGAGGACTCTGTTCGAAAACTGTTACAAGTCCTGTCCGGCTCACAACTTCTTAACTAATCATCACATATTGATCAAATTTGATATGGAGATACATAATCGTATAAAGGTGTGTCATGAAGAACAATTTTGAAAATATTTGATAAAATTTTGCCTTTTTAGGCAAAAAAATGAGGACTCCGAGGAAAACTGTTACAAGTCCTGTCAAGCTCACAACTGCTCAACTAATCATCACATTTTGATCAAATTTGATACTATGATACATAATCATCTGAAGGTGTGTCATGAAGAACAATTTTAAATTTTTAAAATAAAATTTTGCCTTAGGACTCTGTTGGAAAACTGTTACAAGTCCTGTCTGGCTCAAAACTTCTAAACTAATCATCACATATTGATCAACTTTGGTAAGGAGATCCAAATACATAATACATAAATTCATTCGTTTGATTGTAATTTTGTCAGTTTACTCGAATTATGCCCAACAGTGAATATAAAGTTGGTATCATTTAGTTTTTGATTAGAACAATTTCCTTTATGTCCTGGAAAAGTTGTGTTATTTTGTGTGACAAAAATGGAAAACCTATACATATTGTGCACTTTGCGGGGGATATAGCTCGACCGTGTCAGCTGCTTGTTATCATACTTGAGAGTGAAGAACTACCTACCTCTATCAGGCTGCAGTGATGATAACTCTTTATACCGGTATGATGGTTGAGTGATGTCATTATGCGACTTTGTAGCTTGTATAGGTCAACCATTTTCCTGTAAAACGCCAAAAAGCCCTAAACCTTTTTTCATAAATTACTAAAATATACTTTTGTTCAGCAAAATACGGATACTTACTATGTATAAACCAGGTATTTATTTAAATTGAAATTGTATTTTTAACTTGCATTTTCACCAAAATTATTTTTACCATGGATCATCAAGTTTAATGTTTTAATGATGTTTTTAAAATGTATTCCTACCCTTAATCATGATATTTAAAATCACTTTTGATTTCCTTTTCCAGAGGAGCAGTGTATTTGAGAGTATCATGTATGTGTCCCACAACCGAAGTGAGTTCCAGCGAGCCTACTTCCCTCCCCAGGCCAGCACAAAGGTAATCAAGTCTCTCCCTCATTCCTCAAACCCTCATGCTGAGGGTACACCAAGGCCTTAGTATCATTAAATGACGATCACCTTGGTCATCTTGTGCAAATTGCCTAAATGCTAATGAAACAGTAGTAATTGTGAGATTACATCTAGCCGGATTCGAACCAAGGACCTCCAGTTTGGGCGTCGAACACTTCACTGATTTCCCATAAGAGATCTCTCTCTAGCCAAATCCAGGTGACACCCTGGCCACTTATGGGTATTAGCCAAGAATTTGATACCATAATTTAGGGGTCAAAGAGGGGGGTCTGCCTATACCCAGGATATATGATTCAGATGAAAAATCTAGAGGCCAAGCACAAGTATCTGTCCGTCCAGTGAGTTAGCGAGTCTATGTTTAGACCGAAAGCAACATGCACAATCATCGATGTCATTTCCATATTTAAGTTGTGAAATAAAAATACTTTTGTCTTGTTATTTCTAATGAAAATATACACAAAAAAAGTTTTAAAAAATAATGAATATGTAAATATGAAATATTCATGCAACCTTTACGCACTGTTAGATTTCAACAGTTGTGCCTTCACTAGCAATCATGATCGGAAATTGAAAACTAATTTTCAAAATATTATCAAAAATTATCACATTATCAGGCTTATCCAGCTCTGAACAAGTGTTAGCTACTTCCTAGTCTTAGTTTATTATTCTCTATCTCTTGCTCATTTCAGCATTTTCCATTGAAACAAAATGTAGGATTCCATTGAACATATTATATTTATGTTACTACCGGTAAGATGGAATGAAAATTGTGTTTTAATATAAGCTATTCTTAATAAGTTAAAAACTTGTCATAACCAAATACTTTTAACCATATCAAAAATAACGATTCTGCCAATGATAATGATAATCATAGGAGATCTTCTCATTAAGATTTTGATGTAATTCTAATACATCCACGGTCCAACCAAACAGTAACATATCTATACTTCCTGCAGGACTTCCTGATAGTGAACTCAGATGAAGGCCAGGTTTTTATTGCCGTCAATCACTTGACCACCTGCAACCTGTACCTGTCTGATGTCACTGGACGATTCTACGTTCTCACTCTCGAGAATACAGCCTTCCTCCCTGCCCCTGGCTGGTTCAATGTGGATATTTATGAGGTACGTTGTCCTTCTATATTTGATGCTGACCGCTGCACAAAACACAAATGTGGCCCAAGTCACTAAGGTAGCCATAGTACAATGTTAAAGGATGGCAAGGTTAACTTTAGTGTTAAGTTGTTTCATGCAACGACCCCCAGCTTGTGTCTGGTTTCTGGATATTCATGAGATATGTTATCCTTTCCCTATCTGCATCTGCCCACATTTTGTCTAGCTTATGAAGAGACTATCAGTAAGATTTCCAGCAGTCTGAATCTTGAAATTTGTGGATTGCTTATCTTCTACAATTGGAACATTAACATTTTTCCTTGTTGAAAAATGTAATTGAATTAGATGAAGGTCTATATGTGGGGTAAGTTCTTATTGATATATAGATGTTGATGTAATATATCCTAGAATTCCTTATTTCATGGCTTTTCTCAAATAAAAGTCTGAAGTTTCCAAGTCCTTGACCAATTTATGAAACTCCAAAGAAATTAACATTATCAATGACAGCCAATTCAATGAATTGTCACTGTTCCATGTTGTGACAGGATCATTTTGTTAATTTCACAGGTGAAAGGTATCACTGGTACATACATTGCCAATCAGAGGACAGGCGGTGTATTCAAGACGTACATCTCCTTTGACAAGGGAGGTAACTGGAAGCCACTTCCAAAACCAGTAGACAGCCAATGTCCAGTGAGTATAAATTGTCCTTCTTTTTGTGTGTGTGGGGTTTTTTTAAATCTAGAAAATGCTGAAGGTACAAGTTCATTTTTTAAAGTACAAAAACCGCTATTTTATCCAGTTTTCATGATGTGTGGAAATATTGTGATAATGCTATTGCTCTCAATATGATAGATAATTCTCTATCTGCTTATGTAGAAATAAGTATATCAAATGTAATCTATAATCAAAGGCTGTATAAGATATAAATATTCAAGAATAAAATGATAATTTAATTTTGATTAATTTGTGTGTATTTAATAAACATGTGTGTACAAACTTTGAAGTGCTTAATGACAAGACATAGACAAATCTGTTATATTTGAATTGTTTCATGAAAACCAGACATAGCCTGTCTTTTGCAGAAATCAAGAACAATTCTTAACGCTTTCACAGACAAAGCATGGTAACTACCGTATTTCCTCGAATAGACGCTGGGCCTCGAATAGAGGCCGAGGGTATGGCTGTTTTAAGTAAATACATGCCAGGTCTCGAATAAACGCTGGGTGATGAGTTGATTAATTAATGCTCCCGTAGTTGAATTGAAATAAAGTATTCCCCCTTTACACCATCTATAATATTTGTTTCCTACTAAATATAAATAGACGCCGGGTCTCGAATACACGCCGGGGGTAAAGAGGGTCTGAAAAAATACACGCCGGGGGCGTCTATTCGAGGAAATATGGTACTTCACAACAACTGTTGCTTGGCAAAAGTGATAGGTCCAGGGTTCACAGATGAGTAATATTTCACCATCTATTCTTCAACTTCAAATAAGAATTCCTAAAACTAGTTTACTTCAATTTATGATCCAGGCAGCAACAAACTCACCCCAAAAAATGTTATTCGCTTCCAACACTTTTTCATATGAACATTCAAGTCATTGATATGTCATGTTGATTTGCAGGCAACCAACTGCTCTCTCCACATCCAAATCCGCGGAATGTTCGGTCCAGGCATCCTCTCAGAGACAAAGGCTCCTGGGATACTGATCGCTCACGGCAACATCGGCACTCAACTTGAACAGAACCCCTCAGTGTTCGTCAGTAGGGATGGAGGATGGTCGTGGACTCTGGTATCTCACTAGTCATCTCACTTCCTTTGTCCATGTTTAGAAGATGTCATTGCGAACAAGATCTTTATTTCTATTTCAGAAACTTAACCAAAGACACTAAAATCTTTATTTCTATCAAAGAAACAAATTCTTGGATTCTAAATTCTTTTTTGCTTTTAAGGAGACTAAACCTTGGAAACTAAAATAATTATTTCTATTAAAGAAACGAATCTTGAAGAACAGCTGATACTGGACTACAGCCTTAGTACTAGCACTCCTTGAGTGTGAATACTTCTTTGATTAGCAACTTATTTGTTGCAATAATGAAACATTTGGCTATAGTTAACACCATGTCAAGCAAATGAATGTTGTTCATTATCTCTCAGTTTTTATGCATCTCAATGACACTAATAGTCCTTGTTTCACAGACACCTCTTCCAAACGGGATCTACAAATTCAATCTGCTAGACCAGGGCTCTGTGATGACAGCAGTTGAAGACGCCTCTCTCAACGTCACTCACACCATCCAGTAAGTCAACCATCTCATTATCATTATGTCATTCAATTAAAATAGTATTAAATGGAAGGTCATTTGGTATCCTCTAATAATGTTATAGCCAGTTAGAAAAAGTCACTCTTTCTACTAGGCTAGAGAGCCCACAGACAGTTTATCAGGCATCTGCTTGTTTGTATATGGAGGGTGAAAGGTCACAGACAATCTAATCAGTAATAAGAACAGAAACACATTGACGTATGAGGTAAAAGTTTTAAGCTGGTGTTTTTGAGATTAGTAGTTCCACCAGACTCCATTATTTACATATTCCAGGGTTTTATGTTTACACAAGTCTTTAGGTACATTGTAGACCTGAAAATTGGATATTTAAGAATTGAATGTCAGTTTGTGCGTTTGCACTGGAAAATGAACAATGTCAAAGCTACATTCAAAGTCGTGTGAACCCAGCGAGCTTTGCAAACTGACATTCAATTCATATAATTTCGCACCATATATGGAATGGAACGGCAGAGAGATATGAACCCTGATGATCCAATGAACGAGTAACACTGCGACAAGAAATAATCCGAATTTGGAAAGAAACTGAATATTTATCATATTGGTTTGTGTTCTGTAGATTAAGAGAACACGCTGCACAAATATGCTAAATGAAGCGCACACTATGATAAAATCCCTTCGCGCAAGGACTGGAGATCAGAGTTATCTGCCTTATGCATAACGTCGTGTCATGCTGGCCGCCATTTGCAGGGGTATCTTCGTCAAAATATATAAACAACTGTGGTTGAGTGATATTTAGCAGCCCTGTCTAAGGACGGGGCTGCTTTCAGTGTTTGTGCAGTTTCCGCCGCCGCCGCGCTCATACTAATGGCTATAACTTTTTTCTACTAAGCTTTCCAGAACTTGTATTCATAACTTACTGCTTATACCTCGGGGGAATGATTTTGACATGTTCACTTTCAAGGTCAAAATTTTGAAAAGGATTACGTTACAATCTGTCCAAGGTCAAGGTCACAGCAAGGTCACGATTTAAGCATGGTTTTGCGAAAATGCTCTTTTTTAACAATGAACACTTTTAATCAATAGATGGTTGTTATACTCAATAAAGAGTGTTCATTGATTGTGTAACCTTGAAGGTCAAAGGTCAAGGTCATGAGATTTGTGTTATTACAATGTGTAACTAATTTTGATATAACTTAATCCCATTAAGCTTTTCAGAACTCATAAATATATATAATTGTTTACACCTCTGGGGACTTAAAATGACATGTTCACCTTTCAAGGTCAAAGGTCAAGGTCATGAGCTATAAAATCACTAAAAAATTCTTTGTAAACGTGTTAACTTGAAAAGTTTTTGTGCTATGAAGTTAAAATTTTGTTTATATTATAAGTACAAAATTTTGGAAAGGTTTTGGGTACGAACTGTCAAAGGTCAAGGTCACAGCAAGGTCAACAAATATTGAGAAACTTAATTATTTTAACTTTCAACACTTTAATTTGTTACATTAATGTTATTTTCAATGAAATGTATTCATTGATTGCGTGACCTTAAGTGTCAAACGTCAAGGTCACAAGCAAATGCCCAATATGCTGAGGCTTGTAGAAGGCGGAACAGGGTAAGGCGAAACCCCAAATTTCGGGGCTGCTCTGTTTTTGCGGTGTCCCGCAAACACTAATCTAGTTTAATTATTATAACTGCTCTACCGTAACATTTTAAGCTCTGTGTATACATTGTGAGTATAAGGTTGTCTTTTTTACGTCATACCGTACCCAATATTGATCGTCATGTAAAATTTATCAAGCAACTGTAAATGCATTTCATTCCGTTCGATCAGATCCATTTTTCAATCTTACAACTGATCTAAAGCAAATGATAAGATGAATGTTTTTCACGTCAAAATATATTTCTTGGTTGATA
Source organism: Steromphala cineraria (assembly GCA_916613615.1). Lineage (NCBI taxonomy): Eukaryota > Metazoa > Mollusca > Gastropoda > Trochida > Trochidae > Steromphala > Steromphala cineraria. The sequence continues at coordinate 17,715,316 of OU744731.1, read as the reverse complement.
AAATATGATTTAAGTTTCTTTGGTAATATATACTAAAGATTTATTAAATAACATTTGATTTGATGATGGATGGAGAATTAAAATAGTTCCGGTGAATGTTCACACGACCTGAAAACGTTCACACAAGTATGAAAGATTTTTTTGTGAGTTCATGAGAAATGAATCAATGAAACTTCGATCACATGACCATGCCCTCAAACCAATCAACATTGGGGGATATGTGTAAACTTCAGAGTGTGAAATTATTTGGTTATGAAAAATCAAATTAACAGTCTCAATTCTGAACCACTTCAGTTATTCCCTGAATGAAGGCAAGACCTGGCAGAACATGAGTTTCCTTAGCAACAAGTCTATCGGAGTGGACGGAGTCCTCAACGAGCCTGGTATCTCTTCTCTAATAGCCAGGTAAGTCCTCTCTATTGTGCTACAGGTTTATCTTTCATAGTTAATGTTTTCCAGAGGTTCAAGTGGTTATTTTGGGAGATCTGTATATGTAATACTTCAAATTTGTGTTGATTTTGGTCGAGTCCCTTAAGGAATTTTAAACATTTAGCAGGTGGTGAAGGTCTCTTGGTGGAGTGGGTAAGCTGTTGGTACGATCAATGCCGCCAGTTTTGCCTGGTTGTGTTTAAATCACTATTGCACCAACATAGATAAGATATAGTGAATTTAGTTGTGAAATAAACAATATATGAAAAAAACTATATATGATGTCTCTAATACCTGATCTTAAATCTAGATCCTTCAAAATACAATGACTTTACTCTTTCATGAATGAAACCAATTGAGAAATAGATTTGTTGCATGTATGGCACAGCTTTCAAAACCTCTACAAAGTAACTGTACTATTGCAGTGTGTATGGCCATGAGAAGCCGGGCAGTGTGTGGACAGTTGTGAAGCTAGACTTCTCCTCCCTCAACACTATTAAGTGCAAGGAGTCCGACTATGAGCTGTGGACCCCTGCAGATCAGGTACTCAACAATACATTATACAAGGCCTTTAAACCTCAGTCTAATTAAAATGGACCGAGCTCCGAGGAATAAAATAACAAAGATATTGTCTCTATTGGGGTTTGAACCAGTCGGGATATCCTCTCGGTCTCGGTCTGAATGCACCCACCTTTGTTGCATGTTTCTTATGTAAGCTCATTTAACCAATCACAAGGCGGGCAGCAAAAGCTTTCGATAACATGCTAGGGGCAGATAACTCCAGTGTTACATTTATTGTTCGAAATAGCTGCTAAACGCTATTTAGGAACAAGGATGTGATTGGATAGCTTACGACTGGGTTTGTCTCCGCTAAACTGGTTATAGTAACATGCAACAAAGATAGGTGCATTCATTCCCTGCTCTAAAACCCAATTTTCACCTTAATCTCAAAAACGTAAAAGTCATAAGATTCACTGCCAGTTAGCTTGGAAACATTGAACACGTATTTGTGAGGAGTTATCTTATTAATGTTAATTCAACCTATATCCTATAAATTGAATCCTGATAATAAAAGAAGCGATTGTCAAATTTTATAGATTAAGTTGACATTTGGCTAGTTTTCAATTTGATTCATTATCATGAGAAATTAATCTACATTATCAGGTAAAATATTGACAATTCTTGACCTTGTTTCAGATTGATAACAAGCAGTGCATCCTAGGCAGGAAGATAACATTTGAGAGAAGAAAACAAGACTCAAAATGCTTCAATGGCAAGGACTATGAGCGAGCGATCAACTCCACAGCATGTCCTTGTACAGAGGAAGACTTTGAGTGGTATGTCTGGTTCCTGACTTTGTCACATACAGACAGACAGACAGATTTATTTAGTAGAGTGGCCATGAGGCTAATATACAAATGACAGTTTTTGTGTATGTTATACCAGAGTGCTGACATGGTTAATACATCAGTTTGATTCCAGACTTTGTTATTTCTGTAATGAATTAAAGTCTCAATGTTCTAAATAACTGGTGACCTGACACCTATTTGTCTCATAATAAGAAGGAAGTAGATTAAGACTAATGAGACTAATTGTTGAGGCATATTTAAATAAAAAATGAATGAAGATTACTAGTGCTGACTTGTAAGAATGAGAGATCACCTTCCTTTACATTAATATTATGTTAAGTTATTGAGAAACTGAATACAATGTTTAAAAGGCACAAATCAGGACTGAACTGAATTGAATTGAGACTGTATTCTGTATTCTTTAACATTTTTACCATTAATTATCTGATTGTATGGTATAGTGAAGAAAATTAAGGTAGTGAGCAACGTAGAAGCTTCCTTAAACTAACCTTTGTGCCAATATAAACTAGCTACATATGGGTTACAAGATCAAATATTCTTTTTCAGAAGGGTATCCTCCTTGGGGTACTTAATTAGCATAATTATCTGTTAATTTGCATATATGACAGGTTGTAACTATTTTTGAATAAAAATTTACACTCACAAAAAAGTGTTGTCGTATGTCCGACCATCCCAACGAAGTACCTGTCACCCTAGCGGCAGCAGCCTTAGTGCAACTCAAGGGCAGGTAACTCTAACTCCACACTTATCAATCTGTCATTCAAAGGAGAAAGACGTATTTACGAAAAAATTTCTTCAAAATATAAGTTTGCAAGAAGACATGGAAGAATTAGTTACTGTATGTGTGGTAAACATTATTGTACATCGTAGAGGCGAATGTAGGCTCGCATTACGGTTTAATTCTCGCGTTGTAACTTAAATAATTTCCACCTCTATCGTATAGGGTGGTTTGGAAAAATCCAATATGGCGGGCGTGGGAAAGATCGTGGGGTGATGTGTTTACATTTCACTTCGACTTTCCTTAAGTCCTGTCATCGGGATTTTAATTCATTTATTTCGCATTTCATTTCGCGCAATAATAATTATTCCCTTTCTCATGGTACGTGATTTCACTTCTGACGTTTTTTTTAAAAAAAAAAAAAAAAAATCTTGTCTAGAGTGAAATGCACGTATCATGTCGATATACAGCAAGCATTAGTAATGTATTACATGCTTTATTTATTTCAGGTAGGGGCTTATATTATCAAGCTTGCTTTCGCATTCTTTTTATATTTCATCGCCTCTACGTTGTGAGAACATTATTATTGTTTACATTTTTGCAAATTCAATATTCATGTTCCTCCCCCCGCCCCCCCTCTTACTATTGCTTGGTGATTCATTGCAGTCATTCAAGCAGTGTAAGGGGTGCAGGATTAGTATGCCCCCTGCAGATGGGCATGGCAAATGCCTCAGATGTCTGGTTGAGGACGCACATGAGGACAGCGACTGTTCTGTCTGCCTAGGCTTCACCCCAGATACGAGAGCGAAGAGACATGCGGATGTGCTCTTCTACACCAACTTAATGAATGCGGGGGAAGATATTCACGAGAAGGACCCCCCCTCTAAACTCAAGAGAAAGAGTAAGGGTAAAGGTAAAGGGAAGGCTACGCCCTCCCCCATCAGAACCGTTACTGACATGGAGGTTTCTGATGGGGAGAAGCGCCAGCCGCCGGCAAATAAGCAAAACAAAAGCTTGCCGCCCCCCCCACCCCCAGCACCTTTTGATATTAATCAATTCTCTCTTACCCTACAGGGGCAGATGAAGGGCTTTCTTGAGCAGGCTTTGTCGGGGTTCCGTAAGGAAATCGGCCTGGCTGCTCAGATTGTTCCCGATGCCAATTCTCAGAGCGGGGTGACCGGATCGACTGCTATGTCGAATCCTGGCACTTCTGCCGGTGGAGGTACCGATCACGGAACAGTCACAGTACTGCCCTCCGGTTCGGTTACCGATACCAATGTCATGCGGACGCTCCAGACCACGCCGGTTCATCCGGGTGGTTCTGGGGTCGGCTCCAACCCCAAGAGCACTGACCCCGGTACTACGGTGCCGGGGCAGGGGCCCGGGTCTGGTGGCCTGACTGTCTTACCGGTGCAGCCTGTGCTTCCCGGAGCGACTCCTCGGGATGTCCCGCCTTCCGACCCCCCTCTTGTTCTCGATCCGACCGTTACTGGTGATCGGGATCTTGAGGGGGATCCTGAGGTGGGGGATTCGGAGGACGACTCTTGGTTGCCATATCACGTCCTCCTCGGACAGGTCAAGGATAGATTCGTCCTTGGTCTGCCCGGGGTTGCTGCGCCGATACCACTGTCAGATCCCACTGGATTCCGCCTTCCCGGTGATGCTTTTGCCGCTGGCAAAGCAGCACGGGCCTCGCTCCGCCTTCTTCCTACTGTTGAGACCGAAGTGGTGAACCCTCTTCTGGATGGGCGGCGCTCGGTGTGGGATCTGAAGGATCTCACCCGGCGTTACCCTCTGGGGGAGGGGGAACTATGGGAGGTCCCAGTGGTGGACGAATGCGTTTTGACCTCGGTCAACCTGGCTTCGACACAGGCGAAGCAGGAGTACCGGCGGCTGCCTCCTTTTGGACAACAGGCTCCTTTATTGCGGACGGTGTACATGTCTTACCAGACTATGTACAAGAATGCCGTCCAGCAAATGAAGGTTGCCGTCCATAGCGCTTATCTTGCGGCCTTGCAGACACAAGCGCTAGCAAAGGAGAAAGACTCGGACTCCGTGATCTTTCATAGGCAGTTGGCTGAGGTCGGTTCACACCTGGGGAAGGACTCCATTCGGAGTGCTGCCTCGCAGGTGATGTGCGCAGTGATGGGGATGCGCAGGTTGTGGCTCAACACATCCACATACAATCAAGCCACAACCCAAACGCTACTGGACCTTCCCTACCGGCTCGGCTCAACGCTGTTCCCGGGGGCGGTCCAGGTAGTGAGGGAGGCCGCTGACCTGGCGGCTGCTACCAAGGAGGCACAAGTCCTCTTGGAGGAGCCCAAGGTCAAGCGCCAGCGTCCTCCAATGCCCTCTACCACCAATCAGTTCTCGCCGGTGGCTTCCCTGTACGCCCCCATCACGGGTGGCTATGGGAGGGGTAGAGGGAGGGGTAAAGGTCGAGGAGGTGGCCGGCAACAAAAACGCCAGGCTTTTCGGGGCCGCGGGAAACCTCCACAGGGTTCCTAACGCCCCCTCCTCCTCAGGTGACTCCGGGTCTAAGTGTCGAAGTACCAACAGTCCCGGCAGTTCATTGCCTGCTCCCCCAGACTCCTGTTGGCGGCCGATTAGCCCTGTTCGTAGAAGATTGGGGCAAGGCTACTACAAATCCCTGGGTCCTGTCCACACTCAGGGAAGGCCACTTGCCAGCATGGAAAGGCGCACCCCCGTCCTTCGCAGGAGTCAGATGTACTCCAGTGCCGAGGGACAGGGAGAAAGCGGAAGTGCTCCGAGCCGAGGTCAAAGCGTTGTTGGACAAGGCTGCGATCGAGGTAGTTCCCAAGGGCCAGGAAGAGTCAGGTTTTTACTCGACTTACTTCCTGGTGACCAAGAAGGACGGAGGCTTCAGACCAATCCTCAATCTGAAATTCCTAAACACCTTGTTGGAGGTCCCATCGTTCAAGATGGAGACTCTGAGATCGGTAATTGCATCCGTAGAGACAGGAGATTGGCTGACGTCAATAGATCTCAAGGATGCTTACCTTCATGTTCCAATGCACCCCCAGTTCAAGCAATACCTGAGGTTTGCTTTCGACGGGGTGTGTTACCAGTTTCGTGTGCTCCCCTTCGGCATCTCTACGGCGCCAAGGGTGTTCACCAAACTGATGCTGATTCCGGCACAGGTCGCCAGATCACAGGGCAGGTGCTGTCACCCGTACCTAGACGACTGGTTGATCAGGGCTTTGTCCCGTGCCCGGAGTCAGGAGGCCACCCAGGCCATTCTCGGCATTCTAGTCAGCCTGGGTTGGATAGTCAACTTAAAGAAGTCAGATCTGGTTCCATCACAGGATCTAGTCTTCTTGGGAGCCAGATTTCAGTCCGGGCTGGGCATTGTCTCCCTTGCCCCAGACAGAATGTTCAAGGTCCAGTTGGTCACGCTACGATTCATGCAGTCCCCCGTTCACTCAGCACGAGCTTGGCTTCAGTTGCTGGGGAACATGGCGGCGACGGTAGACGTGGTCTGGAGGGCCCGACTACGTATGAGGCCAGCCCAACAGGCATTGGCAGGGCTTTGGTCTCATTCGGAGAGTCTAGAGAAGCTGGTGTCAATTCCGGAGTGGTTATTTCCTCACCTCTGGTGGTGGACAGAAGCTGTCCATCTAGCCAGAGGTTTGCCGCTAGACCCTCCGCAACCGACGGTGACGATTCAGACGGACGCCTCGCTCACGGGTTGGGGCGGAGTCTTGAATCACCTTACGGCGTCAGGTCTTTGGACCAAGGACGAGGTCTCTCTGCACATCAACGTGTTGGAGTTGAGAGCCGTTCGGTTGGCATTCAGACACTTCCTAGAACACATCAGAGGTCAAGTGGTTCGTCTAGAGATGGACAACCAGACTGCCATGACGTACATTCTGAAGCAGGGGGGCACAGTTTCCCCAACTCTGCTTCAGGAAGCCTGGCATTTCATTCTCTGGTGCGACCAGTTTCGCATTCAGGTCAAGCCAGTTTATCTCCCCGGGGTGGACAATGTTCGAGCGGACGCTCTGTCGCGGAGGATTCTCGCCCCGCACGAGTGGAAGCTCCACTCGGAGATATTCGAAGTCATTTCCCAGTTGTTCGGACCGTTCCAGGTGGATCTATTTGCGTCTGGAACAACGAACCAACTGCCGGTGTTTTGCTCCAGGGTCCCAGACCAAAGAGCTCTATCGCCGGACGCATTCGCGCTCGACTGGACCGACAGGGTGTTGTGGGCGTTCCCGCCACTTCCCCTAGTTCCGAGGGTCCTATCGCAGCTTGCGTGTCAGCCGCCCCAGCTACTGGTGCTTCTAGCACCGTTGTGGCCGGCGCAGAGTTGGTTTCCAACAGTACTTCGGTATCTCACGATGCCCCCAGTTCTGCTACCATTCAGACAAGACCTACTCACGCAGGAGGGAGCCCCACACCCGAATCCCAAGATTCAGTGGGTGGCATGGCCTCTGTCCGGAATCGCCTCCAGGAGAGCGGTATTCCTGCAAGAATTGCAGACACAATACTGGCTTCGAGGAGGGATTCGACAAAGGTTCAGTACAACGATAGATGGGCCTGTTATGCGCGCTGGTGTAACGATAGGGAGATCCTCGATCCCTTTTCTGCAGATCTAGTCTCTGTGCTAGAGTTTCTGCAGACCAGACTGGATGCCGGCTTAGCCGCATCGACAGTCAGGGGATACTCCACGGCAATATCGGCGATACACATGCCGGTGGACGGAGCTCTTCTGGGCAATCACCCACTGGTACAGCGCTTCTTAGCAGGTGTGGACAGAATTCGTCCCCCAGTGAGACGAATTAGCCCTTCATGGGATCTATCAATAGTATTGGACTGGCTGTCAGGACCAACTTTTAAGAGTTGGGAGGGTCTTTCTCTCCAACTTCTAACCTGGAAGACAGCTTTCTTGGTGGCGGTTACGTCTGGCAGGCGGGTAGGCGACATTCATGCAATGTCTGCCGATCCCGAGCTGACTGTTTTCCACAAAGACAGAGTCAGCATCAGATTGCCAGACTCATACCGCCCCAAAGTCGACCAGACCTTTCATGTTACAGCTCCTATAGAGCTCCCGGCGCTCATGCAGCCGTCGATAGGAGGCTCAGTAAAGGCTGTTCCCCATGTTCTGGATGTCCGTAGATGCCTAAGGGCTTATATCAAAAGGACGAAGGAAGGCCGTAAACAGAAACAGTTGTTTTGCTGCTACGGAGGGGGTAAGACGGGAGAGCCAGCAAGTAAACAGACCATTTCTAGATGGCTAGTTTCTACCATATGCATGGCCTATGTAAATAAGGGACATCGAGGAGATCTGCTCGGCGGCCATATGGAGCCGACCGAGTACGTTCATAAAACACTACCAACTCGACAAGCACTCAAGTGAGCGTGCTCGGTTTGGTAGAACAGTTCTCTCCGGTGGGCAGAATCGTAATCCCTCTGATTGAGTGAATTCTCGAGGTTTTTTACGTTCTGTTATTATAACCAAACTAATAAAGTTCTTCTGCACTTCTTTATTAAGTCCTTATCCCAATCCCCGTGCCGGCGGCTGCCGGTCAAGGAGGGGTAGCTTGGGATCTTTTGTATATATACTCTTTTTGTCATTTCCCCCTAGTTCTCTTCCAAAAAAAAAAAGGGAGGGGGGGGGTGGTTTTCAAACCTTTTTTCAAAAAGTATTAATGGTCTATGTCACGGCCATATGTTAGCACCCAGGGTCGTCGTGCGAGTGTCCCCGACGCGGGAGGTCACGTGACCAGGTGTGTATGCTTTAGTATATAGTATTTATTAGTGACAGAATTCCACTCCCGTAACTCTTTATTTGGGAGTCTGTTTTTATGCTAATTAAGTACCCCAAGGAGGATACCCTTCTGAAAAAGAATCGAACAAACCTGCAGAGGTTTCAGATTCTTTGAAGGGGATCCTCCTTGGGGTACGACCTCCCACCTCCCCTTATTCTGTCTGGCATTGTCTAGATTGATAAGTGTGGAGTTAGAGTTACCTGCCCTTGAGTTGCACTAAGGCTGCTGCCGCTAGGGTGACAGGTACTTCGTTGGGATGGTCGGACATACGACAACACTTTTTTGTGAGTGTAAATTTTTATTCAAAAATAGTTACAACCTGTCATATATGCAAATTAACAGATAATTATGCTAATTAAGTACCCCAAGGAGGATCCCCTTCAAAGAATCTGAAACCTCTGCAGGTTTGTTCGAGTTTTATGACAAATGTGTTTTCCAGTGACTATGGTTATCTACCAAGTGGTCTGCACACGTGTAAGAAGGCCATCTGGTTTGACGAGAACAGTATCCTGAACGAGTGTCCCGAGGGAGAACTCTTCAACAAGAGCAGGGGGTAGGTCTTGATTAGAGTCACATTTCTTTGTATTTATGTCCCCTGCAAAGGTTTTCGGTATACATAATGTATTAGGTTTGTCCTTGGTTCCGTGGTTCCGAAATATTTTCATTTCCAAGGCCATTCTGGTTTTCGTGGAAACAATTTAAACTTATATTATGGACATATGGGGAGTTGGGTCATTTTCTGATTAAAATGGAGGACATAACAGTGCATCTAGTATTACACTCATCCTCTTTATACTCCCACTACTAATGTTACCTTCATTTTTAGCTCATCAGGTCTGAAAGACCCGATGGGCTTATGGCATGGCCTGGCGTCCGGTGTCCGTCCGTCCATCCGTAAACTTTTCACTTTTTCAACTTCTTCTCCAGAATTTGATATGCAGACTCCTTGGCCAATGGGGATTCTAAATTGTAGATTTCATGACCCCATAACCCCAAATGGGGTCAAAGGGGTCAAAACCTTAAAAACTTATTATCTTTTTCTTCCCCAGTCCCAAAAGGTCTAGAGAGCTGAATAGTTGTGTGTAGACTCCTTGGCCAATGAGGATTCTAAATTGTAGGTTTGGTGACCACTTGACCACAAATGTGGTCACAGGGGTCAAAAACTTAAAAACCTATTTTCGTCTTCTCCTCCAGTTCCAAAAGGTCTAGAGAGCTGAAAAGATGTGTGTGGACTCCTTGGCCAATGAGGATTCTAAATTGTAGGTTTGGTGACCACTTGACCCCAAATGGGGTCACAGGGGTCAAAAACTTAAAAACCTATTTTCATCTTCTCCTCCAGTTCCAAAAGGTCTAGAGGGCTGAAAAGATGTGTGTGGACTCCTTGGCCAATGAGGATTCTAAATTGTAGGTTTGGTGACCCCTTGACCCTAGTTGTCAAAACAAAAAAACCTATTTTATCTTCTCCAGTTCCAAAAGGTCTAGAGAGCTGATAAGTTGTGTGTAGACTCTAAATTGTAGATTTTGTGACCCCATGACCCCAAATGGGGTCACAGGGGTCAAGACCCAAAAACCTACTTCCATCAAAAGTCTGATGAGCTACAGAACCCATGGCTCTATTTTTGTTAAACCCTGATAGAAATGATGACAACACATCCAGATGTTGTCATTATGTTTATTTATTTATGATGCTGCAGATATCGGCGGATAGCGTCTGACAAGTGTACAGGAGATGTGCCCAGTGACAAGTACAAGACCAAGAAGGAAACCTGCCCGACCATGAAGCCAGGAGACCTGATAATTGTCACCAACCAACCCATAGCAGCAACCAACTCCGAGGTGGTCTTCAAGCTCTCTCAGGGACAGGTAAAAACTTACAAGCATTAGAGCATCAATGAGTCTAAAATAATGGATCAGAGGACCCGAAACTCTTATGTTTACCCAAGATATCTTACATTCAGACAAGATATCATCCACACCTATGTTGACTTATACATGATCATATGCAGAATATTTTGACACCAATGTCTTGAAACTGTTAAACATTAAACTTCACACATCACAGACAAATAGTCTCAAACTTAAATAAGGTGACGTCTACAGAAAAATAACACTCGTCAAATATTGCGTTTTAACTATTGCACCCCAGTATCTTGTGCACATGCCAATAAAAAGTGTAGCTATTTATCTGTTTTCAAGCAAGCATAATTGGTTCCAGGGCTCCAAGAAGTCAACTGTGTACACGTGGTCCTTCAACGGCACCAAGGTAGAGAGGCATGGTCTCAAAAACAGCACTGTCACACACATCTTCGCTAAGTACGGACCTTACCTTGTGTCACTCAACGCCAGCAACTCAAACGGAAGTACTGTCAAGACACTTCAGCTCAGAGTGGAGGGTAGGTAACTGGTATCTCTCAGTTGCAGGATGATGAATATGAAATTTTTCATGGCATTAAAAGTAAGTGTGATAAGATACAAATCTTGTGAGTAACATCTTTTTTTAAACATATTGTTACAGGGCTCGACCCTTCTTGAAGAAAACATCATGAAATCAAACAAAGAAGTTGATAATTGATTGTGATATTTATTGTTATAATTTTTGTTAGTTTACTGGAAGTTTGTCTTATGTATGTGAAGCTGGCAGCCTGACTATGCTTTAATTGTTTTGTCTTGACAATTTTATGTCATTTATTGAAACTGTGGCTCAAATCTTTGAAACACCTTGTAAAGGTTTTAGATATGATGCAAACTATAAGCATGTCAGCACTCACTATTACTGCTGTACCTTTGGAAGTTTGGGTATATCTAGTACAGATTTAGTGACATATTTTACCAGTTTTTATTTTATTCACCCTATCCCTACTCATCCATCCAGCTCAAAAAACTTAACTTCTTGCTATCTTTCTTGTATTCTTTTGGTTACACATTTTACCAGTTTTCAAGTGAATGCTTTTCTCATTTCAGACAAGATCACTGACACTATTGTGAAGATTCCCTGGGCAACAAAAGTTGGACACATGACAGACTTTGACATTGATGTGTTCGGCCCCCTGGTGGAGCATAATCAGGCACACATCCACTTCCTCTGGACATTCGGAGACGAGGTAAGAAATAGGTTGACAATATTGAAGTATATTTATATAAATATATAAGTTTATTGAAATCTTTGGAAGATAATGGTAAATTATGTATGTCTGTCTTGGTCTTAAGATAAATTATGATTTGTGATTTGCACCCCCCATCCACAATGCAGCCTTAAAGAGCTGAATGTCAACAACTGAAAGACAACTGACATTTCTTGATGTCTTTTGCTAAGGTTTAACTGTGGAAATGCTCAGTCATCCAGTTGATGAGTGAGCCATAGCAAGATTTGTCTTTTTCAATAGTCATTATACATGTACTAAAGCCCTAGACTTTGATCTCATATGATCTTATTTCTAAGTCATTTCTTTTGCCAAATAGTTTCTCAATCATGTCTTCTTCAGAAATCTCTGTTACTAATCATCTTTCTGTGATTCAATCACTGTATCCAGATTGTTTGCAATTATAATTTTTTGTGTGAGCACCAATAGTGTTTCAAAGCTGTAAGAGTTGAAAAGACTAGAATTCTTTCACCTGTGAAATATACACATTTTTAAATCAGAAAACCGAAAATCAGTCCAAATTTTAAGGTGTTATTTTACTGGTTAAGAGGAGATGGTAAAGGGGCTTTGATTTTAACCACTAGGGGCTTTTGGGTCCAAATGGTCCCCTAATAACAGAGCTTACAACGGAAGACAAGAGAATAAATTCTTTGGCAAGAGATTAGTTCTCATTGACATACAGTCCACTTGTAACAGGGCTTACATAGGAATTTAAGAGAATAAATTATTTGGCAAGAGAATAATTATCATTTACATACAGTCCACTTGTAGCAGGGCTTACATAGGAATTTAAGAGAATAAATTCTGTGGCAAGAGAATAATTATCATTTACATACAGTCATCTTGTAGCAGGGCTTACATAGGAATTTAAGAGAATAAATTATTTGGCAAGAGAATAATTATCATTTACATACAGTCCACTTGTAGCAGGGCTTACATAGGAATTTAAGAGAATAAATTCTGTGGCAAGAGAATAATTATCATTTACATACAGTCCACTTGTAGCAGGGCTTACATAGGAATTTAAGAGAATAAATTCTGTGGCAAGAGAATAATTATCATTTACATACAGTCCACTTGTAGCAGGGCTTACATAGGAAGACAAGGGATAAATTCTGTGGCAAGAGATTAGTTCTCATTGACAAACAGTCCACTTGTTACAGGGCTTACATAGGAATTTAAGAGAATAAATTATTTGGCAAGAGAATAATTATCATTTACATACAGTCCACTTGTAGCAGGGCTTACATAGGAATTTAAGAGAATAAATTCTGTGGCAAGAGAATAATTATCATTTACATACAGTCCACTTGTAGCAGGGCTTACATAGGAATTTAAGAGAATAAATTATTTGGCAAGAGAATAATTATCATTTACATACAGTCCACTTGTAGCAGGGCTTACATAGGAAGACAAGAGAATAAATTCTTTCGCAAGAGATTAGTTCTCATTGACATACAGTCCACTTGTAACAGGGCTTACATAGGAATTTAAGAGAATAAATTATTTGGCAAGAGAATAATTATCATTTACATACAGTCCACTTGTAGCAGGGCTTACATAGGAATTTAAGAGAATAAATTCTTTGGCAAGAGATTAGTTCTCATTGACATACAGTCCACTTGTAACAGGGCTTACATAGGAATTTAAGAGAATAAATTATTTGGCAAGAGAATAATTATTATTTACATACAGTCCACTTGTAGCAGGGCTTACATAGGAAGACAAGGGATAAATTCTGTGGCAAGAGATTAGTTCTCATTGACAAACAGTCCACTTGTAGCAGGGCTTACATAGGAATTTAAGAGAATAAATTCTGTGGCAAGAGAATAATTATCATTTACATACAGTCCACTTGTAGCAGGGCTTACATAGGAATTTAAGAGAATAAATTATTTGGCAAGAGAATAATTATCATTTACATACAGTCCACTTGTAGCAGGGCTTACATAGGAAGACAAGAGAATAAATTCTTTCGCAAGAGATTAGTTCTCATTGACATACAGTCCACTTGTAACAGGGCTTACATAGGAATTTAAGAGAATAAATTATTTGGCAAGAGAATAATTATCATTTACATACAGTCCACTTGTAGCAGGGCTTACATAGGAATTTAAGAGAATAAATTCTTTGGCAAGAGATTAGTTCTCATTGACATACAGTCCACTTGTAACAGGGCTTACATAGGAATTTAAGAGAATAAATTATTTGGCAAGAGAATAATTATTATTTACATACAGTCCACTTGTAGCAGGGCTTACATAGGAATTTAAGAGAATAAATTCTGTGGCAAGAGAATAATTATCATTTACATACAGTCCACTTGTAGCAGGGCTTACATAGGAATTTAAGAGAATAAATTATTTGGCAAGAGAATAATTATCATTTACATGCAGTCCACTTGTAGCAGGGCTTACATAGGAATTTAAGAGAATAAATTATTTGGCAAGAGAATAATTATCATTTACATACAGTCCACTTGTAGCAGGGCTTACATAGGAATTTAAGAGAATATATTCTGTGGCAAGAGAATAATTATCATTTACATACAGTCCACTTGTAGCAGGGCTTACATAGGAAGACAAGGGATCAATTCTGTGGCAAGAGATTAGTTCTCATTTACATACAGTCCACTTGTAGCAGGGCTTACATAGGAATTTAAGAGAATAAATTCTGTGGCAAGAGAATAATTATCATTTACATACAGTCCACTTGTAGCAGGGCTTACATAGGAATTTAAGAGAATAAATTATTTGGCAAGAGAATAATTATCATTTACATACAGTCCACTTGTAGCAGGGCTTACATAGGAATTTAAGAGAATAAATTATTTGGCAAGAGAATAATTATCATTTACATACAGTCCACTTGTAGCAGGGCTTACATAGGAATTTAAGAGAATAAATTCTGTGGCAAGAGAATAATTATCATTTACATACAGTCCACTTGTAGCAGGGCTTACATAGGAAGACAAGGGATCAATTCTGTGGCAAGAGATTAGTTCTCATTTACATACAGTCCACTTGTAACAGGGCTTACATAGGAAGACAAGAGAATAAATTCTTTGGCAAGAGATTAGTTCTCATTGACATACAGTCCACTTGTAGCAGGGCTTACATAGGAATTTAAGAGAATAAACTCTGTGGCAAGAGAATAATTATCATTTACATACAGTCTACTTGTGACAGGGCATACAGATTCTTTTCCATTCTTAAATAGGTAATGAAGTAAGGTTTGACACTAACTTTGTCAGTTTTCCTCACTTTTGCTACCAGGAAGGAAAGACACGCCCAGCCCTGTCCTGGGAGAGACGAATCCAGCATTCCTATGTGAAGAAAGGCAACTACACAGTGACAGTGGAAGCTATCAACTCCGTCAGTACCATCTTCAAACAGATCGTCGTACAGGTTTTCGGTGAGTCACATTTACTCTAAGATTTATCGGGACTGTTAGGATGTGTCATATTCTGGTGACTCGTTAGATATTTATATTAGGTAGCAAATATCATGTCCCGTTCTCTGTTTTTTCCATGGTGTTATAATATTCGCAGACCGACTTTTCTGCACAAAACTTTATTAAAATAATGTTTGACATAATATTCTACAATAATTGTGTGTTGCCAGATAGT
Source organism: Steromphala cineraria (assembly GCA_916613615.1). Taxonomy (NCBI): domain Eukaryota; kingdom Metazoa; phylum Mollusca; class Gastropoda; order Trochida; family Trochidae; genus Steromphala; species Steromphala cineraria. The sequence goes on along the minus strand of OU744731.1, from coordinate 17,700,236 downwards.
GGATCAATCATCCGACTTGGTTTCTCGCCAAATGCTGAGAAGTTCCAATTTGAGCACAGCATTTACAACAAGATAAGGTTCCTTCAGCTTTTGACAAAAACTTTTGTTAAGGTAAGTGATACCATGTTTTTATGTTTCCATATTAAGGGTCGGGAGACACTGGTTTTAGGTGAGTTCCTGATTGGTCCACGTCCACGTAAATGTATAGTCAGCATTGACGTTGGTGTTTCCGTTATCTGAGCATTACTCTAAAACCCCTTGACCAATCTTAACAAAATTTGTTATACACCCTCTTGATATCATGTTGAGATGCCTCTTGGAGGTGCCAACTTTCTTTTCATTATATTATTAGCTCATCTGGCCTGGCATGGCATGGTGTCCATCCGTCCGTAAATTTTTTGGAATTATACAAACTCTCTTTGACTACTGAGGATTATTAATTGTAGATTTTCTGACCTTGTGGCCCCTACTAAGGGGGGAACCACAATGGCCACACCCTAAAGCAAAATCAAATGTAAAACCTGATGAGCTACAGAGCCAATGACTCTATTTTGGGGGGTTTCCATGGCAACAGTTTGGACTTTGTCATTTTGAAAGGAAATAAAAATAATAATGCTTTATTGTCTTCAGTACATACATACATATTAGAAACTTGTTTTGTGCCGAAACAACCGGCAGCCACAGTGAAGCATCAGTTAATCCGCTGTTCTGCCTTTACAATGCTGAGTGTCAAGCAAAACAGCAACAACTACCATCTTTTAACGTTTTTTGGTATGACACGACCGGGAATCGAACCCCGGTCTTCCGGGTGACGAGCGGACACTCTACCACTGAGCTACGCATGTTAGTGTGCATGACAAACTGCAGAGATGTTGATTATCTATTTCCATACATATAACAGAAAAGAAAAAAATATAGTATATGTTATTTCATATAAAGAATATGGTCTTTATTTGAGTTTTAAAAACTATAAAGAATTTTCAAAAACAAAATTCAGCTGAAATGCTGCTTGGGGGTGAACTGTTTTTGCTAGTAAAAAGACATTCTAGTTAGCAGCCCCGTCTAAGGACGGGGCTGCTATCAGTTTTTGTGAAGTTTCCATCGCCGCCGCCACCGCCGCACTCGTACTACTAGCTATAACTTTTTTCCCCTAAGCTTTCCAGAACTCTTATTCATACCTTACTACTCATACCTCGGGGGAACGATTTTGACACGTTCACTTTCAAGGTCAAAGGTCAAGGTCACGAGCTATGTATTCACTCTAAGAATTCCTTGTAAACGCGATAACTTGAAAAGTTTTTGTGCTATGAAGCTCTAACTTGGTATATATAATCCTTGGAAAAGTAAAAAATGTTGAAAAGGTTTTGGCTACAATACGTCAAAGGTCAAGGTCACAGCAAGGTCATGACGTAAGCATGTTTTAGCGAAAATGCTTTAATTTAACTATGAACACTTTTAATCAATACATGATTGTTATACTCAATAAAAAGTGTTCAATGATTGTCTGACCTTGAAGGTCAAAGGTCAAGGTCATGAGATATGAGTTATTACAAAATGCACTAAATTGGGGTATAACTTTATCCCATTTAGCTTTTCAGAACTCATGAACATGTCTAAATGTTAATACTTCCAGGGAATCATTATGACAAGTTCACTTTCAAGTTCAAAGGTCAAGGTCACGAGTTATAAAATCACCACAAAATTCTTTGTAAACACGGTAACTTGAAAAGTTTTTGTGCTATGAAGCTCTAACTTGGTATATATCATCCTTGGAAAAGTAAAAATTTTTGAAAAGGTTTCGGCTACAATCTGTCAAAGGTCAAGGTCACAGCAAGGTCATGACTTAAGCATGGTTTAGCGAAAATGCTTAATTTTAACTATGATCACTTTTAATCAATACATGATTGTTATACTCAATAAAAAGTGTTCAATTATTGTGTGACCTTGAAGGTCAAAGGTCAAGGTCATGAGATATGAGTTATTGCAATTCCTTGTAAACACAATAACTTGAAAAGTTTTTGTGCTATGAAGTTTAGATATTGTATATATTATCTCTTGAGAAGTACAACATTTTCAAAAAGTTTTGGGTACTAACTGTCGAAGGTCAAGGGCAACATATAAGGAGAAAATGGATTAATTTAATTTTTAAACCTTTATTTCATTACAATAATGTTATACTCAATGAAATGTGTTCATTGATTGTGTGACCTTGAGTGTCAAAGGTCAAGGTCACGAGAAAATTCCCAATTTGGTGAGGCCTGTAAAAGGCGGAACAGGGTAAGGCGAAACCCAAAGTTCCGGGGCTGCTCTGCTTTTGCGATATCCCGCAAACGCTAATCAAGTTTTATCTTTATTTATGGTATGCAAATTTTGCACAAACTTCAAAGTAGACGTTTAGTAGTATCATTTTTAAAATGATACAACTTTTTAACAAAGGAGTGTCTGAAAGTGATCAAAGGCACACCCTCGTTATAAATACAGAAGCAGATATAGGTATTGAATCGGGGATTAGTTAAACTACAAGACTATAAATATGTTGAGAACAGCAGGATTTTCCGGATAACAGCTCTTTTGTGTGATAATAAGTTTAAAAAATCATGCTTTATAAACCAGGTTACCCACTTAAATGAGTAAGGATAAATTTAGAAACGTCTGAATTTTCATTTCAGAAATTGTCATGAAAGAAATTGTGCTTTTTTGTTCTGTTTTTTATGTAAACATATTCATTCAAAGGATTGGGTACAAATAATCCAATTTAGTGAACCCCTCTCCTATCCCTCTCACTTGTGATGTGATCTAGAAAATCTTGCTGTTCTCATTGTACCAGTACCACTTCAAGTTGTCCTTCAAAGATTTTGTCATCAAATGTTGTTCTTCCGCAGGTGTATGGACTGAGCAACAGACGACTTGACATACATCTCCACTCCAGTAAACCAGTGCTGGTGGACGTTCTCCTGCTGGCTAGTGCAAACAAGGATGATATCGCTGTTGATGAGGTCAGTCTTTATACTTGGTTGCTTCTGCGTAGTATGTTTTGAAAAACTCTTATTTATAACCCTCTAGCAGCATTGTAGGGTGATCACATTGGAAAAGAACCATCTGAGACAATACCTAACTGTGGTGTGGTGGTTTTCCCGCCTCAGTGACTCTTAGAGCTATGCCAGCTAGAGTTTATATAGCTCCTGTTTGAGAAAGGTTGTCAGGTAGAAACCACAAAAATCTCAATGATAACCTGCTGACTTTTTTTCCCCCACATCCATTCAAATCCTTTTCTCCCTGATGTTTCCAATCTTTTTAAAGGGATTGTTGAAGGCCTAAAGAATCACAAATCATTGACTCTAAGAACATAGCATCCAACCAATAGTAAATCGTCCTCAAATCCCACCAGTGTCTTGCTTCAGTGAAGTTCACCACCATAGACGTGGCTTTTCTGATTTTGATTATCTATATGAACTGAGATTTTGAAGGATGATTCAATGCCTGAGTCACTGGGACACTTGTGATGTCACCTTCGACAAAAGACTTTATTCAAGCTGTGCTTTTGTTGACCCAGTAGCACATATGAGTATCTGTTGAAGGCTTAGTTAGGGGTGAACTTTAAGCAATGTAATACACTTCTTGGGTTAGACCAGGGTAATGAAGTATGCATCCCTTGTAGATATGTGCTGGAAATTATTACAATTATTAATGAGTTATTAATCAGATGATGGATATTGGTGTATATGTTTTTACTGTACTTATGTATATGCCAATATCCATCATGTGCTCATCTGCTTGAAAACGACACAAGAAACTGTATCGAAACGTCGCACATCATGAATAAGGAAGTTGCCATCAATATATGTTTCTTTATTACCATACAGCTTTAAAACATTTGCAGACCTTCACGGATACTAGCTATCAAAAGAGCCTTAGAGGCATTAAACTCGCCTCAGCTCATCTCACGTTAATGCAAATATTCTGTTTTTGACAGAACAAAGTACAGCTTTTAGAATCTGCATAAATAAGCTATGTCAAAGGATATCCTGACAGACTACAGTTCAAAATATTTCTGTTTTGTTTTTTATAAGAATCATGATGAAAGTGTTCTATTTTGGACAGGTTGTGAAGCGAGTACAGAAAGCCTCACAAGATAAAACACTTGTGGTCAGGATGGACGGTATGCAAGACTTAAGTCACCTCATCTATGTCACATCCGCACAGGTAGTTACAGGTAAGTGTCTTGCTTTAACCCCTTACCTGTGGGATTATTCCACATTACTGCAGTATATATTACAATTGTGAAAGCCATGAAATATGAAACTTGTAAGAGTTTGGAATTTTTCAATTTGAGTCTTGCTTTAATCATTAACCTGTGGGTCCATTCCACATTACTGCAGAATATATTACAATTGTGAAAGCCTTGAAATATGAAATTAGGAGGAGTTTGGATATTATGAGTCTTGCTTTAATCATTAACCTGTGGGATCATTCCACATAACTGTAGTATATATTACAATTGTGAAAGCCTTGAAATATGACACTTGGAGAGTTTGGAATTTATCAATTTGGCAGGAATAGATAATGAATCAAGACATTGTAAAGTAATTTTGCTTTTCATTAACTCTCAATGTTTTTGTCTTGCTTTTAAATCTCTTGAGAGCCTGAATATAACAGAATTGTGTGATATATCTTCTTTTTAACAAAATTCAATCAATCGCAAGATGCACGTTTGTAAAAAGACGTGTTTCACAACAGATTTTAAGTTTGATCAATTGAAGTGAAGTTATCACTCATTATTTTCCTTACATGTTAAATAGTTGATTCATTGTAGAAAACATGTAAAGATCCCAAATCACACGCTGCATTTCTTTAAGCAGATGACCCCTCTGACACCAGTGGAGACAAGGGTCCCAACCTGCGAGCTGTCTACATCGCCATCCCCGTCCTTCTGTGTGCCGCCATTGTCACCATACTCGTCCTTGTCTACTACAGAAAGTAGGTCCCTGTTCTCTGTTTAATCCTTGTTATAGCCCTAGCTCTGTTCAAGTGTTCGTGTTCTCTGCATGAAACATACCTGTTCCTCTGCCCATTGTCAGTCTACTTGTTTAAGAACCTCAAAGTGAAAAGATTTGTGTGAATATTCTGATAGGTCGATGCATTATCAAATGGCAGGTATTACGTTTTTAGTCTTTTTGGCCTGTAAGGTATGATTGACTTATGGCATGGCATGGCATAGCATGGCGTATGCTGTTAGTCTATCCATCCATCCGTCAAATAAACAAAACCAAAGGGCCTAGAAAACTGAAACTTTGTGTAAAAGACTTAGCTGATGGGGATGATGAATTAAAGGTGGTTTTGCCCTAAAAAAATATTTTCATTTTATTCTCAAGGAGCCAAAGGCCAAGAGAGCTGAAACCTTTTGTACAAACTTGTTTGCTGATGGGGAACTATGATTATTAGATGTGATGACCCTGTGGTCCCATAATAAGGGCCCAAGGACCCACACCCTCAAAAGCTATTTTGTCTTTTTCTCCAGAGAGAGAGTAGCTAAAATGTCTTAGATTCATATAATTTTTCCATCGTAGAAATGTTGCCTTTTAACAAACTCCCCATTTCAAACTAACAAAATTTCAAAAAGTCATTTGCACTTTCCTAAAGTTTTTTTTACTCCCAAACTAGTCAATTTTGGGCATAATAGTAGTGATTAATGAGCTATTATCAAAAATATCTTGCTATTCTTGTGAATACATTTATTTGCAGGTGGTGGGTTCAAGTTTCAAGGACTAAAGACTCTACCTCAGAGCAGTTAACATGGCTTGCCTATTAGAACAAAACTTTTTGTGAACAACAGACAATGCAAATGCAAAAAGAACACTTATAGTTTATTCATGATCTGAACACATTAATGTGGCATAATATTTATTTAGGGGTGACAGAAGAAAACATTAAAATATGCTTTACAAACCAAGTTTGTTGATTTTTCCAAATGAATCATTGATATTAAATGGATATGAACAATGTTGTTTTTATCATGTGAATGTAATTTTGTTGTCTTCTCGATTTGGAAGGCTTTTTAGGCAATCTTTTAGGCTCTAGTGATTGGACTATAGTGTCTCTGTGTCTTGGTAGCAGTTGAAGATCTATGATCCCCAAAAATAGAGGTTACAAAGGATCAATTGGTTCCGGCATCCTTACTTTCAAAATGATGAAATCATGACACAATTCTATGAATAAACTCTTCACTTGCTTGACTAGAAAGATAATGTCATTCTCATGTGCTCCTCACAAGGCAAGATAATTAGCAGCCCCGTCTAAGGACGGGGCTGCTATCAGTTTTTGTGAAGTTTCCATCGCCGCCGCCGCCGCCGCAACACTCGTACTACTAGCTATAACTTGTTTCCACTAAGCTTTCCAGAACTCTTATTCATACCTTACTACTCATACCTCGGGGGAACGATTTTGACACGTTCACTTTCAAGGTCAAAGGTCAAGGTCACGAGATATGTATTCACTCTAAGAATTCCTTGTAAACGCGATAACTTGAAAAGTTTTTGTGCTATGAAGCTCTAACTTGGTATATATCATTCTTGGAAAAGTAAAAAATTTGTTGGTTACAATCTGTCAAAGGTCAAGGTCACAGCAAGGTCATGACGTAAGCATGTTTAAGCGAAAATGCTTTATTTTAACTATGAACACTTTTAATCAATACATGATTGTTATACTCAATAAAAAGTGTTCAATGATTGTGTGACCTTGAAGGTCAAAGGTCAAGGTCATGAGATATGAGTTATTGCAATTCCTTGTAAACACAATAACTTGAAAAGTTTTTGTGCTATGGAGTTTAGATTTTGTATATATTATCTCTTGAGAAGTACAAAAATTTTTAAAAGTTTTGGGTACGAACTGTCAAAGGTCAAGGTCACAGCAAGGTCAACATATATGGAGAAAATGGATTAATTTAATTTTAACACTTTATTTCATTACAATAATGTTATACTCAATGAAATGTGTTCGTTGATTGTGTGACCTTGAGTGTCAAAGGTCAAGGTCACGAGAAAATTCCCAATTTGGTGAGGCCTGTAAAAGGCAGAACAGGGTAAGGCGAAACCCAAAGTTCCGGGGCTGCTCTGCTTTTGCGGTATCCCGCAAACGCTAATCTAGTTAACAAGGGTGGCTTTCATTCTTAGTTTGTTTTCTTTTTTGGTGAGCATATATCATTTCTTTTATTCCTATGTTGACTTAAGAATTGTTTTGCCTAAGTTTTGAGTATAAGTGATTAGAGCATCATTTAAACCAGATGAAGTAGAATCTCTTTTTTGGAACTGCACATTCTGAGGTAAGCCCAGCTGTATAACTTCACCACCTCAAAACCTCATGAACCCAACCCCTTTCTTCACTCCCCATGGAACAAGTTCAACCCCTCACTGAGACACAAAACCTTGAAACTCAAATTTCCAACTCGTACCTCTTTCATTAATAACAATGCCCATGTCAAAACCCTTAATACCTTTTTCCTTGTCCACACTTTTCACCTATTTGTTAAAATAAAAAACAAAATCAGTTTTAGAAACATTTTTGGATCACTTCATATGCCTTTTTTTGGATAAATTTGTTCTTGGTTTACAGCATTTTGAGTTAATAATTTAACACTTTATTTTCCTCTTACTAACAAAAGGCTGAACACCATAATCTCATTTCTTTTGTATTGCAGGCAGTTTTGTCAATAATGTTCTCCAACATATATACCCCGGTATGAAAAAGTCTTGAAAACTTTGTGTTATCCAAAATAACCAAGTTAAAGCTTAATTAACCCAGTTAGGTTCTCCTCTACGGTTCTAACATTTTTTATTCTTTGCTTCGCAGGAAGTTCCGCGAGTCTCGCCGCTATTCAATCCTGCGTCAACGCTCTGACTCGGATGCCCTGCTGGGTGGTGATGACGAGGACGACCCACCACTGGATCTGAACCCAGAATTTGGTTCCAGTGAGCGAACCGACGATGACCAGCTGGACTTGGGTACAGGTGATTATCGCGATACTTAGGAACACACAGATTCTCAGGTACTTTTCAAAAATTTGTTGTCCAGTACTTGCTAACAGCTTCTAGGACTAGGACTTGGACCTAACATGGTATGTGGGTTATTATACTGTGATCTACCTATTGAGCAGCCTGGACACTTAGCTTAAGCCAGAAATCAGGATCATAAATGTATTTGATACTATAAATGTTGCTATATGTTTGGCTGCTGATTGAGGTTGATTACAATATGATATTCATATGATATATATAACAAACTAACATGACATTCCTTTGATATATGATATAAGTATATATATATATATGATATATTTAATAACAGACTAACAGGTTATACAGCCTTTCCTAAATTTCATGTCTCAGAGCAAAGAAAAAGCGCACTGAGTCCTCTGAGAGGAGAACTGCGCTATAAAAGAACTATACATTATTATCATTATTATTTATTTATGGGTAAATATGACATCATTCATGATTCTAATTATTCTAAATCCTTTCCACATATATTTTGTAGCATCATACCCACTCGTAAATCTGTACCAATCAGACACTTGATTATGTCGCAACCAAGCTCTAGATGGCCAGTTGGTTGGTTGCGGCCATCAGCAATTTGAATTGTATACAGATAATATTTTTCCCATCAACTTTTAGTCCTTTAAAGAAAATGTTGACCAGAGTGATGACTTCTTTAATCAGATGTTCATCTGAAACCAAATCTTTCAACTCTAAGTTATCATTGCTAACTCTTGCTGAATGCCTTGTTTGAAATTGAAAAAATATTGATGTCAATCCATCAAAACAACCTGCTTGTTTGTAGGTACTCACTTTGAAATCAAAATAACTTACACTTTAATCTTGGGTATTAATAAGCCATATACTAACAATTTTTATATATTTCTAATCTTCAACTCTAAAGGCCTGCTCAAGGCATTACTCTTGATTTATTGCTCTGAAAGAGTTTTTCAATTTCTGATATCGAGCATTGTTTCTGAAATAGGGTAGCCTTTAAAAGGGCAGTAGCACGTTTTTAGGGGGAATATAAGGTGATGTCAGAAAAATTATAATAAATGGTTCCAATCTAATGACAATGAATTAAAACTAAATAAATCAGTAATAAATCAAATACATAATGTAAAGTTAAGCCATGGGATTCCTTTTCTTACACAAAATGAATTAAAGGTGTTCACACAAAAATGGCTGCCAATGGTTTTTATGTGTATCTTTATAATTTGTTCTCTGACTATGGATGATCGGTTTGTGTAATGACATTTTTGACACTATCAAAGTAATACATTTAGCATTAACTAAAAATTATCAGTGAAAAGTTGAAAATATAAAATTCTCAAAAAACGTGCTACTGCCCCTTTAAGTAATGCCCCAAAACAATGATTTTTGAAGTCAATAACTATAGCATAATGACATCATTGGCAATTGCCATTGTCAAGGATTTTCATTCCTGTCCAGTTTAGATTCACTTAAACTACGTTTATTAAGAGAACATGTAGCTAAAAGAGTAAAAATTGACATGCTTAGGAAGAATAAAGTAGGTTAAATCATTATGTGTTTTAGAATGAAGTACACTTTTGCCCTGAACTGTCTAAACTTCAAACCTCACATCCTTTTGCCTAGTGCTTTAGCTGTGGTATGTAAGGGCAAAACTTTTGGATTATACAGCACATAATGGTTAGGGCTACTAAATTTCTTAGATAGGATGAAAAATTGACAAGCTAAAAGACCTCTTTGATTTGCTTTCTAGAACTTGGTATCTATAAAGAATGAATATTTTTATTGACAAGCAGTGTCTTTATTCTGACTATGCAATGTTTTTTGAGCTAAGGATTTTACATGACTGTCCATGACATATATAATGTTTACGACATGGTTGGCTAAATGTTAGTATTTCTCAAGCGGCAGCAAAAGATAAACTGATGTTTAGGTACAAGTGTCGTAAACATAGCATGTCATGGGCACGAATATGATATCCTGTTTATTACTGTTTTACCCGGGTACGAAAATTGAAGAAAATACTCAAAACTTACTTCTAAGCATAGACGAACTAGCCACCTCCGGCCCGTATAGATTGTGACGTCATAGGCGAACCATTAGGTTAAAGCATTGTTTATAACCTGACGTCACAATGAAAAATTGATATGTTACCCTAGGGCATCATATGAAAATTATGAACCTCGATATGACTTCCTTCGTAGGTGATAAATGTGAATATTTCCTTGTAGGCAGCCACCTGGTGATGGTGACAGGCCGAGGGGACGGGGCAGATAACTCTATCAACTGCTGAAGTGGAGAGATGAAGGACGTGACATTCCAAGACGATCTGTGATGTGAGAGGCTGTAGCTGTTCCTGGGGATTTATGTATACAATATAATGATAGATTGTTTCTCTTCGTACTAACTCTTTTTGGATCAGTGTTTGAAAGCTGCATGGCTCTGACCTATGCTGATAATTCTATACTCTAAGGCAGGGGCCAACATTCTTTTACCCTTTCATCCCTATGAAACCAGACACAAATATGTTTATGAAATTGTAGTGATGAAAGGGGTAAGACCTGCCTAGTGAAGTGATTATGGAAATTAACTGTCAAAAATTTATAATGCTGGTATATTTTTCAAATCATAAAACCCGGTGCCAGTAAAAAGTATTTTGAACACTGATTTGAATACTATTGTGAAGGATATTAATCATGATAAAAATTTATCTCTCTCAATGCTCATATGTATAAGACCGCGTACAATTTAATAGATTGAAAAGAATTAATCTCAATCTTGAGAAAATGTTTCTCATCTGCATATAATCAGATATTTACAGTAAGCACCCTATAGTCTTTGTATGATTTGAGTGAGTTGAGGAAGAGATAGTTAGGGCAGAGAATCATGAATGACAAGAACAAATAATATATTGCAGTCAATAACCAGGAAAGCTGTTTATTGAAACTTGATCTGTTGATGTATGTGAATATGAATGTGAGTGACAAGTCTAATTAAAGTCAACCCTATTCCAGAGAAAAAAGTTACACTTACTGGGACTCTTATATATACCTTGCAGTTTACTGTTGACAAGATCTAAAGAAATTGTATCCGTTTATAAGTGTAACTTATAAAACTTGTTGACGAATGGTTCATGCATTTGAAATGCATGTTTGCTATATTATTAAGTAACGATACAATACTGTCACCATTTTTGCCTGTGTTAGAAATCTGGCCTAGGTGTATTAAGATTGTGTGGAAGGGAACCACATGGGCGGATAAAGATTTTCCATTTCGGAGGGGTGTGCTTTACTTTGCATCAAAGAATGTGTATCTGTAAGAAAATTAGCTTGTTTACTGAAATGCAGTTTCCTGTCATGTTTACACATTAAATGTATAATTTATCATGTATGAGTAAAACAACTGTCAACATTTACTAAACTTTGAACTCTCATGGGAGGGGTTTGCACCCACCCTCTCCCCCTCTCCCTCCTGGATCTGCCAATGGACCAGTTAAAGGGATAGTCCATTTGGATTATTTGTTGTGGAAACAAAATTCAAGGAGACATTAGAGATTATGCCTATCTGCAAGATAAGAAAAAACATGTTGAAACATGAAAGTGAGGGTAACATTTTGTTGATTTGTATCTGACAACTTCTCAAAGAAGAGAGTTTCCACAAATAAATACTGTCCCTTTAATAACTACTGTATATTTAGATGTACAAGGTATTCAAGTAGAGGCAATATTTTAACTTTTATTCCTCAGAACAGGGTTGATTTTAAACAGAGTGTAAGACAGAATTTCGTAAACCTTGTAATATCTTTCAAAACTTTTCTACTTAACCTGTAACAACCAAGTTGTTAGATTGTGCACTACTATTTTTACAGATACATACCTTATCTTGCCACTTCTCTTATAGATGAACAATTATTTATAATGAATTCCACTTTGATGTATTGACAATATTGTTGATTCTCTCAGCAGTTAGAAACAATCATAAAATTCAAATTTCTGTGTGTCAGTTTGTTGTTGATATTTATCAATTACTTTCTTTCAGAATTGGAAAATATAATGAATTCTTTTGTTTATGCAAGTCTTTCATCATTCAGTTAGTGATTGCATTTCATGATTTTGAATTTCTTGATAATTAATGACCTGAAACAAAAATTGTCTTCGATAATTCATAATTGATAAAATTGTTTATTGCACTTACGTTGTCACTTCAAGTTGATTATCATTTCAAGAGAGGGCTTTACCAAAATATTTGCTTCCCTGAAAAAGGGTTGGTTTAAAAATAGATTATTTCTTTTCAAAATAATTCTTTCCTTGTGCTCTTACTTCATTTAATATTTTACTGTTTTCATTTTATCAAAGAAATATTATCAACTGTGCCATGATTTTGTTGTTTCTGTTTACTAATGAATATTATTTTTTATTGTTGTGCTTCAGTTTTGTCCTGTTATCAAAGCAAGAAGAACAAGTCACCCATCTATTAATATGCTTTATTATTGTATGTATAATTAATATGCTTTATTGTGTTGTGGTAGATAATCACATTTGCTTTCTACGATCTTGGTATGATTTCAATCAAAAAAGGTTTTGATCTTTAAGTCTTTTCCACAAGTTATATCTTTGTAAATGTATGGGGTTATGGAAAAATACTCAAATCCTATTTACATATATATTTGCTGTTTTAGTATTGCCTGTCAACTCATGAAGCAGGCATGTTATGGTTCTATTGGAAACTTGCACCTCCGTACAAACCATGTTCCTGCAGGAAATAGATCCAATCATCCTCGGTCATCCATGGCTGAACTTTCCAATGTTGTTAACTTATCATCCTTTGAACTCAGCAACAGAAATATCATGGTCAAGCGGAAATTTTATAGAATTCCTAAAATAAAAATCATGTCTCAAATTAGTTCGAAATTAATTTGAATAGTACATGTACACATTTATTTGAAACAATGTCATGTTTCACAATTTTTGACAGCGATTGTTGAGAATTTGGTATTAAAGGGGCAGTAGCAAGTTTTTGGAAAAATTTGTTTTCATTGATAATTGTACGTCAATGATAAAATGTATTATTTTGATAGGGTCAAGAATCTCATTGCACAAACCAATCGTCCAAAATCAGAGAACAAGATATAGAGATTTACTTAAAGTCCAATTGCAGTGAACACCTTTAATTTATTTCGTGTAAGAAAAGGGAATTGCATGGCTGAACTTTGTTATATATAATATATATATAATGTTTCGTTTAGCTTCATTTGGAACTATTTATTTGCATTTTCCTGACAACACCTTACATTTCCCCTAAAAACGTGCTACTGCCCCTTTAAGAGATTATTGATATGTATATGTTATTATTGTTCCTTTTACAGTACAAAATGTGTGTTATCTGAACCTCTCATATATATCAAAGTTGATCCCTCCATTATTCTCTTGTAATCGATCCTCCTTGCAAGGCCTAACTTAAAAATCTCAATCACTTACCTTGCTTCATTTCTACATACTCTTTGCGAGCTCTTCTGTGAACTGCACTTGGAGTCATTTGTCCAATCAAAAATCACTTTGAGTCAATTACCATTTGTCATTTGGTCACTAATGCAGCTAGGTCCCAGGAATAACAATATTCGGCACTGATACAGAAGGCCCTCTTGATAACAATTTGGGGCACTTAAAAACAATTTTCTTGATGCAGCTTGGTCCCCTTGCTAACATTTGGCCCCTTTGACAAAAATTTGGGCACTTCTACAGCAAGAAACCCCTTGATTAGAATTTTGGGCATTAATACAGAAAAGCCCCCCTTGATTAGAATTTGGGGCATTAATACAGAAAAGCCCCCCTTGATAACAATTTTGGGCATTTATACAGAAAGGCCCCCTTGATTTCCATGATGACCAGAAGTAAGGCTTGATTTAGAGTTATGGCTTGCAGGGAAGTTGATATTAGTTCTGTACATAGACACAGCTCATATGGATTGTTGTCCTCAGGTCTTGGTATGTGTTTTTTGTTCCACTGAACTTAATCAGATCTCTTGAGGATCCTTTTTGAAAAAGACTTTTATCAATTAACTGATTTGCTTTTCATGAGATCAGTTTATTTCCTCAAGAAAATTTGCTCCAGGGTATTTAATGTTGCATGTAACTGATCAAGAACAACTTAAAAGTTATTATTTTAAGTAAAATGATTTTCTTCTCTTGAAAGAACTAATCATCCAAGCCATGTCCATTGTATTTGTGAAGTGCAATATGTTCTGTTTAGTGTTTTACAGTCAGTCCCAGGTTTGTTGTTGGCCAGTTTTGTAGCTTTGTTCCTTATTTATTAATTAATGCAGTTGGTGCCCGTTCTTAAATATTATGTAAGAATCAACAGTTTATGGCATGAAAATCGACTACAGTAATACCTTAATTTCAAATATTTTTGGGCTTTTGAAAGAGCTTCCATCTCGTATGTTTTGTAACCATGTTAAGCTAGCTAGAAAATTGAAAGATCATTTTCTATTTTTCAATTTCTCAAGTTATTGTGCAAAAACAAACATTCAGAGTTAAGGAAGTTGTTAAAAACCACAATTTACAAGTACATGGGATTGTGATTATTAAAAAACAAAACCACTCTTTGAAAACTAATTCCTTGGTGACAATTTTCAATTTGTATGGTATTTGTATTTAAGCAGTGTAGACCAACATATCATGCAGTGTTATTTCTGGAAATCTCATGTTCATAACAATCTTTGTATTATGTATTCCATTATTGTTCATGCTGTTGCTTGTTTTGTGTTTTCAAAAGGGACAAAAATGTCAGCGTTATTTAAAGACAACGTTCTGTTCAGTTAGAGATTGAACATGGCCAGAAATTACAATTGACTTTATGTAAACAATCTTGATCTGAAATGCTTGCTGTCTAAAACTGTTAGCTGTCAGTGGCTTGTTAACTAAAAGCTCTGGTGATGGTTGTGTAACATTTGCTTAATTGTAGTCACTTCAGATTGATAACCATGTGGACCATCTTCCACTGTATATAACTGCAATTTTGTTCTGTAAATAAACAATAATCTTCATTGCTTGTTTTGTTCCTTGTTTCCAACAACGTGTTGAGTACATCAACTGTCATTAGCTTTACAGTCCTTGTCTGAACACCCATAAATTGTTAGTTCCAGCTAATGCTCGCAGGTTTCACTACAATGCATAACAAGTGTTGCCGACTTCCTCTCTGCAGTAAAACTAGCAGCTGTGATGTAAATGAAATACCCTTGAAAGCGGCATTTAAATCCCACTTAACATTAACTGTTAGTTTATGTTCAGACTCTTTTGTTTTCCAGAAATAATTTCATCTTACAAGTTTCTATACAAAAACTTGACAAAGAGTATATGCCATTATCAAACATTGGTGATTTTTTTCAGTGTCTTGACTAATCAAACTGTTTGCATTGGCCAAACAATATCTTCCAACCTGACGAGTCATGTCCGTATGTTCAAAATGCATGGTCTGAAGTAAAATCAATATGATCATGCTGCTTTCAACAAAGATAGTCATAGTCAAACATCTGCAAAGCAATCTTGAACCATTGGCTGCAAGGTATTTCAACAGAAACTGTTCACACTTTACAGTACCTGGACAAAGGCGAGTCAACGGAGAGGTTCCCACAGACATAATACTGTATGCTAGTTATCCGTTGAATAACAATGGATTAATTGACTGACACACAACTTTTCAAACACTCATTGACTGCCATATTGAATCTGGGGAGTTTGTTGTATATACGATGTTTATATAGCTGCAATTTCTCAATTATCATCCCATGACATCATGCAAATTACAGTAGAATATGGATATAACTAACTCCAAGGGACCAAAGAATTTAGTTCGCTATATCCGGTGTTTGCTATACGCATATGATTTTAATGATATATAGGGACGGGACTTAAAATTTGTTCACATCTAATTGTTGGCTATATCAGAGTTCACTAAATCTGAGTTCTACTGTTTGTATTTGTAGCCAAGATGATTTCTAATTTGATTAAAATTCAACTGCAATTTCATCAAAAATCAATGGAAATTATTCTTGCAACAGGTAGTAATTAACAAGTCAATAGGAATTTCGTGAGTGATGACTCGCTTTTGTCACGAGTCCTGTATATCCAATGTCTGTGCTACAATCCTCAGTGTGAAGCATACAGTCATTCATTCTACCTTACAACTACATACTAATATTGTTGCTTTCTGATCAATCTGAAATTTTATTCTTTAAACTGGAAAGGAGCAATGCGCATGTTACTTCCCAAACAAGTAATTAACTTACACCATTCTCCATCAGTTAATCAGAAAAACTATCAATAAACCCTTAATTTGTGGTTTAGTAGTGCTCTTTGGCTTAATAATGCAGTCTTCATCTTGAAGATCTCATTTGACTTTTCTATTGAACAATAGGCTAAAGAGCAAACACAGTATTTCACTTACACCACGAATGCTAGTTTTACAGATGGGAGAAAACCCAAAACGCTAATGTAGTTATGGATTGCAGAGAAACCTGTAAGCATCGGCTGAATCTAACAACCATTGGAAGTACTGCTCTGAAATTCAGTGTATCATTGCACCCAAACAATACTGCGTGTAGAATAGGCCGAGAAAAGAATTGGATCAAAGCAAATAACACTGGAAGTGTGCTTCAAGAAGACCCATGACTGCAAGTGTATTGACAATAAAATAATCAACAAGTTTTCACCAATCAAGCATTTATTTATATTAGGATTCCATGATAGTTTCCTCTGTATGTTTGCCTTTGTCGGCCATTGCCTGTTGGCGGGATCGAGCCTTACGTTCCAGAATACGTTTCCTGTCCTTGTCCATCTTTAGCTTAACAACCACCACCTGCAACAGAACACACAAGCTTCAGTTTTCAATTATACATGACTTGTTCAATATAACATCATTTCAAAGAATCCGGTTGGAATTAAATTGTAATAGTGAGCTAACACTTGATCCCTTATTTTTGGGCTTCTTATCAGTGTCGTATGATCGGTAAAGGGATTCACCTTGTGAACAGGTGTATCTCCAGCTATCAAACTATATTATCTCCCCTTATTTGATAGCAGCTTGTCAACTGAGATAAGCAACAAGAATACAAATAAGGGATAAAACCATATACAAAACATTCAAAAAATGAAGGTTAATTCAATAAAACTTTATAGTATCACTGTAGTATGATCGGTAAAGGGATTCACCCTGTAACAGGTGTATCTCCAGCTATCAAACTATTTTATCTCCCCTTATTTGATAGCAGCTTGTCAAATGAGATAAGCAACAAATACACATTTAAGGGATATATAATATAAACGGTTTACATTTTCACAGATGAAAGTAAAAAGTAATTAAATTTTTCAGTTTAATTGTAGAATGATCGGTAAAGGGATTCACCCTGTAACAGATGTATCTCCAGCTATCAAACTATTTTCTTTTCCCTTAATTTTAGGCAAATAATCAAGAAATGATTGTCACCAGTTCGAAAGAAAGGGTTTAAAAGGGATACAAACCATGTATCAACATTTCAAGAGTAAATCACAGATGAAAGATAATTCAATAACATTTTCAAATATTATTGTAGTATGATCGGTAAAGGGATTCACCCTGTAACAGATGTATCTCCAGCTATCAAACTTTTTTCTTTTCCCTTAATTTTAGGCAAATAATCAAGAAATGATTGTCACCAGTTCGAAAGAAAGGGTTTAAAAGGGATACAAACCATGTATCAACATTTCAAGAGTAAATCACAGATGAAAGATAATTCAATAACATTTTCAAATATTATTGTAGTATGATCGGTAAAGGGATTCACCCTGTAACAGATGTATCTCCAGCTATCAAACTATTTTCTTTTCCCCTTTATTTTAGGCAAATAATCAAGAAATGATTGTCACCAGTTTGAAAAACAAGGGTTTACAAGGTAAACAAACAGTATATTAACATTTCAAGAGTAAATCACAGATGAAATTTGTAGTTTGATCGGTAAAGGGATTCACCCTGTAACAGATGTATCTCCAGCTACCAAACTATTTTCTTTTCCCTTTATTTTAGGCAAATTATCAAGGTATGATAATCACCAGTTCGAAAAAAAGGGTTGAAACTATGGATGTTCTATATCAAGTCCCTTAGAACTTCAATGCTTGTCTTTAAGTTCATTGTGACTGTTATGTCCTCTATTTCTATTGTTTTCTATCTTAATTACCAGGTGCCCTCTCAATCGAATCATGCATCCTTGTAGAAAAAGAAATCATTGCTTAAATGGGGGACCAAGAATATATCATAATGAACTAACAGGACATAATACACTAATGCAATGTTCCACTCATGATGTTTTGGACGCTTAGCTAGATCACACGTCGATAACTGTTTATCAAAATACAAGTGTTAAAATTGTCTTTACTTTCCAAATTTAAGGGCGACAAACATCATATGGAGTGAATACCAAAATTACCAGACTGAATGCTAATTGACAGTGTAGTTTAGCTGGTAAAGTGAACAGTCTAGAGAAACAGTTCTCTGCTACCAAACTGGTTTATCTCCCCTGGTTCATGTGCTACAGAGTACAAGCTTGTTATCAAACAAACATGCAACTGTTTATAGGGATGATACTATCTTTTGGCATAAAGTGAAATATCATAAGTTCTACATCTATTGACAAAAGAACAATTGTATCTCTGTAGATCTTACATTCCCAAAATATCAGCTCAACTTAGGACATGGTGTAAGACCTTTTTTTAAGTTTCACCAATCTAAAGTTTTCAATGAAAATAAATAAATAATTTATCTCCTCAGACTTTTAAAGAAACACTTGGAAAATTATCAAATATTCATCAAAGATGTCATTATTATAACCTTTACTTCTAGAAACGTACAATAATCTTGACAGTTTGAAAGATTTCTAAAACTCTGATGACCTTCACAATTTCTTTGATCTGAGAAAAGCATATTATTCAGAATTTACCATGTAGTTTAGCTGGTAAAGTGAACAGTCTAGAGAAACAGTTCTCTGCTACCAAACTGGTTAATCTCCCCTGGTTCATGTGCTACAGAGTACAAGCTTGTTACATAACAAACATGCATCTGTTTATAGGGTTGTTGGTATCAAAAAAGTTCTGGGAGAGTCATATTTGGGTATGTTTTTTTAAATAAAATCCAAGTGAAATTCCTTGCTTATGAGTGAATTATTGTTTTACGCCACTTGGGAAATATTTCTTATTTGTTCTAGATTAAACAACTTTATTAATAATACAATGTATCACTGTCCTCTTGAATTTTGTTTCCAAAATAAATATAAAAGGACTGTCCCTTGAAACATCCTGATATGGGCATTACATTCAGCTTTGGTTTTCAATTCAAACGAAGAATTCATACTTGGTCAACTGAATGCCAAGAAATGCCTATATATACATATCAACATACTTTCATAATTTCAATCCTCAATCAATGGCTGCCCTAGCAAGTGTAGATAACTTGCACAATTCCCCATTGCTATTTTGAAACTGTTTCTAGTAACGAATCTTTAACAAACTGTGTATCTTATATTTTTATTCCTGATTTTCGTTACTATTGTGAAACTTATTAATGTAGAATGATCGGTAAAGGGATTCATCTTGTGAACAGATGTATCTCCAGCTATCAAACAATTTTCTCTTCCCTTTCATGAATGCAGCTTATCATAAGATATGCAAACCTATCATTTAAGGGATATCAAAAATAAACCGAATTACTTATTTTTACTCTATTAATTAGTATTTTTATGGTCAGTGCATGAATCCAGGTTGTGAAGACTTATTTGCAATTACGCAGCAACAAAACTGTCTTAGCTTCGCTTTAGCTTAAGATGTCCCATAAACAAAAATTACAAATTCTACAGGACATTAAAGTTAAGTCTATTTTGAACCCAAAAAATTTCTTAACCAAACGCTTGCAAGTACAGCATTTCACATACACAACAATTTCCAATAGAAAATCTTTAAAGAATAAGCTTTTAAATGCAAACAAATGACTGTAAGGACATTAGATTAACTGATCCGTCCTATTTCTTTAAGGCTTAATTTTTTGTTAAGGGAATCACTCTAAAATTTCAAAACATACATATTTACATATCAATTAAAGCAATAATTGTTTTTATTTCTTGTAGTATGGTCGGTAAAGGGATTCACCCTGTAAACAGGTGTATCTCCAGCTACCAAACTTTTTTTTCTCTTCCCTTTCATTAAAAGCAGCTTATCAATGATGACAAAATGCTTCCAAGCAATTCCAGGGACAAGTTCAATGAGAGTAAAACTATACCTTCATAATAAATTAGGCGATTAACTTATTGTGTTTCATATTTTTAGTGATTTCAACATAGATTCGATACCAGTTTTTTTGTCATTTGGAGGCGATTACAAACAGACATACACGTGCGGTCTCAATATATATTCTTCACAGTGCTTACATGCATATCTACAATTCTATGTTCATTAGAAATTCCTCTAGCTGTTACCTTTGAGGGGTGGATGCCGACATGGACCGTGGCTCCGTTGGCCTTCTCCCTCTGTATCCTCTCAATGTAGATGACGTACTTCTTCCTGTAGACCTGCACCACCTTGCCAACCTGCTGGCCTTTGTAGTGTCCACGGACAACCTGAACAGGGGGAAAAGGTCAACACATTTTGTATACTTTAAAATAGAAGTTACCAGCTGGGACCAAAAATAGTCAGGTTTTGGATTTGCAGACACATACAACAAAATACAGGATCTGTTATTCTTCTGATACCTACAGTCTACTACCTGATTGTAGGATAATATTTTTGTGTGTAGTGCAGCCACAAACATCATACATTGTTTTGACAAGATTGAAAATGTCTCAACTTATTTGTATGATAATATATTCATATCTCCAGAAATTTACATGTATACCAAACTGAGCAAGGTATTACTTTCACAAGTAAAAACAAGAAAATATTAATTCATCTTTACATATTAATTAGTTTATCAGCTAAGGACACATACCTGAACTTCGTCATCCTTTCTGATGGGCATACTGCGCACATTGTATTTTTGTCTCAGTTCCTTTGAGAGAGGGGTGCTCATGATCTTCCTTCTGACATGAGAGGGGGCGTTGAAATGCCTCTTTCGGTTCTTCCTCCGCGAGGAGGTCACCATTTTGTTGAACTTCATCTTGAAGTCTTGAGCAAGCTGAAAGATTATATCAAATTCAATGATTTTTAAAATTTAAATTTTTCATGCAATTGCACATGATTTTGGGCAAGTAATATGGATTAGTGTACTTATTTTGAAAGAAAATTGCTTACCATCAAGAGTTAAATGCTCTGAAGATATACATTTTTCATTTTAAAGAATAAATCTTCAAATTCTGCTAATGGCTGAAATATTGCCAAAGTGTCATTGGCTCTTAAAAAAACAATTCAATGTAGTTTGATCGGTAAAGGGATACACCTTGTAAACAGATGCATCTCCAGCTACCAAACTTAGTTTTTCTTCCCTTTCATGAGAGCAGTTTGTCAAATTTGTCAAGTAGCATTGACTCATTTCAGGGAATATTCCATACAAAGTATTGAAATTGTGATTTTCTAAAAAGGCAAATAAACCATTCTGATTCAGGTTGATAAATCATGATTACAGCCGTGCTGGGTAAAGATACGCATTTACATAAAAGATAACGTAATAATTGCACATTTAGTGTTAGCTTGTAATGTTTTGTTGTCTTTACATCTTTTTGAAATTCAAAAGATATTGAAAGATTTTAGATTGCTTTAAATGAGTAAGATGTTGAACAGCGGCACAAAACAATGACATGCTTGTACAAATTGACATTCTCCCATTTCAAATGTGAATGGAGACATAATCATTGATCCTACAATCAATATGTCATTCCTTGAACTTCTGAAAACAGTTTCACAATCTATAAATATTATGAAATTGAAAATGTTAGATGTATTCAAAACCTGCCTGCCTTCTCAAAATTGGGAGGAATCGATAAAAAAACTTGTCTTTCACAAACGAAATTCCACAATATTATTCTGCTTAACTTTTAAATGGACATAGGTTTTTCTCACATCTTATAAATAGTTTCCAAGACACGACAGATCATTTATCTCCTAATTAGGTGTGTATGTCTACCCGTTAGCACTGTACCACCCTCGACCAACATGCATGTGTCCTTTCTGTAATTCACATTTGCAAATTATTTTCATGTCTGATCAATTGGACCAGGCTCTTTGGAACGAAATGCGTTTATAGGATTTGACAATTAAGTTATGCAGTTAATTACTGTTTAGAATAATAAGATGAGCATTTACTTCATTTCAATATGCAGAAACGGTGTCCGGTGTGTACATGTTTACATCTCATAGAAATTTACATTGGGAGACACGTTTCAAAACAAGGGTTTAAATCAATATCCAAAAGGGGATATTGTTTAAATGGTGATGCATGTGATCAGATCAAAGTCTTTGATAATATATATTTTCACTTATAACACATATTATGGCTTGATTACGACGATTGACGTGGATTTTGTTTCGGCTATCGCATGCTAACCTCACGTTATGGCCGCTCGGGGGTAAGAGGACATCCGGGGCACTAAATAGTCACGATGTTCCTTTGAAAATTTGAAATATCATTAATGTGTAATGTTTTTGTCATTACAAAAAGAGTTCTTCTTATAACATTAATTGTATTATCGAAAAATAAAATCTAAAGCCAAGTAAAACTTTCTGTGTAAATATAAATTTTACTGTTTAAAATATTACACGAGGCTATTGCGTCCAAGGGAAGTAACTCTCAGGATTCAACGAAACTTATTGCCATCAACATGCCTTCAAATTTGTGGATCGTGTCAGTGTAAGTGTCAGATGATCTAACAATTAGAGCTCCAGATAAGCTTGTGTACATCATAGGCGTAAGAAGTAGGGGTTCTGGTCATATTCCGGTTTGTTGCTTTTTTGCACTAAAAAAAGGCATTGATGATACTGATTGTGGTTATGATTGTAAACAACTGTGAATTTGTGTAATGCATTGATGAGAAATTTCTCTTAATCATTTGTTGCCACATTATATAAGAGAAAATTTATGAAAACTCATTATATTTAACATGACGTAATTGAGAGCGTGCCGGGAAGTGACGTAACAATCGACACGCGAGTTTATGAATTGACCAATCAGCGACGAGGAACGGTTAAAGGATTTCCCCTCGATTGCAGGCAAAGGTAATGATGTTTTGAAGTGATTTTAAAATTCGTGTTTAAAACTATCGTCTTTCAGACGAAGTTTTAAATTAAACTTTTGCTTGCCGATACGAATATGACCTCTATTTTCGCCTAAAATGTCTCCTTACGGAAATCACGGAAATTAAGGAATGTCTCTTATATATATAGCGCCTTCGGCGCTACACGTGCCGTAGGCACATGAACTGCCGAAGGCAGTAAGCACGCGCCTTCGGCGTGCCGTAGGCACATGAACTGCCGAAGGCAGTAAGCACGCGCCTTCGGCGCGTGCTTTTACACACTTCCGGTTTATTTGGTGAGGGATTCTAAAGGTGCTCCAAATTTAAAAAATCATGACTTTGCAACTATAGTGTCATGTGTTTTCATGCAGTCACTTTCTTGAACCTGTGTTACTGATTCAACGTAATAATATTGCTGCTAATGTATCCTTTAATTCCTCATGAAACAAAGTGAATACGTTGAATTTATTATTTTAATACCGCTAGTAAATAGGCAGTTATTAGACCAGCTAGGCACCTATCTTATTTACAAAACCCTTTTGGGGCGCTTACTGGAACAGGGCGCTTATTACCCCGGTAGGTCGAATATGTTATTTAGAATATACAGGACAGTTTTTCAATGTTTATGTTCCACAATGACACAGAAAGTTGACAGATATGTGAAAGATATGGTTTACCTATAGTAATCACGGAAATAGAAATAAAATGCTTTTTGTCGATTATTTCTTTATTTGGAACTAACTGGATATTTGTTTCCTAAATATTCATTCACAATAGTTTTTCCCAACTTTCGTTTCAGACATTTTTTGTATAATCCCCCGAAATATATGAATTTACAGGAGAGAAAAACGTGTCATTTTCACGCCTCAAAATTATTTCGAAGTCGTAATGTATGTTTCTGATACAAGCTATAGTATGTAAATGATCTGTAATTTCAGTACCGTTCGTTAATATACATTGTTTGATGTTTAATAATTTTATATCTTATGTCCTCTACTAGTCATAATTTCTTATTAGATTTAAAATTTCATAAAAGAATTGAAAAAAAACGTGGTTTCCTTAAGTTTACAGACATACCGTAAACAAACTACTATTCTTACGAGTTCATTCATAACTTTAGTTGTCAATTGCAGAGTTGCTGTGGCAACTCATGTGCAAGTTCAAGTGAAAAGAGCTTTTCAGGTTTGTTGTCACACACATTGCTGAGAGTGACGTAAGCTATAGCAGGTTTGAAATGTATTGAAAATATGCAAATTTTGGGCAGTTTTACCTGAACAAAGGCAATTTAAAAAATTAAGGACTTAGTTATTTGAACATCTGTAAGAATTACTTACATTAGTGGAATAGTAAAAAAATAAACGCCAAAAATTATTTTATAATTATTTCCGTGAGTACTTTAACTATTTCTCCAACAGGAATATCAGTTCTGATAGTCTCAGGTGCTTTGATAAATGCTCCTCGTAGAGTTTGTCCATATTTTATTGAAATATATTGTGCACAATAATAAAAAATAATTCAAAACCACTGAGATAACTTTTAATTATCTGAAAATAAATTTGATAAAAAATAACATTAAAAACAATGAATATGTGGTTTTCATAAAATGGCAAGTGACAATAAATATTATCACATCAAGATATGAATAATATGAATATGAATATATGCAGCATTCTCCCAAGATATCACATGATGTAAATAATTACAAGAAAATTAGCTGGTAAGCTATGAGTGCAAGGTTTGAAAATAAAAGACTTTCTTTCCCATAGTATAGTAAATTTGCTTAAAAATTTGATGTTTTTTATGTTTTTTTGCCATTGTATATTTTCTTATATACATATATAAAATGACTTCCTAGATGTACCTGAAAATAACCCATAAGGTACTTTCAAATCTGTTTTGGATTTGTTCACAGAAGAGAGTCAAAATGACTGTCCTAAAACACATGATGACTGCATGAATACAGATGACTTGACGATACCTGTAGGTGAAATTTTAAAATCAGGAGGGGGAGATATTCTTAGATTTTCACTGGTGCTGCTAACTTCTCTCTACTGATGTTCTTTACAGCTGCCTATGAACCACCGATTGCTGCTTTATGCTGGTTGTACAGTGCTTCTGAGCATAGGTGTGTACTTTGCGATTCCCTGGCTTGGAAAAGAACCAGAAAGTAAGATATGCCATGACGATATTCTGTCAAACAATCAACTGTGCCGTCCTCTTTGTCGTCATGGATACTTCAGTTTGTCTGGAATGGACAGTTGTCATCCCTGGCTTGGATGTGGAGACATGGCTGACATCATCTTAGGAGAAATAATTGGTCAAGGGGCTGTCAAAATGGTAGGTATTCTTTGTTTTTGTTAAATTTGCACGAGTCTTCACAACTGGCTCTTATACACCTTGCATTGTGAACTGCTGACAAACCAAAACATTTCATGAAAGAATATTGTCGACCTTTTCAGAGAGAGGGTAAAGAGGATACATGCCGAAGCAAACTAGCTAATGCACAAACTTACTCAATTATAATTGTGCCATATTTTATGTTTGAGGGAAGACCCTTTAACTATTGTTAGAAACTTAAAGGAGATCATATTTGACTGTCAAGTTCAGAAACAGAGGGCGTAAAGGCTGGAATTCAATTTCATGTCATGAGGCAAGACTTCAATAAGCCATTGATTGAGACCAGTGTAAGATATACCTTGTTGGGAAGTTGTTTCATATTGGTGTCTTTTTGGAAGCATCAATATTTGAAGAGAAAATATTTTGTCCATTTTCACCTCATCTGGCCTAAAACGCCTGATGGCATCTGTCCGTAAATCGTTCTGAAAACCTTTTGGTTTGTCGACTTCTCAATAAGCTAAAGGAACACCCCCTTATAAGAATCACTATAGATGATCACAAAGTTTTTGTGACAAAGATCACGCCCTAAAAACCTAAATTTATCTTCTCAGGAAGATAAAGGCCTAGAAGTCTGAAATTTTTTGTGCAGACTCCTAAGCTTATGGGAATCATGATTTATAAACTTGGTTACCCTGTAACCTCTAATAAGGCCACAGAACCACATCCCAAAATTATATTCAATTTCTTTACCAGAAGCAATATGCCTAGAAAGCTGAACCTTATGTAGAGACTCCTTATAGTTGATAGGATAAGGATTATAAGTTATAGTTTTATTTATCTGTTATTCATGAGGTGACCCTTTGACCATTTGTTACTGTATATTTAATTTGTCCTTTTAGTTGATAAATCAGTACACTCAACCCTTTTGAAGCACATGGAATTTGAAATGGAAAAGTATTTTAACATGTATGGATAAAATCAATATTTTTAGGTATACGGATAACAATAGAACTTTACTATACACCCTCTACAATAGACTTAAGGCCCATTCTCACGGTGCGACCTGTAGTAACTACTTGTAGTATCGATCCGAGATGCAACGTGAGACTACCCGAGTCGTACCAACTTTGACAAGCTCACAACCAGTTGAAAGCGAGTTGCGAGGAATAGAAACTTCCCTATTTCTTGCGATGGGTTGTATGAAATTGACCAATCAGAGATGTCGAATTAGTATCCCAAGAGTTCCGTCCCTTTGTAAACATGGAAAAGAAAAGCCAAGAACCGCTAACAAAAACAGAAACAGAAAAATTTGTTAATTATTACTTATCACAAGAGTCATTATGGAACATTTCACATAAGAGCTACTCCAAGCGTGATATTCGCCAGGCGGCAATGGCAATGATCGCCCAACAGATGCAGGAGAGCTGCGGCCGAGTCATGACAGGTGAGTGATTTCTTGCACGTAGATTTCTAGCAGACGATGTTTTTTTGTGACTGATAGGGAATCGTGTTTACCCGTTTATATAGCGGATACTAGTCGGAGACACGAAACTATTGATAAATGAAATGTAATTGATAATTGACAATTGCTCTACAGTTTTCATTATTGAATCGTTGGTTTAAAATTCGTAAATTATTGGTAAAAACAAACAAACAAGTTTACGAGGGGAACTCCGACTTGCATGATATAGAAATGAAATGAAATGTTGAACTGTTCCCCGATTAAACACAATCTATCATATTTTAAGGAATATAAAAAATACAAACTAGTACCTTTGTGACGAATAAAAACTCTATTTGAATAATAATTATATTTCTCAAAATCTATTTCTGTAATCTGTATTAAAAAATGTTGGGTCCTATATTACCTATCCCTTCCCTATTTGCTGTGATTAGAGTGTTATGATCGGTTGTAATAATTTCACTCACAAAGTCACCTGTTTTATAAACATGTCTTTATTTATTTTGATAAAAAGATGTAGAAATTACATCGCTGTTGGATAATACTTGTGGACTATGAACTTTCAGTATTTTATGAATGCTTCAATTGAGTAGGCTGTTTCCACTTACTGACAAAAGATTAAACCCTTACCCTGTGAATTATACTGTATTCCTTGTGTTTGTAGGAACTTAACACTTGCATGTTTTGTATGAATTTGAGAAATTTTATGTTGCAATTATGTTGCAGGAAATAAGGATGTGTGTTCCTTTTCTGTATATCATTTGCAATATTTGCTGTGGAAGTGCTAATGTGCATATCCAAATATGAACAATGCAGGATGAATACCAAAGAATATTTGATTTAAGAATATGCTTGATATGGCATTAACTCTATACTTAACAAATCACAAAAAGAATAGAATATATATATATAACACAACTTTATTTCAGATGACACCATTAGCATGATAATTCAATTTACACAAAATTTAATATTAATAGTGTATAGAAAACTCAACATCATTTCATACTTTCTAAATACCTGTGATTTTATAGAATGAAATATTAAATGTATACTAATAAATGTAGCTGTCATCAGTTAATGTCAAGTATTAAAATTTAAAAAATGAACTATATTCTTATTTCTAACAATATTGTTATGTTTGCAGTTGATCAAGTATCTGCAAAGATAGCCAGCCTGAGGACCTACTATGGGCGTGAACTCAAAAAAGTCAACGGTTCGCAGAAAAGCGGAGCTGCCAGCTCCGATGTCTACGTTTCCCAATGGGACTTCTTCCAGATTCTGGATCCTTTGCTGAGGAGCCAAGTCCAGAAGAGGTCCTCAGTAAGCAATATGGTAAATATTTATAGCAAGAAAGCAAATTTTCTGGATAACAACTTCTTTATTGTGGAAATTGCGACGCTTTGGAGTACATGCTTCCTCCGTCATCAGGTGTGGTGTTCATCAGGATGAAGGAATAAGCATATACTCCAAAAGGTTGCGATTTTCACAATAAAGAAGTTGTTATCCAGAAAATTTGCTTTCTTATGTATGTCACTTCTAAATGCGCTTCAAAGACTTGATTCAAATTAAGGTTTGGTAAATTTTAGTTTCAGAAAAATATCTTTTAATAGTTTATTTGGTGCATAAGCAAATAAAATATTTAAACAAGGATCACAAATTCATCAATAATACACAATATCACAAAAACCTCATTATCATCAAATCATGTACACATGTACATATATACAGAATCACATCAGTTAACAATATGACCTTCCACATCAAGACAAGAATTTTAAAGTAACTATTATCACATTGTATTATGATTTCATTAAATTGATACGCCAATTTGAAATATTACTTTCTATTCCTTTTTTTCAAATATTATATAATACAATATTATAATAAAAATAATTGTTCTTCCAACAGTTTGTGGCTGACAAGGACACCCCAGAACCTGGGACAACGGCTGAATGTAATTCTCCATCAGCAGACACAATTGCTAACCTTCCAACAAAGGTAAAATCATCACAAAATGTTTCATATGGTTCAAATCACTGCAATACTTACAGTCTGAAAATGGGTAGCAGATATATCACTGACCTGATGATTAATCTACTCTATTCTATGCTTTCTCACACCATATCCCATTGCCAGTCTACTTGGCCATTTGTTATGAAATAATCTGCAAGTTCATCTCGAACTTGTCTTGCACAAGATGCATTGCGGTTTCCTCCTTGATGGGGAAACGTGGATAATTTATTGTCCCCAGTTTCCATTTCACTTTGATGATACACAGAATCACTCCTTTTCTTCAAAAAGTTGTGAAGTGCAACACTTGCCAGAACAACAGCAACAGCAGTTTCAGGTGAAACCTGAATAGAACGCTGAAATATTGCAAACCTGTTGGTCAAGATGCCAAAAGCATTTTCTGATACTCTCCTTGCCCTTGATAGGCGATAGTTAAAGATTCGCTTCTCAAAAGACAAATCTTTCATGGGGTATGGTTTCATGAGATAGGGTTTTAACATGAAAGCATCATCCCCTACCACGACACTTGGAACCAACTCCTGTCTGCCTGGTAGACTCTTTGCTTCAGGAATGTTGAGTGTATTGTTCTCTAGTGCTTGAGATAGGTCTGAATTGGCATATACACCAGCATCACCTGCCCTGCCATTTGCCCCCACATCAACATAGATAAATCTACAGTTAGCATCAACCAAAGCAAGAAGGATGATGCTGAAGAACTTCTTGTAGTTAAAAAATACAGAACCACTGTTGTTTGGTGCCTTAATGGCTACATGCTTTCCATCCAATGCACCAATACAATTTGGGAACTGCCACTTTGTCATGAAATCATCTTGAATGACCTGCCACTCTGCCTCTGAATTTGGTACCTGAAACATAAAGTTGTAAGAGATTTTTATGAAAAGCTTAATGTAAATTTGTTAAAGATAAACAGGGAAATCTAATCTTGGATAAGTTTTCATATCAGTTTAATAATATGTTGTTAATTTTTTTACTTTTCAGTCCACCTCAGAGCAGTGTGTTGAGTTGTCACCCATCACAACAACACCATGCAAGAAGAAGAGACAGCACAAGGATGCAGATGTCAACAAAATGATGATTAAGACATTAAATGAAATAAGTGAGAGAAGAAAGGACAGAAGTGATAATGATTCTGATCTTCTATTTGGAAAACAAGTCGGATTAGAAATTAAGAAAATTTCTGATGAAAGAAAACGACAGGAATTAAAATTAAAAATTCAGACATTGATATTCAATTATCAATTTGAAAGTGAACCCTGAACATCTTGAAGCTGTGTTTATGTACATCGCAAACACTTTTGTCAGAAAATCAAATACCCATGTTCAATTTATCAAAATGTTAAGCTGTTTCATTTAAAGATTTTTTGCTTCTATGACTAATGTTTGTATAGTTATTTAATGTGTGTCTGCAATGTATAAGAAATTTTTGGTCAAAAAACTTTAAATTAAATTTAAAAACTACACTTATTATTATTGTAAAAAATTGAAATATTCAATATTTTGGCAAATATCTATGTTTTATTTGTACATAATTTATATAAATGACTGTTTACTTATCTCATTTGCTAAATGGACTGACAGATTTCACCAATGCAGTTTGTTATCAAATTGTAAAAAATTTGCTAAATGATGATTACATAAATGTCCACCTATCCTATTAATTTATCAGTAACTATTTCATTATTACATTTTATGGATTAAATATTTGTTATTGTTTAAATCCATTGGTTTAAAAAAGGAACTGTTAAAAAATATATTTTTATCAAGCATCTGTATATCACATATTTTTGAATGTGTCAACATGCAATATGATACACAGACAAAATAAAATTAATGTAAATAATCAAATAATGTGGTTGGTTGTTTTTGCATGGCAATGAGATAATATTTGTGTTAAATTATACACATCAGTATACCTTTACAAAGTCTTCATGGAGAGCTCCATAAATGGCCTGGCAGACTTCAGGGATAAACTGACATATGGTGTTTCTTGGCATGCGGTACAGGAACTCCAGAGACTTGTAGCTAACTCCTGGTGACATAAAAATAGTAATTCATGCAACTTGATGCAACTTTCATCAACAATATTAACATATTTTCCTCCATGTTATTGCTAATCCTTTGTCATATACTTTTATGGCTCTCCATGAAATAGGATAACTGCTTTCTCTGAAGAGTAGACTTTTGTTTGATATTTTATGGCACTTCAATTAGCGTAAGAGTTACCACTCGCAATGCAGATTATCTCCCTTTGCAAATAACATTTATAAATCGCTTTAGAACAAGTTCTTTAAAGATTGACGTTTTTTATTAGAATATCTTCGATAATCTATGCATTAAAATTATTTTAAAGTGAATCGAAAGTAAATAATAACATACCACTGGCCAGGAAGCGCAAGGTAATTGCGAGCTTTTCCCCAGCTGAGATGGCATTTCTCATGGGGGTTGATTTTTTTTCAATCTTGTCCTCGATTAAATTCAACAAAAAGTGAAAATTTTCGGCATCCATTCTCAGGAAATTTTTGAAGCTAAGGGGGTCTTCTTCTTGAAGTTCACGCAAAAGTGAGTTATAGGCGCCGGCAGTGGGTCTGCGCAATATCCACTGCCGTACCCAAACGGATTTGGGTTTTCTTTTCTTCTTTTTGTTTGCATTTGCCAAATGTAGGGCAATTATCCCCAGCGTCTCTTCGTCACTCGATGACGCCATTTTCCTTGAAAAGAACGAGATTAACGCGAGATTCTAAGTCGTATCAACTCATTTATATACGATTTTCTAATCTACATGTAGATGCTACAAGTAGATACTACAAGTAGTTACTACAAGTCGCACCGTGAGAACGGCCCTTTAAGGACAGACAAGCACCACATCGTCCAAATTCTTGCCAGATGAAAACCCTAGACTGAATGAATTGACTCTGAGGAAATTTGATTTAAAAAATCCAAAACCTTGATTATTTCAAAGATCATCTTGCATAAAGAGATCAAATTTTGAATTCTACTGAGTCACAGCTAGGTTATCTGTTTGGCAATTGATAGTGATCATGTGTTCAGAAAGGCAGATCAAGTCATTAAATGTTGATCGAACTTTGCTTCTTATTCGTTGAATTTGTGGGATAGTTTGGGAGATGCCTTATTGGAGGCAATCGAAGTTACAAGTTCAATCTTATTAACATATGATCTATTTGCTACACTACGCTACACATAATCTGAGTAACATAGTGAAGAAAATTATGATAACATTTTAATGAGGTTGAAGTTAGTTGTGCAATCAGCCATGCTGTTTTAGAATCATCATTTTGGCTACTGAATCATGGCAAAGGCATTGTGATATGAACGAATGTTTCCATGCGAGAAGCTCTGTCATTTGCTAAAAAAATTCAAATGGATTGTCTTGCAATTTTTTCTGCCAGGGGAAATTGCCAGAACCAACGGAGTTGGTCTTATAAGAACAGAGGCTCGATCAACAATTAATAACTTGATCTGCCTCTGTGGGGAAAGAATGGATGAATAGATGTATGGTAAAACATTTCGGCAAGAGACTGTGTATTTATAAGAATCTCTATCCGGGAACCTTATTGAGAATAGGCAGTTAGTTACAGCTTATGACATTAGGTATAAGACACGAATTGTGCGAGGGCGTGACTTAGCGTCGCTAAGGGTGAGGGATATCTATGTTGAATATCCTTTTTAAATATTAATTATTTTCAATTTCCTGTGTATGTAAGTGATTAAATCCAGTTAATTTATCAAATGTTTTGCTATCCATTTCAGGTGAGGCGTGGAGAGTGGCAGCACCATATTATTGCAGTGAACACTCTGAGGACCCCGATATTCGAGGAGGACTTCCTGCATGGACTTGAGATGATCAGGAAGTTCCAACCCTCTGCTCACGTCGTCCAGCTCATTGGTACCTGTGGGACAACATACTTCACAGAGTTCTACCCTTTTGGGTCTGCTGATGGTTTGTCCTCACTTGTGCACACAGAAGCCTTTCAGAAACATAACAATATAAACTATCGCTTCAGGACATGTTTGTCTTACATCAAGGCTATAAACTTCTTACATGCCAGTCCAGCTGGGGTGAGGGTTATGTGTGATTCGAATGACCCCAACAAAACACTCTCTCAGTTCCTGGTCCGATCTGACCTTGAACTGATCTTGAATGACCTTGATGCTCTTCCAGAGGTAAGGGATGGGGAGACTATCAAATGTGGACACAAGGAACTCTTTGGTGATTATGTTGCTCCTGAGCAGCTATGGCCATATGAAGATGAGGAGTTTGATGACCACAGGATGCCAGGGTATGATGAGAGGACAGATATATGGAAGATTCCTGACGTGTGTAACATGCTCATTGGAGGAGGGAGCACTGCACTGAAGCTGCATCTGTTTGAGATTAATGCAAGATGCAAACAATATGACCCAAAATCAAGGCCAACAGTCCGTGAAGTCTTAGAAGTGTATAATAGGACACTTTATATGCTCAATAAAAAAGGTGATGGATAATGATACATCATATAATATTACTGGATATCAATAAAGGTGTTCAATAAATTTATGATTTTATTTTCACATTTTTATGCTTGAACTACAAATTTTTAAATTCAAGATTCATTTTCACAAACATTACCAATAAACAGACTTTAATTAACGTTTGAATATATTTCAGAATGAATCTTTGATGTTCTTGAGATATTGTTTTTTGTTAAGCACCCATGGCAATATTTCAGCCATAAACTGTTATGTTGAACCTTATGGTTTATATAAAATGCTTTATAACCCAAGAGTAAACTGCTTGATGTTCTGAGTTAATACTTGAGTTTCATGAGACTCATTACATCCTTTTCAAAAAAATTTTGTTTGTGATAACAACATGAGGATCCACTAAAGGATACGATAAAGGAACCAACAAAAGTTGGGATAAATGAAAAAGGGTTAATTCTTCTCATCAACAAACATGTTGCCGATGGTACAATTAAATACAAGATTCAAGATTGTTTAACTTGTGATCTTTATTTTAGAAATCAGTCAGTCTGTTTCCAAAGTCTACCCTATGATAAGTGAAGTAGAGTTGTTTGAAGACAGTGGCAGATGATCGGTTGCACCATACTGGTTACAGAAGTTCTTGTCACAGCACGTCTGGTTGTACCACTTCTCTTGTTGATTGGTGTGAGTCTGAGCTCCTAGCTGCTCCAGTACCTGACATCTCTGTAGGGAGTTAACAAGAGATATATATGACACCTACACAGTCCCAATCAAATAGCCCAGTACCTTCCACAAAGCCCTAGGGTGATCATAAGTCCTCAAGATAACCTTGGTGCCATGTTACAGAAAGGATTCAGAGGAATAAAAGTTTCAAGATATTTATCCTATTGAGAATCAAATTGTTCGGACAGTAGGTTCCCTTCCCACTAGGTCCGACTTGTTGATAGAGTAAATATCTTAATTATTTTGTTCCTCGGGACAAGGTTTATTTCAATCAAACCGAGCACCTGCATTACATCTTTTTGACATTTTTGCAAAATTTCATAATATACAGTGGTGGACCAAACCACAACCATTTGATGCATGGGCAGTGCTCATATACTATATATAGCTTTTTATATATAGTATATGAGCACTGCCAATGCATCAAGTGCTTGTGGACCAAACTTCTTTCCAAATGAAGGATGTGATATGAGGACTACCGGTATTAAAGAACTTCCATTGCATATATTCCATCAACCAGTAATTGTCTGTTTTGATAGATTTTCTTAACAAACACTAACATACAGAGATTGACCAAACTGGCAAAAATTAAACCATGCTTCTAAGCCCCAATATATATTGATTTGGTGCTTGACCTCTTTGGGGAAAAGATGCAATTCTCGTTATATTTTTCACTTGACTATTATGATCTGTCACATCAGCTTGAAATATTAGCAAGAAGTAGCCTTTCAGAAAACAAAGAAGTTGTCATCCATAATATTTATCTTGTATTACTTTGGTATTACTGGAATATTATTGTATCGGCAGTAATTTAAGTCATTGAACAAAGTACCAACCTTAGAGGCTGCACATCCCATAAAGTACGTAACTTTGTTGGTCAGGGGAACTCGGTACTCGTAAGTCAAGCATTTCTGGAAAGTATATTTCAATTTTAATTTGACCACACCATTATGTATGTAATGTTTTTTAAAAATCCATATGAACAGCGTTTGAATGCTTACACATCAATAGATTAAGATTGTTGTTAGTTTTGTTGTAAGTCAGCTAAAAATTATCCTTTTTTAGCTCATCAGGACTGAAAGTCCAGATGGGCTTATGGCATGGCCCGTCGTCCGGCGTCCGTCCGTCGTCCGTCCGTCCGTAAACTTTTGACACTTTCCAGGGTTCGAAATTAGCACTAGCCCGGTAGCCCATGGCTAGTGAAAATGATGCTGGGCTAGTAAAGTGCAATCATTGGTAGTCCGATGGGCTAGTTGAATTTAAAGAAAATATGTTTATATCGGTGTATTTGGCTAGTAAGAATATGTTTGGGCTAGTGCTCACAGGAATGCCCTAGTCCGAATGGCTAGTACCCCAATAGGACTAATTTCGACCCCTGCTTTCGACTTCTCCTCATGAACCATACACATTAGAGAGCTGAAATTTTGTGTACAAGTACCTTAGCATATGGAGATTCTAATTTGTAACTTTGGTGACCCTGTGACCCCAAATAGGGTCACAGGGGTCACAACTTTAAAAACCTATTTTCATCTTCTTCTCCAGTTCCAGAAGGACTAGAGAGTTAAAAATGATATGTGCAGACTCCTTGGCCAATGGGGATTCCAATTTGTAACTTTGGTGACCCTGTGACCCAAAATAGGGTCACAGGGGTCACAACCTTAAATACCTATTTTCATCTTCTTCTCCAGTTCCAAAAGGAGTAGAGAGTTAAAAATTATATGTGCAGACTCCTTGGACAATGGAGATTCTAATTTGTAACTTTGGTGACCCTGTGACCCCAAATAGGGTCACAGGGGTCACAACTTTAAAAACCTATTTTCATCTTCTTCTCCAGTTCCAGAAGGACTAGAGAGTTAAAAATGATATGTGCAGACTCCTTGGCCAATGGGGATTCCAATTTGTAACTTTGGTGACCCTGTGACCCAAAATAGGGTCACAGGGGTCACAACCTTAAATACCTATTTTCATCTTCTTCTCCAGTTCCAAAAGGAGTAGAGAGTTAAACATTATATGTGCAGACTCCTTGGACAATGGAGATTCTAATTTGTAACTTTGGTGACCCTGTGACCCCAAATAGGGTCACAGGGGTCACAACTTTAAAAACCTATTTTCATCTTCTTCTCCAGTTCCAGAAGGACTAGAGAGTTAAAAATGATATGTGCAGACTCCTTGGCCAATGGGGATTCCAATTTGTAACTTTGGTGACCCTGTGACCCAAAATAGGGTCACAGGGGTCACAACCTTAAATACCTATTTTCATCTTCTTCTCCAGTTCCAAAAGGAGTAGAGAGTTAAAAATTATATGTGCAGACTCCTTGGACAATGGAGATTCTAATTTGTAACTTTGGTGACCCTGTGACCCCAAATAGGGTCACAGGGGTCACAACTTTAAAAACCTATTTTCATCTTCTTCTCCAGTTCCAGAAGGACTAGAGAGTTAAAAATTATATGTGCAGACTCCTTGGCCAATGGGGATTCAAATTTGTAACTTTGGTGACCCTGTGACCCCAAATAGAGTCACAGGGGTCACAACCTTAAATACCTATTTTCATCTTCTTCTCCAGTTCCAAAAGGACTAGAGAGTTAAGAATGATATGTGCAGACTCCTTGGCCAATGGGGATTCCAATTTGTAACTTTGGTGACCCTGTGACCCCAAATAGAGTCACAGGGGTCACAACCTTAAATACCTATTTTCATCTTCTTCTCCAGTTCCAAAAGGAGTAGAGAGTTAAAAATTATATGTGCAGACTCCTTGGACAATGGAGATTCTAATTTGTAACTTTGGTGACCCTGTGACCCCAAATAGGGTCACAGGGGTCACAACTTGAAAAACCTATTTTCATCTTCTTCTCCAGTTCCAGAAGGACTAGAGAGTTAAAAATGATATGTGCAGACTCCTTGGCCAATGGGGATTCCAATTTGTAACTTTGGTGACCCTGTGACCCAAAATAGGGTCACAGGGGTCACAACCTTAAATACCTATTTTCATCTTCTTCTCCAGTTCCAAAAGGAGTAGAGGGTTAAAAATTATATGTGCAGACTCCTTGGACAATGGAGATTCTAATTTGTAACTTTGGTGACCCTGTGACCCCAAATAGGGTCACAGGGGTCACAACTTTAAAAACCTATTTTCATCTTCTTCTCCAGTTCCAGAAGGACTAGAGAGTTAAAAATTATATGTGCAGACTCCTTGGCCAATGGGGATTCAAATTTGTAACTTTGGTGACCCTGTGACCCCAAATAGAGTCACAGGGGTCACAACCTTAAATACCTATTTTCATCTTCTTCTCCAGTTCCAAAAGGACTAGAGAGTTAAGAATGATATGTGCAGACTCCTTGGCCAATGGGGATTCCAATTTGTAACTTTGGTGACCCTGTGACCCCAAATAGGGTCACAGGGGTCACAACCTTAAAAACCTATTTTCATCATCTTCTCCAGTACTAAAAGGACTAGAGAGTTAAAAACGATATGTGCAGACTCCTTGGCCAATGGAGATTCTAAATTGTAGATTTCGTGACTCCATGACCCCAAATAGGGTCACAGGGGTCACAACCTTAAAAACCTATTTCATCTTCTTCTCCAGTTCTAAAAGGACTAGAGAGTTGATAGTGATATGTGCAGACTCCTTGGACAATGGGGATTCTAATTTGTAGATTTCGTGACCCCATGACCCCAAATAGGGTCACAGGGGTCACAACCTTAAAAACCTATTTTCATCATCTTTAGCTCCTAAAGGTCTATTGAGCTGAAAGACTGCATGTAGACTCCTTGGCCAATTGGGATTCTAAACTGTAGTTTTTTGTGACCCCATGACCCCAAATAGGGTCACAGGGGTCACAAACTTAAAAACCTATTTTTCTCCATTAGATGACAGTCTATGGCAAATTTATTTCTCCTTGGATATTTTAGTGTGGACTTCTTTCAGTGTCTGATTTTGGCGATCTAAAATGTGTTGAATAATAATACATTTGTTTTGTAATATTTTTATAGGTTTTCTTGCAATAGGTAACATCAGTTTCATTTTTAGCTCATCTTGCCTGTATAAAGCAAACTTGATATGATGCCTGATGAGCTACAGAGCCAATGGCTCTATTTTTTAAATAGTAAAAGGTTTATAAAGTAACCATTACATTCAGAAGTCTCCCGAGAAACCTTTGCTCTTAATCCATCGAAGATTTTGAAAAATGACAAATAATTTAGCCAAAAAGGAAACTATGTAAAAATATTAATTGAAAAACCCAAACCAACATTGGAAATGGTAACCTAAATGTAGTACCACATCTGGTATTCATATAGGTATTTTAGCAGTTCTGCAGATCCCAAAACGCTGAAGTTGGTTTGTTACGAGTTTGTTTCTGATACATACACGTCTTTTTGATGCCTTTTGATGAATTTAACACTTTATCTGGTTTGTTTTTAAAAAAGATTCACATATAAATTGTTAATTTGCGTAAAGTGACACTCACCCTTGCTGTACGCGTATTGCGTATTCGATACCCTCGTCAAGTCACTCTCTATGCATTACGCGCACATACTCATACTTCTACTTCAACTTCTACTAGAGTGTTAAATACGCACTACGGACACTTTAAAGAGGCAGTAGCACGTTTTTTTTATAATTTTATATCTAGATTAGTTCACTTATAGTTGTAATCTAATGCTAAATGTATTATTTTGACAGTGTCAAAAATCTCATTACACAAGCCAATCATCCATAGTCAAAGAACGAAGTATGCAGATTCACATATAATCCATTGGCGGCCATTTTGTGTGAACACCTTTAATTCATTTTATGTAAGAAAAAGAAAACGCATGGCTAAACTGTACGTTATATATTTGAATTATTACTGCTCCATTTACTTTAAATACATAGTCTTTCAATTGGAACCACTTATTTTCATTTTCCTGACATCACCTTATATTCTCCCTAAAAACGTGCTACTGCCCCTTTAAATGCCGACCTGTTGATTCTTTAGCGCATCGCATTCACAACACGAACGTAGTGTAAAACCCGCCTTAGCTTGGTATAGGCTGTCGATATTTTACAAATACCATAAAATGGATAATTAACTAATCCTAATTGTCTCTCACCTGGTACTTGTCGTAACAGTATCTGGCTGCCTTGCATTCCACAGGGTCAGAGACATTTGCGCAACTGAAGCAGGCCAACCCAACTGGCCTAAACGCTGCATTGACAATAAAATATATCACAGAGTCTTGTATCATTAGAGACATGAACTGTACAAAATGATTATTAATATGTATGACTGATTGTACCCGTCTCCATAAAATCTACAAATATCAATAAATTTTAACCCTCACGCAGTATCGTGGGGCCTTTGAGGCCCGGATACATGTTTGACATTACCCAGAATCAACGCATTTGAAATAAACGACGTATTTCTCCATTAGAATATTTTGTAAGGCTACGTATAACGTCATAACTGTTAACAAAATATTGCTTTTTTAATTGTTGACGTTTAAAGAAAATAAATACGTTTGCTGTAAGGTCGGGCCTCAAAGGTCCAGGATAAACTGTTGTTTCAGTACAAAATATACAGAATCACAATAAAGTAATAAATAGATAATACCCCTTGAGATTACTTCCTGATGTAGATAAACCAAAATTCACAAAAAGCTTACATAGCCAAAATAATATACTCTCCCAAAACTGAAACACATAAGTAATTTTTTAGAGAATCTATTTCTTCGCCTTAAAATACAAACATGTTACATAATTTCAATTATATCAAAGCGAAAATTTACATGTCAAAGGTAAAAGAGTAAGCTATAACAAGAACACTAGTTTTAGGTTTGTTTCCGTATTCTGTTAATCACAAAATGGTGTTGAAGTCAGTCTTGTGAAATGAATGAACAAATTGATGGAGTCCCCATTATGCGATTCTACCCCACTCTTTCTGCAATGCAATGACTAGTCGTTGGTGTGTCTCGGGCGTATTGTGACGTTGACATACACGTTTATTTAATTCATATCATTGATGTTTTATTTGGCTTTGAATCTAGTGTTTGGGAAGACCGTAACAACTTCTTTACTTAAAAAGGCAGTGTAATGAGCCATCTGACGTTGTGCAAGTAAATTCAAGTTATATGACTACCTTCGTCGGTCAACAATCTGATGCAAGTGGCGTTCTTGACGTTATCGATATTGTGATTTGCCTTACAACTTCTTCAAAACCATCAATTTACCACATTTTTGTGTGTTAAATATTGTCTCCACCGAATCTGTTGACTTTAGGCATAAACTTTGGGCAACGTTTTCCTTTTTCTTTATTGACGAATTTGTGAGTTTTTGGTAAACCAAAAATCTCCTGATGTTTTAAGATTCAAGATCATGATCGTAAAACGCCAGTTCATATGATTGAGTTCTTTGAAGCCACCAAAAAGGGGCGATAATTGGTCAAATACCCCATTCATGCAAACACTTTCGGAAAGTTTATTTTTTTTAAACCCAAATCAGTGATGATGTGAATCATCAGTATTACTGTGGCAAGAAAATAAAGAAAAATTGTAACCCGGATGTAGAGATTTTGGGTTTTGGTGGCAACTCTTTAATGCACACACTCCTTAGGCCGGAATTGGCCTGTAGGAACGAACCAATTATGCGCAATATGGCGATAATGAATATTATAATGCCAAACTACTGTGAATCGTGAAACTTCAGTTTCAATTTCACTCTGTCGATGCATAATGGTAACCCTTGTTCCATGTAGAATTGAAAAATAAAATGTAAACAATGATTGCCTTCGGATGGTCAAAGGTACCCCATGATCTGGCGTTTACTCTTACGTGAATTCTACTTTAGATTTTTTTCCAAATGATTTACCAAAAAAAGCCTGCAAATGAGTTTCAAAAACACATATCACCGATCAGTTTGTGAGGATTGGAACATGGATTGGTGATATACTATACATAACATCATAAATAATATTGACCCTTTTGCCATGGCAGTGTTCCTGAGTTGCATGTGCATGTGCATGTGCCTCTGAGGCCCACATGGCCGCAAAGGTGGTGTCATTAACTATACTGCTTGATGGTTAATTCAATTAAAACCTGGACATCGTATTATTGTTGCATGTTATATTTCGTTTTGAAATTGGAACCGGTTTAAAAAGGTACTGACGTACATTGATATTTTGTAGATATTGCATAAACTCAGTGTTATCTTCCTACGCAAATCATGAAATGTCAGATTCCGAACTGTCAGTTGTATGCCTTGCTGGAGACCCTTTTTGTGCTGATATCAGCGCCCCTACAGGCGTTTGTAAGCCACCTCCAGCTACTCACTGATTAGACTGTTACTTTCTATCATAGTAAGTTAGAGAGCAAGCACAGAAAAATCAAGGGTCTGCAGCATGGCATAAAACTGACAGTTCGGAAACTGGCGTTTTAGGCGTTGCGTAAGGGGATGACTCAATGTTAGTAACGATCCACATTCGGGATATGAGTTGTAATCGAGTTTTCAATCGTAAAATGAAAAAAATCAGGTTTTATGTAATATCTTCATAATGAGCGGTAAATTAAAAAACATAGAACTTTTCTTTCTTTCTGCATCAACTACGATGCATTCAAATACTGCATGCAATCTGAAAACTTAATTAAACAGCATCCACTTTGGTACTGCAACCGCAATGCTTATATATCATGAATCTTGAATTACAGGTTTACCTTTATATAGCATAATACATTATTTTTCAAACTAAGGGTTATGTTATTAACAAAATCGCAACCGTTCCATGTTTTACGTTTCCAACGATCAATATTTTAAATTTTGTGCACATCTAATTCTCATTCATAAACCACTAATTTCAGCACTCATTCTTGACCGTTTTATTGCAAGTAAATTGAACAGAATAATAAATATATATAAGGATTAATATAAAGATGAAGTAAGTGCATATGTCGGTATGAATACGTCAGAGAGCTATTATGTCTCAGTTAAAATCTGCCTAGTTTAGAGGAATAAAATTTTAAAGATATTAACTCTTTGGGAATCGAACATCTTATTTCGACAGTCTAAGTAAACCTAGCACAAATAATACTCGTTATACTCCCATACTAAATATAGCGAGATACAGTGAGAGGCCGACTTTTCGGTAATCTATGACCCCCCAAAGTCATATGTGCGAAATGCAGACTAATGCGGCATGGTTAGCCGAGCCCTGATTGGTCAATTCGATAAATCGGCTACAGCGATCCCTTACTACACCTAGTACCTAGCTAAACTCAATATGGGAGTATAGAGAGTATTACTGATGCTAGGTTTACTTTTACTGGTTATTTCGATAGGGGATTTCTTATCTCCATACATTTACTATTTTTAATATTTTATTCCTTGGAACTAGACCGATTTTAATCAGACTGTATTGTGTATTTAATGCTAGGTTTACACTTAGTTCGCGTTCTCAGCTTTCTCCACATTGTCTGTAACGTACTTGAAAGTGACTTTTTAGTTTGTTTTATCATTATGATCATGGTTACTTAGGTTGTTATATTGTTATAGATTGCATGACGGTGTATAATTATCGATGTCTTACGTCACGAGATACGCAATTTGGTTCCGTCAAACGGGAAGAACGGCGCAAAATGTTTGGCAGATAACACCTTTTTCAACCCACTCCATAGCAACCTCGTAATTCGTCCATAAGATCAGTTACCCTTTCCCGTCCCCGAAAGTTCCACCACGTTTGGTCCCATTTAATTAATACAATCGCTGAGAACGTAGAAAACTCAAACGTAGACTAGTGTAACATAATGGCGTGGTACGTACACAACGAGCCGCAACGATCGCTGATACATCCGATGGAGTCGCAACATGCCTCGCATACCACCGGTCCACTGACGTCACGCTTAGACAGAGCCGCACATACCTCGAAACATACAATGTATTGGAATACATGAAAATAATTGAACTATCTTTACATTGAATTTCCATAGGTCAGATGTAACATTCACAAGAAAACCAAGATATTTTAGATAGTGACTACATTTTTGTGGAAATTCACGACGTTTCTGCTTTCTCCTTTATTAACATTCTTTCCCCATAGCTCTAGGTAGTTCAGGTATATGTATACCCGAACAAGCTCGCACTGAGCTGCCTATGTGGGAAGAGAATGCTATATAAGGCGAATGTTGTTATCTTTTCTTATATTAACATTTATTGAGCTGCCTATGTGGGAAGAGAATGCTATATAGGGCGAATGTTGTTATCTTTTCTTATATTAACATTTATTTAAAACAAAAACAAAAATGTTTATAAATTACTTGGGTATTGACAACATCTGATGTTCATCTTCTTACTCATCTCATCTGGTTACTTTTAAATAGTTTTAAGTGGCTTCACTGTTAATCTGCCTATCCTTCTTAGGTAAGGCTGTAAGTTAGGTGCTGATAATTACCGACTTCTTCTCGCAGCCTGATCTGAATCGTAATTCTCCCAATGTGCTGATGTACCTCTGTGTATAACATTCCTGCAATGAAAACTGACTGCTGTAATATCCGCCGTAATTTAACTGCACCTCTAAACACATCTCGTCGCAATTAGTGGCCTGCTTTGGTTTGGCATCGTTCGAATATTTACAGATTGTATTCACTCTTGGATTTGCTATAGTTTCGCAACTTCTTTATTGCATGAGGTGCGACGTTTCGGTGTAGATGCTAACACCGGTATCAGTGCACTTAAAGTGTGCATCTTTACTACTCTTAACTATACATCCCGCTTAAGAGAAGGCCTATATTAATTAAATATCAACTAACCTCGACTTTACCACTTCTCGATTTTCGTTAAAAAAAATTCAAAAAAATAAAAACTGGGCTTGATTTTTGTTAATTTGTCCAATAAACATCTTTAATTAGCCTTTCATTAAGACAGCGTAATTATCGGCTGTGAAAAACCAACCTGGGTCAGGGGCCATAAAACTCGCGCGGGAGTG
The DNA here is from genome assembly GCA_916613615.1 of Steromphala cineraria. Lineage (NCBI taxonomy): Eukaryota > Metazoa > Mollusca > Gastropoda > Trochida > Trochidae > Steromphala > Steromphala cineraria. Next base: position 17,655,988 of record OU744731.1, on the reverse strand, counting down.
ACGTAATAAGCAGACTACACAGATTAACGTATCATTATTTGAACTGAAATACTGCCTAAATAATTGTTTAATTACTATTGATGTGGATATCTTGTTTACACCAAATGCTTAGTAGTGTTACGTCGTCAAATGATTTATCTAACTGGGTGGAAAACAATTTCTGAAAATCGTTAATTATTGGGTCTTTTCTGTGGTATTGTTATGATAGATTATAGATATATAGAGACTATTTCATTGTTTTTGCCGAATATCATTTCTATCTCATCGAGTGGAGTGAGAAAGTGATATTTTCACGAGTGGCGCAGCCACGAGTGAAAATGACACTTTCTCACTTCACGAGATGAGATAGAAATGATATTCGGCAAAAACAATGAATTAGTCTATTTATTATATAATTTTTAGATCATAAAACAGAGTTGTCAGACATCGGAAGGCAAAGTTTTGCTCTATGATGAATGACAGTCTAGCAACTCAATTTATCCTTTCTCGGTAAAAAAAAAGTTCGATAGAAATAACTCGATATTTAATCGGAAATAATTTTATGAAAAATATATGATGAGGGAATGTTAAATGATATCAGATCCACAACATGTGTTTGGTTATTACTAGGTGAAACAAAGGCTCCTTATCTATTTTGGAAAGTCAGTTTTGACGCGAACGGATACAATGAGTGAAGCGCTATGTCGGTGTGACAGATCACTCGCTTCGTAAATTTATTTTGCAATAAAATGAACAATTATTAACTACAGCAACAAGATATGAACTTCGGGTGGCTTTTGGATATCGAAGGATACATTGGCACTGTAAACTGAAAACAGTTACATACCGAAAACATCCTAAAGAGTCGTTTTTCTTCGATCCTAACCAACGCCGTGACGCGAGGCAAGCGTTCGATTTCCTCAAAGGGAGATAATCCTGTTTCAAAGGGAGGTAATAGGTTCGGTCCTACTTTTCTCACCGCAGTGAAAATATGGATAATATTTTCACTGCAGTGAAAATATGACTTTCTACTGCTTTTCTTAAAATATGGATTTTATTATATAATTAGCAATGAAATATAGGGTTATACAGTGAAAATATAATCCATATTTTAAGAAAAGCAGTAGAAAGTCATATTTTCACTGCAGTGAAAATATAATCCATATTTTCACTGCGGTGAGAAAAGTAGGACCGAACCTATTACCTCCCTTTGAAACACGATTATCTCCCTTTGAGGAAATCGAACGCTTGCCTCGCGTCACGGCGTTGGTTAGGATCGAAGAAAAACGACTCTTTAGGATGTTTTTGGTATGTAACTGTTTTCAGTTTACAGTGCCAATGTATCCTTCGATATCCAAAAGCCACCCGAAGTTCATATCTTGTTGCTGCAGTTAATAATTGTTCATTTTATTGCAAAATAAATTTACGAAGCGAGTGATCTGTCACACCGACATAGCGCTTCACTCATTGTATCCGTTCGCGTCAAAACTGACTTTCCAAAATAGATAAGGAGCCTTTGTTTCACCTAGTAATAACCAAACACATGTTGTGGATCTGATATCATTTAACATTCACTCATCATATATTTTTCATAAAATTATTTCCGATTAAATATCGAGTTATTTCTATCGAACTTTTTTTTTACCGAGAAAGGATAAATTGAGTTGCTAGACTGTCATTCATCATAGAGCAAAACTTTGCCTTCCGATGTCTGACAACCATGTTTTATGATCTAAAAATTATATAATAAATAGACTAATTCATTGTTTTTGCCGAATATCATTTCTATCTCATCTCGTGAAGTGAGAAAGTGTCATTTTCACTCGTGGCTGCGCCACTCGTGAAAATATCACTTTCTCACTCCACTCGATGAGATAGAAATGATATTCGGCAAAAACAATGAAATAGTCTCTATATATTTTCACTGTATAACCCTATATTTCATTGCTAATTATATAATAAAACAAGACTACTTCTGCTTATGACGTCACAAAAAGGGGGTGTAACCAGTGACGGGCAGTCATGCATTCACTGGTTTGTGGCCAGATAGGTCTAAGCGGTCCATCAAAAGTGTTATTCAAAAACGGCTTTCATTACCAAACTGAACATATTTGAGTAGCGACATTAGACGCGCTATACAATATTGTAATCAGACTTGAATATATTTCAAAGAAAATAGTGTTTGTGGTTATGTGAACTTTAATCCATGTATACACCCGTCCTTAAATCATAAGTAGTGAGAACCAAGTATGAATTTTCCAACGGACTGAAAGCGGATAGGTGAGATGTACCAAACGATCCATCCTGCCTCATTTGAACAAAAACTCCAACAAGCTTTAACATGTACTCAATGTAGTGTTCTTACTTCATCGACTTGACATGAAACCAAGGTATGACAACCGGCAGTATCGGAGTCATGGCAACTAGGACATACAGGACCTCTTTTGGCTGCAGGAGACAGCTGACCCTGACCTTGTCCCTTACTGGCCATTGACCCGATGAACAAGAACATCAACACAAACTGGAACATGGTCAGTTGGTCACTCCGTCTAAAAACAAGGCAATATGGATGTAGTTATCTCGTTATGAGCAATACACATGAGTCTGACGAAAGTCATCTTCAGTTTGCAAAAAAGTATATTTTTAAGAGTGACTATGGCGACTCAATCTTATTGACATTAGATAAAGCCTTTAACTCGTACGTTTCTGAGTTTCAAACATGAGTATTGACCCACTGTGACCGTTGGAGGTGACAATTTCAATCCAGCCAACCAGTGCAGCGACGAAGTTTGAAACCCATCGGCTCAATTTGCTATTTCAACAGGCCTCTGATTGTTTGAAGTTACCAAAGGTAAACCACTAAAATGGTGGGCATGGCTCACTTATACCCCCCGACCATGCATGAATGACAATCACTGTAATGACTATTTATTTTCCATAACTTTGACGTCTCATGAGTCACAACATTTGCAAACTCTACATAAATATACATAATGAAGATCATTCTCTCCCCACAGAGTCAGCTCAGTGCTGATCGGGTATGATTGAGCTGCCTCTGTGGAGAGAGAATGAATAAAGAAAGATTAGTAGTTACCAAAGGTTAAGGACGAAAACAAGTTACGAGGTTCTATTTGGTTTCAATGAGATTGATGCTGCCCAAATAGGCTTACATGTATATATATACATATGATTAATCACGAGGGAGTGAGCGAGGCTCACTTAATCTTACTCACTTTGTTATCTACATACATGTATTTAAATATACGCCAAATCATTCAAAAATTTCGCAATGCACCCATTTGATAGGGAAGAAGACATGTGCAAAATTTGAAAATAATCAGTAGCCTATTTCCAAAATTGGATGGACAGAAACTTTGGTATTACAAAACACAATCTACTGTTGGTCAAGTTATAAAAACACGTAATTGATGAAAGCTACATCATATATTTTTAAATGTTACCTGACTAGAAGCACTGGGAGTATGCAGAAATGACCAAGTAGGTTAAAGATAACAATTCAAGGTTCTTGATGAAATGCCCTATTTTGATTATAGTTTCAGTTTTATAACAATATGTAACAGTTAATCGGCGATTCAGGTCAATCTCTTACAAAACCAGATAAGGACTACCATTTCCTGAATTTAAAATGCCTGGATGTTACTTTGTTAATTATTCCTGCATTTGCACAGTCATAAATTCATCCGTCGCTGCATACGAAATCAAAACATAGCTTCCTCGGATTGAAAAGTTAGTAGACCAGTAAGCCAATGGCTGCTGATTCTAAAGGGACAGTCCTATCGGGGTAGTTTTTGTGAAAGGACATTCAAAACCCGATAGGACTGTCCCTTTAACAAGAAAAATGTAAAACTGAATTGGACAGTAACAAGAAAAGCCTTTAAAAAGGCATGCTTGGTGCCACATAGACAGATGAAGGAGATTGTGATTTGTCGAACAATTTGGGTGATAATATATACAACACTGTAAAACAGCAGTAATATTAACACGAGTATTACTCAAAGTTAATTTCACAAAATTAATTTCTATCAACACGAATTGCTGAAAGTTATGAATATTTGTTACATTCATCAACGATTGTTGGTATATTTCAAATCAAAACACACGAGGGTGATATTCTATTTATCATTCAAATTCACTCTTTTTGAGATCTCAGAGAAAAAATGTAAATCTCTGAACACAACAACACTAGATTTTCAAGACAGTGATGTGACAGTGACAGTTTATGATGTTATGGCATTGTGAGGTTGTTACTTGAAGTAAAAGCACTGCATGGGTTGCCATGTAGCGTTGACAATGACAGGAAATTGTGCAAAACGTACTGCCAAAACCATATCTCCTTGTCATGCTGGTTAATTATCAACTGTAGTATTGCAGATAATAAACAAAATACTTTCCGATGATCTGACGGGATTTCAACCCAGCTCCGCTGAGCTAAGCCGCGGAACCGTATGGAACCAGCGATGTAGGTCATATTCTTAATATAGCACGAGTCAATCTCAGTAGCTCTGATAATAAATACATGTTTTCAACGTAAACATTTAGTGACATCGTTAAGTATGACTTGTCACGTGGTCGTAAGTGATCTACCTATTAGTAAACATAAGTCTTTTTTCGATGTCACCATCGTTTTTATACAAAAATTACTTTTAAATCGCCAGGCGAGCCCAGCGTGAAATTAAATCACGTGGGTTATAAAAAAGTGGATTCTGCGATTATTGAATGCGAAATAATGCTCTTATCTGGAAATAATGCAGACTCTTCATCAAATGAAGATGTTTTTGATTGAGTCTGTTAACATTTATCAGCGTCTTTAATAGAAAATATTGTTTCTCTTTTAACATGACATTTAAAGCGAAATCATATTCCACAGTTTAATGTGCCAAATATTTTGTATTACCCACATGGTGTCGTAATGCATTTTTAGCTACAGTTCTGTTCATTGGTCTTTTGATTTGGATACAACACATGTGATTGGCGCGGCTTCCCTTTGAAAATATCAAGAGTAATATAGAGAGAATTCAGAAAAGTTTTAGGAGAATCAAATCATAATACTTGGTGCCCTTTGGGGCACCAAGCAATAATATATTTTCTTTTGTGGTTGAAGCGATTTCAGGAAATCACCTACGGGTAATGTAAAACATTAATTTCAAATTAAAAGAAGTAGTTCTAAACGAACGTACCATGTTTAGAAAATCCTTTTCCCAATCGCAAATAAGGTACGGCCTCTTTAAGTGTAATAAAATAGATCAGTACTTTACTATAATCATACTTTTTTTTCATTGTTGATAATGTGTTGTTTAAGGATTATTTATTGGTTGACTTGTGTCTTACAACTATGTCGAATATGACAGGATTTTTTTACTATTGGCCAACGAATTGTTATTTGTATCACAGAACTCTATGCATTGCCCATCTATCTCTCTGTTAGAAACGTTTGATTTTAATAACATAATCAACGTCAAGGTTTGCCCTTTAACGAATATTTTGGAATCTTGGAATTTATAATATTTTGGACCAACATACTCTATGGGAACATGTGCGGTGCATATCTTAAATGTTTTTTATTGGCATGGACTTTTGGTTTTGTCTAAGATATCTGGTCACTTGTTAAACGTTGGATGACGATTTTATGCAACAAAACCTTGTTTTATCTTTACGGTAATTTCCGAAAGGTTGAAATGCTTCTGTCAGATTGCAAACTTGCAGTTGGTATATGAGCTGTTCCTTTGTCATTGTTGATCTCCGACCAAATTTGAATGATTAGAACATAACATAACCCGTGTCCATGGCGACCTTGTAAGATACATGTCTTAAAAAGGCATTTATCTTCAGATATTCAATAGAGCTGACAAAGAGAGAATATAGAATGTTGATGATGAATGAACATTGTTATCTATATTCCTCACTGAGGCTATGCAAGTTAATATTTGTTCATGTAAGCTCTGTTAAAACTGGAATTATTTGTACTTGAAACATAACTTTCAGATAAAAAGTTATTTTCATAATTGTATCAATCTGACCGGTTCCGTGATCTTTGAAAGGAATTTCTACACATATGCATTCACACATTTTCCCTCAACAGGAATTTGAAAATGATGAATATATAATAGTATTTATAATACAGACAAGACCAACATATCTTACCGTTTTACTCTTCATATTGAAGGATAAGTGAAATAATGAACAACACAACAAGGAATTTGGGCGAAAAAATTTAATGCGTAGGCCAAGCTTGAATTGATGCAAATACAGAAAAGATAGACCAAGTGTTAAGGTCTTAAACTTTAAAGTAGAAGTTTATGAAAAACCCAAATGCCCAAATTCCTGGAAGGTATTTATGATAAGAAAGGGTGAAATAAAGGGTAAAGTATTTACATAACTATAGCAATAGAAATTGAATTGGCTATGTGAGCCAAGCATGTTACCCTGGTTGTTAAAGTTCACACGTTGCTAATCATGGACGCCACAGCTTTGTTCAAGTCATCAATCGAAGAATCGACATATCCGGTGTACGCGTCGCTAGCCCAATAACCTAGTCGTTGCACAATTTTAAGAGGGATACCACACTTCACAGCCCAGGTGGCTCCCCCTCTCCTGAAGGAATGTCCCCCAAATGAGTCTGCATCGAGACCGCTCATTAATAACATTTGACGCATTTGTTGCAGAAAACAGGTATATGTCAGTGGTTTACCACAGACACTGAACAATGGGCTTTGGGGGTCTTCATATCCTGTTAGCTGTAAGTAACGCAACAACGCTGTTGCTGGACACAGTGGGCGGTCCTTTATGAACGGTAATGGTATCTCTACCACTCTCTCACGGAACTGCACAGTTTTGGTGTGCCTCAAATGAATCACAAAACCGGTGGGGCGTTTCACAGCGTCCACTCGGCGAACATACATATCCTTACTGACATCCTTAAGTAGGAAATTATTTGGGCGTAGCATTCCGAAAAACGCTACCAAACATGCTGCCCAAAAAGCACAATCTTTCACAGAGTTTCCCCTAAGATCAAGTTTCTCTCTGAACAAAAAAAGAAGTGCAGGTGTGATGGGAGATACACACGATTGCCCTGCACCTAGTATCCGTTCAACACCTGTAAGAACCTGTTTAACACACCAGTTATCATGGACTGGACTATGGTAACCCTCACTGCGATGCCATTGGGTCACTATATTCAAGTAACTCACGATAGAGGAATAGGCTAGGTGTTTCTCATCTGCTAGGTAAGCCACGTACAACTCTATCAATTCAGCTGAAGCAGGAACAGGCTTCTCTTGTATCCTATCGCAGAACGTCACATACGTCTTCAAGTGGGTTGAGTAGGCCCTCTTCGTTGAGTCTGACCAAGCCGCACATTTGTATTTCAAAACTGCTTTTTCCATCTTGCATCGTATCGCAGTTCCATCGTGATCTGAGGAAATTGGAAGACATATGTTGCTTTAATTCCTGCACAGTAAATTCAGTTAGGGTTAGACTGTACATTAAGTCAAAAAGTTTACCCAACATACCCGGCTCATGCAACCGAGAACAAGCATCTGCCTTGGTGTTTACAGAACCTGCTATATGCTCAGCATGAATGTTAAAGTTATGTTTGGACTTAAGCCAAAACAATGCTCTACAGGGTTGCACTGGAACCTTTATTCACCCAGGATTTAGCTGAAGTATTGTCAGTGTATACTTTTATCTGTTTATCCGCCCACTGATCGCACCATCTAAATGCAGCTGCTACTATTGTCACAGTTTCTTTAACATTTATATGGGTTTCGGCTAGATGTGGAAAGTCCTCTTTCCAGTTAATATAGAAATAGTCCCCTTGGTAACAGGCACCACCCCCCTCATCGGAGGCATCGGTGAACACACACTCAACATGTCTAGTGTCTTTTATTCTCACAGTCCCATTGAATGACTCTAAAAATAAATGCCACCAGTTTAAATCCTTCCTCATTTCCTTTGAAATGATAGTTCTATGAGACCTTGACACTAAACTGTCCTTTAGAGCAATAACACGCCGGAGAAATGTCCGTCCCCCAAGTACTACCTGGCAGGCCCAATTAAGTTTTCCGATGAGCACTTCAAGCTGATGTTTAGTAGCCCGTTTCTGTTTTCTCACGCTTTCTATAAAGTTTGCAAAGGATTCCAGTTTATCTTTCGGTAAGCTAAGTGTGCCACTGCGCGTGTCAATTTGAACTCCTAGGAAAAGCATAATCTGTGAGGGCCCCTCAACTTTCAACCAATTTATTTGGAATCCTAGTCTCCGCAACACTCTCAACAGCATTGTTTGACCGTACCTGCACTCACACTCGTCATCTGCTATTATTAAATAATCATCCAGATAAGCAATCACGGTAATGTTCCAATAGCATTTTAAAATGGCACAAACAGCATCTGAAAGGGTCTGGAATATTTGAGGACTTTTCGCACTTCCAAATGGCAAACGTGCATCTGATAAGAATGTACCTTTCTCGTCCCCATCGAAATGCCAATACAATCCAGTGAGACGATAGTTGCTTGGGTGAATTCTCACACTTCTATACGCGTGGCGTAAGTCTACTTTTGCTAGCCATGATCCAGATTTTATAAGTTCACATGCTGTTCTGAGATCTGAGTAAGACACTGCTGTATCTTTCTCCTCTACACGATGGTGAAAACAAACTTTTAATATATCCAATGTTTCGCGAGCAATTGATGCTTACGTTGGCGCCGTCGGCAAATTTGGTGAAAAAACATAATATTTGCGACAGGTTTCCCATCGCTCACCGTTTCTTTACTTTTTTATGCTCATAAACAAATAATGTATGCAAATTAAGACAATTCTCTCCTCTACACACTGGGGAAACAAAAATGAAGATATCTTTATTGGTTCGGGATATTTTAAGGCTAAAAGGCGAGTACCCTCAGACATTTTTAGATATAGTTTGATATTTGCGACAGATGTCGCATCGTTTACCGTTTCTTTACTTTTTCCTTCAAATGTACAAATGGCACATTGAATTGAAGCTCGTTCTTCGTCCTTTACAATGATATAAACCATTTGAAAATTCCGCCACCCCGTTCAAAAGAAATACAGTACCAAAGAAGGGTAGGGGTTCACAACTTTTATAGTTAGAAAGTTACTACGTTATCGTAGTCTCAACCATATTTGGTCTTTCCAAATCTGGCGTTTTTCTGTATCACTACGCCTGAGATGCCTCTGAAAAAGCACCCCTCCCATTTTTCAATAACCACGCGTCTAGGCCCTGTTTTGTCCGGAATTTGCCAGGATTCAAAATGTCAGTGCATTTTTACAAGGAAGGATGATGTTAATAGCTTCCGAATCTTGCTTATTGGGTTTGTTTACTTTTATAGTAAACGAAATTGAGAGGCTCAGTGTATCTCTTTTCTAATTTCCTTCAAACCAATAACCCAATGATTACATCTCAGAAAGAATATTTCATTATTTTTCATCCACATCTTTTCCAACATCTGAACCGCTCTTTAGTATTTCCATTCTAAGATTCCTCTATTTGAAAATATAAGGATTATATTTATGCATTTCTCTCGAAAGAAGTCGTCAATGAGTTCATTCATGTATTAGAGAGACCGTACACATTACCACCATACAGCACTGAATCCGTTTGTCGTCGCTTGCGACTATATTTTGTGTTAGTATCATTTCAGTCTATAGGACATAGCAAAACGCAATTTTGTTATATGTATTTATTTCACATTGACAATATTAATATATCTAGAACATGAGGTCAAATGTTGATGCAGACACTAAATCTTTATCACACTTTGATTATAACAATTCAGTATACAATTGGGACGGATGAATACATGTTCAAAAAGACAACAAGTACTTGATGCTCAGATCTAAGGCCATATGTACTAAAGAGGCAATATCAATGACAATATGTAATATGTTAAGATGAAGGTCATATATATTTTTCAGAAAAAGATTACTGAAATTGATGATGCAATTTTATCACATTTTTTTTTTAATAATTATAGATACAAAATCACATTTTGAAATCATTATTAGTTCTTCATAAACTGACATTTTTATAGTTGCTATTTTCAAAATTATTCTTCAATATAAATAAGTACTGAATGATCATAGTTTTTTGCCAATTGCAGTTGGTAAACATTAAAACATACAACATAAACGAACAATTGACTTACATTGCCTTATGCTTCAAATTAACATTTTTTGCCCAAAACAAATTTATCAACAAATGAAAAAACGTTATAACAATATAACAAAACCTAAATTGAAGTAACATTGAATAAATATAAACCTTACCAAAATAGAATATGATATAAAAGTATCATCAGTATATTTAGACATAAAAGCTTAAATTGCAAATTATTGGAAAAAATCTCATCTGTTCAGAATCAGGACCGGAAAATAGAACCAAAATGATACAACCCAATGAAATATGACATAATAATAATTTTATATTTTAAATTGTTCACTGATAATTGTAAGTTAATGCTAAATGTACCATTTTGACAGTGTCAACAATCTTATTACACAAGCCAATAATCCATAGTCAGAGGACAAAGTTTGAAGATTTCCATAAAATCCATTGGCGGCCATTTTGTGTGAACACTTTTAATTAATTTTGTGAGAGAAAAAAAATTGCATGGCTAAACTTTACGTTATATATTTGAATTATCACTGCTCCATTTAGTTTAAATACATTGTCTACCAATTGGAATCATTAATTTTCATTCTCCTGACATCACCTTATATCGCCCCTAAAAACGTGCTACTGCCCCTTTAAAACTTTTTAATTTTCCTTATAAATATGTGTATCAGTCATTACAAACTGAAGTAACTTCAGTACAGATTGTATTAACTTTAATAAACTCAATATCAATTCAATATTTCATATTATGATGTCATGGTAATCAAGGGTAAATATTTTGTTGTAACAGTACACAGTGAAATATTACAATGAACCTACAACATACAAAAGAAACTCTGAAACAGTTTGAATATATCTAAAAGGCATCACCGATTCTCTTGGAATAACAGGGATCCTATGAACAGGAAAACAAATGTTACCAATTTTAAGAAATTGTTTTTAGATCCCACAAGAATTCATAAACACATATAGCAAGTTTTATAAAGCTATATTACAGTAAGATATAAAAGTAGATACATGACAGCTTATACTATGAATTCAGAAAACGGACTGTATAATTGTTTGAAAAGGTTATTATATTTTTTTCAGGAACTTGATTTTGCATAAGCTAAAATAAAGTACTTTAATTAAAGGATACTTATTACACCCATTTATGCTGAAAAGACCTCCCCTTTAATTCTTCAAGGTAAATCACACCCACTACTCTTTAAGAAAATGTTAATTTCACAAATGTCAACACATTCAAATGAAACTACTACATGTGACAATATTGTTAATATATAACTGTTCTCCATGGGTTGAAAAAGATGAAAGCATGTTGATAATGTCCCTCATTATTTGTGGCAAAATACATATCTGAAAATTATACATAATTAGCATAACAGAAATCTTATCATTAATTCTATTAAATATTTGTAATCATTGCTGAATATGTTTTAGGTTGACAAAATTGATTTATTGAATTAATATATTATCATGATAATATTAATGCAACTAAATGATACATGGTATTTTATTATATTTAAAATGTTGCAGTTTCATAATGATCCCTACCTGTATCACATACTGTGTTAGTAAATATGTTAATGTATCAACTCATGAAATCTTCAGGTTGTGTTCACCTTGTGCATGTTGTTTCTCTGGTAATAAATAAGTGTTTGAAACATGTAAATAGTCAGACCAGTGACAAATCAAGGATGTTAACCAATGAGATATCCAGCTTGTGTCAATCTTGAGTTCATTTGCTTTGAAACATCATCACTTCAGAGATTGAAATTTGAAAGTCTTTGGATAATTTGAGGTTGAGGCGATCATCCATAAAAGGGTTGTCACTCAGCCCTCCCGACCTTTACAATGAATGAACCATAACTGCAGGATTCTAAGATGTGTTCAAACATCAAGTTAAGCCTTCAATGCATGTCTCTATGAGACAGTTATATAGCCTTGGTCTTCCTTGCCAACATCTCCACCTCTGTCATATTAGATACAATCTTGAATTGTAAACCACTAGAGATAAGAGATAGGAGATGAGAGACAAGAGAGAGATGAGAGAGACAAGAGATGAGAGATGAGAGAGACGAGCGAGAGGAAAGAAGAGAGAGAGAGAAATGAGAGAGACGAGAGAGACAAGAGAGAGAAGAGAGATGAGAGAGATGAGAGAGAGGAGAGAGAGAGATGAGCGAGACAAGAGAGAGATGAGAGAGACAAGAGAGAGATGAAAAGACAAGAGAGAGATGAGAGAGATGAGAGAGACAAGAGAGAGATGAGAGAGACAAGAGAGAGATGAGAGAGACAAGAGAGACAAGAGAGAGATGAGAGAGAGGAGAGAGAGATGAGAGAGACAAGAGAGAGATGAGAGAGACAAGAGAAACGAGAGAGACGAGAGAGACGAGAGAGACGAGAGATTGATGTGAGGTGTCACTGCTCCTCCTGCTTGCAGACACTGTAGAACTCCTCCCTCCCCTCCTCAACTGCCACGCCCACATCTGGTTTCCTCCTCTTGTGCTCCTCCAGGTTCCTGAACACAGACTTGGTGTTTTTCTTCGCAAAGGTCTCCACCTCTGTAACATATCCATACGTTAAATAGATTACAATGCTCTGAGCTAAATGTTCATCGAGTTAAATGATTCATAACTGATAATGTATCAAATGGTTGAGGTGCTACCAATGAGGTCACCAGTCATAAATGATTTTTTTAAAATTTCCAAACTATATTGCCATTTGAAATACTTTATTTCATTTCAATTATGGGTATAACATAAATTCAAGCGGCCTCACCCTTGATGACATGCCCTGAGTCTGAGATGGTCTTGCCCTGCTTCCAGATGGTGTAGAGATGCAGGTACGTGCCCACATACATCTCATTCACCACCTCCATCACAGCTCCCTGCCGATTGCACTCTCTGTGAACATTATTGTGCATTGTTAGTAAACAGAAATTATGTAAATGAATGTCCAATAATCTCTCCTCAGGGACTTGAAGAAGATCTTAACTAAGAATGCGCGGTATTATCGATATATCGGTATATTGCAATACAGGAACAAGGTGATACGAATCAGTACACACTTTTGAAATTATCCAATATATCGAACGTTTTAAAATATGATATTTCCATCTTAAATTACTGCCAAGCACAAACAATTAAATGTTATAAGATTTACGTAAAGTTCATTTCAAAGTGTGAAATTGTTTTGTGAATATAGCTCACATATGTATACAGATAATATACAGTGATTTAAAAAAAAATCCTTTCCAAAATGGCTCATAGCTGAGCAATAATGACAGTTCTCAAGGCTCATATCTATACAAGATATCATGCAAATTTTTGAATTAAAGAAGTAACAATATATTTCAATACGTATTGCAATACGCTTTCCTGTATCACAATATATTGCAATACAAAAAGGAGGAAAGATACCCATCCTTAATCTTAATATGAAGCTATGGTAATGTAGGAGAATGTTCAATATTCTTGTGTTTTCCCAATTATTTCATATTCAGTCCAGATACTTTTGGGATACCCCTCATAAGGAAGGGGCAAGTTTGATGGTGAGGTATCTGTAGGTACCCACTTGTTGATAAGATCCTCCCTTAGAGACTGGAGACAGATCCGGGACACATTCATACCCATCACACAGAATGGGAAGTTCTGGCAGAGGGAGAAATGAACACAATGTTATCATTATTTAAAATTGTAAAGAAATAATTGTCATTATAACAACAAAATGATTACATTGGGAAACAGTGGCTGAGTGACTTGTTTTCTAAGCCCCGCTTAACTAAAGCAATATTTTAGCTATTATAGAAATATTTATATTTACATAGGTTGGAAGATGAAATGTTGTTATGTTGTTAGGCATCCCTTTTTTTTGGGATTACCATAGAGATATATATTTTAGGAATTATTCTAGTAAAAGGATATACATGTTCATAGAAGAGCGACTAACTCAATGAAGAGAAAAGGATATACCCTTTGTTGTCGAAATAATCTATATATGTCCAGAGCCAGGTGTTAACCTCTACCACTTTTGTGCATTTAAACAACAAAGAAATCAGGAAACATATATGGATGACAACTTCTTTATTCATTGTCAATTTTTGTCACCCATATATGTTTCCTCATTATCATCATTCCAACTTCTAAAATGCCCCTTAAAGAAACAACTTGTAATCACCTGTAATATATGTGAACTCCCTCACCAAGCAATGGAACTTCACACATTGAGGATTTCAGATCAGAAGTTGCATCACTAAGAAATACTAAGGTACTCAACAGAGAAATTATATTACAAACATCAATTATATAGCTGACTAGATGAAGATGTTACCTGAGTAGGGTGAAGAGACAACTTATAAACATCACGAGCCAACTGTGCACTTTTTGGATTGCGTAGGAAATACAGAAGTTGTACTAGACCGAGCATCCCGACTCCTCGGATATCTGTACCAGGGTCACGACCTGGAACAATGTAATCAGAAGATAAGTCTACATTAAATGATTCTCATATTTTTGGGCCCATCCAATTGTTTTGATCGCAATTGCCCTTTCGATATTGCATTTGTATATGCAGTTATTATAAGCATAAACGTTCTTTCAAAATGGTTTTAAGTTTTAACTCCATTTATACAAATATCAAATTTTAACCAAAATAAGAAGCTAAAAAAGTCTAAAAGACTGATATTAGTTTCTGAAAACTAAAATTTAATCTAAAACTGTCTACATTCAATATCCCTATGATTTATCAAATCATTGGGTAATGTTTACTATCCTCTCATCACAAATTTTAATTTTCACCTGCTTGGGATGAAACAACAGATGATTAACACACCTTGAAAGCCAATCTCTTCCCAATGACTGCCAAATCGCTGACACTCAAACCTGGATCCAGTCAGTATGCGATAAATAGACTGTAGCATCTGGATATGAACTCTCTCCTCATTGTTCAACTGGGCTGAAATAAAAGTAACACAAATATCATCAATTGGGTATGAAATCATTTATCAATAAATATCTCAAAATTCATTCTTTCACCTACTCAAGCCATTTCTTTGAAAAAAACTTTGTTCAATTCAAGCAGATTGTCAGTTTGTTGGATAGTGGTTGGGTAGTAATTAGAGCCAATAGATATGGCACACATGAAAGAGAGGTTACGTGAATAGAAATGACTTAAATAGTCTGTCATCCAGAGCCTAAAGCAAAAATATTCAATTTTCGACCAACCAAGTCTACAGAAATATAGCAAGTCTAGATCACTCAGCTGAAGTTAAAGCATCTTCTGGGCTCCGTTTTCTTATAATACATGAACTGTTTAAATATTGTCAATATTGAAAAAAATGCTTTTGAGACTAAATGTTAGTCTTTGACTTGAGTAGCCTTTGTCAAGAAAAATGACGAAAACCCTGCTTATCAATATGAATGTATTCACCAGCTCCTTCAATTACTCTTTAGACAGATTTATTGCAACTAGTAATCATATTTATACATGTACTTACATCCTGCTATACAGAATACTAAATCTCTCTCGGGAAGAAGATCCCGGTGCATCTTGGGAGGGCCAAACAGGAAGTGGGTAAGGGCAGAAAATCCATGGCGGTTGATCGATGTCCGAACGTTTGGCTGGAAATATTTACTTAATTGAACGGGGGAAATAAACACAACTTGTTCGCTATCAGTTGTGAAAACTATTTGCATTATTTCATATATGTCATTTTACAATGTGTATATAAATTATTACCAAAATAAAAAATTTCAAGAAATGTGTGTTACTAAGGTTCCATACATAATTATGGACAAGTTTTGTAAAAGCTGTTGGCACACTTTTAGATGCATTTATTTCTTATTACCATTTATGTTGACTGCAACTTCTTAATCTAAATATTTGATGCTGAGGTGACATCCCTCTTATGAAGAAAATAAGACCCATTTTTTTGTCTTAACAAATACAGACTTTTTCCATATATTTATCCCTTTGTAACCAGTATCAGTGCATAAACAAATCTGAAAAGTAGGCACCCCAAAAGTGATATTTTGTACATTTGAATTGCAAAATTTAAGAAAAAAAATAAAAAAAACATTGCTAGGGGAGAGGCATTAAATAATACACTGCAAAATCATCCATTATTTTTAAGATACAATTTCATATACAAATGATATTTAATATATTCTTTCACTTCAAAATAAAGTATAAAAAATATCAAAATTGTTCTCATAATCTCAAACTATTAAAATAGTTAAAGTTAGCGTAGGTACCTTGACAGCGGAGAGATCTGACTGACGGAAGTGTTGCACAACCTCTGATACAGACAGGAGAGGAATACTCACTGCTGGAGGAGCACTCACACCTGTCGAGGAATATACAGTAACTTCACATTAAACTCTTACAAGAAGGAAATTTGAAACCAGACATTAGGGGTCAAACAGGGGAATCAGCTTATATATACCCTGTGTCTATGTTTCAGATAAAAAAATCTAGAGGCCAAATGAGAATCTGCCAGCCCAGCGATTTAGCGATTCAATGTTTACACAAAAGGTAATAACTCATATCTAAGAATAATGTCTGAAACATCTGAAATCTTCCCAAATTTTCAAGACCATAAGAGTAGCAATACCTCGGATGTTCCAGTGCCCAGTAGAACTTTCCACTCGTAACTTTGAGTCTCTAGTGTTTTAGCACTGAGTCTGGTGGTCTTTGCACTCCAGCAAATCAGCAACTAGGCTAAAAAGCTATTGGAATCTGATTATGCTTTTGGGAGCACAGATTGCTTGAATCTATTGCATATGAAAAGTCCAAGACAGGGACACATTGCAGCAAGATACAAGTGAATGAAATTTGTCAAACCGTGAACTGTCAAAAGTAGTTTTCTAGTTTTGAGGAGACCTCAAATAAATATAGATGAGATGGTGTACTGATTATATTATCACCACCATGACCCTTGACCAAAACCCTGGTTAATCATAAATATTTAGCATTACCTTCCCCTTTGTCCTTGTCAGCAAATTCTGAAAACAAAATTAGGATTTTTTTTTACCAAAATTTTTTAAAGTGTGTATGGGTCAAAATCAAAATCCTTAAGTAATCTTTTAGATTTTAATTGGCTAAAATACAACAAGATTTTGAATGTTTGAAAGTCCAGAAACTGTCAGCATATTTATGAACTTGAATGGTTGAACGAAGATTTGTAAAGAGGTTGTACTGGTAATTTGAAAATTATTATCAAAGGTATCCAATTTATTTACCTGCTTGAATAGTTGTTACATTTTCCCAATCTTCAGAGGTTTTAAACACTCCCTAAAACCAAACAAAAACAGATAATACTGAAACACATGAAGGTCAGTACAAAAACAAAACTAAACAAAAGTACCCTTGTCATCAATACTTTATGCAAGTTATGTGCAATATATATTCACATGTTTTATATGGATTTTAAAAGTGGTGGATGGAAGTACAATTTTGAAAGGCAAATGTTAGTAACATATAGAAGCAAGTTAGTAACAGTAACACTGAGAAAATATTTAATTTCAATTAAAAAGAAATTGACTTGTGTCATCGACTCATCGTTGTCACTTACCGGTACTTAGACTGCTAAAATTTTTTAAGACTTTGGAAAACAGTACCAGTATATTAATAACTGATATAACATCAATTGTAGGGATTGTTTTGATTATGAATTCCCTGTTGACATTTTCACACATGTTGATTGAAGGCCCATAATTCTATCGAGACCAGGGCATTCTTTTATAAAACAACCTTTAAAAAGCTCAACTTAATTGCCACTCTCTACCAATGAATTAAGGTTACCATAGTGATTACAATTAACTCAAGCTTTGCAATGGAAGTCTGAAAAGAAAACCTACTCGGCTTAAAAGGTAACACTTACGGTATGCACTAATCTTGTTGAAATTCCTCTCTAAATACACCATAATAAATCTGACCATTCAGTGATAGAGTAAACGTATCTTGGAATAGGAAACTATAATGAAAACAATTAAACAATAAATATTTCTCACCTGACCTCGATGGTTTGTGTTTGGAAAAGGGGAGACAACTCCAGCAACTGTTGCTACTGGCTCACCACTAGAAGGTTTTGGGGACGGAATCAAGCTGTTGACCTTTATCTTCGAATCATCTTCTGTTGTGGCAGGGTCCTTTTGAGAAATAGTCAAAGGCAGATTTTGGGATGTAGCATTTTGTGAGGATGAATCAGTTGTTGACTGAATGGACGGGGCTGATGAACAAGTGGACGGGATAGAGGCTTCGTCTTTTCTTTCAACTTGTAACTTGTTTTCCACGTTAGTGATGGACGGCTTTGGTTCTGAGCTTTTATTTGGTCTTTCGGGAACTTCAAATTCAGAGCCTGAATCTGATTCACTTTTCTCAACAATGTCTTGTTCGGCATATTCATCCTCAAATTCGGATTCAGAATCATCCTTTGTTTCTTCTTCCTTATTTTGGGGACCCAATTGTCGAGTATTTTCAGGCACTGAACTAGTCTCAATTAATACATCCTTCAAAGATTTGACACTTTCTTGGAAAGGAATCTGTAGAACAGATTATGAAATCTTATGTCATCAACCTATGGATTTACTCATTGAGATTAACATTAATATTTTTCAACATACAAATGTATCTTATTAATTTATATATAGAATAATTTTTAACTGGAGAATAAGGTTTGACAAATAGATCACTGTACAAAATTGTATGAAATAACTCACATAAAAAAGTAGTGCGGTAATTTAAAAAAAATCATTCATGCTCAGAGAAGTTACTGTTTAAAACATTTTGCTTAATCTCCAACATTGATAGCTTACCTGAAAATCCTTCGACTCAAACTTGGTGTCTTCAGTTTTGATTTCATCAAGCTGTTTCTCACAATCATCAGATAGTTTTAACGTATCCCCATCTTGGTCGCCTAATGACAATGGCACAGATTCAGCAACACCATTAAATGCGCCCAGCACATTGGGTTCGACTAAAAATATTGGATCATGAGCATCCGAAACATCTGGTTCACTCAAAGATATTGGAGCACCTTCAGCATTATCCTTCAAGGGCTCAGGGACAACATCAGGAAGTGAGAACAGATTTTGATCACAGATGTCATTAAGTTCTGATGGTTTCTCTGAAGGCTGTGTTTCATCTTCATGCTGTGCATGTCCTGTGTTATTGTCACTGAGAGGAATCAGGGAACTTAAGGCGGACGGTTCCGATTCATCTTCTCTGTTTACATCAATATTCTCTGTGTCACATTGTAGGTCAAACTGTAGCTGATCAAGTTCAACTGGGCCCGATGTCTCCAGATCACCTTCGATGAGATCCATTGACATGTTCTTGTAGGAGCTGAAATCAATTGAAAGGAATCATCTTGAATTTCATTTTCACAGTCACTCAGAGAATGAGGGAGTGATTTGGTCAATATTTCAACCATTATTAGCAGTGGATCAAACAGAGATTAATAAAAATTAAAACAACTATTTCCTAAAAAAAAACCAACAACATTGATTTGTAACTAAGTTAATCATACATTCAAATAAAAGGGAACATTGGCTATTATCTCTAATTGTTAATCTAATATTGTTGTGTCGGGTGTAGGTGTTTTATTATAGACACGGGGGGTTCGTAGACAGAAATATCGGTGGGTTCGTAGACATTTTGACGGTTAGGTTCATAGACACTTGATAAATGGGCAATAAATTAAATCTTAATTGCAATTACAAATTTTAAACAAGACTAATGATAAAATGTCATATAATCTATTAATATGCTATGGTAAGAAATGATCCCTCATGTATTGGTGTATTGTGATGGATTTGAATGATCGGTTTGTTACAATACTTCTTGTTGTTTATTGTAATGTTTATATTTATCATGTTTATTCTATCAAAGTTTGAATATTTACTATTTAATGATCGATTGAGTTTTTTAAACGTTTATTAACTATTACGTTTGCACATGAAAAGCAACTCGTTTCACAATGAATGGTAAAGGAAAGAACAAAGTTACAATTGAATCAAATACTATATATGAGTAACGATCAACTATGCTACTAATGATATTAATAAAACATTCAGACATCAAGGTAAACATAGGATTAGACGATCATGCTCGCCTCGGTAGCTCCCCTACGCTCCTTTGCCAGAGATAGTCATGGCGAGCATACATCGTCTAACATAGGATATGCTTGCTTCATCGCAGAACATATTTTGTTAAATATTTGTACTTTACCTTTGTATCTTATTCTTATATGTAATATTTGTTTGTTTAAAAATGTTTATTTTACAAACTTTTGCTTGTATTGGAAGCCGTTTTCCCCCAGTATTGTGGGCTGTTTTGGATTTAAAAAATCATATACTCACCAGTTAACTGTACTTACTAATAAACATAAAAAACATAATTAAATTATAAAAAACATATATATTGTGTAAAAAAAAATTATATTTTCACTGTCTACGAACCCACCGTTTTATTTATCTACGAACACGTTTTGTCTACGAAAACACTGGTTCCACTGGTGTCAATAAAAAAAAAGGTGCCTTTGGGTTTTATAGTTTATTAGTTGTCTTGAAAATCAACATTGTCAATTGATACAGCTTCAATAAAACTGTAATTACCCAATTTTAGCTTTTGGGAATCAAGTACAAACGATGATCTTATGGAATTTCATATTCTTTTCGGATGACAAGCTCCCAGTCATTCTTTCCAACTATTTTGGTAGACAGGCAGCCATTTTGTAAACACCACAGACTCGCAGTAAATATTTGATTTTATACGTAATAAAGGGAATGGGGTAACCATAAATAATATATCGGAGTATCTTATGCAACTATTCATTTGATCTGACTTGTAGTTTATATTTTTTCAAAATATTGTGAGTTTTGTTATCATTTGCTGCAGAGATGTAACATGGCTGCGCCCTTGACCATGCAGGTGCCGGTCGGTCGTCTTAGTTGGAGCATTCGTCATGTTTTTAATAAGACAATCAGACAGGGAGTAATGGGTAGGTAGGGTATACGTCTTTTCATCAAACGCTGTTAATATCTGTATGCACTTTGCAATAAGGCAGATTTGCAAGGCACAAGTGCATTGGAAAGACATTTTACCTAAAAAGTTGTTCATCACATGTTGCAGCAATTATTACTTATGTCACAGTATGCATCCTGCTAAACCAGTGTATTGACTGTCAGCTTAGCTCCTACAATTACCCTGATATCAATCAGGCAAAGATCAAGCTTATTTATTATGTTACATGTAACTCGACCAGACAAGAATCCTGCCAAAATATCCCTTTAAGGACATATTTGTAATCCTGATATGCTACTGTGTCCACTATACACCTTTGTACCATGAATACAAGAATTAAAAAAAATATCCTGCAACAGAAATACCACCTGGACAATACAAGCATTAATCAAATCTTCAAAAATTGCGTCCGTGTGACGTGTCTCCTCCTTCTTAACTGACAAGGTGCTGGTGTACTTGTAAATGAACTTTAAACTTTTAATGGAAAAGTATTGAAAGGTTTCATGAATTATGTTGTGTATTGTTACAGGTCAGATACAGTTATAAATGATATCTTTAGATGTTTATCTTTTGTTCCCAGGAATAGTTCCATCCCAGACGCTATGTACACAAAGCCAATCTGATAAGGATGGAAGGGAGCCTTTAGAAGGGGGCGTGGCAGGTGAACAACAAGCAGTGTCACAATCAGTCAAATCTGTTTATGCTCAACAGTTCAATCCAGATCTTGTGAAAGAAATGATAGAAGAGATGGATGGGGACATGGTAAGAAACTTTTAATAATTTGAATTTATAAATTCAATGATAACCCCAAAAGTAACTTAAAAATTCAATAATAAATTGTTGTAAAACAAATTTTGATTGCATCACCTTAGCATTGTTTACTGTTTGCAATTAATGATATCACATATTTTCACAGGTTTGAAACATTAGGGATATAACTTATGAGAACACATATACATTTTTTAAAATAACATGAAATTTCCTAAATTTTACATTGAATAATGAATAATAGTCACTGATTAAAGAAGTGATGTAAAAATTCATGAAAATTCATCAGCTTTTTTTCCTACAATGGAGTGGCTTGTGTGACGTGTACCAGAATAAGGAAGCTGAATTTATAAATTCTGTCTATGTTCTATGTTTATATATTTCAATTTTTAAATTTTTTTCATTAAATAATCATTTATATGAATCGGCCACTTTTGTTAAAAAAGTGAAATGATCAGATCATTAATATACAACCATTTTTCACATGATTGTGGTTTTAATTATTACATTATATAATAATTTTCCTGATCTTCTGATTGTACCTTTCAGCCACACCCTGATATGGTAGACCCATTCAAGAAGAAGTACAAACGCTGCCTCCTGTGTGAGAAGAATGTGGATATCAACTGGAAGGTAGCGGAAACAATGAACACACATAAACAATTTCAATAATTCCTTTAATTTCTTAGCATAACACTTAAGCTTATGAATAAAAAGGGATAATTAGTAGTGATGATAGTAAATGATTATTGAATAAGTGAATAGTGAATGTTTTTTTAATTATTTAAAAGTAAATGATTATTGAATTATTGAATAGTAAATGAACATTGAATCATTGAATAGTAAATGAACATTGAATAATTGAATAGTAAAATTATTGAATAGAAAGCTGCTTTGAAGAGTTTTTCACTTATATCACAGCAGTCTGATTAAATTCAGCCTAGTTGCGAGGAACAAAATATTCAAAGTATTAACTGTACAGAGATATGAAATCCTCTAAACTAGGTCTGGCCTCACTCCCGTACCTCGCATGTTGTTTGCCAATCACATTGTCTCGCTTATAAGACTGCTAGCGTTGATCATGTTCAAAGCCTGGTTAACAGGAGTTACTTGCCCCTAGCTGATACCGAAGGTTTTTGTCGGCGGCTTGTGATTGGTTAGCTGAGTAAGCGTAAGGACATGCTACCTATGGGGCTGCAGTCAACTCTTTGGAGAGGGCTTATCGAAATAACAAGTTCGATTCTCAATAGAGTTAATATTCTAAAACTTTATTCCTAAGAATTAAGAATTAAGCTAATTTTAATAAGACTGATATCATGACTGCTTGTGTAGTGCAGAAAAGAGGCCAGCCAGTCAACAGATTTTATATATGGTCATACTGTTGATAGTGTGAGA
Organism: Steromphala cineraria; assembly: GCA_916613615.1. Classification (NCBI taxonomy): domain Eukaryota; kingdom Metazoa; phylum Mollusca; class Gastropoda; order Trochida; family Trochidae; genus Steromphala; species Steromphala cineraria. The sequence continues at coordinate 17,632,673 of OU744731.1, read as the reverse complement.
GGTCGTCCTGATGACCTTTCATGTGCTATCCTGCCCTCAATTGGGATGGTGTTAAAACACCCCACTGGAAGACCACTGTTACAGTAAATAGATCAAACATTGATCTGCTACAAATAATTCATGAAAATTATTTGGACAAATTGTTTATCTCCTAGTTTTTAGCTCACCTTTACAAAGTAAATGTGAGCTTATGTCATGGCGCTTCGTCCGTCTGTCCGTCCGTCCGTCCGTCCGTAAACTTTCACGGAAAAAACTACTCCTCCTTAACTAATTCAGATATCATTCTGAAATTGTAGTATGTTATACCCATTGTGATTCCTCACAGAAAGGTAGACGTTTCAGTTTTGAGAATCCAAGATGGCCGCCATGACAGCCATATTGAATTTTCAATTAGATTTCATGAAAAAGACTACTCCTTCTAAATGAATACAAATATCATTCTGAAATTGTAGTATGTTTTACCCATGGTGATTCCTCACAGAAAGGTAGACGTTTCAGTTTTGAGAATCCAAGATGGCCGCCATGACAGCCATATTGAATTTTCAATTAGATTTCATGAAAAAGACTACTCCTTCTAAACGAATACAGATATCATTCTGAAATTGTAGTATGTTATACCTATGGTGATTCCGCACAGAAAGGTAGACGTTAAAGTTTTGAGAATCCAATATGGCCGCCATGGCAGCCATATTGAATTTTAAATTAGATTTCATGACAAAGACTATTTCTCCTAAACCAATCTAGATATCATTTTTATATTGTAGTATGTTATACTTTTAGTGATTCCGCACAGAAAGGTAGATGTTTCAGTTTTGAGAATCCAAGATGGCCGCAATAGCAGCCATATTGACTTTTCAGCTGCAGATGACACATCATTATTATTAAATTTTAAGCTTTCATCAAGTGATCACTGGCACCATATAAATTTTCTAATTTGAACTTACTAATCATAATATTATCTTTAATATGGAATATTTAAGATTGTCGTGCAAGTTGTTCTACATTTTTAAGTGATTCTAAAAAAAATTAAGATGAAAGACAAACATAATTGATTAATTTGTTTAAAATGTTTATGGCAACTAGCTGCAAAAACCAAATCACATTAAACATGTTAAATTTTAAACAATGGTATCTCCCTTATATTCCTTTAAATACCACACATAAGGGGTCAACCAGAGTTCAGATATTCCACTATCCTGTCTAATACACATCCCAAGGCAGGCTGCTAGCATCACAGTGGCAGCTGCTAGTCTGTTGCATAATCAACCTGACCCAATTGATATGGTAGAGCGTTATGCTATATGGCCATGGCCCATGTGTATGCAATAAAAGTTATGGACTTGTATTCTCATGACAGTACGTGATATGTTCTTTCTAAGAATAACAACTTACACAAAACTTGTCTACAATAAGCTTTGTGTTTAGCAATCTACATGATAAGTTGATGTGGAATAAATATGCAGATGAAAATCGAAAAGGGTTTAGTAAGAAAAGTAAGGAAATTTGATTTGTCATATCTCTCTGTTGATTTGACAATGCAAAAATGTTTACCATTATAGTACTGTATGAGTGTTAAATAAATTGATACTTTAATGAAAGACATCTCATGGTCACTTGATATGTAAATATTATGTGAACAAAATAAACGTGTCTTATGCATTGCTGTGTTTATGACTTTCCTCTCAATCAGTCATTCATTTTCCTTGAAAAATCTGTACTTTTGGGATTCTCAATATCCCATGCAGCATAACCATCAGTGAAATAATCTTGAAATCATATTAATGATTCACTACAAAACAAATGTAAGTGCCCACCATCCTGTAAGTAATGAATGACATTTAAATGGATACACCTAAACCAATCAAGATATCATAATGAAATTAATACGGATGCCCACATAAAAGTAGCATTTTGAAGATTAAAAAGGACAAGATGGTCACCATTTCAGCCATAGATAATTAGATATACAAAAAAGTTATACAAAAACCTACTGCTTGTTAACTTATCATGATTATATCATTCGTGTATTAATGTTTGTTCAAGCTCTAGTGGTTTCCAAAAGAAGACTAGTATTTTAAAAGATAAAAAAATCATGATGGCAGCCATAATCAATTATATAAAAGATGGTTACATGTATAATTAAACCATTTTACCACATCATTCATTTTAAGGTGAGCTTCTGTACCCTCGGTACTTTTATTTGTTTACTATTGCAGATTGGTTTCTGGGTTTGTTGTATTATTTCTGTTTCAAAAATTCAGGTCAATGGTACCCATTGATGATATGAAACAATGAAAACAGTAAAAGCAATCTGTGAATGATCTTATAGCTAAGCAAGTGCATACTTGAGGGTTTAATGTCTTTTGCCTCTTTTATTCATTTAAGCTCTCTTTTCCAGAATATCCGGCTTCTAAGTCAGTTTGTCTCCCCGTATACCGGGCGTATCTACGGTCGACGTGTTACGGGACTCTGTATTCCTATGCAGAAGAGAATAGCTCACCTGATCAAGAGAAGCAGAATACTAGGTGATCATTGAAGTTATTTGTTCAATTATATACTAAAATCCAAGTCAATTCTCTAATCAATCTGTTCAAAGTGAATTGCAGGGGCTAAAAATCGTTTTCATTGACATTGATCAAATTAAAAAGTTTATCAGTTTTGTAGGTCATTGGTGCATGTACAAAAGCAAATAATGGTTTCACATTTACATCAGACATTATTGGCAAAACAACAATGACCGGTCACTTTAAAAGTAATAAATGACAATATATATTACATATTTCTTCTGATCTCTGTTCAAAACTCCTTCAGCTTTTCAATGTCTGGAGGGTACTCTTCACAAATCCTAGGATTCAAACATCATTGTTATTTTATTGTATAAACCCAATAGCAAAATCATTATTTGCTCTAGCCCTGTTTTATCACAAGCTCATTTTTCTTTCAGGGTACATGGCATATATGAACAAGGACCCCAATTACATGCAGGATCCTAAGCTGTTTGATCCATATGGTCCAATGAAGAAGTGACACAAGGGTTTCCAGTGTGAAGATGTTTGTGTGTTTGTGTTATATAGATTTGTAAATAAAACCATCAAAAAAAAAGAAAGGGAAACTATGCATGTGTTATCACTTTTTCAAGCTTTATCAATGGAAGTTCAATCAAAGTTCTCATGAGCTGAGCTGGTGTGACACACCATGATATCCATCTTATGAAAAGTGTTGTGACGTATCCAGGCTTGACGTTCAGAAGTTTGGCGTCATGAAACAATGGTCTGACATTCTCATATGATGTCACACTGTTACCTTGGCGACAGGCTAGTCCAAGCGGTCGTTTAATGTGAAATTGGTCGTTTAATGTGAAATTGGTCGTTTATAGTGTAGTGTTTCATCATATAATAAATAGAATATCTGTCAACTCATTACAAATACAATGTTTATCTCATCTCATAAGGTAGAAAAGTTAAAAAGTTTCATTTGTGGCTGTCCCTTGTGAAAATATAAACTTTCTACCTCACTCATTTGGATAAACATTGTATTAGTCAAGAAAAGACAGATATCCTCTATATCATATTCAAAGTGTTGTTCAAAGGGTGATCAGACTTTTGGTTTAATTTCCAAGATTGGTTCAATTTTTGGACCCTCCTCCCATGAATCAATTATGACAGCATAGGATGCCATCTTTTGTAATTTGGGCAAGTCCTACCATACTCTAATGCAGCATTGCCTCATGATGCTGTTAAATGGTAATTCAAGATTTATCTGGCTTGTTAGTCTGAAACCAAATTTCTCTACCCATGTTAATATTGCTGTATCAGAGTTATTTCAATTTGCTTGGTAATCAGAGAGCCATTTTGTGCATTTGACTATCCAAGGATTCATTTATGATGATGTAGTAGGATATATAAGAGAATAACCTTGTTGGCTAGTCAGTCCAGATTTCTAGAGGGGGGTCAAGACAAGCTTATCAAACCTCCATATCCGTCAACACTACAAAGATATTATGGAATTTAATTGTCTTCCTTTGCCTATTGTTTTTTTAGAAGATATCAACAGATTTTAGGGAAAATGTTTTACCGCACTATACTTAAAAAGGCAGGTCAAATAAGGACATGAGACATCAGAAGGTTTTCTAAATGTTTCATTAAGTCTTTCCGTGTACATTTATTAATCTTTTCTGGAGCAGGATACAACAGTTCAATAAATATTAATTTACTGGATGCTCACATTGTCAAAAGTTAGAAGCGAAAGGTTGCTTTGAAAAGTTCTTGAGCAGGATACAAAAGTTCAATAAATAATAATTTACTTGATGCTCACACTGTCAAAACTTAGTAGCAAAGGTTGGTTTGAAAAGTTCACATGAAGAAATTGATTTTTAAAAGCAGAGTTAAATAAATGTGTTGCGGCAAAGCAAAATGTTATTACTGCTCTTGAAGTTGAAGCTGGATAAGAGATCACAATGACATCACAAGAACAAACTCGCAAAGTCTGCAAACGCTGTGGAACTTGACCCTAAACACTTTATTTATCAATACACACTTTAAAACCAACTCTTTATTTTACAGTGTAGCTGTAAATATCTAGCTTATGAAAGAGTTATTGTTTGCTATTTACTGATAAAAATAGCACAGATTAAAGAAAAACAATAATATGAAACCGCACTAAAATACACAATGTAATAATCTTAATGATAAGCAAATCATTTGTTATCATTAATATGCTATTATTAGTAATAATAAGCTGAACCAGGTGAACCAACTTCATCACAACATTGGGATATTGATTTTAGATTTTGGATTTGGTGACCAAACCCTAGACCTAAATATATCACCATAATAACCATGATGAGATCAAATTAAAGCCAATGACAAAAGTTTCCACAGGATTTGTACAAAAAAATACTTCTGAAGATTTTACAAGCGCTTCTGCTACCTTGACCTACAAACTCCTCACATCACAACTCTGTATGGAGTTGCTTATAATGCATCCCCTACATCAAAAGAAAACAAGAAATCGTGATTATATGAAATATTCTTTTGGATTTATGTGCTATGAATTTAGAAGCTACCTGCATATTATCTTACTTAATAACCAAATATATGTTTGACCTTAGCATTCCGATTTTGCTGTCTTGTGTGTGTTTTTTTATTGACATATGTGGCTTAGATAAGTTATCTCCCCTTTTCTGTCAGGAGAGGGAAATTTGAAGATATTAATATTATTTCAGAAGATAAATAATGTTTTAGCGTATGTTATTCATACGGTTTTGGTTTTTAGGTTTCCTCACACCTAACAATCCTGTAGACTCAAGACTTTCTTTTCCGCATAAGCTATTTATTATTTTCAAAACAAACAAAAACGAAAGAAGTGAGCATTGAACAACATAATCATATGAACCGGCTAGTATTTACAGTTACAGTACAGAGTACACTAGCGTGGGTGAGTGTACGCTTCATTTAAATCCACTGTGATTCTCGTTTGAAAGTTATGCTGTTTTGTTAAATGAAACTTTATCTTCGGTTTTCATTATTGACGAATCAAAACAAACTGTTATGGGCTGATCCCAAATGGATGCAGAGAATGGCCCTACTCGCAGAGTTGCTCGCTCAAGAAAGAGAAGTTCATCATCTATCATTGACTCAAGCAATATCGTTAACTCATCCAAAAAACAAAGGGATAAAAGTTCTGACATCCAGAGACAAAGTGGACCCAAACAAACAGATATAAACATGTCTAAAGAAGAGTGGTTTAAGAATTCTTTCTGCAGAGACAAGATGATCAGTGTAAGTTTTTCAAGAGATATTGCCATATGAATAATCTATAAGATTTTATCTATTTTTTATGAATCTCTTACTGGGACCAATGCGATGAGTTACTTGATATACATCACTAATTCATCCATGTATGCAAAATGTATGTTAAACAAATTATATTTACATATATACATAGAATACATAGACATTTTAGAGAAGTAGTTAATAATATTGATAAAAACACATGAATATGTATTCACTTAAATATGAAAAACTTCACCTGATTGAAATAATATTTCAAAGAAAGAAGAAATCACAATAATTTCATCAATGAAATTCAAATGATATTGCTGCAAATGTATAATTATTCAATGCAGAATAGAACTCATGAATCTAATATTTACAGGTATCAACAGCAGATACTTCTCCGAACGATAGCGGTGTATTGGACACAAGTGATGCGCTTTTGGCTGATCTGGATATTGAAACAAGTACAACAATGAAACCAGCAGTAAATGATACTGTTGATACTTTTCAAGTTAAAGCAGACCAAAACAAATACAGTGGCAAGACAAGTCATCCAAATGTTCCAACTGGTCAAAGCAACGTCAATAACAGTCAGATATTTGGTGAGCTTGGCGAGGAAGATTTGTTTACCGATGACTGGGATGATACTGGTTCTCACACTGAACTTTCACAGAGAGTGGACTCCATTCTAAGTATCTTCGACTCAGATTCACAGAGTAGTGTGAAACACTCTTCTAAAATATCTCAATCTGTTCAGCCTGTGACATGTGGCTTACAAAATGGAGACAATGCAAATATAGAAACAAAAAGGCCGTCAACGAATAAGGATACTACTGCTGTCACAAACCAACGTCACAATGGTACAAAACTAGAAACAAATAGACAATCAACAAATATAGATACTTCACTTGTGAATAACATACATATTAATAATAAAACTGCTTCAGGATCTAATGAACCTAACTCAATGTCTATTAAAGACAGATTGAAACAGAAAATGAAGCGAAATTCCTTGGTGCCGACCACTATAAGTATAAGTAATACAGTGGAGGAGTTGAGGCAGACAGTCGTGAGACAGGCAGAGAAGGAAGCATTAGCGCTACAGCAACAAGGAACGGACATTGATATCGGACCCTTCTATGGTCTGCCGTCTAAAGTACAGAAACTTCTTGAGACGCAGAGAGGGATTACAAAATTCTATGGTAAGCAAACTGTATCTTGTGAATCTTCTCAATTAAATCTTTCTGTTTTCTTTCAGTAAGTATTATAATTATCATTTCTAATGGGCTCAAAAACAAATTCTGTAACAGCAATAACTGACTCGGGACCATTTATGAAAGCATTTTGCAATAGTTAATTTATTGAAGACCAGAAATGTATAAAGTTCAATACACTTCTTACTGAAATAATACAACTTACCACTACTGAACAATACCGTTAAATGTTTTACTTCTATGTTATATAATTAAAGTGCCAATTGATACTGCTTTGATTTCGAAGGCAGCCCCATGAGTAGTGGACAAAAAATAGAAAGATGTTGAAATTAATCTTATAACAAAGCATTTATCCTTCTATTGACAGTTTTAGAATATTGATAATAACAATGCACATATTCAAATGGAGTAAAGAAAACAGTATTAGTTATTAGTATTAGATTGACAATTCTTTGAGATTTTAGTAATGCTTCAATCACTTTTTCATGTGGTTTGAATTCAGCGTGTATGAAGGAATACGGTTAACATGCACACAACACCCAGTATATGTACAATGATGATATCTCAGACTGGTAGGATGAATACATATTCAGATGCAGTATATGTACCATGTTGATGGCAATGTTCTGTTTGATTCTCTAACTTAAGACTGGCAAGATGAGTGTTTGCGACTGCCCGCTGTACTGGAGGGGAGGAATCTCATCTACTCTCTGCCTACCAGCGGAGGGAAGACCCTCGTTGCAGAGATTCTCATTCTTCGTGAACTCCTTTGCAAGAAGAGAGATGCCATCCTCATTCTTCCTTATGTCTCTATTGTACAGGAGAAGGTTTGTTTTATAATATTAACTTAATACTATTTTAGATTTAAAAATAAAAAATTGTTCTTTGAATTTCACTTGTGAATGTAAAACTGAAAGGTATTTCATTAGAACAACAATATATAGATAGTAAATACATTTGAATGTAGAAGTGTATAAAAGAATCAAAGTCAGGACTTTTTGCATTGATCAGAGAATGTCATGGCATGTCTATGTGATTACTCTGATTTTTTATCATAATTCTAAAGTAAAGTGTTACATTTTTCAATAAGGTCATTAAGATTATTTCTCTTGTAATATCTAAAATATGTTATGAGTGCTCAGGCACTCAATGTGTTTGATAATGTTGTTATAAGGAAATAGTAAAATATGACATTTCTTTTGGCTACTTCAGGTACGCAATATGTGTCAATTTGCCCTTGACCTTGACTTCCTGGTGGAGGAATATGCGGGAAGCAAGGGCCGGTTTCCACCAATCAAACGTCGCCGAAAGAGGACATTATACATTGCTACACTTGAAAAAGCTCACTCATTGGTTAATAGTCTGATAGAAACACAAAACCTTGAGTCACTGGGCCTGGCTGTGGTGGATGAGGTTAGTGGTCAACTTTACTTTAATGGTTTCTTAATTTAAAAAAAATAAATCTTATTACCATTTGTGCCTATCACATTCTTTTAGACAGATTAATAATTGCAGTTTATGACATGAAGTACTCATTTGATTTTCCCTTTTCAAATGGTTACTTTGCTATCACGGCTAAATTTACAATTAATGTTCACATGTTACAAATACCGGTAATCATGATAAGTCTTGGTATGAGATAATTCAAGTCTATGTCTTTGGTTCTTATAGACTAGTATGTGTAAAGAGCGGAAATTGTAATCCAGTTGCCTGTGTGCTCAGTAATGCTCTTCTTCAGGAGAGGAAATTGTGTCTACAAAAAAGAAATAAAGTGATAAATAAAAATCCTCCCCTGAGAACCTACGTATGTCTAAACTTTTCTTGTGTTAGGCAAACTTGAAAGGACCAACAACAATTTCATTGACTCTTCAATCAAGGGAAGGGTATTTCCATACAATTTTCCTTATGAAAGGTTCCAGGGATGGTATAGCGTAATATTATAAGTTGTTTGCTTCTCACGAAGGTAATAAGGTCTGATGTACCATTTTTGTAGAAATGTTGCCCGAGCCGCCAGGCGAGGGCTGACATTTGTACAAAAATGGTACATCAGACCGTTTACCCGAGGGAGAAGCATACAACGAATTTATCTTACCGTCGAGTCAGAAGAAAATATTATCATTTCTTTTTGACTGCCGTTAACGGATGAGCCATCACCGCTTGAACGGCCTTGACCCCTAATGTAAACAAAATGGCGTCATCCAACCCGACTGAAATGTTATGAATCGTGTTACGTAAAACTACTAGCTGGAACATGCTTAAAAACTATTTGACTTTAATTCTATAGCATGTGTAAGTAATGCAATGCGGAATTTGTTTCCAAATAAAACATATCATGTTGGGAAAACACAATTTTAATTATTAATCACGAAAACAGCTAATCGAACTTACGTAAACTCCGCACACCGCGTGCGTCATTTGGTTACATCATGTTATTCTATGCGACACCTCTTCTCGGAGAGGAGCTGTTGCCATGGCAGCGGGGTACATAGGATTTGTACACCGTGAGAGGAGAGTGTCCCGGGGTACATAAGATAAAATGAGTCGATCGTCAGCCAATAAAAAACGAGTATTTTACTGTAAGGTAAGATAAATCTGAATATTAGCTAAAGGTGACCAAGGAAATGAGCACAATTTGTCATTGTGTAACCTTTTTTCTTTGGAACATGTTGATTATAACGAGAGTTGTTCTGTTGACAGCTGCACATGATTGGAGAGGGTGGAAGCAGAGGAGCAACACTGGAGGCAGCGCTACTCAAACTCTTACACTGTGGAGGTAACTTAGTTTAGTATCCTGTTTGACTGTGATGAAGTTGAGATCAGATATTTCATGTGTATGGACAATACCAACTGACACAGGTCAGACCACATTGCAAACTCTTGTTTAGAGGTTCAATTGGGGATTCCTCAGACTGTCAAACTTGTTGTTTAATTTTGGCATAGATGCACAGTGTTTGTAATTAGTAGTGGTATATCGAAAACCCATTTTAACAGATTTTTTTGCTAAGATTTTATTATTTATAAATATATTTCTATTACTTGAGAAAACAGTCAGACATTTTGTTATGACGTCACCTAATGGAGTATATGTAAAGATAATGATAAAACTTAATAATTATTTGATGTAATTTTTTTTCTGAGAAGTTTCCATGTCAATCTCACAGTTCTTGTCTTTTCTTTTAAATGATATGTAGGTACACAGATAATTGGAATGAGTGCCACACTGAACAACATCGGAGACCTTCAGAAGTTCCTTCATGCGGAGATCTACTCAAACAACTTCAGACCTGTATGTACTCATATCAAGAGAATAGAATATCACAAATAGTTCAATTCCTCTGCAGAGCAGGAGAGAAAATACACCTTCAAGGTTTAGGTGCAGAATCTCATTAGTGTTGAAGTGATTATGTAACAATCAAGCTGAAAGAAAAAGGTGAAACAGTTCACAGTATTTTTGCTTTCTACTCAATTGTACAGGTCCACAACTATTGCATTGTTTTCATCACCTTCACCAAGTAATATCCTAAGTGATTTTTAGTAAACAAACAAATTCATTTCCGTAATTTTTATATTGACATTGAGGGATCAGGATTTCCCTATACAGGCACAAGTTTTATAATAAATGTTTTAAGCGTGAATAAATTGAGAAAATGAAGCAAATGTGTTCAACTGGTGAGATACTAAGTATATACACTGTCTGAAGATGCATCAAAAACTTATATTTATTTGGAACAATTTTCGGAAATAAAATGCACAACTGGCTTTTAAATTAATGGTTATTTTATATGCACTGTATCTATTCCCCCAGGTGAAGTTGACGGAGTACGTGAAGGTTGAAGACAGTGTGTTTGTGGTTGAGAACTCGCGTAAACAGGAGGAGATCCTGCAGCACGATAGAGTCATCATGTTCCCGGTATGTAATCCAAATATAAATCTGGACAGATTGTGCATTACAATTATTGCAGTATAGTTTCTTATAAAAGACAAGTGTTGAAAGCAGTGTCATTATGTTCATGCTTTGCTGTGACTTTATTAGTACTTCAGTGTTGTGCATTGGAGCTTCATAGTCCAATCAGAAAACTCCTTAATGTTACTGCTAATCACTATACTCAAAACAATGGTGCAATGCATATCAAGATAGATAAAATCAAGCAAGTGACCCTGTTTGTCCCTGTGTCCCCAGTACAGTGAAGAGTTGAGGAAACAGGACCCAGATCATCTGCTGGGTCTCGTGTTGGAGGTCGTCCCCGGCAACTCGTGTCTCGTCTTCTGTCACACTAAGAAGAACTGTGAGAACGTTGCACGCATGTTGGCCAAGTTCATGCTCAAGTACCACAAGTAGGTTTATGGAGTTGGCATATTGTTAGGAATGATCGATTGATTTAATAGTAGGCTGAGGGTAATCTCAGTCCTCTCTCTGTGAACAATCTTCTATGAAATCTCTTTAAACACATTGTTATTTTCACATGTTTGTATAAATTGATTGAGTAAATATCATGCAAAGTGATCTTTGCACTCTGGCTAGGTGTTGATGCGGTTGCAAGATCTGATATTTCAGCAGTTGTCTAAATGTATGAAATAATAATAATAATAAAAGTGCAAATTTCTTATGCGAACAAATCCATGCATATAAAGCATTCTCATGGCGCTACAAAATAGGTTGAATAAGACCAATGAATGAGCAGTACACATCAGAAACAAACCAAGGTATCATTATAAGAATTGATCTGATATAAATGAGACCAATCCTCACTCATCTTTTTTGTTTCCGTGTTGTTTTCTGACCCTAAATAATACAACAATGATAACTTTATTAAACTAAACATTCTACTATTCACCCAAGACACCTGACGTGTGTGAAGCGAGCTGAGAGGAAGCAACTTCTAAAAGAGCTGTACAAGGATGGTAACGGTCAGATCTGTCCAGTCCTCGAGTACACCGTCCATCTTGGTATTGCCTACCACCACAGTGGACTGACCACAGACGAGAGACGACTCATCGAAGACGCTTACTCAGACGGAACCCTCTGTCTTCTCACCTGTACTTCTACACTTGCTGCTGGGGTCAACCTGCCGGCTAAAAGGTATGAGACACTGTCCTAATACATTGTTCTCAGACTTAAGTAAACTTAAGTAAAAAAAATTATTTTATCATGTGAAATTGAGAAAATGTGAATATGAAATTAAGAAAAGTACAATTAAGTATGAGATAGTTTGAAGGTTGGGATATATTTTTGTCCCTGTACATATGAAAAAAATGTGAATAGGAAATTGGTTTTTAAGGGCGTTGAAATGTCTGACACAATTCAATTTATGGGTGAGGGTTACTTTGCACTTAATCTTGAATTAAAGGTTGTCAGGGGTAAAAAAATGTGTCAAATTATTGATGCAGGGTGATTCTGCGTAGCCCGTATGTGGGAAGTGCGTTTATCAGCCACAGCCAGTACAAGCAGATGACAGGGAGGGCTGGCCGTGCAGGGATTGACGACTCCGGGGAGAGCATCCTCATCTGCAAGAAGGCTGATGCAGGCTTGGTAGGAGCGTTTATTTCTCAAGTGCCAGGCATGATAATGGCTGTAAATTTTCACAAATGATGACCTTAATATAACCTTTAAAGATAGAATGTCCTTTTTATTATAAAAAATTAACCGAAAAATAACATTCTATTTTTGAGGTAGGCTATCTGTGCAGGCATTGTAAGAAGAGCATTTATTACCGTATATTTCAATGTATAAGGCGAGTTTTTTATGCCAGAAATAAGGGGGTCAAAGAAGGGGGTCGCCCAATACACAAGGTCAAAAACTAGAGGCCAAGTGAGGGGTACCTGCCAACCCAACAAGTCAAGTGAGTCGATGTTTACACCGGATGTCCATTACACAATCATCGATGTCATCTCAAATTTAATCTTGTAAAATAAAATACCTTTGTCTTATTGTTATTTTTAAATGAAAATATAGAGAGAAATATGAATGAAAATTCAAAATAACTTATCAATCCAAATTATCCATGTACCGGACCAAAGGAAATATTCAACACGTGTTTGCTTGCCGATGTTAGTGTCGGTGTCATACGAGATAGAACCTCGTGATGAAATAACTTCACATAATTAAAGATAAAAATAAATTTATAAGGATTAATTGATTAATTAACATTGTTTTGATGACTGATATTGTGACTTTATTTTTCTCTATGGATATATTTAACAAAACTTATGCTGCCCAAATTATTTTATCAATTATGAAGGCGATGTATAACTCAGTTTTTACTAGGCAGCAATTGCTCTTTACACCGGTTAGGCCTTTTCAATATGCAATTTGTGTTAGATTTTCTGATTGGTGCACTATTACAACTTCCGTTCTTTTAACCAGTGAAAAGGCTTGATACAAATATAGCATTACCAGTACGTTGACTGAACGTTTGTTTAGATTTCTGAATGAGAATGATGAAAACGAAACATGACACAGTAATGGGAGTTTGTTGACTGTAGCCTTGCTTGTTATCAGAAGCAAATGATAAATCATTGAATAAAATAACAAACACCGTAAGTAATTTATTTATTTTTTAATTACCGTATATTACAGTCTATAAGGCAAGTTTTTTATACCAGAAATTGGGGGGTCAAAGAAGGGGGTCGCCTAATAGACAAGGTCAAAAACTAGAGGCCAAGTGAGGGGTATCTGCCAACACAACAAGTCAAACGAGTCAATGTTTAAACCGGATGTCCATTACACAATCATCGATGTCATCTCAAATTTAATCTTGTAAAATAAAATACCTCTGTCTAATTGTTCATTTTAAATGAAAATATAGAGAGAAATAAGAATGAAAATTCAAAATAACTTATCAATAAAAATTATCCATGTACTGGACCAAAGGAAATATTCAACACGTGTTTGCTTGCCGATAACATGTTATGTTAGTGTCGGTGTCACACGAGATAGAACCTCGTGATGAAATAACTTGGCATAATTAAAGATAACAATAAATTTATAATGATTAATTTATCAATAAACATTGTTTGGTGACCGATATTGTTATAATATTTTTCTCTATGCATATATTTAACAAAACTTATGCTGCCCAAATTATTTTATCAATTATGAAGGCGATGTATAACTCAGTTTTTACTAGGCAGCAACTATTCTTTACACCGGTTGCGCTTTTTCAATATGCAATTTGTGTTAGATTTTCTGATTGGTGCACTATTACAACTTCCATTCTTTTAACGAATGAAAAGGCTTGAAACAAATATAGCATTACCAGTACGTTGACTGAACGTTTGTTTAGATTTCTGAATGAGAATTATGAAAACGAAACATGACACAGTAATGGGAGTTTGTTGACTGTAGCCTTGCTTGTTATCAGAAGCAAATGATAAATCATTGAATAAAATAACAAACACCGTAAGTCATTTATTTGTTTTTTAATTACACATGACATTTCACTTAAAAATTACCGACCTAAATTTAGCCTTACGCAAACTTGTCAACGAGTTGTCTGTCATGTCGACTGTTTCAGCGACCTGCTAGAAGGGGGGTCGCCTTATTAATGAGATATATGATTTTGGCAGCAATTTGGGAGGCTGAGGAAGGGGGTCGCCCTATGTACGAGGTCGCCGTATACATTGTAATATACGGTACACATGACATTTCTGAATGAGAATGATGAAAACGAAACATGACACAGTAATGGGAGTTTGTTGACTGTAGCCTTGCTTGTTATCAGAAGCAAATGATAAATCATTGAATAAAATAGCAAACACGGTCACCGTAAGTAATTTATTTATTTTTTAATTACACATGACATTTCACTTAAAAATTACAGACCTAAATTGACCCTTACGCAATCTTGTCAACGAGTTGTCTGTCATGTCGACTGTTTCAGCGACCTGCAAGAAGGGGGATCGCCTTATTAATGAGATATATTATTTTTTTATCAAATTATCCAATGTAAAAGTAACAGTTGATGGTGTTGATGTTATAGAGTAACTCATCACACAATGTATTTCTAAACAGGTGCGTGAGTTGCTGACCCGATCCCAGGAGCCGTGTCATAGCAGCCTGATGTACGACAGTGGGAAGGGGGTCCGCACCATGCTTCTCTCCTCTATAGGACTCAAGGTTGGCACAGCTTTATCTGTTATCTTCCCTGAGATGCTGCTGAAGATATTTCTTCCATGTTTCTACTATTCTGTAAATCTATGCAAATGTTTGTGAACATCATTTACTTTTTAAAAAAGAGCAATAGTAGCAGTACTCAGTAGTAGAAGAAGAGTGAGAAGTAGTAGAAATAGTAGTAGTAGTGGTAGTGGGGGTGACGGCGGCGGTGGCAGTAGAAATGTCTGAAGCAGTAGCAGTAGCAGTAGCATGAGTTTTAGTACCAGTACCAGCACGACTCAAAGTCCAGTCTTTCAAATGATACTATCAACTGATATTACATTATACAGTAGAACACGGATATAGCGAAAAATCAGATATAGTGAACAAATTATCAAGTCCCTTCCCTGTATAATATCACTAAAATTATATGAGTATAGCAAATTAATTTCTTTGGTCCCTTGGAGTTTGTTATATCCGTGTTTTATTGTACTAGATTTGTTACTGGTAACAATTTCTCAAAACTTGAATACCATATATGCTCCTTGCAGATTCTGAAGTCATCCTCAGACATGATGAGCTACATGAGGAACACTCTGCTGTCTGTACAGAGTGACCAGCTGGGTCATGACGTGGACACGCTGACAAGAGAGTCCCTCACGCTTCTGCTACAACTCAGACTGGTACAGCCTTATCGGAAAGTGTCTTCATCTCAGGTGGGTGCTTGTTTTGTAATGCATTGAAACAGGAGGTTTTGCTTGGGTTGTAAAACCCAAGAAAGCTAAGCATGAAGTTAGACTATTAGCCTGAAGAAGACGGATGTTGGTCAATTTAACAAGGCGTTAAATATTAATCTTTATTACTCGCCCGTGTAAGATACCGCAGTGTAATATTTATATGTTTAGTTTCCTCTATATGTCTAAAGTCAGCCAATCGAGCAAGCCTCAGAACCTCCTGCATGAGAGGAGTTGTTTATTTTGATTATGATAGTTATGTTTTAAGGCCTGATTTCTTTCAAATACCATTTTCATGTCATAGAGTGTATCCCAGAAATTGAAGACACCGGAGACTCAGAGGAAAAATGTAACCCAGTCACATAACCATGGTACCTCTCAGAGCAATCCTGTCTCCAATGACAGACCAGGAAGTCAGGGAAGTGAGGTGGACACGGTTGAATGGGTTCAGTCTCAGCTCACTGGTGAGAAAGGAACACAACCAGTTGATCTGGAGGTGTCTGCACTTGGCAGGGCGACGTTTAAAGGTTTGTGTTTCATGTTAACTCCTCTGAATATAGACAAGATTTTGTTGATTTTCTGTATATATAATAGAATGTTGCTGAATGCATCCATGTGCTCTATTTACATCATTGTTGCATATGCTCGTGCTTCAGTGTGACCCTTAAAACTTGGCCAGATGGTGCTTACATGAATCTGGTTGAGTCACCTGAATTCAATGGATAGAAGCCAAACCAAATTGAATCCTTCTTAAACCATCTGTCATTCAATCATAATTCCTTTTGTCTGTTCCATGATCCTATCTCCCTGACCTGTCAATTCCCTTTTTGAGGGAATCAAACATCAAAGTAATGAATAACATGTTAAATCCGACCTCACTCAATGAAGCCAAACCAAATTTAATCCTTCTAACACTTGCTGTCTTTCAATCATTTAGCCTTTTTTTCACTGTTCCTTGATCCTTTCTGCCTCATGTGTCAACTTCCTCTTTGATAGCAACATCAATGTGATGAGTAACTAAAAAATTGTTGAAAACATGTTAAATCTGACCTGCACTCAATGAAGACAAACCAAATTGAATCCTTTTGACACTTGCTGTCTTTCAATCCATATGCCTTTTTGTTCCCTTATCCTTTCTCTCTGATCTGTCAACTCCCTTTTTGATCATGGCAGCATCAAAGTGATGAATAACTGAAAAATAGTTGGAAAGATAATTAAATCGAACTCTCTCAATCAATGTACAGGCTCTATCGACCTGGACTACAGCCGAGTGCTGTACGAGGACCTGAAGCGAGCGGAGGAGTCTCTAGTGCTGGCCAGCTATCTGCATCTCCTCTACCTCGTCACTCCATACGACATGGCCCGCGATCTCAACGTACCCTGGATGGTCTACTTCCAACAGGTACTTGCTTCCTTCAATAACATCAACACTCTGTGTTTCATTGGGCCAGTTGCACAAAGCTTTTGGTAAACATCAATATTGAGATTCTGTTGTTGCAGTTGCTCACTTTGAGGAGAGGTGTCATCGTGGTAGTGGTATTGTTAATCACATGTGAGACTTCAAAGATGTAAATACTACTTCAAATTCACTTGTTGAAATAAATACTTAGTTAGGTATGTCTTTGCTGTAAAAGTATTTTATAAAAATAGCTGCTCAGAACCGTTTAGTAATAAAACTTTTTGGATTGATGAATCAGATCCTTTATTGTCCATGAACATTATTTGAGCATTGTATGCAAGGACGGTCATATGACATCATGAAATATTGGTTAAATATCAAACAGTCTTTATTAAGTAACTCAAGTGAATATCACCTTTGTTTGGATCAATATCACTTTCAGCTGACTGCCATGTGACCAATCAATATGCTAGAAAAATGAGCCTAAATAATTGTGTTTTTGTTTATATTTTGTGTGAGCAGATGAGTAACTTGAGCCCCCTAGAACTGAGAGTGGCCACATTGATTGGAGTACCTGAGAGCTACATCGCTAAACGAGCTTCGGGCCAGTCGTCTAGACAGGTAGGTCAATCCTCTCCTTGGTGCTGTCAAGTTTTTATTTATTATCATCTTTGATATTTTATCATGATTTGTACAATATTTGTTTCATCATTTCATACTAAAATAAATGTAGGTTTGAAATTAAAAGTGAATATCTCATCCCGAAAAGTTATCAACTGTGAGGCTGTGTCGTGGTTGAATATTCATCTTCTCCGTTATTTTATAGATACCCGGTACATTAAAAAGGTGCTTATAAACACTATGAATCGTGTGAAGTACAAGTTAGAATTGGTAATAAATAAAATACATACCGGTACTTGTTAGATGTCCAATCAATATATACCGGTTTTATGTTTATCCAGAAAGTGAATGAGACCGTTGTGAGTCGGTTCTACCTGACACTGATGCTGTACGAGTTGTGGCAGCAAAAGACGGTGTGGCAGGTCGCCGCCAGATTCCAGACAGGTCGCGGCTTCGTACAGAACCTCCTCACTGCCGCTGCTAGCTTTGCTTCATCTGTGTTCCACTTCTGTCAGGTACCTCAGTGCAAATATCACCAGGTTGATATATTGTTGATGATGGACCTCTTCTTTTGGAATCATGTTTCCCTTCAGATGTAGCTCAAGTTATAAAATCCTACACTAACACAAACCTCTTTATGTAAATGACAACTTCTCAGGCCAGAAATTGAGTACATTGTTAAATCAGCGACAACAATTTAATGATTGCAGAGTCCTCTGTGACTACAAGCAAGCTCAATTGCTGCTACTCCTGATATTTTATTTTGCAGCTAAAGGAATTAGAAAAAATTTCCAAAAGTTCTTGTATTCAAACAGAGGCGAGGGTAGGATTCCATAACTTGAGCTAATAGATTAAATCACAATATGCCTTTCTCTGGAATTCTATAGTAATACCAGGGGCCTAGCATGTATCTGTAACCTAAATAAGATTCAGGAACCAAGTTCATTTATTATTATGTAGACTAGAATTAAGTGTATGAAATATAAAAATAATTACTGTACCTACATTTATATCATATTATTAGTCAATCTAGACTTGTAGGATCTAAACTGTATTTAATGTTCCTACTTGATACACATTCGTAAAGCATGACTACATTTATGGTTGATTTGTGCAATATTAGTTTATTAAACTGTTAAATGTTTTTGTTGCATTATTGACAGGAGTTGGATGAGTTCTGGGGCTTCCAGGAGCTGTTGGGGAACTTCGTGAAGCGTCTCTCGTACTGTGTCACTATGGAGCTCATCCCTCTCATGGAGATCCCGGGAGTCAAACTGGTACATGCAGCACTTTGTCATCACAAACTATGTTCCAAGGGTGTTGTGAAAAAATCGCAAAGGATATGCAAGTTTTGACAGCATATTTTGAACAATGACCTGTCATTGTCATTTACATGCTTTACATCATCAAAGGATACAAATGTCACAATTCTTTGATAATATTTTGAGTCTTAGGGTATTCCAGTGTTCACAAATGTACATTATTATCATCTAAATTTAATGAAATGATTTCGGACAATAAATAGAATCATGATCTGATATCATGTGTATTTAGTTTCATAAGATATAAGGGTTACAGAGTGTTTTGAAGAGTGTTCTGAAGTGTAAGACCCTTGTAGAGTTTGTATTGCCTGAGGCGCAGTTTAGATGGTTAAAATTTTTGCAAAATGAATTGTTTGCACTTCTTTTATTGCCGTTGACGAACCATGTCAACTGAATTTGTTTAAAGATAAGGAGGATGGGGCTGGCTCCAAACACCAAAACTTGTTATCACCATTCCTACATTATACCATGCCATGTTAAATTCAAATTATTCATCAAATATCAGATTAAAAAAAGAGTGCTTTTTACAAGAACAACCCAGCATGTTTAATCAAATTTGTCTAGTAACCTAGCACCGAGCATGACAAATGCATCAACAGAATCTTTTTGGTCAAATGTTCTCAAGAAAGACAAAATTAATATTTTCATTCCTGTACAAGTCCTACCATGTCAGATTATTAACAATAATTATCTCAGGAATATCCAAATTTTGTATTCTGTTAACTGTATATTCCCAAGCGCTTAACATGTCAATTGTGTCAGACACGACTATACATGTAGTAGCTGCGGAAAGAACTATTAACTTTTGATGTATTCCAGGGTAGAGCACGTCAACTGTATCAGAGTGGAATGAAGAGTGTGCAGGACGTAGCCAGCTGTGACCCGGAGAAACTGGTGAAGAGCATCGAACACTTGCCTCGCAAAGCTGCACGCCAGATTGTTGCTTCTGCTAAGGTTAGAACATTTCAGTATATTCACGTCTGAAATAAATTATCATATAACCAATTTTGACCTTTTGCCAGAAATAATACTCAAAAACGTATGTGTTAATGTTCTCATATTTTGCCTTGCGGATTTCCGATATGTGAATGATATTTTGAAGCCATATTGAAATGTAAATAATATTCAGGAAATGTAACATGGTTAGAGCTTACAGAAAAACAAAATATACATACCAAAGCAGAAATTAGCTTGTCAAAATACACATGCAATGCTTATTTGAATGCAAGTCATAAGTTAGTATAAAATGGATTTTGCTTTTTTCTGAATTTGTAATTTCTAGAGTGAATATATACCAACAAAAAGTTTGATATATGAATAAAATTTACAATAAGAAATGGTTTGTTTCAGCTGATGGTGAACGAAAAGGCTGAGGCATTATGGGAGGAAGTGGAGAGTCTGGTCGGAATTCCTTTGAGTTAGCAAGTGGTTCAAACTTAGAAATATGTGATGCATAAATTATTGTGATACATAGATATTTATATTCATGTGAGATAGTTTGTACAAAGTAACACTTGCAATAACGAACTCAACTTTCTGTGTATGACAAATACAGTACTATAATGATAAATCTAGTGCATTGATGCAGTCCTAGTTGTCTGATGTTCAATGCGATTTTTTTTGTTCAATGGTTGCAAAGTGATCTTTCTAAATTTGTTAAATAATCAATTCATAGATTGATATTGGATAACTTCTGGAATTAAATTCTGGAATTAAATTTCTTTTGTTAGGTGAACCAATCACTTTAATACTTCCAGGACATGTAACTGATCTACTTTATCACTTTGTCTCTCGTGTGGTTGTGACACCCAAGTTCAATGCCAAAATTTATATAACGTTGGTGTTTTTCATGTTGGAATACTTTAGAACTTACATGTTTACTTTCTGCTTTAAAGCTCTGCCAAAATCAAAAACGTCTCATGGTGTGTCTAATTTATTCTTTATAACCCTATCACTTTAATTTCTATATGACAGTTGCAAATGTAGATATATGTACATTCTTTTTATAAATAATTATTGACATTTCAAGAACTCTACTTGCTAGTTTTTTTACAATGTCAGGTAATAAAATATCCTATGGGATCTTGTTTATGAGATTTTGTCTATAATATCATGAATACAAAAAGCAAACACATTTTAGTTTGAGAGATAATAAGATATGATCCATTTAAAGAGACAGTTCTATCGGGGTATTTTTTGTGGAAACAAAATTTAAGAGGACGCAGTGATGCATTCTATTCTTTGTCATTTGTTTAATCTAGAACAAGTAATAATTATATGTAAGTATAAACAGGGAAGAACTCTTGAATTTCCACACAAAAATACCCTGATAGGACTTTCCCTTTAAGATTCTGCTGTCTATCTGTCACTCGGGATTTCTTCCCTTCTGTTTCCTAATATTATTTTCTCTCTTTCGTTAGCAACATCCACACCTCACTTACCCGGTCACACAAAAGTATGTCCTTTAAACAAATTTCAAGCAAATTTATGTTCATTGCATGGTTACACATACAAAAGGCTTCTAAATTCTATATAAATTTTATTCAAAGGATAAAATTATCAATAAAATAGTTATAAGTGTTAACTGTCTAGTACATGCATGGTAGATACAGCAAAACATTTATCCACTGAACTATACAAAGATGGAACCAACAAAGTCAAAAGAAAGTTTACAAATAACAACTATCAAATAGAAGTGGGAATAATAATCTGAATATCTAAAACAAAATAGTATGAAATAACTAGAATGCTAAGGTTAGAATATGTAATTAGTAACTTGAATGAAAAAATCAATAGAAACAGAACTGTATAAATGAAACACTTATATCAGCTGACAATGTATAGTAGGCTAATGTTTAACTCTAACGAAGAATGCATATATTATAACTTCCTACTACCATGCTCTGCACATGAGTATATTAGTCTATATATATATGTTAGCGTCAATAAGGAGAATCAGGCAGTAACGTTACTTCCTAGGTAATAAGACACTGCCTAGGCAATAAGGAGAAAGGCTCATTTAATCAGGCAGTAACGTTAATGCCTTAGGCTATAACACTACTGCCTGCAACTTTGACCAGGTAGTAACGCTACTGCCTAAGTACATTTCAAGTGTTCCGCGGCTCGTCGTATAACCAACCATGTTGTGGACTAGACGACCAATACTCGTCATATAACTATTACTTATGACACCCAATCAGCTATTCAGGCCTGATTGGTGAGTTCGCTCACCCTATCAATCAAGCAATCAGGTGAATTTCAATTTTCTGCTTTTAACCAAACCAAACAATGTAACTTTTGACAATGCTTATATATTTATTAAAATTGATTTTTTACAAAAAAAATTATTTTATGATAATAAATACCATTGATAATATATTAAATGTCTTCAGGCAGTAGCACTACTGCCTAAGGCAATAAGCAGAATTCACCCAAAAATATCTAGACAGTAAGCTTATTCCCTGAAAATTTTAGGCAATAAGTTACTGCCTAGGCAGTAGCTTAATGCCTAGGAAATAACGTTACTGCCTGATTCCCCTTATTGCCGCTAACATATATATAGTATTACAAACTGTTGAAAGACTTGTAAACAAGTTGAAATGTGACACATCCATTTATCATAACAATGATATCTACAGCAAGTTTCGTCTGGAGTTTTTTATTTTTCATATACCGTATATAGTATATGGATGTTTTCATAGCACTTCACTTCCCATTGTCCTATCGGACCTCGGGCACTCTTAGGCTGATACAGGATGGGATATGAAAATACTCATATGCAGTAGAACACCGATATAACGAACTCGGATATAGCGAACAATCGGATATAGTGAACAAATTTTCAAGTCCCGTCCCTATATAATATCATTAAAATTATATGCGTATAGCAAATATCGGATTTAGGGAAATAAATTCTTTGGTCCCTTGAAGTTCGTTATATCCGTGTTCTTCTGTACTATTTTTATTATATATATTATTACCAAACAAGCAACACAAAAACAACAACATTTGTAATCTTTTTAAACGTCACATCACTAGTTTTTCATGATTGATGATGATCTCCGAAATGATTAAAAAAAATTACCTCCGCAAAGGCTATGTAATTAGCTCCAAAGTTAACTGGATTTTCTGTATTCACAATTAATTAAATGTGTATCCGCTACAATCTATCACATGTGCCTCCAAGAAATCACTGAATCATTGTTATCACCCTATTGAAATCTACTGTGCAAAGGGAGACAACTCTCAAACCCTTGTGATTTCAATCTTTTAATACAGTTATAGATCTGCCCTGCAGGGTACTTGGTGAAAGGTCTATCAGACAGTCTCTGTAGGAATCAAATTTTCATTGTTTATATGCAAGTATATGGTGAATAAAGTGACAGGTTTCAAAAGTTATAAGATTTTAAAGATATCTTTTGTTTCCAAGGATAGTATATATAAATATAAAAAAGTATGTTCTTTCTAAAATACATATCAATACATACTTAAATATATTTTACAAAATATGGTCTTGTTATACATTCCAACTCTGCATATTTCTTAAGTTCTGCCATAGAAGCCAATTTAGGATTGATACAGTGATATAAGCTCTAAAAGTAGAACTGATCCAAGTTTGGCTTAATATAACACAATGAAATAGAGTTGGTCATATTATTTGAAGAACAAAAATGTCAATATTCTGCTTCTGCCTTATCAGACTGAGGTCAAATAATAATAATGTGGGTGGATCCAAAAAATTCAGATTGTTTTTAACCTGTTGAAAAATTACAGCAAACCGGTCTCAGTGAAAGATGTCATTGAAACAATTTTAAGGAGACTGAACACATTCAATGTAATGATTATTAAGAGAAAGTCCAAAACGATTAGTATTGATAAATTCTGATTACAATTTACTTCCTGTTGAAGGTGACAATTACTGCCAGGTAAACAATATGTCAGTTATGACTGAAATTCTTTTGTATTACTGATACTTAGACACATTTTGATCAAAGATTGAAACAACACAAGAGTATGCTGTTACCGTAGATTTTTGCAACCTTATTTACATATCACTCAGTGGTTGATCAATGAGGATTGAGTTCACAGGGTTCAAACCCCTCTCAGAATTACGTTTAAAAAATCACCCAAAAAGAAGTTGAGATACAAAGTGGACCCCTATCCCTTTAATAACTGCTGGACAAGCCACTGTCACTAGCACAGAGTCTGACAACTGTCCAACTTTTCATGATCAGTTCATCCCAGTTTAAATGTTACCAGGTACTCGGGATAGGCCATGGTATCGTTAAAGACAACAAACATTACAGGGCTGTTCACATCATTTGTGACAGAATCACAGAGATCTGTCGGGTGGCCACCGGGCTTTTGTGGAGGTGTACGCATTTTTTCCTTTCCCTTGACATAGACTCCTGTCAGTACCCGGGCCAGATACATGTACTGTAACCCGTTAGTATCAGGCCTGGCATATTGGCCTTGTGCTGAATAGCCAGAGTTGACTGCGAAATAGACACCTTGTCCGTAATAAGTGGCTGAAAAAGGAACAAAAAGAAATAATTTTATCATCTTTTTAGTGATTAAGCCTTCAATGTGCAGAATTTTCCTTTCATAATCATTTTTCCATTTGAACTAATAATAGGTATACGTAGTTGTAATGACTGTAGAACATATCTTACTAATTTTGGTTTCAAATTTATGTTTTTAAAATACATTATTATTATACTTTAATATCAAATTATTGTAAGTATATTCAAGAAAGATGTGTTATTCATATTTCTTTTTTAACAATAAAAACATTTACTCTCATTAACCTGAACAACTTGAATGAAGTACATACCATTTTTTCCACAATAGCTGCGGTTGTAGCCATGCAGGTTGATGCTCTCGATGGTGTCTGCACTGGTTCCATGCCATAGGCGTTGCTCATTCTGGTGACCAGCAGGATTCTGTTTCTCTATCTGCTTCTTCTTGGCTGTGTACTGCTGGTACAGCGCTCGGTTCTGAATACGCGTCACCTGGGAATACATATACCGTAGGGTCAGTGGCACTTTCTTAGGCAAAAACAGGGATCTTGCGAAAATAATGTAAATTATACCATTTAAATGTTTTCTATGTAAATTAGCAAAGAATCTTCTTTCATTGGTCTCTTAATTATTTATGTTCCAACCGGTATGTAATACTGTAGGATTTAGTCTGTCCATCCGTCTGTAATAATTTTGTTTCTGAAGCAGTAATCAAAAACTGTTAGAACTAGCTCAAAGAAACTTGGGATGTGAATTTGTTTGCAAATGTAGATGTGCCTTTTGGTACTTTCCACTTCTTCAGATTTTTATTTTTGGTGGTTTCCATAGAAACATTACTTTATTGAGGACTAGTGGGATATGTCATCTTCTGATGACTCTTGCTACATAATGTAATTATTAAGGCAGAAATATTATTAAAACAAGCTTACCTTTTCGACTTTTACTTTAATATTTGAGTTGTGCACAGCAACAGTCTTTAGGAAAAGTTGAGACACCTCGTTGAATTCGGGACCATTGAGCTGCACATCAAGTGACATGAAATTCTGATTATCTGGCATACCTGCCCACGTCTCAGGAGGTTCAAAAGCAGCTTCTGTAAGAGAAGAATAGACACATTGTTTCACAAACGTTTTTTCATGTAAGAGACACCTATTTAAGAGTGAAAATATGAAATTAGGGGGGGGGGGGGGGGTTGGTCACACTTGAATAACGTATGTGACAGCTAGGGCCAAAGGAAAAACTAATAGAATATTACTTTTTATATTTTGTATAGATTAAAGATTGAAGTGGTTGGAAAGATTTACCAATCCATTAATTTGATAATAATTTGATAGTGCCTAAGGTTACTATCATCATTCAATTGTGACTTAGATAAACTAAACATTGTCACAAAGGTGAAGTTTTGGTATTTCCTAGTTAATATTATGAAAATAAAACAAAAGAAAAAACATAACTGAACTATTTGGGATAAGGTATTGAACAACTGAACAATTTTGTATTACCTTTGAAAAGATCTCTCCGAAGAATATTGATGGTGGTCTGAGTCTTTTTTAAGGTTCCTTGAAGTGTCAAGAGATCAATCTCAAGAGTTCCACTGGGAATGTCAACCTTGATGGTTTTATTCTTTTGTTCAAAAGCTTTTTCAATAGTAGAGTTTTGCATGTGATCAAACTTATGTACGGTGTCCTGCCCTTTTGCATCTTTCTCAATGTAGCACCATTGTACGGATCGGGACAGCAAGGTTGCTTTTTCAGAATCCTTCTCTTGCTTCTCAATTTCTCGCAGGTAGTTGATCACTTCAATGTTTGCTTCATTGCTCTGATCTGAAAAGCCTGTGATCTTCATCTGACCTTGCTTCCTATCTACAACCAGGTCCACATCAAACTGCTTCTTCAACTGCTTTATCTGTATAAAAAATCATAGTGAAATATTTATACCTGTCATGTTAGAATGATTATATTATATATAATAAATTGATATTATTCACAAGTTCATTACCCCCACTGAATTGATGCCGGATAAGAGAAAGCACAATAATTTTAGCCCATTACTAACTGTCAGGCGACAGTCTGTCCTTCCATCACTTGAATCCAAAATCATTAGTTTTCGGTTTCGACCTTCGTCCTACGCAAAGCCTAAAATGCCAGTTTCCAAACTGTCAGTTTTATGCCTTGCTACTGACCCTTGAGGTTTCTGTGCTTGCTCTCTAGCCTGTAGGGACACTATAGCAGCACAGAAAAATAAAGGGTCTGCAGCAAGGCATAAAATGACAGTTCGGAAACAGGCGTTTTATGCTATGCATAGGAAGATGGGTTTCGACATTCTAAACAAATCTGACAGAGAATGATTACCTGCTTCTTGATAGATTACCTGATTGTCTGTGAGTTTACAAATCATCTCGTCTTTGACATTTTTCGTAGAAAGCTCTTTATCAAATTTCATCTTTAGTGTTTTGATTCCATCCTTGATATGGCTCTTGTCATCGGAGAACACAAACAGATCAACCGACCCTTGGGACAGTGTACCTTCAGAAAATATTATTATCTTTTTAATGTCATCTTCAGTGAATGCCCTTATAAGTGAAAAATACCGTATTAGACTTAATAAGCACCCTGCTCCAATAACCGCTTACCAAAAGGTTTTGTAATTATAGGTTTATTAACCGCCCATGTACCAGCAGTACTAAAATTATAAATTCAACGAATTCACATTCAAGCAAAATTAAAGGATACAATAGCTGCAAAATGTGTTATTTCTACTCAATATGTGTATGTATGTTTTTAACGTCTGTAACAGTTATCAAAGACAATCTAAACACAGTTCCATATGAGTAGTCACTATTTTTCGGTTGTCATTCACACCACTTTAATAAGCTTTCCTTATTAGAATTTATTATAAAAACCAATCACTCATTAAATAAACCATATTGTGATTTCAATCTAATAAATATGTGCTCATGTGTAAAAAGTCCATGTGAAAATTCAATAACATAATGTTTCAAACAGAAACATTTATTTTCTTGAATGTTTGAAATATAGAAAGACGGTTTAATATCAGCTCATTCCAACCATCCTTATATCCAAAGTACTTGTATGAAACAATATAAATCCTGTAGAAAGTACTTGTGTTTGTTTTGAGGCCCGGTTTATGCTCTCAAAGTAAGACATTAATGATCCTTGACATAAAACCTTCATTCTTTTTATTCAATATTTGTGATATCCCAAAAGTCAGACAAAAGTACCATTACTCAAAATCCACTTATACCATCAATATATCCAAAATATGAACTTGCAGTAGTACCTGTATCCCGGTATGTTTTGAGGAATGCTTTGGTGCCGGGTTTGCCGATGGTATCTATTGATGCTCTCATCTGTCTCTCGAAGGGATCCATCATCTTCTGCTGGAAGACCACAACCCTCACCTCCACTACATTACTGGCCTGGCCCTCGAACTCACTGATCGTCGTAGCCATCGTGTCGGCCATATGT
Source organism: Steromphala cineraria (assembly GCA_916613615.1). Lineage (NCBI taxonomy): Eukaryota > Metazoa > Mollusca > Gastropoda > Trochida > Trochidae > Steromphala > Steromphala cineraria. The sequence goes on along the minus strand of OU744731.1, from coordinate 17,604,507 downwards.
TGTGGGGTTGTGTGTCCAACACCTTGTTTGACATAATTCAAATAACAGTCAAAGTAAATCTAGCCTCAATAATACTGGCTATACTCCCATACTGAGTCTAGCTAGGTAATTATTGCGAAAACGGTTACCTCTAAACCAACATTGACTTATTTCTCTCTTTCAGAGAGATCGTACAGAGTGTGAGAATACATTTTTTTTTAGTGGTATTCTTGTTGTTCTTCCCGATTATCTCCCCTTGAGTTACTTCCCTTGAAATTCAAACTCAGCTGTCATTCTTTTCTCTGTACGCCTAGGGTTAGGTCGTACTTGTGTGAGAGAAATTCTTCTTGAGTTTACTCAAGCTTTGGATACGTTTTTCACTCTTCTGGATTATCACTGTGTTATTCCTACGGATTATTGTGTTTCACCTGGATTACTGTGTGATTCCTGTGGATTATCTGTGCTAATCAGTGTCTCCAGTCTTGAGTGAGTTTTCCTTGTGTTTTCCTTTGTCTTCCCGTAATGGCCGCCTTGCAAAAGAAGTGTCTTGAGTGTCAACGCTTTCTGAGCAAAGGAGATCCTCATTCTCTTTGTTATGGATGTAGTGACAAGTTACCATGCACTTATGAAGATTGTTGTCTCATGTGTCACCACCTATCTCTTGATGAATGGCAATTGATGCATAACAATCGCACTAAACCCAAGACACCCAAGCGTAAGGCCGCTCCTAAATCTACCCCTGCCAAGAAGATCAAACAGTCTCCCCCTGAGATTACTCCTTCTAAGCCTTCGGAATTAGAAGAGATCAAACAAATGCTCATGTCCCTATCTTCAAACATGGCGTCCTTGAAGAAAGACACTAATAAGCGCTTCTCAGCGCTAGAGACCCCTAAGGGAGACCCCGCGGCGGTAGGCTGCACGGGCGACCCGTCCTCTGACTCAACAAGCCGTATGCGGTCGGCCTCCCTGATCCACGTATCAAGGGAGGAGGCGGTCGGCTCTGCTCCTCTGCCTAGCCAAGGAAACACGGGTCACGGGCCCAGTGTTCTCCACGGCGGGCACGGGCAAACCAGCTCTACTGCCTCTGGCACACTGTCGAATGCCACAGCGCACGGGCTTCACAGGGAGTCCATGGCAAGCAGACCGATCCCGTTAAGCCTACCGTTAGCACGGACGGCCCGGGACTTACGGCTGCGGCTGGGAGTGAGGCGGGTTCCCGCGTGCCGGCTCGTGCGGCTGGTGGCTCCCAAGCTGAATTTATTAGCATTGACAATCCACCGTTGATTCCCGTGCTTCATGACCCAAGCGGACTGGGAGCTTTGAGTAACTCAGCCACAGACACGGACTCTTTGGACTTTACTGTAGCCTCGCATGAAGGACAAGTTGTGATCCTACCGGACTCTTATTCATCTCCGCTTGATCCGGAGTGGAATTATTCTGACAAATTGGAGTATCTTCATCGTTTGAAGCCCTGCACTGTTCCTCTACACTCGGATGATACGGCCTCTCCTAGGCCTCAGGAGTTAGGGGATTTGGGGTCCCTACCCCCCTCCCGTCCGTCTAAATTGTCTTTGCCTCATTCTTCAGTTGTCAAGTCATCTTGTAATGATATCAATGAGAAACTCTCCAATCAGACCGGGCAGCTTTTTGTTCCCAAGTTCAGGCCAGGAGCTGCCTATTTGATCCATAACAGATTTATTTCTCAGGAGTTGCCTTCCTTGGACAAGGACTTCTCTAGGCTCAACCCTCGTACCACGACTGCCAATCAAGTTAACATTTCCAGAACGGACTTGATGGAGATCGATCGCAATGCACGGCTTTCACAGGACATTCTTTCTTACATCAACTGGTTCTGCGCTGGTGTTAGAGAAATGCTCCCAGTCAAGTTTACATCTTATGACAACATTGCTCCTGATGCACTCCAAACCATGAGAGCTGATGATGTGGCTATGGCCCATGGTTTTCTGAACTCTGTTTTCGTGGCCTCCCAAGAATTAGCAGCAGCTTCTTCAAATTCGATGGCCCGAGTTTTACTAGCGGAAAGGCAACATCACTTGTCTAGAGTTAGAGACCTTCCGTTGGATGTCAAGGACTCCCTGCTTACACAACCTGTCCAGGCTCCAACTCTATTTAATGGATCTTGCACCCAAGCCAGCGAGTCGCAAGATGCTATGTCAACCAAGTCTCTCAATCTTAAGCTTACGCAAGCCTTATTATCAAAGGGATCCTTCCAAGGCCAGCGCCGTGGCAATTCGAATCCAAGGCCAAGTAACCAGAGCAAGCTAGCCAATCAGTTGCCTCCGCCTCGATCACAGTTCCGAGGTGGTCCCCGCAGCCGCAGGGATTTCCACCCCCCTCAATCCAGGGATCAATCTAGAGTTTCAGGGAAATTCCAAGGCAAGTCTTTTCGTGGAGCGAGAGGTGGATTTAAACGATGACTGCCACGTTCGTCCGTCTCCTTCCCCTCAAACCTGTCGACCGCTTCCGTCCCCCGACTTGGATTTGATGACTCCCTTCACCCAGCCGACTTCCCCCTCGCCCGTGGGGGGTCGCCTGGGGCGATACCTTCAGAATTGGAAGATAGTAACCACCGACACCTGGATTCTATCTATCATAGCCTCAAGATACATGCTCCAGTGGGATCAATCTCCGCCTTTGACCGTCCACCCTCAGGGAAGAAGATTCTTCCTCCAAGGCCCAAAGCTCCAAGCGGCGCTCTTAGCCGTCGAGCAACTGTTAGAAAAAGACGCCATCTCGGAGTTAGATCCCGCCGATGCTTCTCCAGGGTTTTATTCACCCGTTTTCCTAGTGCCCAAGAAGGATACGCCAGAAATGAGGATGATAATAGACCTGAAAATCCTCAACAAGTCCTTTCTGAGCAGGCCTCCCAAATTCACAATGGAATCGCTAAACAACATCCGCAAGCTGATCCTTCCTCTATCTCTGTTTGCCAGTCTAGACTTAAAGGACGCTTACCTACATGTACCCATCCATTTCAAATCCCGGAAATTCCTTCGTTTTGCGATCAACGGCCGTCGATTTCAGTTCAAGGTCCTTCCCTTCGGCATCTCTATCGCCCCTTGGCTGTTCACAAAGATCACCGTTCCGATGCTTCACTTCCTTCATCTCCATCACGTATACATTCACAGTTACCTGGACGATTTTCTGCTTCGTCATCAGGACAACAACATCTTGCTCAAGCATCTACAACTTGTCAATCACGTGTTCACCCATCTGGGTTGGATAGTTCATCCAGACAAATCAGAGTTTATCCCGTCGCCACGGATCAAATTCTTGGGAGCCATATTGGACTCGACCTCTTCCACCATCGCCCCGTCAGAGAGCCGTTGGGTTTCCATCCAAGCTTCCATCCATCTGCTTACGGACAACAGCAAGCTCCATTCACTCAGGGTGTGGATGTCCCTACTTGGGTCGCTTACGTCAATCCAGGCCTTTACCACACGCGGCCGTCTGAATCTGCGCCATGTCCAGACATGGGTCAACACCTGCCGCCATCTACCTCTAGATTCCAAGGTCACTCCTACAAGCGTAGTTTGCCGAGAGCTCCGATGGTGGACTTTACGTTCGCATGTCATGACAGGCTGCCCATTTACACTACCGCCGCCCCAACATACGATCTACACAGACGCTTCGAACGCGGGCTGGGGAGCACACTGGAATCAGCACATGTTGAGCGGGACCTGGAGTCATGCAGAAGCCAGTTTTCACATCAACTCGTTGGAAATGAAGGCGGTACTCCTAGCCATTGCCAACTGGAAGACCCTACTACAAGCTTCAAGCGTTATGATTGCGACAGACAATTCCACTGTTGTAGCGTACATCAACAAACTAGGGGGCACCAGATCAGCCCCGCTGATGCAGCTCACAAGGGACCTGTACACCTTAGCAGACGCTTGGACGATATCCATACAGGCCAGGCACATCCCAGGAAAGTTGAACTTCCTAGCGGACTCATTATCCAGAAAGAAGCTCATTGTCTCATCAGAATGGACGATTCATCCACAAGTGATGAAGCTGATCGCCGAAAAATGGGAAAGACCTCAAGTGGATCTGTTTGCAACGGCATTAAACCACAGACTTCCGTGTTACGTCAGCCCAGTACCGGATCCACAAGCCCTAGCGGTCGATGCTCTCTCAATATCCTGGGAGAAACTTATAGCTTATGCCTTTCCTCCTTTCAAGTTGATTCCGGATGTTCTCAACAAGGTGAGACAACACAAGTGCGTAGTCTATCTACTAGCTCCGGCGTGGCCCACGAGGGCTTGGTTCCCATCGTTATTGAACCTTCTCATGGAACCCCCCTTGAAGCTTCCCCAGTGGTGGAACCTACTGCAGCAGCCAACCTGGCAGCCGGACATTGTGAACCTCCAGACCTTCAACCTTCACGTCTGGAAAATATCCAGAGAACACTCCGAGGAAGAGGATATGCACAAGAAACTTCGGATGCTATTGCAAGATCCATTAGACCTAGCACTTCCGCACTCTACGATAGTAAGTGGATTAGATTCCAACAGTGGAGAGCAGACAGAGGATTAGCCAAAGACCCCTTGTCTATGCCCATCATAGCAGACTTTCTGAACCACCTTCAGCTAGAGCGCAAGTTGAAGGCGGGAACGATCGAAGGCTACAGATCTGCGATAGCCTCAGTTGCGGAATTGGAAGGGTTAAATGTTGGCTCGGAAGTAACCCTCACTAGACTCATTAAATCCTTCAAACTGCAGGACATTAGATCACCAAATATTTTCCCCAAATGGGATCTGCTTCTGGTACTTCAATCCCTACAACGGCCACCTTATGAACCGTTGAGCACCACTTCACTAAAGTTCCTTGCTTGGAAGACAGCGTTTCTGATAGCTTTTGCTTCTGCCGCCAGAGTTTCGGAACTACACGCCATTGACGTCTCCTCAATCGATTTTGCCCACAAGTATACGTCGGTTTCGTTCAGAGCCCTCCCTGAATTCTTGGCCAAAAATCAGTCCACGGCTTCTGGTCCCCTGGGAGCTAGAGTATATTCGTTCCCGGCCCTACCTGCGCCTAAGGATTCTACGGACAAATCTCGATCTCTGTGCCCAGTAAGAGCGCTTCGTTGGTATCTGGTCAGAACACACCCTATCAGACAAGGTAGAAGGCGACTTTTCTTACCATGTATACCCGCCTTATCCTCGGAAATCACCAAGAATACCATTGCTTCGTGGCTCCGTAAGACTATTACTTTGGCCTACTCCACAGCTGACCAAGAAACGGTAGATGCCAAGTTCTCTCCTCACGAAATTCGAGCCTTGTCCACTTCCTTAGCTGCCTGGAAGTCAGTTTCCATTGATCAGATAGTAGCTTCCTGTCAGTGGAAATCTTCAAGTGCCTTTACCAGAGCCTATCTCCGAGACATCGCCTCTCTGCTGGGGGGCCTGTCGTCACTAGGTCCTTTGGTGGCGGCTCAGCACCTCTCTGCCTGACCCACTCCTTCAGGAGAAGGGGGGGGGGACGTCCCGGGAGTGAGTGGATTCCAGTCCCGACCTATCAACAAGATGGTGGACTACAACCACAAGTTTAGGTGGGCATATTTCCATAGTACTTCCCGCACAATACTAAGGGCTGGGTAAAATTATGTTCATCCCTAACCTTTCGTTTGTTGTTGGTGAATTGTGACGTGGTATAATCACAACGGGATTCTCTAACTACTAGTTCGAGTTCAGCACTAATTCTCCCCAGCACATCCCTACCTTAACATTATTAAGGAGTGGAGAGAATGTTTGTTTGAGAAGAAATTACCATTCTAGAATCAAACTCGGTCTCTATATTTTCGTCCCGAATTTATCTCGAATTACGTTTTATTCGTATTATACACTAAATATCGGGAAAATTCCATGATTTTCACGTACATCCTTTATATTTTGGTGTTTTCCCGCCAAAAATACGATCTTTTTGGGTAATTAATTCGTTAAGATTCCCAAATAATGAAGTTCTCTCTAGAAAATTCGTTCGGTTTAACCATTATTCGGATCAAATTGGGACGAAAATTTCGAAATTTTTAACGTTATTCTTACGATTATCTCCTCTGAGGTCATAATTTAATATTAAAATCCGTTATCTAGAGAGTGAATTTCTCTATCTGGGTTTTTAAATTGTAAGGACTGGATACCCTCCTCCTTACGTGGTATTCTGTCAATGTTGGTTTAGAGGTAACCGTTTTCGCAATAATTATGAAACAATCACAATTATTGTTAGTAATTATAAGAAAACTTACCTCTAAACCAACGAATTACGCCCACCCTCCTCCCCGTTATCCAGCTTCCGTCTTCGAAAAGAATGACAGCTGAGTTTGAATTTCAAGGGAAGTAACTCAAGGGGAGATAATTGGGAAGAACAACAAGAATACCACTAAAAAAATTTTTATTCTCACACTCTGTACGATCTCTCTGAAAGAGAGAAATAAGTCAATGTTGGTTTAGAGGTAAGTTTTCTTATAATTACTAACAATAATTGTGATTGTTTCATGTTGTAAGTGCTTGCCTTAGCCGACCTATCAAATTGACCAATTAGGGCTCGGCTTACCATGCTGCATTAGTCTGCTTTCGCACATATAACGTTGGAGGGTCATAGGTCACCGAAAGGTCGGCTGGCGCGACCTCTTACTGTATCTTGTTAGACTCATTATGAGAGTATTGCGAGTATTATTGAGGTTAGGCTTACTTAAACTGTACAAATAAAAATTCTTGAATGAGTGAGAGAGTGAGTTAATGCTTAACGCCGATTGGGCAATATTTCAGCCATTAGCGACTGAAGTTCTTGAAGACTAACACATAACACTACCAGTGTGTGAGTACTGTTGTGGCAATTAACATTCTACTCGATGGACTATGTAGTAACATTGTGAAAAATCGTGTCATTTTTTAGCTGTGGAGTTATGTCTTATCATATGATTGTAACATTGTGAAAAATCTTGTCATCCATGTCTTCAATGCTTTGTATACCAGCATAATTTTGTAACATTATGGAAAAAATATTGTTGCCCATTCGCTGTGGAGTTATGTGTTCAATACTTTGTTGAATGTAACATTGTGAAAAATCTTGATGGCTATACACTGTCAGGTTACTCATCAAACCCTTTGCATAGCATCATTAGTAGAGAAGGATAAAATCTTGTAGGTCAACACAAATCAAGTCATTAAAGTGCACAATAATGTAACATAGAATAACATAAAAATTGCCACAATGCAATTATCATAAGTTAAGGGACACTGAATTTAACAAGAACAGAGATTCTTGTTAAGAAATGATATGACCCCTTTAAATAAATTACATGTGCATTTCGTCTTATAAATCATCCAAGAAACGTGCTTTGATACAATGAACTGTGTAATCTCACCTGTCCCAAGGATAGGAAATGCTACAGACTTGACGTCTCCAAGAGCTCTTGCCTCATCCAAGCAGGCCGCGATTACAGACTTCCAGTTGTTTCCAAAGTGTTCAGAGGCTACATGGATGACGTACTTGCACTGTAGACCTATAGCTGTTGTACTGATCACCCCTTTCTGTCTCATCTCATCAGCTGCAAAATGTATCAATACCAATAACGGTGAAACATGTGAAGGGACATTAGTTTTCCTTTATGCAAATTTTTTTGCAAAAGAAGGATTGTGTCAAGAGGAGTTTCTTTAATTGTTGAGGATTTACCTGTTGCAAGAGGCTGTTGCAAAAAAGCATGCAACAGTTTAAACTGAGCATTTTGGAAAAGAAGAAATATTAGAGCTTGCCAATTCTTTATTTGGGTAAAGCAAAAGAATTACTCGTCTTGTATGAAACCTATCTTTAGGTAAAAGTGTCCCACAATATCAGTTTTATTTTAACCGCCTCATTTATCACCTAAAGCAATTTTCAGCTGATTTGAAATATGTCTGTCCTATCTGTGTTTCATGGTAAATTCTATTTGTTATAATTATCCTATTACTTAATATTTTTGAAATCAGATATTCTACTTAAATTTTCAAAAGCAATTAATATTGAATACAATATGTCTGAGATACTATTAAAATATTTAAGCCTATATTAAGATATTACCTTTTTGTGCACATTTATCCATTAGAGATTTACCACCTTCCTTCGCTATGGCACTTGAGACTCCACCTGTAAAGATTATATTGAATCTTAAAGTCATTCATATTTTAGATCTGTAACATCATATGGACATAGATTTGCATCAATGTATCTGTTGTATTTAAGTTGGAACAATTTTGTATGAGGTTGTCAATCAATGATATGCTGAGGAACGCTATTATCAAGTAAAAAGGAGCACTAATAATATCTAGCGTATGTAATTTGAAAGATGTTGTGCAAGGTCAATCAATATGCTAAGGAACAACATCATGTTCCAAAGAAGCAAACAAATCTGGCTTTTGTTAGTTGAATCAATCAAGGTCAATCAAAATATGCTAAGGCACTTTAATCAAGTATCAAAAGAGCACATATATCGGGCGTTTGTAAGTTGTATCAATCTTGTGTGAGCTTGTCAATCACTAATAAGCTGAAAAACGACAGCATGTTATCAAATATAATGTTTTACACATAATTTGAATCAGTTGTGTGAGTTGCCAATCACTAATAAGTTAAGGAACAATATCTTATAAAAGGAACACATAGAATACCTAACACAGGTAATTAAGGTAATCAATGTCGTGTGAGCTTGTCAATCAATAATATGCAATGGAACGACATCATCTTATCAAAGAAGCACATAGGACAGAGTGTATACCCTTGTTCAAGTCCAGATTGATGTTGGTACTGTTGATGATACAATCTGCAGGTTCCTTTACCAGGTTGCCTGACTTTACCACCACGCTTATACGTCCTATAGACATGTCCCCCGTGTTCTCAACTGTAAAACATACAAATACATAGATTATATATGCATGATATTTCAATGTCATCACAAGGTTATGCTTAAGTTAAACTCAAAGCTAGGATCACATTGATGTTACAAACATTGTGCCGTGGATATTATACAAACATGATATTGCCATATAACATATTTCATTCATGGTATCACACATTGGCGATACATAGCAATTGAAAGTTCGGGATATACGCTTTCTAATAATAATTTTTATTTATTTTTTTTTTTTTTTTATTTTTTTATTCCTCAAACCCTGTAACAATCAAAAACTCAGCAGCCAGGGGACTGTCAAGTCGACTTAAATGAAATCAAATTCAGTCTGGGTTACAAGGAAGCCTTTCTTAAACAATAGAATACAGACAGAAACTTTCACACACCATTCACACCAATACTAGATCAATGTCAAGAAGTTAGACATTAATGATTCAGTCATCTTTGAATAAACAATGGTACATAGCCCACTTGGCATAAAATTCTTTTTTGCAGCATTTTTCTATATATAATATCTCAATCTCAACTCATTTTTAAAATGAGTAAAACTTGGTAGTGAGGAGTTCAGCTTGCATTTGTACAAGTAGTATTTACCTAATAAAATGAATAAATCAAAAACAGCATCAGTGAAAACATTTTTTTTACAGCCAAAGATTATCAATTCCAAAGAGAGTTTAAGGTTATGGATGTGATCACAGTTTTCAGTTAACCAAGAAAGAAATATTGACCAAAATACTTGTACGAATTCGCAATCCCAGAACAAGTGACAAATGGATTCCTGTTCTTCATTACAGAAAGTACATAGATCAGAGTCTTTAATTCTAATTTTTGTAAGAAATATATTTGTAGTTAAAATTCTATGGAGTATCCTGTACTGAAACCATCTTAATTTAGTATCTTGTGTTGTTTTAAATGGTTTTAAAAGGTTACAAACAATTATCTTCAAAAACTCGTTGCCATATTTGTCAAATTCAATATATTTAGAATAAGTGGCACATAAAATACATTTCCATTTGGGATCTTTAGTTACTAACTTTCTGATCCATGTCACTTTCAAGGCTTTAACATATTCAAATATATTGATCATACCCAATCCACCTTCTTTAACTGGTTTACATAGCGTTTCTCGTTTTATTCTATCAGGTTTTTTATTCCAAACAAACTTGAACAACAGTTGGTTAAGTTCTTTGAGAAAAGTTCCAGGAGGATTAGGTAAAGTTAAAAAGAGATAATTCAGTTTAGAAATTAATAACGATTTTATCAATGCAATCTTTCCAATTGGGGTTAAAATTCTGTTTACCCATTTATTCATTATTTGTTTAAGTTCAAAAAGCTTAGACCTAAAATTCAGCTGAACAATATCTGAAATATTTGTGCTAAAAGTAACACCCAACACCTTGAATGTTGAGGGGTTCCATTGGAGTCTTAACTGAGATAGGTATCTTATAGTACTGTTTTTCTTACTTCCAATCCATATCACCTGTGATTTATCATAATTAATCTTTAAACCAGACATACTAGCAAAGATATCCAGAGATTCAATAACAGCTTCAAGAGACTCCTTACTCCCATCAAGAAGAAAATCAGTATCATCTGCATATTGTGAAACTAAATACTCTGTATTATTAACACAAATGCCTTTGATATTCTTGTTTTCACGCACCATGCCTGCCAGTATCTCCACACACAGCAAGAAAATATAAGGAGACAACGGATCACCCTGTCTACATCCCTTAAGAACTTCAAAAGGGGAGGACATTTTGCCATTTATGACAATACAAGACTTAATATCTTTGTAAAACACTTCAATCCATCTTTTAATGACAGGACCAAAACCAAAAAAAGATAATGTTTTCTGTATGAATGTCCAAGAAACAGAATCAAAAGCCTTAGCAAAATCTACTCTGAACAGCATACCTGGAATATTTTGAGATTCAGTAAACACAAGTGTATCATATACAATTCTTATATTATCACCAATATATCTATTGGACATAAACCCAGTTTGGTCATTATTAATAAGAATGGGAAGGACTTTTTTAAGCCTTTCAGCAATACAGGAAGAAGCCATTTTATAGACTACATTAAGCAAGGAAATGGGCCTCCAATTGGTGAGAAAACGCTTTGGTTTGTCTCCTTTAGGAATACAAGTAATAACCCCTAGTTTTTGTGTAATAGATAATTCACCAACATCCAGAGAACTATTGATAGATCTCAAAACAAAATAGCCCAAGTCAATCCAAAACCTTTTAAAGAATTCTGCAGAAAAACCATCTGTTCCAGGACTCTTGTTGTTTTTCATACCTTTAAGTGCTTTTAGTAATTCCTCATGAGTAATGTACCCTTCCAAAGAGTCTGAATCAACTTTATCCAAGACAGGTAAATCCTCACACAAAACATCACAGATGTCTACATTTGACTCAAGATCCTTGTTACATGAATAGAGATTTCTATAGAAGGACCTTGCTTCCTCAAGAATATCATCAGAATCATGAATAACAGATCCATCAGGCCTTTCAATTTCATTCATTGTCTTGCTGACAAAATTTCGATTTTCTAGATTACAAAAGTAATTTGTGACTTTCTCCCCCTCATCAATCCATTTAGCCCTTGATCTTACAAATATTCCTTCCATTTTCCTTTTTCTTAAACTTTCCAATTCACTTTTTTTGGCATCAAGAAGTTCTAAATCATGAGGGTTGGAGATAGATTTTTCCAAAATATCAATTTCTTTTATCAAGTCATGTTCTTTTTTTGAGGTTTTCTTTTTAATATATGAGGAATATGAGATAGACTTTCCTCTTATTTCCATTAACAGAGTTTCAAAAAAGAGTTGATCACTAATTCTAAGTTGGAGGTCCCTGTCAGGAATTGTATTTATATTATCAAAATTGTAAACCAGGGCTGCATACTGCTTCTTCACGTTTGAGATCACTTCTTTAATAGTCATAACATAATCCATGTCCTTCAGATGAGAAGAGTTAAATTTCCAATAGGATGACTTTTTACCCTTATCACCAAGACTAAAATGAACATCTATAAGCGAATGGTCTGTCCTGTAACCTGCACTGATACCCGTTGACTGAACATAAGGGAACAAAGATTCAGAGACCAGAAAGAAATCTAGACGAGCTTGTTTGAGAGGGTTTTTTCTACGCCAAGTAAATTTCATAGAATCAGGATTGTGATCCCTCCATACATCAATAAGGTTAAGCTCACCAATCAACTTAAACACTTGCTCTCGAGCATTTGGATTATTAACATTGATATAATTATAAACATCAGTGTCTGGGTTTAAAACAAGATTCCAGTCTCCACCAAATATAAAGTGTTCATTATTAAAGGATAATGCTAGCTGAAGAATTGAAATATAAAAATTTGGGCAGTCTACATTAGGCCCATAAAGATTTACCAATGTTAATCTTTTATCACATATTGTGATATCTAAAATCAAAACATTCCCCTTTTCATGCTTAATTATTTTGTGAATTTTATAGGAGAAATTGTTGTTGATTAGGATAGCTACACCCCGAGATTGACTGTTGTTACAATTGAAGATACTATCAAAACCCCATTCCGCTTGAATATACGACTCTAATTTGGTATCAAAATGGGTATCCTGGAGCATGTAGATTGAATGTTTTTTTAGCTCTTAAGAAATTGAAGACATCCTTCCTTTTTTTGGTATCTCCTAAGCCTCTGCAATTTTGGGAGCAACAGCTAAATTTGTCATCCATGGCTAATAAATTACCATAAGGTGGAGGATAACTGCAAAGCACCGACTGTTATCTAAAATTGGGCAAGGCGGTGTTGTGAAAAACATATGGAATACTGATGGGAGAATAACAGGTGAAAATTGGGAATAGGTAGACGCTTCTACAGGTGAAAAATGGAAAAAGGTGAACACTTCTATATTGCATTTAAACACATACATAAACATACACACGTAAAAGTATCTGACATCGATACCTTCAAAACATACATTCTTAAAAGACATATTATACATATATTTCCTTCCAAGTTCCTGGAACGTAGCAAGTGGGCGCAATTAATTAACATAATACCAAACTGACAACAACAACAAAATCTTGTTTCGGGGGAAATACTAAAATAAAAGTTCAAGACATCGTTCTTTGTCAAGAAGCCGGAGCTTTTCCGGAAGTTCACAAGTTCAAGGTCGCCGAAGGCTCCTTTCACAACGTGGCAGTGCAGTGGAGTTCACAGTAAACAAAGATTGTCAACATCTAAAATGCTTTCACTGTCAGTCTGTCACGCAATTAATTGTTGTCACATCTTCAGTGAAAGATCGGCGGAATCCGCACAATACTGGTAGCATTATAGTCAGAAATAATTAAATGCTGAATAGAACTTGCCAAAAAGTGTAAATTTTAAAATTCAAGGACGTCGATAGCTCCGCTTAGCGACGTCTAGTTACGGCAATGCGATAGAGTACATCTATAGAACACAAAGATTGTTTAACTTCACACACATAGACTAATCTTTATAATGGAAATAACAGACAATTATAAGCTGTAAAAAAAGAGTTTCCCACCTTTTTAAAACGAGAATCAAAACCTAAAAGACAGCTTAGTGTCTTTAATATTAATTATCCAAGGCAGAGTCACGGTCACGTACACGTTAACGTTCATATGTAGTTTAGATTTCCTCTTCAATTCCGATACTTTTCCATGGGTTGTCGGAGTTCCTTCTGTATTGAAGCGATATTGTCGTACCCCTCTCAAAAATCCGAGTTTGGACTTGGTTGTTAGTACGTAGGTACCAGGCTCTCTGCGACAGTTTTGCTCTCAGCTGCTTCAGGACACGTGGTAGGTCACTGTGTATAGCTACTTTTTTCTCTGACAAAGTTTTGAATGATTTTCTGGCCGTTGTGAAAACTAAATTTCTGTCGGGTATGTTAACAAACTTTACAATAATTGGGTCGGGTTTTCCGGCGTCTGTTTCCCTTCGTGGGAGGCGGTGAGTGTTGGCAAAAAGCATGCATTTCACAATGGTCTCATCCATTTTGAGAACGGAAATAAAGAGTTCTTTGACTTTATGTTCAAGTTGCCTTGGGGATTCATCTGTTCCGCTTTTTAATAATAATAATAATAACACTTTATTGTCTTAAGTACAAGTACATCGGAAATTTGTTTTGTGCCCATGGCACCCGGCAGCCACTGTGCAGCGCCAATTAATCGTTGTTCTGCCTTTATAATGCTGAGTGTCAAGCAAGACAGCAACAACTTCCACCTTTTAACGTCTTTTGGTATGAGGCGACCTGGAATCGAACCCCGGTCTTCCGGGTGACGAGCGGGCACTCTACCACTGAGCTACGTCCCCGGTTTTTCTTTTGATTTTCAGTTTTTCAAGGACAAACTTTTCTTGCAATGCTGTTTTTGAAGGATATGGTAGACGCTACGCGGATTTACACAGTTTGCACAGCGGGTTTTAAGTTTATACCTCCATGAACTTAATAAATTTTAAAGTCAATTCTTAACTGATCCACTCTATTAGTCCCACTCTAATTGTCCCAGACCAGTTATATGCTTTATACATGCTATGTATTCATGACATCAGCTAAAAATTTTTATTTCACTTAGTCAAAACACTACAATAAACAGCAAAATAACATTCATATTTCATTAATTGAAAATAGGTAGCTGCTGATTAAAAGACTTCTTTTCAATTCAGTAAGAACTGACACATTATATATACTGTTATTCTAGGATAATGGTTTAAATAGCAGCCATTTAAGGAAAACATGTGATAATTCAAATTTCTGATACATACAATCATCTTGGATTCGTCTAGGAGGATATCTGGAGGTTATGCTTGACACTGTTCCTTTCTCTTTTGCTTCTCTAAATGCCTGAAAATGTTTGAACAAGTCAACAAAACATGAGGTTTAATCAGAATGTTTCTTTAACAACATAAAAACTTGGTCAAAATGAAAGACCACGCCATAACCATGAAGATTTGGACAGAAAAACATATTTTTCACAACTAAGATGAATAGATGTTGTCTTCCAGATTGGAGCAAATAGCTTCCAGTAACAAACATTTTTACTGTAATGGGAATTGGAAAAATGTTTGGGAAACATTGGGAAAATGACAACCATTTCCATATATGAAAAAAGCTTAATTGTATCTCATAAAGAAAATTGTCTAACATTTAGTCTCAGAAGTAAACCATCTTGTGAACAATTCATGTACATTGTAATACAATGTAGTCCAGAAGATGCTTTAAATTCTAAAATGTGAGTGATTTCTTTACTTTTGTAGACTGGGTTGGTCGTCAATTGAATATATTTGCTTCATCTTTCCACAATACAGTTATGGATTGGTATCATCATCAGGGTGTATGATGACTTACATTTTGTACATTGTAAACATATTATGGACTGAGTACATCTAGATTGAAATATAAGATAAATGGTAAATGATCGATATATTGCTGCATAAGGACTTTCTCTTTTGTTTCAAATGAACTGAAGACAGACTTACAGCACTGATCTCTGTATCCCTGTGAAATATAACGACTGTAACTTTCTGAAGTGACTTGTTCACATTCTGGAATTCCTCCATGGCCTTGAGCATGGTTTCTGCAACAACAGGTGTGGGATAGCCTAGGTTGCCAGTACCCAGAGCTGGGAAAGATATGGATGTGCGGCCGGCATCTGATGCTCTTTGCAGACACCTCAACACCAAGGACTTCAGTTCCTGAAATGTCATAATGATGAATAGCACATTAAAGCACTTCGTTCTTACGACGATATATATAGATAGTCGTTAAGTGTATTCACATATATTGCTCATATACTGGTTGAAGTACTGCCAAATTATTCATTTTAACTATGCTTACATGTATAACATACACCTACCGTTCACCACCGAAAGTCATTTGTCAAGTCTGGCCTTATTACTCATTACTATCTCTTTGAAGTAGAAAGAAGTCAAGGAAATGTTTTATTTTCAGAGAAGGTGAGTTAAATGGAGATTTATTTTAGTCTTAACGATATTTGTTATTATGAAATCATATATTTCATCATAGAAACAAAGGAATGACACTACCTCTCAAATATAAAGTATAAGTATGTGTAATAAGTTATTAATGTTAATTTTATTAAAAGAAAACCAAAATAAGGATAAAGCGACACATACACTTGTGCTGTCCGGCCCGGCATAGCTGGATAGACACGTGTGGTAGACCTCTGTGCACAGCAATTTGCCACCGGAAGTGACTGCCAACTCAAAGGGCTTGATCCCATGAGGGTATTTCTTGTTGAGCTCATCCTGCAGGCCAGTCCCGCCTGTCGCAAGCAAGGCTTTGGACACGCCCCCGTTGGACAGGTTGAGTTGGGCAGAAGTTGAGTTGACAAGCACATCAGCCTGTAAGGAAGACAGAAAAGGTATCAGTGTTTTTTTCTGGACTGTTGTGCGTCAGTGCACACAAGAACTCTTACATGCTATGTATTTATGTCGTTCATGTTATGATTGAAATGTATTTATTATAATTACTAAGAAGAAATCCTGTTAAATAGGTTCAGTACACTATCCTGACGACAAAAACATATGGCACATTTAAAACACACAATGAGTACGACAGTCCCCTAAGTGATCACTAATTCAAGTTCAGAAGAAGGATCCGTGATTCTGATGCCATCTCTAAACGCAATGTGTTCCAACCTTTATAAGTTGGTTATATCCTTTCACTAATCTGTATGGACTCAACAAGACCCTTAAATAAAATAAAAACCTTAGCAAATGTATGATCCGACTAGAGAGATGAATTTTAGGAAAATGAAAATGAAGAAATGTCAGTCTCCTTTTCATTGTATTTATCATTTGCTTTCAAATTTCGAGAGTCGAATGGTTAGACTATCCTTACACGTGCGATCATTTAATTGATATCATCCCTATCAGTACCATACAACTCTCGATTGAAATTTTGTTATGATCACGCCTAAGCTATGCGACTGGTAGAGGAAGAACCATTGCCTGGCTGCCCGGTGTTTCCAAGGGGACGTTTTTCATACTTTGACTTAACCAATCCTTTGTTCCACATTCCTGTGAGTGGAGCTAGCTTGCAGCCATGAGTTCTTCTTTAATGAAGATTTGTTTTAAAAAGAAATTATAGGTTTGAATATCAAATGTGTATATGCAATATCATAGTCATAGACTAAGCAGGAAACTACTTACAGCTTAATGAATTAGTCATTGACAACTGGTAACAACATATCATTCCCAAAAAAATGTATTGGGACAAAAACACCTTTCAGCAATAATCGATAGTTCTCGCTAAAATCTTACCATTGATAAAGATTGAGACGTCAACTTCTTTGACCTTACCTTTTCCTTGTTTATTTCGCCCTCTTTCACGTCAACTGTGAACAATTTTCCCCTTCCATCATACCCATGTTCTCCTTTTGTATGGAAATAAAAAAGTCTCATTTATTAATACTGTAAGAACATAGCTAACAGCATATCTTATCAAAATAATAATATTATCCTCAGACGTATCTAAATACTTAATTTTGAACTATTGTTTCATTTTAATGTAAATTGAATCCATCCTAATCAACCCGTAACGGTATATAAGAATGAGTAAATAATTACAGATTAATAAAAATTATTTTATTGATAGACCAAATAACCTTCACAATTGTCTCAGCTCTTAAAGTATGTTGAACCTGTAGGCTTGAATCTTTGATTTTAGCTTTGATCATTTGTGTAACACCAGTGGATAGTTATATGTATCATGCTTGATTATAGAATGGCGCTTGTTTCCCTTGTCCCTAAGTAATACATGTATACCATTCTTTACTTTGCAGAAAAGTAAGATTATTATGGTCGTTGTAATAACATGCAACACCTTACCGTCCCGAGATGCTTCAAGGAATATTGATCTTCGTTTAGGTTTAGGAGCTACTGTAGGCTTGTATGTCACTGCTCTTGTACTTCCTCCAGACTTCATGAAGTCATCTTCTTCCTGGAAAGCCTGTATAAACCCCAAAGCTTTAAGCAGTTGGAATGATATGACCTATTACATTGTGACCTTGGGGTACTGTGTCATATGACTAATAAGAAACAACTGGTTTATTGCATTACCACAGCGAAGCCGAGGGGTTTACACAAATTTGTCCAAGAATCGAAAATCATAAAGCACACTTCCGATTCTGTAACAAGAATATCCATAAAAAACGTTTTTGCGACGATCATTCTCTCCCAACAGAGGCAAATCACGTGACAAATGTTGACCCAACACCTATTCCAATACGACCTATCCCTGATTTCGCTTAGTTTTCAAATAGACGCGATTCAAAGACCTTTTTTACGCAAATACTAAAGGTTAAAGTTTCAAAATTCAACATCAACGTAAATTGGCTCCTGGAGACATTATGTTACCCTTTTCTGTTGTACCAATCATCAGTAAATTGATTTAACTTGTGATGTGTTATGTAGCGTTTCGTTTGGACAATATCTTAATACAAACAAACTATAAATTAGAGATATAAAGTCATGACACAAGGAATGGAAAATTACCTTAACAGTTGGTTTATCACCGTGATATACGACAAAGCGGACCTCAATGAGTGACATGTTCCTGCTGTTAAACTTGTCTACCATTGAATACAAGGTTCTGGCCACGATGTCCCGGGGGAAGCCTAACACTCCAGTACCAAGAGCTGGGAACGCTATCGATAAGTACCCAGAGTTGGAGGCCGTCTCGAGGCAGTCTGAAACCAGCTGCTGCAACACCTGCATGAAGGAAGAGAAATTTAGACATTGATGTCATAGAGGATATCTTTTGTTTAGAGTGTGATATCACTTATCTCTCATCGACTGACGGGGTAGAGCCAGTATTTTCACGAGCTGCGCAGCCATGAGTGCAAATATAGGCTTTACCAAATCACGAGATGAGAGATAAGTGATATCACAATCAAAACAAAAGATATTCTGTTTATTACATGCCTCTCTGGTCGAAAATGTGGTAATTTATGTCCAAAGGTCTTGATTCAAAAGTTTAATAGCGACGTCATACCATTGTTGATCGTAACTTAGCGATGGCGATGACGTCGCGTTGACACATGACGTCATCCCCGCTGTGATATTTTCACTGACCTGAAAAAGTGATATCACACTCAGTGGCGAGAACACTTTTCTATAACTGAGAAATCTCAGTCTCTCACTGCTTTGCATATAATAACATAACGTAATCAAGTTGAGTAAACTTGGTTGAAGACAGTGTACATACATCAAAAAATTATATAATGGAGCATCTAGAGAGGTAGCCTAACTATGGGATTTTTTAGTTTTCTTTGGAAAATCAAGAAATTTCAAAAGAGTTGTCGGGGTAATCCTTTTACATTTTTAAAAAAATTCGAGAATGTTGCCCCGGTATCAGCGAATTAATATGTTTTTAGCCCCAACCATATACTGTGAAAAATCACTAAGTTGCCGTTGTTTTATTTAGGAGATATCATTGGATAACATGATGCAACACCTGGTCACAGGAAATATGAAATTTAACAGAAAACTTCTGAACGTTGACGTAAAGTATCATAAGTTTTACGATCCAATTTTTTTTATTTATTGGTAACAAATACTGTTCCTGTGTTCATCTTAGGGTTTTGTTCGATTTGCGTGACAAGAAGGTAATATTTAGCATTTGTGATACCATTGTGAGATATTTTAAAGATATAAAATCATACACGGTATTCTGACACCGATTAAAGCTAAACATATTATCACAGAACACACAAACACAGACCTCTTCCTGGCCATCGCCCCAGTTGCTGAGACACGTATGGTAGACAGCTTTACAGTTCAGGTTTCCACCTGAAGTGATTGCAATGTCTCCAGATTTTATGCCACGTGGGTAATTCTTTCTCAGTTCTTTTTGTAGTGTTGTCCCTCCAACTTTTAAAATAGTCTTAGAAACAGTTCCATGAGTGAGGTCCAAGTTGTTGGATGTCGAGTTGACGATGACGTCCACCTGATTGGAATCATAACATGTTATGTAGGAAGAAGATTAGGATGTGTTGGACACCGATGACGTCCACCTGATTGGAATCATAACATGTTATGTAGGAAGAAGATTAGGATGTGTTGGACACCGATGCGACCACCTGATTGGAATCATAACATGTTATGTAGGAAGAAGATTAGGATGTGTTGGACACCGCAAAAGCAGAGCAACACCAAAACATGAGGGTTTCGCATTCCCCTGTAATGCCTTCTTCATGGTCACAATGCAAAATCAGAGCAACCCCAAAATTAAATGTTTCGCTTTATCCCGTTTTGTATTCTCCATTGTCACATAAAATCACATTGTCAGAAATATACCATAACATACATTTCAGAAGTCGTGACCTTGTTTGACCTTCAATGTGAACATGTCAAAACCACTTATATAGTGACCTTCAAGGCCAAACAATTAATGATAGTGTTTCTTAGGAAAGGGGAATGCCAACCATGGATAATAAATTTGTAGCCAAACCTTTTTAAATTTACAAATTCAAATTAAACTAGACTAGCGTTTGCGGGATACCGCAAAAGCAGAGCAGCCCCTGAACTTGGGGTTTCGCCTTACCCTGTTCCGCCTTTTACAGGCCTCACCAAATTGGGAATTTTCTCGTGACCTTGACCTTTGACACTCAAGGTCACATAATCAATGAACACATTTCATTGAGTATAACATTATTGCAATGAAATAAAGTGTTAAAAATTAAATTAATCCATTTTCTCCATATATGTTGACCTTGCTGTGACCTTGACCTTCGACAGTTCGTACCCAAAACTTTTTGAAAATTTTGTACTTCTCAAGAGATAATATATACAAAATCTAAACTTCATAGCACAAAAACTTTTAAAGTTATTGTGTTTACAAGGAATTGCAATAACTCATATCTCATGACCTTGACCTTTGACCTTCAAGGTCACACAATAATTGAACACTTTTTATTGAGTATAACAATCATGTATTGATTAAAAGTGATCATAGTTAAAATTAAGCATTTTCGCTAAACCATGCTTAAGTCATGACCTTGCTGTGATCTTGACCTTTGAAGGATTGTAGCCGAAACCTTTTCAAATTTTTTTACTTTTCCAAGGATGATATATACCAAGTTAGAGCTTCATAGCACAAAAACTTTTCAAGTTACCATGTTTACAAAGAATTTTGCGGTGATTTTATAACTCGTGACCTTGACCTTTGAACTTGAAAGTGAACATGTCATAATGATTCCCTGGAAGTATTAACATTTAGACATGTTCATGAGTTATGAAAAGCTAAATGGGATAAAGTTATACCCAAATTTAGTGCATTTTGTAATAACTCATATCTCATGACCTTGACCTTTGACCTTCAAGGTCACACAATCATTGAACACTTTTTATTGAGTATAACAATCATGTATTGATTAAAAGTGTTCATAGTTAAAATAAAGCATTTTCGCTAAAACATGCTTACGTCATGACCTTGCTGTGACCTTGACCTTTGACGGATTGTAGCCAAAACCTTTTCAAAATTTTTTACTTTTCCAAGGATGATATATACCAAGTTAGAGCTTCCTAACACAAAAACTTTTCAAGTTATCGCGTTTACAAGGAATTCTTAGAGTGAATAAGTATCTCGTGACCTTGACCTTTGACCTTGAAAGTGAACGTGTCAAAATCGTTCCCCCCAGGTATGAGTAGTAAGGTATGAATTAGAGTTCTGGAAAGCTTAGTGAAAAAAAGTTATAGCTAGTAGTACGAGTGCGGCGGCGGCGATGGAAACTTCACAAAAACTGATAGCAGCCCCGTCCTTAGACGGGGCTGCTAATAAACTTTGCCATATGTACCACATGAGAGCTTTGCAAGTTATATTTTTTGGAGTTTTTAGGGTATTGTAACTTGTTACATTTGTCCTTTATCTTTAATTTCAAAATAATTCCCTCGAACAAAAAGTAGTATGAAGTACATCCCAGTTGTGCCCAGTTAACGTTAGTAGCGCCTAGAGAATTTGCTAAGTGCCTTGATTTGTGCACGTTACAAGAACACTTAAATATGAGGTTTTGGCCAATAGAACATGTGCGGCTGCTGCACAAAAAATAATAGCAGCTCCGACCTTAATAAATAATTTGAAAATCTATTAACTTGATCAACAATTAGATACTTACAGATTGATTTGCAATTTGTCCTTGGACTAACACAACTTCTATAGATCCTTCATTCGTGTCACCTCTTGTCGGTTCAGTAAATTGACCTGCATAGATAAATAAAAAAATGTTAATGCAACTGAAAACGAAAAGATATTTTCATGAAAGATAAACAAAACTCAAAAAAGATATAATCTATCTTGTAATGATCTGATAAATATAAGATTTTTTTATTCGTTGTTAAAGAGCTATAATAACTTGAATGGCATTCTAGAAGTTGGCATGAAGATCAATAAGGAAGATTATTATTATGGATAATCAACTTCTTTCTTATTGAAAGTCTAATGTTGATGTCAATTACAGAATAAAGAAGTTGATAATCCATAAAAATGACCTTCCTTATTGAGCTAAACTATCAATCAACATCGTTAACAGTAAAATAACCAAATCATACTTATTGCTTTGGGGTCCAGAGACCCCAAAGTTATGTAACATTTGATATTGAAAACTAATGGCAGAAGTTTCTCTCTATATTACTCTTGGAAACTTCAAAGAGAAGTGTCAGCCAATGATATTTGTTTTAAGCATATCCTGGTATTTCGACGACCAATTGACAGAGCTTTAGCAAATTTATACCCACGTGACCATGTGGGTGGTACGAAATAATTGGCAAGCTTTAATTTGGAAACTGATTATTATAATAATGTTGTGATGTAAAATATATCGTAAATTTTCAAAAATATATGGATGAGCGTTTACACCCTTGATAAATATCAATTTTGCATATGCATGTGAGTTGTTTTGTAGTTATTCGGTGTATTTTTTGCATTCCACATTCGGAAACGACATTCCATTTTTGTATCAACTAGGAATTCGGTTCCTTCAATTTTTTTCACTATAACGCGAGCGCTGTCCCGCCTTGTCAATGACTGATTGTTCACTCAATGCATCTCATCGTTTCACGGAACAAATTGTACTAAACAGGCCATTTTCAAATTTCATGTTTCAAAACATAACGGTTTAGATGATTTATTTACGATTAAAGGTGTCTTTCAAAGAAAGTATCGACATAGAGCCTAAAGTATGATAATATATTCTTTATATGTCATCCTATAACATAATTAAAATTATGAACTTGTTGCTGAGATCATTTCTAAATTTATCAGCAACTTTCGGCTGTAATTTGATCAACACTCGATTAAGTAAAATTATTCTTGAAACATGCATGGGAAATTCGACGGGTTTAAAATTAATTTGCGGGTAGGCCTATTGGAAAGCAATGGATCCCCAAAAGTTTACTAGCGCAACTATTTATCTTCTAGGTAATCACAGGCTCTTGTATCAAACTCACCATCAGCTATCTTTTAAAGCAACATAAATTTGAATTACCGTATTAATGTTTAAAAACTTATATCATAATTGAGATGGGAGACGTTATCTATCATTGTTGAAATTTAAGCGGAACGAACGAGATGTTTTACTATATGTACATAGTGTACTGATAACTATCAAAACAAAGAGCAATGAACATGCGTCTCCGATTGGAACAATTTATTCAAGTAAAAGTCCCCGTCCCAGTCCTCCCTAACCTAAATCCCCTGGTTCTATTGGACTGAAGATAATTAGTGATACATAACCGGGTGCCCCAAAGCTCGCCTTTTAAAAGGCTTTTCTTGTTATTTTCTGTGCTCGGCGTGCTCGGCATGCACTTGATAAGTGAGGAACAACACCAACATAACAATGATCATAACAAAGTATTAAGATCTTACGATTAGCACGTCCCGTAGTTGAAACTGAAGTGTTCGTAGTTGAAACTGAAGTGCTTGGGGTGATGACGGTTTGGTCGTAGTACACGTCTTTCAGTGCTGTTACAAACTCCTCCACAGCTCTTTCTCCTACGTCAACAAGGTAGACAACTCTCAGTGTGCTTCCTTTTACATCGCGGAAGTACGAATTGATTGCTTGAACGATATGTCTGGAAATAAATGAGTAAAGATTAAATGGCAATGCCTTATTAAATTATCTGATAAAGAGAACCTAAAAGATTGGGAAACTATAATATTTGTGTATTTATCTATATTATACAAAAGGAGCTATAATTCCCTGTAAAAGCATATCGCTTAAAACTTAAAAAAACATGGAAGTAAAGGGCATAGCTAATTTTTAAGTTTAGCAACATAATCAAGTCATTTTCTTTGATAACATTAGGTGGATTTGCTTAACATTGAAACATATTGTGACCTTCAAAATAAGTTTTTTTTAAATAGAAATCCTCTGAACATTTCCTGATATTTTTTCGGAAAATTAAGTTAATGGTCCCCAATTTTTTTGTAACCTTGACATTCCCGAAAATACCCATGCTCTGCTGTGACTTTGAAATAGTATCAATGTCATCTAACGGAAGGTTTCAAAATGTGTCATGATGTCTTTACATCATTTCCTTACTGGTGTGAATCTACGCGAAAGTAAAAATAAACATTTTGTCTATGGTTCCGTTATTGTTAATGCTTTATAATGATAAACTGCAAGCTTCGTCCTAAATTATTTTTGCATAATACAAATTAAATAACAGTGGACACATGGAAGTGAGGAAGATAATATCTGTACCTTGTAGCAAGGTCAACAGGGTATCTGAAGATGCCAGTGCTGAGAGCAGGAAAGACAATGGATGTGAACTTTCCCTCCTCGGCCCTCTCCAGGCTTTCTCTTATGGCTTCCTTAAGATCCCTCTCCTCCTTCTGTTTTCCTCCAGTCCAATAAGGACCCACCGCATGTATAACCTTTTTACATGGCAATCGACCAGCCCCCGTCATGACAGCGTCCCCAGCTCGCAGGTTCTTGTGTTTTTTTGTGTAATCGTCACTCTCTTTTTGGATGCTCGGACCACCTGCATCAACAACCTCATTTCATTTAAAATCTAACTTGGGTACAAAAATTTGACTTCATGAAAGAAAGAATTAAGAGATGTTGAGATGGCTGTCCATAAGAAAGTGTTTTATTACAATACCAAAGAGTCACTGACCTTGTTTTGAAATAGCTCTTGCCAACCCCCCTACATGGTCAAGTCGGTTGTTGGCAGCATTTACTATTACATCTACGTTCATGGTTGTCATGTCTGCCATCAGTACCTCAATTCTTCTGGATGATTCGATATCACACCTTGCATACTGAACTGTTCCTTGAAGAGTAGGTTGACTCTTGGACTGTTCAGGTACTCCCCCTTCTATCTTGATTTCCTCTGACATGTCATACATGAGCTCCACCACACATCGCCCAGCCTTCTCAGTCTCGCTGATGATGTTTTTGATTCTAGGATTGTGGATGTACTTCCCGATCCCGTCTTTTTGTAGTGTGTGTTTCTCTTGGGTTATCCCCTCTCCAAGCATCTTCAGTCTATGAACAGCATCATCCAAACCTTCCTTGCAACCATAAACAATGATCACTGGTGAGTCTTTTTTCATTTCTATCTTTCCTTTGTGGTTGCTGATCTCGCTTGATATTCTTTGAATCTCAACTTCAACATGCATCATCATAAACCTGTAAACGGGTTTCGGGAATGTGATGATTCTATTGTATACAGAGTTCTCGGAAATGAACGTCTGGATCTTGACCTTTATGCTATCAATGATCGGCGCAGTGGCAACAATGATTATATTGCGATTTCGATCTGACCTGATCGAAGCAAGATTGCCATAATCAGAAGTAAGAGTTTGAAGAAGATGTGTCCATTTCTCAGATTCCAACAAATAAAAGCTTTCTGGACTCAGACGCTCTGTGTGTTCACGAACATGCTCATTTAGGAGATCGATAACTGCCTCTGCATTCTCTTCAGTAGGGGTTAGGATGAGCAACTTTTCCACTTCACTCTCCCATACTCCATAGATGTTCTTTGCCTTCATCTTGCTAACAATGAATTCCCGGACGTCCTTCTGGTCTAGAAAGTTTAATCTTGATTTTGACATTTCCACAACATCTCTGCTACAAAATGTATTGACTTCTACATACATTTCCATTTTACAAGAGTTCACAACATTGACTTGGCCTATGAAAATGATTTCATTTGTTTTAAGTTTTATGATTACATCCTTGATGTCTTTGAATTTCTTTTTGGCTTTTTCATGGAATCCGGTTGCCAACAAAAGTCGTAATTGAAGTGTTTTCATAGTCGAAACCTTTTCTGTAACTTCCTGTTTCTTGCGGTTGACTTCTTCTTCAATATTTGACACAACAGTTTTGATCTCTTTCATAACTTGAGCTACTATCGGAGGGTCTCCAACAACAACGACCTTTGGTTTAGTGGATGACATCAATATTTCATAGCCATCTGTGTTTTTGATGCTTGCCAGTCCTTCACGAACCTCTTCCCAGATTTCTGTCGGAGGACAAACCTCATCAACCTTCAGGTTATCAAGGTGATCTTTGAAGCATTTCTCAACGTCCTTCCTCCATGATCGGGATTTCTTGACAGCATCCTCGGTTTCCTTAGTTAGAGTGCATTTGAAACATGCACTGTCATCTGTGGGCCATGTCAATTCTGCATGTAGTTTTTTAAGATGTGTTTGCAATGTCTGATCCTTAGTTTTCTGAATAAACATTGCTTTATATTTATCAAATGAGTCCAGTGTAAAGGGTTCCGGCTCCTTGTACCATGACTCTTCATCAGATGATTGACAGATGCCCAAACCCTCTATGTACAGGGAAAGAGTCAACAAATGCTTGTCAATCTCATGCTTCTTCTTCAAGACAGAATCTACAACTGTATAAAACAAACGAAAATCCTATTATAATATTGTGATTTGAAAGAGCATTTATAAAGCAAAAAAGCTCATGTAAACTAGAAACCCTTTTTTAGGTGGACAATAAAAAAAACTTAAATATTGCAAAAGTATTTTATGAATGGCCAACTTTGTGAAAATAGGGTCTGACCCATAAAGAGGTGCGTGTATAAAAGTTATCAATTCTTAATTCAACTCTATTATGGTACATGTATACTTATATACAGTTGAGCAGTATTGCTGAAAATCAAATGGCAAAATCATGTTCTCAATTTATCTTTATATTGCTGTTTACCTTTGTGATCATCAAACTGTACAACACAGTGCCCCTCTTCTTCATTCTTCAATGTTACTTGTGAATAGGTCTCATTTCCAGAGCGTTTTGCCTCAAAGTAAAACAGGATGGTTTCACTTGCTGTTGTAGGACCTAGACCTGTCACTAAAATACTGTCAGCAATTGGCACTGTTGAAAGTTCAACATGTCGACCTCCCAGTTCCTTCGTTTTGCATCGCTCCCGCAAAGCCGTCAGATCTGAAGTAATAAAATTTTTATATAATTAAATTATAATAGAAGTTTTACTAATTTCCAGTGAATTTTTTATTACATTTCAGAATTCTGTTATAGTAAAGAACTTATTTGACCAAAACTTATTGCTGAATATCAAATAAAATATCTTCGTTGATAATGTTGTCTATAAAAAAACAACTTGGAACTTGATCATTAAGTGTCTCCCTTTTAACGTAGGTTTATAAAAGCAGCAATTGTCAATGACATTATAGTAACATGATTCGGTTTGAAAGAAATACATCTATCCTATCCACATAAATATCCCTTTTCAGCACCTGAAACGTCATGTATTACTCATATCAATCATTTAAATGAATAAAAACTAAATAAAACTAAGAAAATGTTACCCGGAGCGTTCTCCTCATCGAATGACACCAGTGCTATCCCAGGAGTGTCTCCGTATTGGACATCAGTGACGTCACAGCGTGACCTAGCCTCCATGAAGTTCTTCAGACTTTCCCTGGTTGTTGTCGTGTTCAGGTTAGATACGAGGAATCGGTTCTTGTAGCAAAGTTTTGGCTTATGCAGTTTCACGTCTAGTGTTTTCTTGTCGACCTCATGGTTTCTTGCGAGAACTTTCTCTACCACTGGAACAGATTTGATTAACATGGTATAAAGAATAATATTCGGTTGAAACTACCGAATATTCGTTGATTTAACCTCATGACATCCTGCTTCATCAGCGATAGGTTGTAGCATAACGCTGATGACCTCATAGGAGTTGTTACAATGTGTCATAATAGAGTCTTAATGATGATATATATTCTCATCTTGACTGACTGTGTTGTTATTTTTGTAGCTTGATTTCATATGCAGACAATCATAACGTCCAACCATGGAGTTGTCTCGAAATACTTAAAGTTTCTATGACAACATGTAGTGGCATAAAAGTCAAATGAGATTAGTCATCGTTTAACAGAGGCGTGTTTGAAGTCTTATGTATGTCTTCAGCATTCCTCACTACAACATAGAATAGGTGACAACTTGAATATCCATATTAATCAAAAATGTTTATCTGAGACTTCAGGGATTACAGAAAATAACCGCTCAGTATTCCTACAATTCAGACCTAAATTTTGCAAGATCATAACAAGACTGCTTCCAAATCGTATAAACATCGATAGACCCTTACACATGCATATGTACTGATATCTGGTCAAAAGCCTCATATCTCTATATAGCCAGCTAATTATAAAACTCTCGTCCATTAACTAAACGAAAGAGCATACAGGTGCCATTCAAATAAACCAATGGGAACGGGGCTGTCTCCATCCATGTTTCCACTACTGCTGCTAAACTAACAAACAACATTTATACGGTTTCACCCTAAAACAGTAAATGGAATTTATTATTCTTGATAATAAATATGCAAGACAAGATCTAGGAGAATGCAGAAATCACAAGACTATGAATGAAATATATCAATTATTGAATTATCTATATTATATATATATATACCTTCATGTGTCTCGAAAGTGATGAATACCGCATCGCCTTGTCTCTCACATGAAACCACATTGCCTCCTCCGCTTCTCTTATTCTCAAAATACATCTCAATAGTGTCAACGGGAGTACCCTCCCTGAAGCCTCTCACTTCAATAGTACAGGATGGTTTGTCTTCTTCATCCCCAGACCCATCACCTCCATCTTTGTCTTCATCTTCATCATGCAATGAAACATGCACCTGTTTCTGGTTGATGGAATGATTTCTCTTGATCACGTTTTCAGCAACTGGAAAACAACACTGCCTTTGTTTAGAATTATCAGAGAATCTATGTTATGCATTGAAGTTGCTTTCATCTAATACTAGGACCTTCAGGGAAAGAGAGACAGGAGCGAAAATTAAACAACTGGTTGGGTGACAAAGAGGATCAAGTTTAACTAATTGCAGAGACATGAGAAGCATTTGAATAGGAAGACCAGAGCTGATTCGGATTGAGCTGTTAGTATATTGCCTTATGCTATGTCATAAATAAGTAAGTACAATGACCTATACAACAGTTTCAACATGTTCATGTAATCAATGGCAATTAGAACATAATCAGATGTATGGTAAACTGTTGGTGACAATGTAGTTATTGCAATGATATCACCTTGTTTCAGATAAAAAGTAATAACAGAAGTATTTTACTGTTGAGTAGGCAACACTGATGGATATGTCCTTCCTTAACTACTGAACCTTTTCTATTCATTTTAAAAATAGGAAGCAAGTTTCCAAAATTGACATTCTTGAAGTCGATGTGATTATGAATAAGGAAAAATATCTTTAGGGAAACAAGGTTTTTACATAAATTCCAATTCATTGCGTCAAGCTGTTATCCGGAAATCTGATTTTTTTGGTATATTCTAATTCAAAGCATTACTCCTATCATAACTTACCCTCTGATTCCTCGAAGTCGACAAGTGCGGTTTTCCTCTTCATATCAAGTGTAACCTTTTTTACACTTCCACCACCACTCCTCTTGTTCTCGAAGTAATTGATCACTGCATCCTCTGTGCTATCCGCGGGAAGGTCCTTGACTTCAACCAAACAGGACCTTCGTACCTCCGGTTCTGAACAAGGTATAAGGCAAAAAATCATACCATGAATTAGAGACGAATGCAAAGTTGAGGAGTGAAAAATATGTAACAGTGTCATTTTATTCTGATTATATTGGATAAAAACGTTACTCTATTTAAATGAAATAAAGTTTAAAATGAGAACCTGATAATTACGGAGATGACGATTACGATTTTGAAAAAAAGAGGTTTTAGATCATGAAGGTTTAAACAAACCTTGGCGATCTTTTGATTGTTCAGATCCAATAGATTCACGTCGATGAGATGTGTTTGTGTCCACAAAATCTGAAGGTGTCCGTGTCGGAGAAATCTCTGTGTGTGGATGTTGGTGTTGGTAGGACCCAGGCTTCTCATATGATGGAGGTTGAAATGCTGGGTTGAAGCCGGGATGCCCGTACTGATATCCTTCTTGAGGACCCCTGAATTGTGGAACATTTTGGAAATGACCAGGATTAAATTGAGGATGTCCTGCTTGAGAATAAGGATGCTGGGTCTGGTGCGAATAGTGATCTTGATAAGGGGGTTGTTGAAAAGACATTCTAGGTCCTGGCGGATTTTGATTTCTAAACCCAAGTTGATTGCGCATTCGAGGGTCATCAAATGACTGAAATTCTAGATGTGGTGTTTGTCCAATTCTAGGTTCTATTCCATGATGAATCTGAGGTTCCCCTTGACTATGTTTAGGTTGTATTCCTAGGCCTTGCGGATGTTGTATTCCTTGGCCATGCTGAGGATATATTCCCTTTCCTTGTTGATACTGCATTCCTGGGACCTGCTGATGTTGCATTCCTGGGCCATGCTGAAGTTGTATTCCTTGGCCCTGCTGATGTTGCATTGGCAAGCCATAGCCTGGCTGAATTCCTTGGACCGGTTGATTTTGCATTCCTTGGCCATGTTGATGTTGCATTCTGAAGCCATAGATTGGTTGCATTCCTGTGCCCGGGTGATGTTGCATTCCTTGATCATGTTGCAGCTGCATTCCGTGGTCATACTGAGGGTGTTCACCATATCCATAAGGTTGTGTTTGTATGCCTTGAATAGTGTTGCCTTCAGGCCCCTGCTGGGGTTTCATACTTGGCTGTGTCTGTTGGGGTTGTGGCATGGACATCCTCGGATTTACGAAATAGGGCACCTGCGGATGTTCGGGATTGTTTTGGAGTTGTTGGTTCTGAACATTTTGCCCATTGTTAACATCCCTCTGTCCACCATCAAATACACAAGATTTGTTCCCTTCTTGTAGATGAGCAGATGCAGTAGGTGGAGCAGGACCTTCCCCAGACTCTACATGAGCCTTTCAAAAGACATGGTTATTCAAAGGTTTTTAAAAGTGGTGCATTTAAAGTTAAAGATATTTATTGATCCATGTCATATTTAAGAGAATGAAGACAGAATAACATTTTACTATATCTTGCAGCTTACCTCATGCGAACCAGATTTAATTCTGGTTTTAAAATGCACCTGGTTCACAAATATGCTCCTCCCTTTATTCATAAATTGAAATTTGAATTCTTCAAAAATACAATTCTCTTTTAAAATCAGCAAGTAATGAAATTATTTACAATTTGTTGTATATGAGTGATATGCAGGTG
Organism: Steromphala cineraria; assembly: GCA_916613615.1. Taxonomy (NCBI): domain Eukaryota; kingdom Metazoa; phylum Mollusca; class Gastropoda; order Trochida; family Trochidae; genus Steromphala; species Steromphala cineraria. The sequence continues at coordinate 17,572,993 of OU744731.1, read as the reverse complement.
GTTCAAATATCATTTTAACGAACAGTGATATAAATCTCACTTGTAAAAGAGATGAGGTGGAACGATAGCATAGCTTCAGTAAAGGAGAAGAGTGTGACAACCTACCTGGACTGTCTGTAGGCTGTCGGCCTCTGCAATGTCGTCATCTTTGCAAATTCTCGAGGACACGGGTCGGATCTGCCCATTGTAGTTGCACTGCTTGCACATGACAAACTTGAGGGCCTCTGAAAGGATCAAATTGTCATTGTACTTACACCAGCTTCCTCAATTTGAACATGGATGAAGTAAGTGTAAGTACATAATTCCATACCCAGGTTACTATTGATACAGGGACTAATTGTTTTATCTACCTTGTACGATCTTTCAACAGTTGTATGCATCAAGGTAGTCAAATCCCTAAATATTTTGTTCATCACATGATAGTGCCATGTTAAGGTTAATTACCCTTACAAGGTAGTTATTTAAAAAAAAAATTAGGGCGGAGTCCGAGATGAGTTATTTTAAGTAACTATAGGGTGATTAAAGGACTTACACCGCGTGGACAAACTAATCTCTTACGTGTGTAAGAGATTGTGCATGATAAAAATATCTACAACACATTAATCCATTTTTTTCTAAAAATAACAGAAAAACAACAATGCAGGTGAGTATTGTTGTGAATTCCTGGTCATATAGTACAAAGAATATATAGAAAACCTGACAATGTAGGACTGGCGAGCCAATTTATTCTACCGTTTGTAAACTTTTGTTACCACACCAGTTTATTTCATATGTCACATAACTAGGAGACATGTAAATAAAGCAGATTTTCTTTCTGTCAATCGGCATACAGAGTATAATGATATGTGTCAATTCAAAATCTGATTAATGTATAACATATGACACTTAACAAGACATTGAGAACTATGATGTCAAATAAACGGAATTTACCGTCTCAAGGCAAAAGTATTAAGGTTCATTTTCAATAATTTAAACTTAGAGTATAATTTTAGTTATCTTGATAGTAGTGTTCCTTGAAACGATATCGGATAAAATATCTAGATTTTAAAAGATCAAAACACTAAATCATTCGAATATTAGTCGCAAATAAGTCTTTGATTCTAAGCACACTTTAACTAATGAATGCTTTTTCGAACTATTAAACGAGGTGACATTGTATTCTATTTTGTTCATATTTCAGGTGTGACGATAATGATCTCGAAGTTTGATGTAGGTATTTGTGATTGCAATGACATTTACCTAGGTTCCCTTCACGTAATGGATCCACTCTGAAGCTAACCAAAGGTTATTCTTCATGATGAAGTTTGAACTTGTCTTGAGTAGCCAATGATTGTGCACAATAAATCAAGCTAGTTTTACATTTGTTGCCATGTTAATATCTGTTTCTCTTGTGCCATTACATACTGACAATGGAATATTTATTAAAATCTGTAAATAAACACTATTGCTAAAATTCTTTTAAAGATAATCGTTTTTTTCTAGTGAGAATATTACGTAATAATGAAAGCGTTATTTTGGAGCGCAAGAACAAGAAGTATATTTTTGCTACGTATTTCGTCTTAGGAACCCATCAGGGATTTCGTCTATTGTTTTAGAGGCATGTTGTGAACTCAAAATAACCCCCGAGAAAGGTTTTACATTGAGAAGCCATGGAGTTGTATTCAAATGTAAGACATACTCTGAAACCAAAAGTTATTATATATTTCAGACGTAAGCCCGTAACCCATTTTTAAAAAATAGAGCCATTGGCTCTGTAGCTCATCAGGCATCATATCAAGTTTGCTTTATACAGGCAAGATGTGCTAAAAATGAAACTGATGTTACCAATTGCAAGAAAACCTTTAACAAATTTACAAAACAAATGTATTATTATTCAACACTTTCTAGATCGCCAATATCAGACAGTGAAAGAAGTCAACACTAAAATATCCAAGGAGAAATAAATTTGCCATAGACTGTCATCTAATGGAGAAAAATAGGTTTTTAAGGTTGTGACCCCTGTGACCCTATTTGGGGTCATGGGGTCACAAAACCTACAGTTAAGAATCCCAATTGGCCAAGGAGTCTACATGCAGTCTTTCAGCTCAATAGACCTTAAGGAGCTAAAGATGATGATAAAAATAAGTTTTTAAGGTTGTGACCCCTGTGACCCTATTTGGGGTCATGGGGTCACGAAATCTACAATTAAGAATCCCCATTTGCCAAGGAGTCTGCACATATAATTTCAGCTCTCTAGACCTTTTGGAACTTGAGAAGAAGACGAAAATAGTTTTTTAAGGTTGTGAACCCTGTGACCCTATTTGGGGTCACAGGGTCACCAAAGTTACAAATTAGAATCCCCATTGTCCAAGGAGTCTGCACATATCAATATTAACTCTCTAGACCTTTTGGAACTGGAGAAGAAGATGAGAGTTGGTTTTTAAGGTTGTGACCCCTGTGACCCTATTTGGGGTCATGGGGTCACGAAATCTACAATTAAGAATCCCGATTGGCCAAGGAGTCTGCACATATCATTTTCAACTCTATAGTCCTTTTAGTACTAGAGAAGAAGATGAAAATAGGTATTTAAGGTGTGACCCCTGTGACCCTATTTGGGGTCACAGGGTCACCAAAGTTACAAATTAGAATCCCCATTGTCCAAGGAGTCTGCACATATCACTTTCAACTTTCTAGTCCTTTTAGAACTGGAGAAGAAGATGAAAATAGATTTTTAAGGTTGTGACCCCTGTGACCCTATTTGTGGTCATGGGGTCACGAAATCTACAATTTAGAATCCCCATTGTCCAAGGAGTCTGCACATATCACTTTCAACTCTCTAGTCCTTTTAGAACTGGAGAAGAAGATGAAAATAGGTTTTTAAGGTTGTGACCCCTGTGACCCTATTTGTGGTCATGGGGTCACGAAATCTACAATTTAGAATCCCCATTGGCCAAGGAGTCTGCACATATCGTTTTTAACTCTCTAGTCCTTTTAGAACTAGAGAAGAAGATGAAAATAGGTTTTTAAGGTTGTGACCCCTGTGACCCTATTTGGGGTCACAGGGTCACCAAAGTTACAAATTAGCATCTCCATTGTCCAAGGAGTCTGTACATATAATTTTTAACTCTCTACTCCTTTTAGAACTGGAGAAGAAGATGAAAATAGGTTTTTAAGGTTGTGACCCCTGTGACCCTATTTGTGGTCATGGGGTCACGAAATCTACAATTTAGAATCCCCATTGTCCAAGGAGTCTGCACATATCACTTTCAACTCTCTAGTCCTTTTAGAACTGGAGAAGAAGATGAAAATAGGTTTTTAAGGTTGTGACCCCTGTGACCCTATTTGTGGTCATGGGGTCACGAAATCTACAATTTAGAATCCCCATTGGCCAAGGAGTCTGCACATATCGTTTTTAACTCTCTAGTCCTTTTAGAACTGGAGAAGAAGATGAAAATAGGTTTTTAAGGTTGTGACCCCTGTGACCCTATTTGGGGTCATGGGGTCACGAAATCTACAATTAAGAATCCCGATTGGCCAAGGAGTCTGCACATATCATTTTCGACTCTATAGTCCTTTTACTACTAGAGAAGAAGATGAAAATAGGTATTTAAGGTTGTGACCCCTGTGACCCTATTTGGGGTCACAGGGTCACCAAAGTTACAAATTAGAATCCCCATTGTCCAAGGAGTCTGCACATATCACTTTCAACTTTCTAGTCCTTTTAGAACTGGAGAAGAAGATGAAAATAGATTTTTAAGGTTGTGACCCCTGTGACCCTATTTGAGGTCACAGGTTCACCAAAGTTACAAACTAGAATCCCTATTGTCCAAGGAGTCTGCACATATCACTTTCAACTCTCTAGTCCTTTTAGAACTGGAGAAGAAGATGAAAATAGGTTTTTAAGGTTGTGACCCCTGTGACCCTATTTGTGGTCATGGGGTCACGAAATCTACAATTTAGAATCCCCATTGGCCAAGGAGTCAGCACATATCGTTTTTAACTCTCTAGTCCTTTTAGAACTGGAGAAGAAGATGAAAATAGGTTTTTAAGGTTGTGACCCCTGTGACCCTATTTGGGGTCACAGGGTCACCAAAGTTACAAATTAGCATCTCCATTGTCCAAGGAGTCTGTACATATAATTTTTAACTCTCTACTCCTTTTGGAACTGGAGAAGAAGATGAAAATAGGTATTTAAGGTTGTGACCCCTGTGACCCTATTTGGGGTCACAGGGTCACCAAAGTTACAAACTAGAATCCCTATTGTCCAAGGAGTCTGCACATATCACTTTCAACTTTCTAGTCCTTTTAGAACTGGAGAAGAAGATGAAAATAGATTTTTAAGGTTGTGACCCCTGTGACCCTATTTGGGGTCACAGGTTCACCAAAGTTACAAACTAGAATCCCCATTGTCCAAGGAGTCTGCACATATCACTTTCAACTCTCTAGTCCTTTTAGAACTGGAGAAGAAGATGAAAATAGGTTTTTAAGGTTGTGACCCCTGTGACCCTATTTGTGGTCATGGGGTCACGAAATCTACAATTTAGAATCCCCATTGGCCAAGGAGTCTGCACATATCGTTTTTAACTCTCTAGTCCTTTTAGAACTGGAGAAGAAGATGAAAATAGGTTTTTAAGGTTGTGACCCCTGTGACCCTATTTGGGGTCACAGGGTCACCAAAGTTACAAATTAGCATCTCCATTGTCCAAGGAGTCCGTACATATAATTTTTAACTCTCTACTCCTTTTGGAACTGGAGAAGAAGATGAAAATAGGTTTTTAAGGTTGTGACCCCTGTGACCCTATTTGTGGTCATGGGGTCACGAAATCTACAATTTAGAATCCCCATTGGCCCAGGAGTCTGCACATATCGTTTTTAACTCTCTAGTCCTTTTAGAACTGGAGAAGAAGATGAAAATAGGTTTTTAAGGTTGTGACCCCTGTGACCCTATTTGGGGTCATGGGGTCACGAAATCTACAATTAAGAATCCCGATTGGCCAAGGAGTCTGCACATATCATTTTCAACTCTATAGTCCTTTTACTACTAGAGAAGAAGATGAAAATAGGTATTTAAGGTTGTGACCCCTGTGACCCTATTTGGGGTCACAGGGTCACCAAAGTTACAAATTAGAATCCCCATTGTCCAAGGAGTCTGCACATATCAATATTAACTCTCTAGACCTTTTGGAACTGGAGAAGAAGATGAGAGTTGGTTTTTAAGGTTGTGACCCCTGTGACCCTATTTGGGGTCATGGGGTCACGAAATCTACAATTAAGAATCCCGATTGGCCAAGGAGTCTGCACATATCATTTTCAACTCTATAGTCCTTTTAGTACTAGAGAAGAAGATGAAAATAGGTATTTAAGGTTGTGACCCCTGTGACCCTATTTGGGGTCACAGGGTCACCAAAGTTACAAATTAGAATCCCCATTGTCCAAGGAGTCTGCACATATCACTTTCAACTTTCTAGTCCTTTTAGAACTGGAGAAGAAGATGAAAATAGATTTTTAAGGTTGTGACCCCTGTGACCCTATTTGTGGTCATGGGGTCACGAAATCTACAATTTAGAATCCCCATTGTCCAAGGAGTCTGCACATATCACTTTCAACTCTCTAGTCCTTTTAGAACTGGAGAAGAAGATGAAAATAGGTTTTTAAGGTTGTGACCCCTGTGACCCTATTTGTGGTCATGGGGTCACGAAATCTACAATTTAGAATCCCCATTGGCCAAGGAGTCTGCACATATCGTTTTTAACTCTCTAGTCCTTTTAGAACTGGAGAAGAAGATGAAAATAGGTTTTTAAGGTTGTGACCCCTGTGACCCTATTTGGGGTCACAGGGTCACCAAAGTTACAAATTAGCATCTCCATTGTCCAAGGAGTCTGTACATATAATTTTTAACTCTCTAGTCCTTTTAGAACTGGAGAAGAAGATGAAAATAGGTTTTTAAGGTTGTGACCCCTGTGACCCTATTTGTGGTCATGGGGTCACGAAATCTACAATTTAGAATCCCCAATGTCCAAGGAGTCTGCACATATCACTTTCAACTCTCTAGTCCTTTTAGAACTGGAGAAGAAGATGAAAATAGGTTTTTAAGGTTGTGACCCCTGTGACCCTATTTGTGGTCATGGGGTCACGAAATCTACAATTTAGAATCCCCATTGGCCAAGGAGTCTGCACATATCGTTTTTAACTCTCTAGTCCTTTTAGAACTTGAGAAGAAGATGAAAATAGGTTTTTAAGGTTGTGACCCCTGTGACCCTATTTGGGGTCATGGGGTCACGAAATCTACAATTAAGAATCCCGATTGGCCAAGGAGTCTGCACATATCATTTTCAACTCTATAGTCCTTTTACTACTAGAGAAGAAGATGAAAATAGGTATTTAAGGTTGTGACCCCTGTGACCCTATTTGGGGTCACAGGGTCACCAAAGTTACAAATTAGAATCCCCATTGTCCAAGGAGTCTGCACATATCACTTTCAACTTTCTAGTCCTTTTAGAACTGGAGAAGAAGATGAAAATAGATTTTTAAGGTTGTGACCCCTGTGACCCTATTTGAGGTCACAGGTTCACCAAAGTTACAAACTAGAATCCCTATTGTCCAAGGAGTCTGCACATATCACTTTCAACTCTCTAGTCCTTTTAGAACTGGAGAAGAAGATGAAAATAGGTTTTTAAGGTTGTGACCCCTGTGACCCTATTTGTGGTCATGGGGTCACGAAATCTACAATTTAGAATCCCCATTGGCCAAGGAGTCAGCACATATCGTTTTTAACTCTCTAGTCCTTTTAGAACTGGAGAAGAAGATGAAAATAGGTTTTTAAGGTTGTGACCCCTGTGACCCTATTTGGGGTCACAGGGTCACCAAAGTTACAAATTAGCATCTCCATTGTCCAAGGAGTCTGTACATATAATTTTTAACTCTCTACTCCTTTTGGAACTGGAGAAGAAGATGAAAATAGGTATTTAAGGTTGTGACCCCTGTGACCCTATTTGGGGTCACAGGGTCACCAAAGTTACAAACTAGAATCCCTATTGTCCAAGGAGTCTGCACATATCACTTTCAACTTTCTAGTCCTTTTAGAACTGGAGAAGAAGATGAAAATAGATTTTTAAGGTTGTGACCCCTGTGACCCTATTTGGGGTCACAGGTTCACCAAAGTTACAAACTAGAATCCCCATTGTCCAAGGAGTCTGCACATATCACTTTCAACTCTCTAGTCCTTTTAGAACTGGAGAAGAAGATGAAAATAGGTTTTTAAGGTTGTGACCCCTGTGACCCTATTTGTGGTCATGGGGTCACGAAATCTACAATTTAGAATCCCCATTGGCCAAGGAGTCAGCACATATCGTTTTTAACTCTCTAGTCCTTTTAGAACTGGAGAAGAAGATGAAAATAGGTTTTTAAGGTTGTGACCCCTGTGACCCTATTTGGGGTCACAGGGTCACCAAAGTTACAAATTAGCATCTCCATTGTCCAAGGAGTCCGTACATATAATTTTTAACTCTCTACTCCTTTTGGAACTGGAGAAGAAGATGAAAATAGGTTTTTAAGGTTGTGACCCCTGTGACCCTATTTGTGGTCATGGGGTCACGAAATCTACAATTTAGAATCCCCATTGGCCAAGGAGTCTGCACATATCGTTTTTAACTCTCTAGTCCTTTTAGAACTGGAGAAGAAGATGAAAATAGGTTTTTAAGGTTGTGACCCCTGTGACCCTATTTGGGGTCATGGGGTCACGAAATCTACAATTAAGAATCCCGATTGGCCAAGGAGTCTGCACATATCATTTTCAACTCTATAGTCCTTTTACTACTAGAGAAGAAGATGAAAATAGGTATTTAAGGTTGTGACCCCTGTGACCCTATTTGGGGTCACAGGGTCACCAAAGTTACAAATTAGAATCCCCATTGTCCAAGGAGTCTGCACATATCCCTTTCAACTTTCTAGTCCTTTTAGAACTGGAGAAGAAGATGAAAATAGATTTTTAAGGTTGTGACTCCTGTGACCCTATTTGGGGTCACAGGTTCACCAAAGTTACAAACTAGAATCCCCATTGTCCAAGGAGTCTGCACATATCACTTTCAACTCTCTAGTCCTTTTAGAACTGGAGAAGAAGATGAAAATAGGTTTTTAAGGTTGTGACCCCTGTGACCCTATTTGTGGTCATGGGGTCACGAAATCTACAATTTAGAATCCCCATTGGCCAAGGAGTCAGCACATATCGTTTTTAACTCTCTAGTCCTTTTAGAATTGGAGAAGAAGATGAAAATAGGTTTTTAAGGTTGGGACCCCTGTGACCCTATTTGGGGTCACAGGGTCACCAAAGTTACAAATTAGCATCTCCATTGTCCAAGGAGTCTGTACATATAATTTTTAACTCTCTACTCCTTTTTGAACTGGAGAAGAAGATGAAAATAGGTTTTTAAGGTTGTGACCCCTGTGACCCTATTTGTGGTCATGGGGTCACGAAATCTACAATTTAGAATCCCCATTGGCCAAGGAGTCTGCACATATCGTTTTTAACTCTCTAGTCCTTTTAGAACTGGAGAAGAAGATGAAAATAGGTTTTTAAGGTTGTGACCCCTGTGACCCTATTTTGGGTCATGGGGTCACGAAATCTACAATTAAGAATCCCGATTGGCCAAGGAGTCTGCACATATCATTTTCAACTCTATAGTCCTTTTACTACTAGAGAAGAAGATGAAAATAGGTATTTAAGGTTGTGACCCCTGTGACCCTATTTGAGGTCACAGGGTCACCAAAGTTACAAATTAGAATCCCCATTGTCCAAGGAGTCTGCACATATCACTTTCAACTTTCTAGTCCTTTTAGAACTGGAGAAGAAGATGAAAATAGATTTTTAAGGTTGTGACCCCTGTGACCCTATTTGAGGTCACAGGTTCACCAAAGTTACAAACTAGAATCCCCATTGTCCAAGGAGTCTGCACATATCACTTTCAACTCTCTAGTCCTTTTAGAACTGGAGAAGAAGATGAAAATAGGTATTTAAGGTTGTGACCCCTGTGACCCTATTTGTGGTCATGGGGTCACGAAATCTACATTTTAGAATCCCCATTGGCCAAGGAGTCAGCACATATCGTTTTTAACTCTCTAGTCCTTTTAGAACTGGAGAAGAAGATGAAAATAGGTTTTTAAGGTTGTGACCCCTGTGACCCTATTTGGGGTCACAGGGTCACCAAAGTTACAAATTAGCATCTCCATTGTCCAAGGAGTCTGTACATATAATTTTTAACTCTCTACTCCTTTTGGAACTGGAGAAGAAGATGAAAATAGGTATTTAAGGTTGTGACCCCTGTGACCCTATTTGGGGTCACATGGTCACCAAAGTTACAAACTAGAATCCCCATTGTCCAAGGAGTCTGCACATATCACTTTCAACTTTCTAGTCCTTTTAGAACTGGAGAAGAAGATGAAAATAGATTTTTAAGGTTGTGACCCCTGTGACCCTATTTGGGGTCACAGGTTCACCAAAGTTACAAACTAGAATCCCCATTGTCCAAGGAGTCTGCACATATCACTTTCAACTCTCTAGTCCTTTTAGAACTGGAGAAGAAGATGAAAATAGGTTTTTAAGGTTGTGACCCCTGTGACCCTATTTGTGGTCATGGGGTCACGAAATCTACAATTTAGAATCCCCATTGGCCAAGGAGTCAGCACATATCGTTTTTAACTCTCTAGTCCTTTTAGAACTGGAGAAGAAGATGAAAATAGGTTTTTAAGGTTGTGACCCCTGTGACCCTATTTGGGGTCACAGGGTCACCAAAGTTACAAATTAGCATCTCCATTGTCCAAGGAGTCTGTACATATAATTTTTAACTCTCTACTCCTTTTGGAACTGGAGAAGAAGATGAAAATAGGTTTTTAAGGTTGTGACCCCTGTGACCCTATTTGTGGTCATGGGGTCACGAAATCTACAATTTAGAATCCCCATTGGCCAAGGAGTCTGCACACATCGTTTTTAACTCTCTAGTCCTTTTAGAACTGGAGAAGAAGATGAAAATAGGTTTTTAAGGTTGTGACCCCTGTGACCCTATTTGGGGTCATGGGGTCACGAAATCTACAATTAAGAATCCCGATTGGCCAAGGAGTCTGCACATATCATTTTCAACTCTATAGTCCTTTTACTACTAGAGAAGAAGATGAAAATAGGTATTTAAGGTTGTGACCCCTGTGACCCTATTTGGGGTCACAGGGTCACCAAAGTTACAAATTAGAATCCCCATTGTCCAAGGAGTCTGCACATATCACTTTCAACTTTCTAGTCCTTTTAGAACTGGAGAAGAAGATGAAAATAGATTTTAAGGTTGTGACCCCTGTGACCCTATTTGAGGTCACAGGTTCACCAAAGTTACAAACTAGAATCCCCATTGTCCAAGGAGTCTGCACATATCACTTTCAACTCTCTAGTCCTTTTAGAACTGGAGAAGAAGATGAAAATAGGTTTTTAAGGTTGTGACCCCTGTGACCCTATTTGTGGTCATGGGGTCACGAAATCTACAATTTAGAATCCCCATTGGCCAAGGAGTCAGCACATATCGTTTTTAACTCTCTAGTCCTTTTAGAACTGGAGAAGAAGATGAAAATAGGTTTTTAAGGTTGTGACCCCTGTGACCCTATTTGGGGTCACAGGGTCACCAAAGTTACAAATTAGCATCTCCATTGTCCAAGGAGTCTGTACATATAATTTTTAACTCTCTACTCCTTTTGGAACTGGAGAAGAAGATGAAAATAGGTTTTTAAGGTTGTGACCCCTGTGACCCTATATTTGGTCATGGGGTCACGAAATCTACAATTTAGAATCCCCATTGGCCAAGGAGTCTGCACATATCGTTTTTAACTCTCTAGTCCTTTTAGAACTGGAGAAGAAGATGAAAATAGGTTGTTAAGGTTGTGACCCCTGTGACCCTATTTGGGGTCACAGGGTCACCAAAGTTACAAACTAGAATCCCCATTGTCCAAGGATTCTGCACATATCACTTTCAACTCTCTAGTCCTTTTAGAACTGGAGAAGAAGATGAAAATAGGTTTTTAAGGTTGTGACCCCTGTGACCCTATTTGGGGTCATGGGGTCACGAAATCTACAATTAAGAATCCCGATTGGCCAAGGAGTCTGCACATATCATTTTCAACTCTATAGTCCTTTTACTACTAGAGAAGAAGATGAAAATAGGTTTTTAAGGTTTTGACCCCTGTGACCCTATTTGGGGTCCGGGGTCACCAAAGTTACAAATTAGCATCTCCATTGTCCAAGGAGTCTGTACATATAATTTTTAACTCTCTACTCCTTTTGGAACTGGAGAAGAAGATGAAAATAGGTTTTTAAGGTTGTGACCCCTGTGACCCTATTTGTGGTCATGGGGTCACGAAATCTACAATTTAGAATCCCCATTTGCCAAGGAGTCTGCACATATCGTTTTTTAACTCTCTAGTCCTTTTAGAACTGGAGAAGAAGATGAAAATAGGTTTTTAAGGTTGTGACCCCTGTGACCCTATTTGGGGTCACAGGGTCACCAAAGTTACAAATTAGCATCTCCATTGTCCAAGGAGTCTGTACATATAATTTTTAACTCTTTACTCCTTTTGGAACTGGAGAAGAAGATGAAAATAGGTTTTTAAGGTTGTGACCCCTGTGACCCTATTTGGGGTCACAGGGTCACCAAAGTTACAAATTAGAATCTCCATATGCTAAGGTACTTGTACACAAAATTTCAGCTCTCTAATGTGTATGGTTCATGAGGAGAAGTCGAAAGTGTCAAAAGTTTACGGACGGACGACGGACGACGGACGGACGGACGCCGGACGACGGGCCATGCCATAAGCCCATCTGGACTTTCAGTCCTGATGAGCTAAAAATGTATCTAAAGCTTTAGTTACTTTCACGGATCTCTTTATGATATCAACCACGTGACTTTTCCATTGTCACTTGTAAAACCTTAGAATTCGAAGGTTGATTTGAATTTTGATCTATGTCATCTACCAGATTTCGGTTTAACAAATGCTGGTTTCGATGGAATTGCATTTTTAATTGCAGTAAACTTTTATCAGTCAAGAAATATGACCACAAATACTTCAGTATCAACAAATGGCTACGTATATTAATTGATTTGTGATTACGGTCCCAAGTTAGATTAAGCGATCGACCTCGATTTTGGATTTCAAAACTGAGGAAATGAAGCTTCGCAGGATTGTTTTATTTCAATCAGTGAAAGTATGGTTTATAATTTCCCCAATAATTGCGTATTTAACAAATGGATATCTAATCAAGGAAGCTGTAATTTTAATAAATTTGTATGATTACCTTAAACGCTTATAAATGAGACTGAACATAGTTGTATGAACTGTACAAAGGAGGTTTCCATACCAGTTTGATTATTGTATAAAATAGGTTTCGGCTACAAATTACTAGCTGAATAATTTGAACAAAACATGTCTTTCCGCGATCGATTTTCACATAATATTTTGAATCTAGATGAAATATTCACATAATAATACTTTTTGCTATCTAAATCTAACAACTATATAGTATTGTAAAAAAAGCTTAATCATTATTAGGAGGATTTTCTCTAAATAAACGGTTCATGTTTATGGTATATATATAAAATATGAATTGTTGATATCCTGAAACCAATCCAAATCCAAAAACAGATGACAATGACATTGTTTTATCACAACTTTGAAAATGAATCACTATGATATGATTGTTTCTCGGCACAAAGGGAGGTAATTCATTTCGTAAAAACAGAATCAAATATCATTTTAATTATATGTTCCGTAGTCATAATGACATGATCCTGTTTTATCAGTTACAATGACATAATTTGTTTATCAGTTACAATGACATAATTTGGTTTATCAGTAACAATGTCATAATTTGGTATATCAGTTACAATGACATAATTTTGCTTTAACAGTAACAATGTAATAATTTGGTATAAAAGTAACAATGACATAATTGTGCTTTAACAGTAACAATGACATAATTGTGCTTTAACAGTAACAATCTAATAATTTGGTATATCAGTAACAATGATATAATTTTGCTTTAACAGTAACAATGGCATTATCTTGTTTTATCAGCAACAAAAAGTAGGTGTTGATGAAAGAATGTAAATCAAATCCGATATATTTATATGCATATCAATGCTCATATCTAACAATAATAGATCTGCACAGACAAAGGTTAAGAAGTGACACCTTTAAAGGAGGTGACTTCAATATAATCTTCTGCAGCAAACCATAAACATGTGACAATACTTTGTATCACGATTTAATTTAAAAGGAAAGTCAGTGTAATGTGAGATTAAAAATGTTAACATGTGTTTATTCCAGGTGCTTTCCTACAAGATCAACACTACTGTCTCTGTGACCCACCTGCTATGAAGCGAGGCTGATAAGACCAGGACCGGTATTTATAAAGCTTCTTAGAATTTTCTTACTTTTATACTTAAGATTTCTTAAGAATTCATAACTTTAAAGTTTTATGAATACAGCCCCAGACACCCGGCTAATGGTATGTCGAACAGACTGCAGAGCTCAGTGAGGCGATAGTCGCTTTATATACAGCCAGTCAGTGCAGGGAAGTATATTACTAACGTCCCTGATCAGTGTTATATCAGATACGCCTATCGCAGCGCACTACCAGTCTATTAATAGTGACAACTCATGAATTGAGTGTCTCGTTCAAAGGTCAATATCTGTATTTGATTTTTCTTCTTTACTTTGTGTTGATTTCGGCTTAGCTATTTAATTTCCCATAGCGTCAAATTTAACATTTCCTTATAACGTTTTAGTTCAAAGTAACACATTGTATGTACTTTCTAAGAAAGCTTTTGTTCTCAACAAGGGAGACAACTCCAAATCGGCAAAAGGTCGCCACTAGCCCTTTATTTTGTTACTTATACTAGTATTAACATACTTAAAAGTAACTTGATATTAATTTTTTACACAGCTGATATGCAATTAATCAAATAAATACTTTACCAATGCCGCTTTGAAGGGTCACAAGGAACTGGCCCTGTCCCGTTTCGTCGTCCTCTATACGTCGTACATTTAAGGCAGATTTGATTCCAACCTCGCTAGCAACAATGTTGGCGATGTTAATAACGTCCTCTTCGTCCTCAGGACCTGATATAATCACACATTTCCCCGATTTGTTATCCCCCGATGCCATTTCTTCGGCACCTCTTCCACCCTCCAAATCATACATCCTTTCTAAACCGAAAGTAGGTAAAGGCGTTTCTACTTTCTCTTTCGATTTCATGGTACTGCGCAGTCTCGTGTCAATTATTGTTTTGTTTTCACTTTTATCGATTTCTTTCCCTTGTTAAGATATCTGTTTAGGCGAATATCAAGGTACAGAAATTGGTTTGACAGTTAAGATTTAGCAAGTGTAGAACTTGTGTCAAAACTATTTTTTATGACACAGATGATTAGATTTAAATGTTATTCATATACACCCAGGGAGAAGAAACGATGTGAGTGTCGAATATCTTATTGTAATAGTTTACGCCTTATTCTATATTTTGACGAACTATGTTGACCTTTGAACATAACAAACTATTCAACTCAAGTTACAATTTTCAATGAAAGTCATATATTGAATAATGACTCAGTTGCTGTTTTAAAAAATAATATTTAATATGGCATTTTTAATATTTCTATTATTTCAATGACAATCTAATGCTTTGTTCGCATGCACAACTTTTACACACCTTTGCAATACTACATGATATTTGTAAATTTACACATGTATGTAATAGCAAATTTGCTATATGAGTTCGCATGAGGTTTCTTTTAGCGAGGGTGCGTAAAGGCTTATTTTGTGAAAGTTAAATGATTGAATGAATATTCAATATAAAAATGAGTTTGGGAATAGTAGATGGTCTCCACAATATACATAAAAATATGGAAATTGTAAAAATGCCTCGTCAGAAGTCAATACATTTATGACAAACCTCCAAAACGCTGAAGGATTACAACAACAATGTCCAAGGTTGATTACACTAGATATTATACACTTCAATCGTCATGTTATAATAGAATGTTCTATGCAAAATACAATATTGTATGATATGTTTTCATTTTATGTTTATATTTTATATTCGATGATGAAGTCTTTCATACTACCGTGTGAAGTATTACAATTTAAACAATAGTTACATATTCTAATATATGGTCCTTCCTTATTTCATAGAAGTGCTTATGTTCATTTAATCATGTATCTTGAAGTTCAATTTATTGAGTGATTATTAATAATATTCAAACACCCTTGCCAGATTTAAAAAAAAAAACTTTATTATTTGTTTGAGTCATTGAGTATATACAGAGGTACACTAATGTCCAACAGAACCAAATCGCAAGATAATCCATTAGTGATTGATGTGACTGAAACATAGATTTCCCCGGAAGAAAACTTACCTTGATTTTTAATTTGAAAACATCATTTCATGCTTGTGAAAGTCCATTGATTTGGAATTTTGCTTGTTAAGAACCCTCCTATAACATTGATGCATCAAAGAATTAATATCAAATGAAATGCATTATATCGACATCGTTTTATGACCCTTTTTTATCAATTTCAAAAGTAAGTATCGAAAAATCTAACCAAAACATTTTGAAATTGCGATATTGGCACCTAGTAATTGAAATGTAATTGAATGTACTCTATATAAAATCTACTACTGTTCGATAAGTTAACGTGTGAATACTGATTTAGGTCTTACAAGTCTGAAATAAAATGAATATTCAGCATTGTGGGTTTTCTGCTGATTTTGGGTTAATTTGAATAAAAGTGATACAAGATTTCAGCGTACTAACACATGTGAGTAAATTTACTATGCGTTCGCATGTCACTTTTTACACACAGTGTAGATTTGCACATATGTCAAATTACATTTGCACCACCTCCTCGCTAGATGTAAATTAACTCCTTGTGCAAAATTACTCTCGTGTGCAATTGCGTTCGAACGACCCGATTTACATAGGTGTGTAAAGTTTGCTTACATGTTACATTTCATAATATGTATAAGGGTGTATGCGAACAGACCTTTAATGTATTAACTCTTATACATAGAGAAGATGAGTTTTTTTTCATAACAATACCTGATACCTGTCCTAACATAAAGAAGATTTATCAAACCAGACTTAGCCAAAATAATTCTCTACCTAGCAAATTTGATAGAGCAAAAAAGAATAATATTCTTAATTTTAAAAGGTTATCATTTACCAATTGAAAAACAAATGTTGCTCTTTGATGTTACCTATTCCGTCATATCCGGTATCCCCCTTCCCTTGCCCACTTAACCTCGTTTTGGTTTGTCGCTGGGCCAATGCCATGTTAGGCAATGTTTAAGTTGCTTTAGTTTCGTTAAGAAACTTCGTATAACCTGTTCGGCCTACAATTTATGTTATAGAGTTATTTGACCAATATCTCATGACTGATAGCTAAAAAAGTTATACATATCCGCTTTAAAGTTATTAAGTGTTTACAAAAGAAAACAAAGGGGCAATTAATATGATTCATTTTAGCAAACTAATGTTCTCTATCTTATTGTTAAAATGATTGTTCCCTTGATTCAAGACAAAGGCTTCGTTACATTCAAAATACCATATGTTCGTATTCACCTTCAATCCGTCGATCTCATTCGATTTGCACATTCATCCAAGAATGGTCAGTGTAAGATGCTCTGCGTGGTTAGAAGCAGAAATTACACTTTTTAAATATATGCTAGTAAAATGAAGAAATGAATATACTATTAACAAGTTTCGCAAATTGTGTGACGTATTATTAGTTGCAGTACAACGTCCGGTTTTCGAGCATAAAGAAAGGTTGTCATTATACTATACCAAATAGCATTTAAATAATTTGCAACAGTCAACTTCAAGGGATATAAGAAAAGATAAACTAATAGAATTTTTAGTGTTTGAATCCATGTTATTCAAACGACATTCCTTTATATCAGAATTGATACAGCAACTACAGTTAAGGCAATGTGTGCAAACTCAAGTTCTTAACAAATAAACGTATCTACGCAAGATTGTCTTGCAAACTGATTACATAGTTTTGTTAGAAGAGATACCCTAAGTTAAATCTTTATTGTACAGTGTACATTTACTGTTATTTCGCAAGTGAACAAGAACGTTTTAAAACGTTCGTATTTCATTAGAGATTTAAGAAATTCACACAAGAACGTTTTAAAACGTTCGTATTTCATTAGAGATTTCAGAAATTCACACAAGAACGTTTTAAAACGTTCGTATTTCATTAGAGATTTCATTAGAGATTTAAGAAATTCACACAAGAACGTTTTAAAACGTTCGTATTTCATTAGAGATTTCAGAAATTCACACAAGAACGTTTTAAAACGTTCGTATTTCATTAGAGATTTCAGAAATTCACACAAGAACGTTTTAAAACGTTCGTATTTCATTAGAGATTTCAGAAATTCACACAATAACGTTTTAAAACGTTCGTATTTCATTAGAGATTTAAGAAATTCACAAATACTCAGTCTTCAAATAGGTTCTTCAAGAGGAAAGACTTCACCAGCTTATACGACATCTCAGAGATATCAACTGCATCTGAAAATGTTCCAAAGTTTACAACAAGAAATTCCCATTTCAGGACCAAGGCATTTTAACTCTACTCTGAAAATACAATATAATCCATTTAAATTGTTATTGTTATAATCTTTTGTATAGAGCTCCGTACGTGCTGGTAGCAAAACTAGAATGTCAATATGAAAAACTAAGACGCCAATACATTAAGCCTACGTTGTACATGCCAAATGGCAGAACAAAGACACCAATGCAAGAAAGGTCACCGATGGGATAGATAAATTGGACTGTAAGTTTGCGAATACTTAATCAAAAAACACATTATGTGAAATAATTTAAGTTCAATCATGGGATAGACCTCGCTGCACAGGAACCCAATATCGTAAATAAAATGTAGGTAAAACGTGGGTCAAAAAGACCTACCCCCTCTAAATTATAGAGGGGGTAGGTCTTACTTACCCACGTTTTACCTACATTTTACCTACAACGGTTCCTGTGCCACGCTGACAAAAGAGTGCACAGAACCTTTCACTGCAAGAACTTAACTGTTTTCAATGATTCACATTTTGCAGTAGTGTTGACTTTTTCATTAGACTAAACTTCAGGAAGCTCGAAAAGGGTTCATATCAAAACAGAAGTTCGCTATGGATTTTATTCCTTGAGCTATCTCTGTGGGGAGTGAATGGTAACTGACATATAAAACACATTAACTATACATGGTCTCACTTTTCTCACTTCTGGGTCTCACTTAATTATGTTCTTCAAATGAATTATTTCTCCCAATTTCACGCAAAATCACAACTTCTCTAAGTTACTATCAGTTCCTCATATAACATAAAAACCGCAGAAAATATGTAGTTGAAACAATTCCATATATAAGACACCCTTAAGTTTCCTACTAAAATGTTTTAAACTTCTTTGACGAAAGAGTTCAAAATTCATTCAACTATCTAGAGGGAGTCGTGCTTAAAATAACAAAAATCAATTCGTGCAATGAGTATGGGGATTGTTTATACACTACGTGTGACAACAGCCTAACAGTTATTACTGCCACTCTTCTTTGTACCTGAACCTTCTGATTTGAACGGATCTACAGACGCCTGTCGCTCTACACAATAGTAACATATCAGTTTACCAGTTGGATAACACTGGAGCTAATCATACTGACACACATCCATACTAAATCTATAAGCAAGGCGCACATTGCATTCTTCTCGGGTCTACTGCGCCTATCGGTTCACCACTATATTTACCCATGAATGATATTAATTTCTTATTATTTAATATAATGAACATTCAAAACCCTGAGTTTATCAAAGTACTAACTAATAGCATAACAGCATTTATTTTATAGACGCACTCATTTTTTCTTTTGTATTTATTTATTCATTATATATTTGGTAATATAATAATTTTATTTTTTAGGCGCTTTTATGTAGCAACAGTTTGCTACTATTTTAAAAATATGTCTCATTATAAATAACTGCTATATTGCCAGTGTCTCATAAGCCAATTAATGGCTGGATGTCATACATATCTTTTTGTATCTGACCTGTGAGACTTTGATAAAATATTTCTGTCTGTCTGTTTATATTGATTACAATGCACTCTCAATAGATTAGGATCGTTATTGCTTCATTACTTTAGCGTATGGTTTCGTTAATCGAGCCGTCAGATTGACCTGTAACGTCATTCAAGCCCAACCAATCAGCAAATAAAGTTTGGTTGCTTCAGTTGATTGGTTGAATTTTGAATACTTTTGCCATAATATGTATTTGCTTATCTTTGTTGTTTGTTTTAGTTGATTCTAACATTAACATTTTTACTTTGAAATGAATTTTTGCTCATGTTTGTACGCTGCTCATATTTGGTGTTCTCAGTGTTATCTTAGAGTATTGTATCTCACAGGGACATGTATCATATCCCTGTGTTAAAAATAGCGTTTGAAAGACATATATACTCATATACCCTACCCTCTATAATATGTAGAAGGAAGTCATTCTATATACTTGTAGGGTAGGGTCAATGGGTATACGCTGTTTTAAAGCGATACATAACCTAGTGTTTTATCTGACATGATCGACCTCAGTTAAGCTTTGAGGCTACCACTGCTAAGCAAATGTTTTATTCATATGGTATTCATTATTTGTAAGAGTTTTTAATTGAGTGCATTCAGTCGTTACAAAGGTGACCATGTACTGCGACATTCATATGTGGATTTTTTAGCATGGGGGTCAAATTTGAATCAAAATATTCCGATTATCTTATATCTATCATTTGAAAACCATGGATGTCATAACATGAACGAAAATATTTGTTTATCCTTTGCCGAAAATGTGTTCCAAAAGTATGCTAATGGAGGAAATCTAAATTTTTAAATTTCGACCAAATGCCCTTGTTAAAATCAGTATCAGGGCGGATCCAGGTTTTTCGTTTGGGGGATACGCCCATTTTTGTATCTATATTTTGAACTCTCATTGGAGGGGGGGTCCGCAGTGAGTATTATTTAGTGTATAAACAAACCATTAACGTATTGATCTAAAACATTGTATTTGTACACTGTCAAATGGTGACAATTTCAAAATTTGAAAAATGATGATTCTACATAGGAATAGGGAAACAACAGCTCTATGAATAAAAGGGCTCTCAAACTACGGAAGCAACTATCCCTCCCATGGTCATCTCGATTATTCAGATTCAACGTTCCGAATATTCTCCACTTCGATAAATCGGAACGTTGACTCTGAATTATCGAGGTTGTCTCATGGTTTGGTAAAGCCGTTTCTTTTTCGAATTCCTTAAGCGTATATATTCAGAAAAGAAATGTTAAAAAGGGAGAAGGTAGAATTGAATGTAATTTTCAAATTGAAGGCCAAAGATGTTCTGACTGCTTGAATAATTGAAAACGTTATATTCAGGTTTATGAAAATGTTCAAGGTTTATTGCCTTGATTGAACTTCTTAGTCCAATAATATATAAGAAATAACAGTACTTAAAACTTTGGGAAATACTTCTTTAACTGATTAATAAAATAAACCACATCATACAAAATACGGTTTTTAAAACCTCTAAATTATTAAGATATTTTCTTTGATTTTAAAGACATCTTAAAAGTCAATACTGAACGGATGTCATCTTTTGAGAAGCACGTTTTCTGACAATTTTTAATTTTTAAATTTGAACTGACAGTAGGACGTTAATGCTTAATGTGTCAAACATCTCTTTACGCAAATCATTCATCCATAGTCAGAGAACGAGCTATAAAACGCGCCACTGCCAGTGTGTTCGTTCTTGTGATAGGTAATTGCCAAGAAAATGGTCTTTTCACATTTAACTAGAAACACGATACTGACATTCCTTTCGCTAACAAATTTTGGTTTTGACACCATAAATATTATAATTTGATGTAAGAAAAATATCCGCAAGTAGCGAAACTTGATAAAAGAAATTTGTTATGTAACGACCTTGTCACATTTTTTTATTCCCTAACACACTGACCTAATACTTACGAGCCAATTTTTTATTGTAAAAATAGGAAGCTGATATGTTTAACTTTTGGACAATTTTATAATAATATAGGATTTGAAACTTTGATATGTTGTAGATGTAACTATCCGCCTACCGAATCTTGGTTTTGTTGGTTGGTAACGCTGCAATACATAGTGAAGGTACTGGGAGTTCAAAATTGTTAACTGCAAGACGTTAGTGGTATGATGTATCCCTGATATTCCAAAAAAAAGGTCATATATGGAATTGACATTGTATTGTTTTGACGAAATGGTGGGGTTTCAATTATATACTGATGAGTCGCACGTGTGGACTCTTTGCAACATTTTGCAAAGCTGTCCAGCTATAATAACTTCACTTGAAACGCTAAAATGGAAAAGTGTTCAAGCAAAATGCCTTTTTCTTCTTAAGGAAACAGATTATATCTTTGATTGTTTAGTAAGATAAATGATATGACTAAGCTGACAATTATTAAGCTGATATTTAAGAGGTTATAATGAAATGACTTAACACCCCATGAACCACTTTAAAATGTATGCTGTAACGTATCACTTTAAATGGTAAGAATATAACACCATTTGTTCTAAAGAAATGTTGGAATGCTAAAATAAAAGAGTTTTTGCATATGAATTCATGTGTATGTATATATCTACATTGTTAGTTAAAACGAAAATAGGTCTCTAAGAACAGATCAAATTACTGTTTGTTTCGTGTACTTCCTGATTGATCCAAGCAACCAAAATGGCTACACGGGAGAAACTTATCCGTCGTACGGTTGTAATAACTAATATACCTGAAGACATAAATATCTTCAAGTTCATTAATCATTTCCTTGAGAAGCATGGATGTCAGCCATTTGTTTGTGTCAGAAGTTTGGACAGTAACGTTGGAAATCACTGTCTCGTGCTACTGCAATCTCAAGGGGGTAAGATTTGTTATTTTCTTTTTTTTTCTAAACAAAATGATAAACCTATGAATAATATTCCGTGATTAAGACGAAATAAATCGGATAACAACATATTCATTTCGCTGATACATTAAATCAACATGCAAAATAGACGATACAAACAAAGGCTAAGCCCTCCCCTTTTTTAATTGCGTCCACCGAGTAAGCTTGACCATATCATCAAAAATCAACGTGAAATTGCTGATTTCTTTGGACCCTCAAAAAGTTACAATTTAAAGTTATTGTTGAATAAGTAAACCCGTATGTAAACCCGTATGTAAACCCTTATGTTAACCAATATGTAAACCCTAAACGTGTGGTATATTCCCTGATATACTCAAAGAAGCACAGGCGATGCTGCTTTAGTGAACATTTAATACATAAACTGAGGTTAAAACCGACCCATTTCCTTGATCAGTTGTTTGTGGTAAAATATTTGAAATTTTTTTCTATAATGACCTGGCCGACAATCAGTTGTTGTACAAATACCTATCAGTATATAAGGTCAAATATTCTACCAATCACCAATTGATAGAGCTAAAAGAATAGATAGATAGATAGATAGATATATTGATAGATAGATAGATAGATAGATAGATAGATAGATAGATAGATAGATAGATAGATAGATAGATAGATAGATAGATAGATAGATAGATAGATAGATAGATAGATAGATAGGTGAGAAAATAGTTTGCGATGTTTGTAAAGCCGTTGATAGTGTGGCACAGAGCTTTGAACATAATTCAGGCGACACTGTTTAGGTCTAGTGGATAGATTGTTATCTTATGGGTAGGACTCAATAGGTTTTTCAGTAAGGACCGTTAGCTAATTCAAAAACTTTTCTGCAAGAGTACCTCAGGGATCAGTGCTTGATCCCTTCCTGTTTATTGTGTATGTTAATGATATCGCAGATGAAATAGATTGCGCTGCACGCTAGTTCGATTACGATAGATATATGATACACAATTGACCACAGGCTTAAAGCTGAGTACCTTAAGTTTGTTCACCTGCTTGTGTATCTTAGTGCAAATATCATGTAATTGGGGTTTGGGTTTGCCGTCCAATTACCTCAGGAGCCTTTACAGAGGATCAGCAAATGTCCAAGTGTAAAATAACCATCCCCAAACAATATTTCTTGATCACTTGTGCTGGATGTCCCTATTTGGCATGGTTAAATAGACAGATGTGGTCATATTATTGAAATTCAGGTTTTCTTGAATTTCGATTAGAATAATGCATATAAACTTTGTAAGAAAAGAACCAGCACAATACACTGTCTAAGTGCAAAGGAACAAATATGACTTGTATTTAAAGCTGTTGATCACTTGATACGTTTCCTTTGTTATCAATTGTACAAAAATATACGTGTATCCTCCTATTACTACATGTACTATGTTTTAAGTTAATGACAAACGCCTGTAACATATGTAGCACACAAGTATTGTTTATTTATTTCATTTAAAAAAATGGTATTTCAATATTAGATATAAACTGCTTTAAATGTGTCGTGTATGCATTATTGCGATAAAAGAGTAATTGTTGATGTAGACGTATTATAAAATGGTAATGCAGATCTTTTTTATGACGACAATATTCATATATTTCAATAATTTCGTAAATATTTATCGCCCTCTGAAAGAATAGATAGTAGAATAATTTCTACTTTAATCTAATATCAATTGAACATTTCCGAGTGTTACTATATAAACTCAATTTACAATTGTATAATGTGTATTTACCTCATGTGTTGCTCTTTCTTAAATATCCATGTACATAAACATGTATCGTTACGTTTCAATATGTAAGCATTGTACATAGGAAAGGATTTCATGTAGTTGGATTACTTGTGCCCAACCGTTTCTTCTAAATAAATATGTTTATGAAAGAAAAAAACCCACATTTATTCAAGTTAACTTTATGTGCCCCTACAAGTTCATGATATCATACGTAGGCCATGTATGTCATTCTTGTTAATGTACAACTTGGCAACGCTCGTCTATATTTAGAATATCAAGGCGTCAGACAGGCTCAGGTATCATATAGCTCTGTATATACACACACATGTATCAGACATATATACTCCTAGACCCTACTCCTTCCTTCTATATAGTATAAGGGTAGGGTCTATGAGTATATATGTCTTTCTAACGCTGTTTTAAGTTACCTTTTTTCCGTTTTCGAAGCATTATGATAATATACTTTATTTAAAGGGACCATTCGAACGGGATATTATTTGTGGAAACGAATTCAGAAGGATTTTCCTATTAACAAATATAGATGATTTTTACATGATAATTTCACACTTATTTTAAAATATGTTTACGAGGTTAAAATTTCAGCTTTTCAAGATTTAACAATTTTACATCGCTAAAAAAAGAAAAACATCGTGAAATGAAGCAAATCACTGAAGCTACGATCGTGGAATGCATTTTCTATGACAAAATGTTGTCGTAACTGAAAACGAAACCGATAATGATGAAATTTCAATGCATAGGTTAAGATTCAGTTTGTGTTGACATATTTGTATGTTATATCTAGCAGATAGCTGTAACAAATTTGGCAGTTCATCGAAGTGACCGGGGTCAAAATTTCGAAAACACTAATTTCTATTTTGCTCTACAAAATCCTTCATTAGTGATCAACATCATTAGATGTTATTCATATGTGTTCCTTTGCGCTAATATTAGGGCAACGTATTTGTGCTGATTTTTTCCTAGAAAGTTTACATGGATGATTTTAATCGAAATTAAAGAAAATCAGAATTTCACAAATATGACTCCATCTGTCTATTTAACAATGCCGAAATATAGACATTCAGCACCAGTGACAAGACGACCCCGAAATTTGGTTTTGGAATGGTTATTTTACAAATGGACAATTGATGATCTTCTGTGGTTCTGGAGTTATTCTATGAAAAAAATGAAACCCAAATTACATGATATTTGCACTAAAATCACAAGCGAGTGAACAAACTTATGGTATGCAGCTGTATTGTATGGATATGAAGTCCGTTGAGAGGAACTCTGTTAACATAGTTCATATATACTAACTGTACTGGGCGTTGGTAAGCAAGTTTCAAGTAAAGGTGTTTTAGTTTATTGCGGTAGATTAACAGTTAATATGTATGTTGATCATAATGTCAGATGTATTACTTATTGGTGTAAATTACTGAGGATGTCCGATGATCGCTATCCAAAACAATCGAACCAACATATGAGAAAGTTGGATTTAGTTGGTAGAGTAACTTGGGCTACGTCTGTAAAATATTTGTTAAACTCCTATGGTTTTGTTTGGTTAAATCAAGATGTCGGTAGTGTTTCTTTATTTATTCAGACATTTAGAAATAGGGTTACTTATTGCAATAAACAGCGAATCTTCTCATTTGATGAAATTTAATGAAATCATGTCACCTTTGAATGTCGAGTTTTATGTTAATTCTGTCAATAATAAATTAGTTAAAAGACATACTTATATTTTAAGATTAAGTAGAAAGAGGTAAATATATCCCGATGAATGGTCAATCTAACTTAGTTTCCCAATTTCATAATATATCAACAAGTACTTGTAGATCTACCCTTGTTACTTGTTCAAATTATATTACAGAAGCGCTCGCATAGAGAAGAATGTTAATGGATTGACCATGTTATCAAACGGCCTACAAACCGAAATAAAAAAATTGAACATATGTTTTAAGTTAGGACCTGGGCTCTCATTCCTGAAAAATAGAGCCATTGACTCTGTAGCTCATCGGGCTTCATATCAAATTTGCTTTAGGGCGTTGCAATCGTGGTTCCCCTCTTAGAAATGGCCACAGGGTCACAAAATGTACAGCTTATCTAACTAAGGGGTCTGTAGACAACGTTTCAGCTTTCTGGGCCATACACTTCTGGAGAAGAAGTCGAAAAAGCATAAAGGTTATCGACGGACGGTTTAAAGGGATTGGCTCCTGTGGCCCTTATTAGGGGATCACAGGGCCACCAAAGCTATAAATCATATTCCTCACTAGTCAAGGAGTATGTACACACGGTTTCAGCTTCTAGAAATTACGCTTCTGGAGAAGAAGATTAAAATACGGTTTAAGCTCGTGGCTCCTGTGGCCCTTTTTAGAGGCCACAGGCCAAACATAACTACAATTTCTAATCTTCACTAGTCAAGGAGTCTGTACACAAAGTATTTTAGGCCTTATGCTTCTGGAGAAGAAGTTGAAAATGCACAAAGTTTACGGACGGAACGACGGACGGACAGACGGACGGACGGACACTTGACACCATGCCATGCTATAAGCCAATCGGACCTTACAGGCCAGATGAGCTAAAAATTGGTTGATCATTTACTTCTGTAGAGGTTTACAAAATCGGCGCAAAACAATAGATAGTAATACGGATAGTAACAATAGGTCATCGTAATATTTTTTTATAATCCATTGTTTTAAATAGGGTTATTCAAAAGCTGTATTTCTAGTTAATTCCTTCTTCAGTCGTTTCCAACAATCAATATTTTCTATGTTATGATCCTCTAAAAATTAAAAATTTTGATATCCCACCTTGCCTTGCGTTCAGTAATACGAACTATCCCAGGATATTCGCGAGCGCTCGCAACACTTAGAAGGACATCAGCCACAAACAACGAGTTACTGAACGCGAAGCTTCTGATTTCTGAAAACTGAAACGTGTGTTTCACCATACCAAGGATTAATACATAACCTTGACATTTGATTGACATTTCAAATGTAAAGCCATTTTCTCTTAACTAGAATTATGGTAAATTTCGTGTATCGAGAAGGCCTTATTGCAAATTATTATTGGTATATTTTCAATCTAGAAAAAACGTAGTAAGCTTTACTTAAAAGAAAACGTTCTTTGGTAAAAATAAATCCATGGTAAGAATATTGTAAATATCAAGTTCAAGTCAGATGACATTATTGCACATTATTAAGGGTATTCTCGTCCTGAAGGTAGAAATGTTACCGAGAACGTTATTTAAAGCAGTTTGTTGAATGAATTTGAGAATGCAATACCATTTCAGATAAAGGTGTGCTCGACTCAACATGGAAGGAAACAAAGCAGTACACATTCGAGGGTTACGAGTTCACTATATTCTTGCGGAAATGCCCTCTTAGCTACATTCCAAAGAAATGGTTGAATAATCCACCAGACTACACGTCGGTAAGAACGTATCAGATTTTCATCTACTACAACTTCCACTACTAATACTACTACTCCTCCTCCTCCTCCTCCTCCTCCTACTACTACTACTACTACTTCTACTACTACTACTACCACTACTACTACTACTACTACTACTACTAGTACTACTACCACTACTACTATTTTACTACTTGTTATGCTCTTTGATATTAGGTATACATAATTTTCAGTTAGATACAATTTTATTAACGTTGTGTCACAAAGACTGAAATTTATTATATACTCATGTAATCTTAGGATAGTAATACAAGGGTGCAATACGGAATACGTCTTCAAATTCCGTATTGCACGGTAAATTCCGTATTGCACGATTGCCGGTTCTACTTTTTTCAAGCTTCGGCAATTCTCGCAACTTTCCGTCCTTAACAATCATTTTCCTTATTAGAACATCGGATTTGACGTATCTAAATGCATTGGTAACAAACTTACTTTTTAATATGATATTGAAGAACAATATAGTGAGAAACTAGTGTTATCGTTAGTAAAGAAACTGCTAAACAAAACTCCGAGAACATCGCCAGCGACACTTCGCCCTTATGACGTCATAGCCATCAACGATTATGACGTCATTTCCATGGTGACGTCGTTTGAAAGGATCCCGTCGCTCGGAATCCTGAACTTACGTTTATCACATTCAAAACTTCATAAATAATTACTAAGGATAAACTTTTATCACTGTATTTTGTTTTCACACTTGAGAAAATTGCCTCTTACGTTTAACTACGCAAAATAAAGAGAAAATAAAAAGATAGTTGAGGTATCAAATCATCAGTCGAGCGTGTTATGGGTGTCGCCTTGTTCGCATTATGTATCAATGCGCAGTGCGACGTCTCGAATTATTTAAGCAATTCATAATTACTTACTTAAAAGGTTTAAAAGAGAGTATATAATAAATACAGAACGTCATACGTGTGCATTTGGGTCGTTTGTATTGAACTCGAAGATGTCATGGACGCGGAGAAACAACTCGTTCTTCGAACTCGTTGTTCCTCCGCGTCCATGACATCTACTCGTTCAATACAAACGACCCAAATGCACACGTATGACGTTCTGTATATGTATATTTACACAAGAATGGTCTATGTCTCTGTCAGTTTCAAATAAATGTTTTTTTCTACAGAATGTTTAAATCAGATATTTACAGAGAATATACTAGTTGAGTTTATTGAATATAAGAAAACTCCGAATTACACTTGCACGCTTCAGGTGCAAATCTCCAGGTTTCAAAGTCTTAACGTCTCCCAAGCATGCCATTGGTAATCTTGTATACCTTCATTATGATGGCGGGAAAATAAGTGCGCATAAACGATACCTTGTGGAGTCGATTAACCAACCCTGATGCATCATCAGGAAGTTCACTGGGTCACAATAACAGAGTACTTTGTACCGGGTAAAGCTTGCAGATTGCTATCAAGTGCCAAATCAAACCTTTGTAACACAAATCCTCCTATCACAAGACAATGGTAAGGATTCTGATTGTGGGCAGGACCAAACTCTCTCGAGTCTGTCCAGCCAAAATGAACGATTGTTCCTCCAGAAATGGCTAAACCTCTTACTTTCAACCCAATCTAACAATGACCTACCACTCCGCCTAGCTATGACCTCAATTTGAGTCAGGCCAATGACAGAGACTGACCCATCTGTCTCCTCCGATGATAGCCAATGATCTCCCTGAGACGTTCCGGAACACAAAGGCGTCTTCTTTGCTGACTATCATCTGGACGTGTTATTGATTTTCTGTTAAAAAAATAACCAGCTTATTTTTCCGTTTATTGTTTATATTCTCTAAACGTTTCATTTCATATCATTACGTGTCCTGTTGACTTCGGTGCCTGTTCTGTGACAGATTCTTTAACTTTGAGTTTTGTTTCTATTTCAGAGGAATATACTTTATCTTGCAAATAAATTCATGTATATCTTCCTTTTTCGTATATAGCGACTTTTTAAAAGAAGACGTCACGCTATATGTGTACATAGAGATTATTAACCGAGTGTGTTTCCGTATCATTAGTATCATATAATGGGAATAAAATTTGTATTATGCGAGCCTTTGGCGAGCATAATACATATACTTTTATTCCTATTATATGATATTAATGATACGGAAACACACGAGGTTAATAATTTCTTTATCATATAATGTCATTTTGAAATAAAAGGATTTAAACGAAAATATGATACCTTCTAAAAATATGTTTGACCTAGATTTCGCGGAGTAATTGCTTTCACAATAAACCAAGGTCAAGGTCATATTGTCGGCGATGTACAGTTGTGAACAGTCTAGAAATATTCCTTCATGAAATGATTTTTTTCACAGTGATAGAAACGTCTCCTTCAATCTATGAACATTTTCAGTCTAAATTCCAATGCACGAGTAAACATTGTATTTTTTAATAACACAAAATGTGTAAGAACCAGTTGTCAACGTCGCTACAACAGGGGAATTAACTCTAACTGCACTTTCAAAAGCTGCATTGTCATTGATGTTACGCCAGTTCAGTATCCTTAGACTAAACGTCAACTATTTGCGAAGGTGAGGTTGATGCGTTTGTAACTACGCTACTAGATAATCTGTACTATCACTAGAATATGATTTGTTTATGCTGATAATTTGGTAACCGACACGATCAAAGCGATCTAGGCCTAGGCTATATGTTATGCACGAAAATTGAAGCACCTATTTTTTCGATAGCCGATATTGTTAGCTGCATATCGTTTTGATTTTAAACGCACAATGAAAACACCTTGAAATGCTTCGATAACCAAGCTATTTCTAAAATACGAATGCGTGATAAGTTTTGATAGATTTTGTTTACGATTTTGTATTCGATAAAAACCCACAACACCCGAAAACTCCCGACGACGTTATCAATGTTTAGAGACCGGTTTAGGACTCGCATGACATGCATGGAGTTTTGAGAAAATAGTTCGGGTTTTGACCTCATTTGCATTGTTATCAGGGATCTGATAACATGATTACAAGATGTGTTTATTGCACAGATAACACTGCCCATTATATGACATTCATATTCTAGTGATAGTACAGATTATCTAGTAGCGTAGTTACAAACGCAACAACCTCACCTTCGCAAATAGTTGACGTTTAGTCTAAGGATACTGAACTGGCGTAACATCAATGACAATGCAGCTTTTGAAAGTGCAGTTAGAGTTAATTCCCCTGTTGTAGCGACGTTGACAACTGGTTCTTACACATTTTGTGTTATTAAAAAATACAATGTTTACTCGTGCATTGGAATTTAGACTGAAAATGTTCATAGATTGAAGGAGACGTTTCTATCACTGTGAAAAAAATCATTTCATGAAGGAATATTTCTAGACTGTTCACAACTGTACATCGCCGACAATATGACCTTGACCTTGGTTTATTGTGAAAGCAATTACTCCGCGAAATCTAGGTCAAACATATTTTTAGAAGGTATCATATTTTCGTTTAAATCCTTTTATTTCAAAATGACATTATATGATAAAGAAATTATTAACCTCGTGTGTTTCCGTATCATTAATATCATATAATAGGAATAAAAGTATATGTATTATGCTCGCCAAAGGCTCGCATAATACAAATTTTATTCCTATTATATGATATTAATGATACGGAAACACACTCGGTTAATAATCTCTATTTATCTCTTGGCGTTGCCTGGCAACTGTCTCAAACTTGTACCTCGCCATGTCGGAGGTAAACTACGATGAAGTGACAGCCGTGTTTGTTGTTTGTAGATTGTTGTTAGGCCGTACTGCGCATATATATTATTCAAAAGCAAACAAATATTCTATTAAATGTGTATTTTTTCCTTGGTCATCTTAGGTCCCGTACACAGTAACACGGGAGAAGCTTGAACGTCGAACGGTTATTATTAGTGGGATCCCTGATACAGTGGATATTCTCATGTTCATCGACCACATGCTGGCCAAGAAACTGAACTGCAAGCCAAATGTGTGTGTCAGGAGCTTGAACAGTAAAGTTGGAAATCACTGCATTGTGTTACTGCAAGATTATATAGGTAAGAATTATTTATTATATAATTATCAATGAAATAAAGGTTCATATGGTGAACATATTTTCACTACAGTGAGAAAAGTAGGACCAAACCTATTACCTCGCTTTGAAACACGATTATCTCCCTTTGAGGAAATCAAACGCATGCCTCGCGTCACGGCGTTGGTTAGGATTGAAGAAAAACGACCCCTGTTGATGTGTTCGGTACGTAACTTTTAACATTTTACAGTGCCAATGTATCCTTCAAAATCGAAAAAAACACAGGAAGTTCATATATTGTTGCTGTAGTTAATAATTGTTTATTTTATCGCAATATAAATTTACGAAGTGAGAGATCTGTCACACCGACATAGTGCTTCACTCCCTGTATGGGTTCGCGTCTCGTGAAGTGAGAAAGTGTAATTTCCACTCGTGGCTGCGCCACTCGTGAAAATATAACTCTCTCACTCCACTCGATGAGATAGAAATGATTTTCGGCAAAAACAATGAATTGGTCTCTATATATTTCATGTGTCACTGTAATTATGTGAAATATCATTTGTTAAATACCAATGTAAATTTAGGAATCTTCGAATTCTGTATTGAATAAGTTCAATTGAGTAAGTTCCGGGATGGATTGCTGCTGTTATACCTTCTTTAAGCTTCTCGGAACTCTCGATTTGTTCTCGTAGATGTCGAGACGCAAAGAAAGAGCTCTTTTTTAAAAGTTAAAAGTTGTTATGTTTTTAAGAACAACTCCTATGGTGTTCTCAACTTTTTAATTGTTGTAGTACAGTCGATTTAGTCTATATTCCCCCAGACATCATTGGACCAACGTTTCTTTAGTTATTTTGTAAGGTAAATATCCCTAGTTCAACATAGTAAGGAAATATTTTGGTGTCGATATCAATACCGTTGATTACTCGTCCTCTATTTAAGCATTTGTTTGAAAATGGTGAAAGTATCTCCACCGAAACGTGACACATAGAGAAATCCACAGTACTCGTTCTTAATATTTATTTAAGCTGTTGCTTGATAAAGTTGATATTATCGTCACCGAGACATCGCACTACTGGAATGCTTCTTGAGAAAATGACGAAATTGGGGCCACACAAATAGGGGCCACAGGGCCACGGTATCGGTGATATTTTTCTATCAAATATAGATGCCGCGGTTGAGTCAGTCAATTCTTTAGTCTGATGATAGAGAGGCAAGCTTTATTCGCTTGTTGTGTAAGGGTTTCGCAGGCTTTTGTCCAAATTAATTTTGATGAAACACTATCCCAAGGTACTTGTACTATGTTACAACGTCGATTGGTTGATTATGATACGTCCATTTCTCATACCGGTTTAAAATTCTTCCGTTGCGAAATTCATACTGTAAATCTCGAAATTATTGCGAGCTTTTTATTAATGTGATAAATGCGAGAGAGGGTTGTCTCGCAATAATATCCAGACGCAATTCAGGCTCACCATCTCAACATAATAAAAGACAGAAAACGTACAGCACATTCATTCATTCTTTATTCACATAGAGTCATCATAACAATAAAATACAACAAGCACCAATATATTTCTCATGTCATTAATTAAATAAATTAAGCAGCAAATATTATCGAAGCTAATTAAATTTATTTCACTTCCTCATCAACAACATACATTTCCCCTAAAACAGATTATTATGTTTTGCAAGTCGTCAGTCGATCAGTGAACAATAGGCGAGTGACAGGTGTACACAGCTTACATATCAATACAGTATACACGTAACGGTTCAGACAGTTAATGGCTAATTATACTGCATTGAATAGGGATACATACGACATTGTTCAAAGTCACTGAAGCACATCGGCAAGTACTTATATCAACTGTCATAACACAAGTAGTAGCTATCATATCACGTGACTGAAAATGGTCCTCGACGCCTAAATTGGCTACTCGACAAGCTCCGATGAGCGTAGGCGTCCGAGTACATGGTCACCTTTGTAACGGCTGAGTGCACCCAATAAACAACTCTAACAAATAACTAAAAGAGTGGGGGGAGGGGGGGGGGGGGGGGTAGATTTTATAAATTGTAAATAAATTTGTTGAGTGTTTTGTATAGCTTGCAGTGATCTGAGTAAACTTGTAAATATAGCTATAATTCTATTTTTGTAGACTTTACTGATAATGAGTGCTTGTCGAATATCTACATGTTCATTTGTGAGGATACAGGTTTTGTCTGGTAGTTTAAGGGATATATCTTCGTCACCTGTGTGAGTGAAGGCTATCCCAGAGCCTACTCTTCCTTTTTCATTTTTAGAACCAGTAAAGATTTGAATGTAATCAGTTTGATTGTAGTTTTGTTCTATATAGACTTGAGTGTTACTGAGGTCACTATATGTTTTGGATTATTTTTGTCTATGAGGTCTGATATATATCTGTCATATACTGAACTTGGTGTAATGGTTTTTCATCTTCTGTCTGACATAAAGTCGTTTATAAAGTTTGACATTTCCCCTTGTATGGCCTTTTTCTTAACTGTTCGTATCAAACCTGTTTTCCAGACCATGTCAAATGCTTTACTATACATCTTCTCAATTCCCAAACATGGTTTCTCAATAAAATACTCTTTTCTCAAATTCTCTCTTGTTGAATAAATTATTTCTTCTAAATTGAAAAAAACATGTTTTCTTAGTAAATTGCATCATCTCAATTACTTACTTAATTACTCCCGCTGTTGTGATAAGCAAGGTTTAGGATTAGGCTATACGGTACTTTCTCTCGCACTGAAAATTATGCTTCGCGGTACATCCGAAATTTAGGTTTTAGGCGTCCGAGTCCGACACCCCTTGAGTAAACACGATCTGTTAGCTGTAATCACATCTTGTTATTGCTTGCCACGTGTTGAATAACAATGTAAAGGTGAGTAGATCGCATTGAAGAAACAAACAACTTTAAAGGTGTCGCATTTTTTATTTGTACATAATCCTGAGGTCGCATTAATTACACGACGCAATTAAATCCACCCCTGCCACTCGCATTAATTTAGGGACGCATTAATTTCAAGATTTACAGTATATTAATATACAATCCCGACTAGTCAAGGAGTCTGTACTCAAAGTTTCAGCTTTCAAGGCCTTATGGTTCTGGAGAAGAAGATGATAATAGGTTTTTAGGGCGTGGTCCCTATGGCCCTTACAAGGGGCCACATGGCCACAAAAGCTAGAATTTTTAATTTTCACTAATCAAGGTGTTTTCACGCCAAGTTTCAGCTTTCTAGGCCGTATGGTTCTGGAGAAGAAATCAAAATTCCACAAAGTTTACGGACTGACGGATGGACGGAAGGACGGACGGACGCCGGACACCATGCCATGTCATAAACTCATCGGGCCTTACAGGCCAGATGGGCTAAAATGTGATGAAAGAAAAACAAAGAAATTGAGAAATCCCGGAAAGCTTAATGGCGAATATAATAATATGGGGTAGAACCATATATTTTCAAATTATGAATTTCATTGTTTTCAATCTTGCTTTTTTTCTGATTTCTAGGAAGAGGTAAGAAGAAAACACATTTTTCCATCTCCAAGTCCAAGTAAAAACAACAACAACAACTGCAATTACCTATCCGTAGGGCTTGTGGCAGCAAAAGAAATCTGAAAAACGAAAATTATTGCTCAGTGATAAATATTATACCATTAAAACTAATAATCGTTATTATGATCCAGCTTTAAAGGTCAGCTAATGAAGATACTTTTATGCAATGTGAACCAACCAATTCAATTCGATTTCAGACAAGCCAAAGATCCCGCGTAAAAAGTCGTACCGATATCAGGAGAAGATGTTCGACGTATGTTTGGAGAAATTACCTTTAAAGTTTCTCCCAAATGAATGGCTGAAAGACCCACCCGACTACACGCTGGTGAGAATATATGCAGTTAGTCATTTTGTATTAAAGAATAACTGCTTTTACTAATACTCCTCCTCCTCCTCCTACTACTACTACTACTACTACTACTACTACTACTACTACTACTACTACTACTACTACTGCTGCTCCTACTACTACTACTACTACTACTACTACTACTACTACTGCTTCTTCTTCTACTACTACTACTACTACTACTACTTCTTCTACTTCTACTGCTTCTTTTGCTTCTACTACTACACCTACTACTTCTACTACTTCTACTACTACTTCTACTACTACTACTACTACTACACCTACTACTTCCTCTACTACTACAACTACTTCTACTACTACTACTACTACTACTACTACTACGACTTCTACTACTACTAATACTACTACTACTGATTCTACTACTACTCCTACTGCTGCTACTACTACTACTAGCACTAGGTGTTGCTGTTTTGCTTGACACTCAGCATTAAAGACAATTTACCTGGCGCTGCACCGTGGCTGCCGGCCGCGGGTGCTTTGGCACAAAATAAATTTCCAAAATGTTCCTGTACTGAGGTTAATAAAGTGTTATTATTATAATTATTATTATAATAATTATTATTTTTATTACTACTACTATTACCACTGCTACTACTACTACTACTACTTCTACTGCTACTACTACTACTGCTTCTACTGCTACTACTGCTGCTACTTTTACTTCTACTACTACTGCTTCTACTACTTCTACTACGACTACTACTACTACTACTACGACTTCTACTACGACTACTACTACTACTCCTGCTGCTTATTCTTCTGCTCCTACTACTTCTACTACGACTACTGCTGCTACTACTGCTACTACTTCTGCTAATTTTACTATACTACTGCTACTACTACTACTACCATTTAATAGGAATTTTACTGCTGCTGCTGCTACTACGTCTACTGCAACCAATGCAACTCCCTTCAAGATAACTGCTACTACGACTTCATTGCTGCTAAACTATTGTAGTACAATTAAGGTACAATGAATAATCGTTCAGACATTTGACATGATAAAATTTCAATCAATCAGATCAAGTTCTTTCAAGGTAGCCTACAATACAATGCGTACATGTAAGAATATTGACAGAGATAAACATTACATCATATCCTAAGTTCTTAAAAATGATAATAGTCTAGGCTTGTGATGTACTATAGCATGTGAAAAGTAATCTCTAAGTTTCTTCTATAGTATCTATTCATGGATCCGCGCCTCATATCTAAGCTTCGTTGGATACTCGACACCCAAAGCTTTCAAGCAAATTTGTCGCAATTGGCAAATGCAATGCTTTCGCTTCAATTTCTGAAAGTTTATCTCTGTCGATTTAACCTCAGTCTTCTCAAATATCTAATAAGAGTATTGTGAAGGGGCTTAATTACAGCCAAATTTCAACAAGACGTCATTCAGGAAATAACAATACACCTTCCGACCGTTTTGGCGAAATGTTGGCCATCACCCCAGGAGAACAAACCGCCATTTAAACTTTCAATTAACCTTGACTAGGGACCGCAGACCAAATATTTCCAATTTGGCTGTAATAAAAAACTCTAATCTTAACACTTGTTCTGATATTGTTATTATTAGCACCTTTAAAGAAGCCAGAAGATCCGAGTATTTTATCTGACAATCGCACACAACGATCTTTATTCTTGAAAGGGTCCACCTCTTCAGCTAAGTGTTCTTTAATAATTTTAAGAGGTAGGTAGCCGTTACCATTTTAGGAGTCTAATTTTGCAGCATATGCCGAAATGAACCTTCAATCTGAACACCTGAGAGCAATACTTGAAGGTTGGATGGACATATGGGCGAAGAGAAAACAAATTGATGAGGGATGATAAGAAAAAAGCGTCAACATTTAAAATTTTAAAACCTCTTCATGAAGCAATCATAGAATACTTCAATTTTGTGATATTTATGGATATTTAGTCTATTTTTGTTGTAATAAAGAAAAAGAGGGCAAACAAATTTATATGTAGACACTGTTGGTAAGGTTCTTTTGTTTTCAGGATTTTTTCATGTCTAGATCGTTGCTATGGACAACAATAGTATACCATCATCAATGCAATCTCTTAGTAACATTATACAATTATAGATGAGGTCAATGCCTGTTGTTATAGACCAGAGGGAAACAATATTGACCTAGGACATTGTCTTCCTTGGGTCTATAAAACAGGTATTGACCGAATACACTAGTCCATGATTGTTTTCTTATGTCTCAGTTAAAACACGAAAAGGGAATAGAAAATTACAGCCATGAGCGGCATTTCAGCTTGATTGTATGCGAGGAGAGGTAAATGACGTTCACATAATGAAAGTCAATATTGCGTAATGCACAACACTTCAGATGAACAAATGGCAAGTGACATTGGGCAACTAAAGTCTCATTGAATTTTTTCAAAATATGAAAAGAAGTTTGATTATTTGATTTTCGTCTCCAACGAAAGTCTCATTGAAATATATTTTTTAAATATGAAAATAAATTTGATTATTTGATTATTGGCCCCAACTGACCTTATTTCTAAAGACGAAAACTAGTCATATCAAATTGAATTCGAAGAAGTTTGTCTGTTTTAGTGAAATTATTATTTTTCGCTCTCGTCTATTTCCTTTTTCAGAGACCGAGAACAGGCAGCACTGCAAATGACGATTCTACAGAAGATGAAAGGACAGGAACACCACAAGAGTCACTTCACGTATTACCTCGATTTGACCCTCTGGACCAAATTCCAATTGATGAAAGTATTTGGAAAACACCTGAACTACCATCTCAAATACATGACCGAGAGCATACCAACCATGACTCGATTCCTCAGGCAGAAGAACAAGCAGGGGCATCTTCATCTACTTCTATACAAACTCAGAGTGAAGATGCGGATAAGACAATACAGCCACCAGATGAAAGCTTCGAAGAACATGTGAAGCAGACCGTTAAAGAGGATTTACCACAGTGTGTACCTGGCTATGATACAAATACTTCTCAAGTAAAAACTGCTTCTGTCAAAACTCAGCAGTCCCCAGATACATCACCCCCGCACTCCAACAGTCAACTTCCTAAACAATCCTTATGGGGGTTGGATGTTCCATTACGCGAAGCTTCTATGGGTAAGATAAGCTCGAAGCCAGCAGATGACACTAACAAGAATGATCCTTCTGTTCCTTCACCTGATGACTCTATTCAGTGGGCAACGCCGGCACCTAATAAATATTTAGAGGCGGACCAGCTTGCAAGTGATGAAAAGCTTTCTCCGAGACGACCGCAAACCGTCCATGTCATGGTGACACGAGAAGAAGAACCTCTACTTGCACAGTATGTACCTGGTGAGTGAAACAAAGTGTAATATGGTTTGATCATCTATTAGAAAACTTGAAATACAAATACAAATGACATTTGAAATTGAAATAATTAACATGTACTTACTAGTACAAAGAGAACAACATAAGTTGCAGTCGTATTGGCTTACAGTTGTAATCTTTTGTCATGTGCATGACGTGGGTAACCTCCAGGTATGGCAATGGCATATCACTCTTATGTACAAGCTTGGCTGAAGTTCAAAATGACTGACTTCAAGTTTACTGCCTTTGTGTATAATGATGACCTATCACTGGTACATGCATTTAAGCACTTGACTGGAGTTCTGTCCTGGCACACTAACCATAATAAAATGAAGATGTTTCCATTTCTTAACATAAGCTAAGGAATAATTTACTGATATGTCCTACTTTCCTTTTATCTCAGTGCAACCTCCTTCACCGTTGGAGACAACTGAATCGCCTCGTGTCCTGCAGGTTACTGAAGTGCCAGAGAAGTGCACAGAAGATGCACTCCTCTATTACTTTGAGAATAAACGTAAAAGTAACGGTGGTGAAGTTTTCAAAGTTGAATTGAACAAGATCACGAGGACTGCCCTAGTTCACTTCAAGAAAACAAGTGGTTCGTTTCATGTTCTCGCTGTCTTTAAATAACTATGATTTCATTGATACTTGATATTTAACAATGTGGTCGAAACCATACACTGACGTAGTGAATGGTATTATTTTCAGAAAACAACACTGTTGAGTTGAATTGTGTTATAATTGAAGATCGATCAATGTTACACTTATTCAGCTCTTCTCTTGTTGAAGTTGAAATAGTCAGCATTAATTTTAAACACTAATTTGTGACTATGTCGATGAAGTTTAATTAGAGTCTTCTACATATTCATTTTTATACCCCGCTACGACGTAGTCGGGAGTATATAGCGCTCCGCGTGTCCGTCCGTCCGTGCGTCCGTCCGTCCGTCCGAAATCGTTTCCGGGGCATTACTCAAAAACTATACGACTTAGAAACTTAAAATTTGGTATGGAAGTAGCCTATATGGTGCTGTGGTGCCTTTTAGGGGTTTCAGCTCAATGGTCCAAATAATTTTTGAAATTTTGACCAAAAACGGTCCGATTTTTGGACTTTGTCTCGTTTCCGGAGCATAACTGAAAAACTATACCACTTAGAAACTTCAAATTTGGTATGGAAGTAGCCTATATGGTGTTGTGGTGCCTTTAAGGGGTTTCAGCTCAATGGTCCAAATAATTTTTGAAATTTTGACCAAAAACGGTCCGATTTTTGGACTTTGTCTCGTTTCCGGAGCATAACTGAAAAACTATACCACTTAGAAACATAAAATTTGGTATGGAAGTAGCCTATATGGTGCTGTTGTGCCTTTTAGGGGTTTCAACTCAATGGTCCAAATAATTTTTGAAATTTTGACCAAAAAACGGTCAAATTTTTTTACTTTGTCTTGTTTCCGGAGCATATATAAATACCAAATGACTTGCACACTTCAAATTTGGTATGGAAGTATACAGTCGAACCTCGGATACCCAGACTCCGTATATCCATAAATCTCACCTTACGGACAAAGATTTTTCAAACAATGTGTCTATATTTCTTAAGAAAAATGACCCAGTTAACCGGACGATTTGCTATCCGGACGATTTTCACCTGTAACCAAAACAGGTTGTGCCTTTTAGGGGTAATTCCAGGGTTCAAAAACTACATAGCCAGGGATGTTTTGAAGTGAAATAGTTTTTAGAGTTGCAAGATCATTGTGTTCTAAGTCATAATCATAAATTTTCAAATTAATGTTACGTGAAGGCGGTCAAACTACAGGCGGGGGTATGTGAGCCGCGCTCACTTTTGCCTTGTTATCATATTATGTTTGTATGGTTTTAAATCACTGCAACTCTTTATTACTTTTCTCAGATGCTGAGAGAGTTTTGATGAAACAAAACCATTTATTGGAAGGCCAGAACTTAAAAGTTTCGAAAGCAACAAGTGAATGTCTGAAAGACAGCTGTAAGTCTGAAAAGCCCAACTCAGATGAAGTACATGTAGCGGAAGAAGATGGTGACACAGCAATGACCAGAGTTATCAAAGACTGCGAGTCTGAGAAGCCCAACTCAGATGATTTGGCAAAAGAAGTAGTCGAGGAGGAAGCAAAGTTTGTTTTGGAAGTGAGGGGCTGTTCCGCTACAGAGGACGTGCTAAGTCTGTACCTAGAAGACCCGAAGAGGGGTGGCGGAGTGACTGTGAAACATATAGAGAAAAGAGAAGGCGTTGTGTATGTTACTCTTGCATCACAAAAAGGTTTGTTGTGCAATACTCTATAACATTTATTTAAAAAAACATGTATTATCTAATTGGAAAATCATCTCGAATCAAAATATGAAAGATTAATGTTCAATAATTTTCTTAGATTAAATTACATAGAAAATAACTATCAATGTGTACCAAACCTCCAAATGACATCAGGTAATTAATATGTTGAGATAATTCACATTTTACTACTGCTTATTATTACGGATAAAGCACTGTCCCTCATCCAGCAACTTTGTTATGCAGATATTTGTGACTGTTCAAAATGTAATTTCCTTTAATATATCATTATCTTTGAACGTTATATGTAACATGCCAAAGTGACTAGTATGTGGAGTACGATCCTTAAACTTACTACTCACAATTTGATACGGGTCATATATATATACAGGTAGGCTATATGTGTGTGAGCATGGTTAAGGGTTCACATATTTAACTGGTTTCTTCACCAGATATTTGGAGTTAGAACAAACACTAACATTGCCTCTTTCTTAACGTCGAAGACGTCATTTAACGTCCCAGCAATTGGGCAGAAACATTGGAACGCTTGAAACCAGTTCGCTCAACATCACTTTGCAAACGCACTAAACGTGAGCCAAGGTGTTGTTAAAAGATCATTGAAACAGCAAGAAACGTTTGGTACAATAGTCATTGTGATGGTCCTAGACGGTTAACAACGCAACACGATCTTTTATCCCCTTCAGACACGGCATCCTCCGTCCTGGACAGCTTTCGCAATGCGGATAAACATTTCAACACAAACACAGAACCGTCTCCATCCTGCCAATTAAATACATTGATCTTAAGATTTTTTATTAGGGCTTTCTGTTGATCGAACATTGAACTATGAAGCAGGCAGTCCCGCTGACTTTGCAAATTTGCAACAGCTCAAAGTTAACGGTGGTGATTTGATAATGGTCTATGATTGAACAGTAGGAATAGCGAACAGATCTGCATGTCAATGAGAAGAGTACACTGACAGGGATATGTCACAGGGATGAAATCCTTCATGTCTCATTAGACGCTGGTGCGTTGTTCCTGTATTCATAATGATGGACTGTAACTCCCTTTCAATGAAATAATGACCAAAATTAAGCGAGATAATTCTTAACTAATGTATAAATTATCTTTACCAACATTTAAATTGAGTATACTCAGAAGAAGTGATCCCTATCAAATTGTGAGTAGGTATTTTTCAGACAGAATAAATATACTCAAATGAAATAATATGATTATGGAAAAGAGTCAGTTAATTTCAGTTAAGGAACAATAGGGAGTGTTTTTATGACGATAAATTCAATCATCTTCCAGAAATTGAAACAGTTCTTAAAAGGCGTCATGAACTTGAAAAAGACATACTGAAAGTGACAGAACATCAGTCCAAACCACGCTACCTAAATAGGTTCATATTCTCTAATCTTAACAAGACAACATCAAGAAGCTCGCTGAAGAACTTCTTAGAGGCTAAAACAAAACGTGATGTTCTTGAAATCTTTTTTGGTGAACAACCTGGTGAAGCTCTTGCAAAGTTTGGCAGCAAGCGACCTGAACGTAAGTATTATCAGTTTATCAGAAGAGACGA
Source organism: Steromphala cineraria (assembly GCA_916613615.1). Classification (NCBI taxonomy): domain Eukaryota; kingdom Metazoa; phylum Mollusca; class Gastropoda; order Trochida; family Trochidae; genus Steromphala; species Steromphala cineraria. The sequence continues at coordinate 17,530,629 of OU744731.1, read as the reverse complement.
GTCAGATGGGATAATTGCATATCAATTCGTCAGGCAACCATTCCGTGGGAATCATTCATAAAGTTTACATTCTGTACATTCAGTACTCCTGTATAAGAGCCTCGGGTCAAAATTTGGTTTAAGCCTGAATTCTATCTTAATTACAAGAGAGAGAGAGAGAGAGAGAGAGAAAATAATGCCTTCGTGAGCCCTGGCCAGTTGAGGCCAAACTAACACATTACAAACATTTATGAGGCAAAGGAAATTACACATTACTTATAACTTATAGAGCCACTCCGTCATTTTCATCACAAATTGTTTTCCTTTGCTTCGACGTAAATGACATTATTTATGATATAAATAAAAAATCTCAAACTTTCGTTGCAAAATGGCAAATATTCGATAACTTCTTATTTTCAATTAAAAAATCTAAACACTGTTATATATGTTCGCGGAAGTCAAATTCACATGTCTGATTTACATTGAAACGAGTTGAATAACCTATTAAATAAACTGACTGCTTTAAATATGTTTTCAAAATTACGTTTGACTGATTGATGCTTATCGATAAGCTTAAAAATGATATTTTTTCCAACACTCGAAACCTCTCTATCAAATGACAGTAATAATACATTTGTGTCATATGTGACACCCTACAACTCACGGAGTGGCTTTGTAATTGTTCTTAAACAGGGAAACTAGTTCCATAATTAATCAATGGCACTACAATGGTTTAAGGCATTGACATATACCAATGATTTGATAAAGTACAGATAAAGCATATAACAAGATATTTAACATTAACATTAAGAACTCAAGTAATTAATCTACGGAAGTCATTTTATAAAAATATGTGCTATTCAAGTTTTAAAGTTAATTATAAAAAGCTGGAGGAAATTGATTTAACTTATTATAAAGTCAACGTTATTCAAAGTTAGAATCCTTGAACAGGAATGGTTTATGCAAAACATGTGTTTATTCTGTTAGAATCAGAATTTAGATCGACAGTATTACCAAATATGGAACTCTCGATCTAAATTTATTTAGATTGAAAAGCTAAACACATACAGCTCTTGTTCCTCATCCCAAAAAGAATAAATTGTATTAAAGAGTACCTGTATTCACTATGGCCCAGTAAGTTTAGACTGCTCTCACGTTTGGGTTATCTAAATAGTAGTTAATATGTGTTATCCTGTTAATGGTTAACAGGTTAATGCCTAACGATAAATAGATAGTATTATATGGGTATTTTCATATCACATTCGGTATCAGCCAGAGACCCCAATATCAGCCCGAGAGCTTTATTTATGAAAATACCCATATCATACTATTTTTATCATATATACTTACCAAACAAACTACAAAAATAATTGTAACATTTCTAAACTTATTTCATTTCATTGTATCCGTTTGGATAACTAACACAATACCAATAAACATTCAGCTCCCGAGCCTACGCCTGTTGCAACTTTTGAGTTCATTTTATCTCTGGTTGAATTTCAAAACTGGAAAGAAAGGTTGTATCAAAGTAATAATAAAACTGACAAATCATATCCGCAAGTGACTGCAGCGTTTTTGCGATGTCGGCCGATGTGGGCCACTGTCTAACATCAGCTGTACAAAGGGAGACAACTCTAAATTCCTCGCGACTTCGATCTATTTTTTGCGTTCGTTGCCTAAGGTTCCTGGTTCAAGTCCCTTGACGATGGGCTGATACAGGTTTTTGCCTTGCGGGCTGATACAGGGTACTTGACAGAGGGTGTATCGTACATTCAAAATCTCTGTATTCATAAGCAAGTATATGATAAAACCTAGGAGCATCTATATAAGACATAGGAGCTTGTTTGAAATCCTAAAATTGTTCCAGTATTAGCAGTTCTTCAGGCTGGATGTGCGGCAGAAGCCCTGGACAACAATCACCTGCTGGTATCAACTGTAGACGTGTCTTCAACCATAGCAGTCAAAGGAGTGGATTCAAGCATCAGTTTGGCAACGGTCAAATCACATTTTGAAAATAAGCGTTGTGGCAATAAAGGACAGTCAGCAGTAGAAGTTACAACAAGAGGACAGACGTATCTGGTGGAATTTGAAAACTTTCAAGGTTTGAAATATATCTTTTCTTTATATCATTTATGTTAAAGATGAATCACTTGAAGGAACCAAGCTTACCGGAAAACCTTCCAATCAAACAGTTTTAGCTAAAACATTCATAAATAAAATGCATTTGTCAATTACCTCGATTCTATCTGGTTGAATTTGAAAACTTTCAAGGTTTGAAATATCTCCTTTCTTAATATTCCAAGCGGAAAATCTTCTAATCAAACAGTTTAAGCTAAAACATTCATACTTAAAAATGCCATTGTAGATTACCTCAAATCTATCTGGTTGAATTTGAAAATTATCAAGGTTTGATATCTTTCCTCTTTAAATAGTTTATTGTGTGTAAGTGAACTCACCATTTAACACATTAAGTCCAACATTTGTATTATAAAACATCTTAGAAACAATCGTGCATACATTGTACAGTTTTGAAACATGACCATATCATTATGCAACATGACATTGAAGAGAACGTACACTTTTTATCCCAAAGGTATGTAATACCGTGGGATATAGTCATCACCCTGTCCGTCTGTATGTCCGTCCGTCCGTCCGTAATCATTTCGTTTCCGGAGCAGAACTCAAAAACTGGTCCACATTATTTCCATGGAAACGGCTCTTATATGGACTCTGTTCTTGGAAGGTTTCGTTTCACATATATTAGCTTATACTATTATGAACCTTGCTTGAAAAAATTTACAATTATCTTTCAAAGGTTTACATCTTACGATCATGTGGAACCGGTGGGATATGTCATCTTCTGATGACTCTTGTTGATATTAGCCAAACTTTGTATACTGTCATTTAGTGATTGTTTTTACTATTAGTAAACATATCTATGTATTTTTTATGTGAATCTAACTTCAATAAGTTATTTTGTTTCAGTTACAAACGAAGTCCTCTTAACCCAACAAAAACTTGGATCAAAAGATTTAAGAGTCGACCTTTACATTGAGAATCTTGGTCTGGGGCAAAGGGAAGGACCAAAATATTTCAAACAGCCTGAATCTTTTACTTTAGAGCTTTTAGACGAGATGAAATGCAAGTTCCTTAAAGAGAAGTACCCAGACATTATGAAAAAAGCCATGTTGGAATATTACACTGAGGTGATATGGCAGTCTGTGGATAGTGCATTTTTAAAATGTACTCTAACCGAGAACGACCCTGAAGCAACTCAGAAGGCAGAGACGTGGAAACAAGATGCAGAATCATGTTTCAGGGAAGAAATGGACAAGGTAAAGGTCATTGAACTGACGACGCTTTCTGACATTCGGGAAGAAGTGACTAAGAAGTTGAGTGAACTTGTAACATTTCCAGAGAGAGTCGGTCTATATCTCTCTACAGCATCTCATCACGTGATTGTGGTTGGTTATGAACGGGATGCGTCAGATGCTGCATTAGAGGTTAAAGATGTTATCAAAGGTGTTGAGGATTACTTTCAGAAGAAGAAACAAGAGGTTACAGAGAGAGTTGACACACTTAGACCAGGTTTCCTTACCCTCTTGCTGAAACTAAACATAGAAGATACACTGAAGAAAGACCACGATGATGTTACGATATCTATAGATGAAGAACACAATGTGATAGAATTCAAAGGACAAATACTTGATATTGTTTCTTGCAGAGCTAAATTGTTTGAAAAGGTACATGGACTTGACACCAGATACATCATGGATTTATCTAAAAACATGTTAGCGTTCATTGCAAGAGAAGAAGTCAAGAAAGCCCTTTGTAGCATTATTGATGGCAATGGTGTTGTCAGTATATTTTATGTTGATAGCGAGAAGGTTACTGTACTTTCAGCATCGGAGGAAATGACCACAACAGTAGAGAAATTAATCAAAGACAATGTTGTAGAAAGTAAGGAAGATCTTTCTCCGGAAAATGCAGAACTTCTATCAAACACAGAATGGTCACGGCTCACAGACAATATAACCATTCGTTTTGGGGATCTTGTTCATATATCATCGAATGCTCAAAACAAGATTCTTGTGATAATTGCAATGAAATCGTTTGCTGAAGAGGTCAAAGAGCGGATTACATCCTTCCTCAATGAGCAATCGGTCTACTGTCAGGTTATTAAAATCCCTCAGCCTATCTTCAAATTTTTGAAGACCTTTTGTGACAAGAAACTGATTGAAATTGCAAACAACCTGGCAAAGCAGCGTGGTGTCCTTGACTACAGGGGGGCACAAATGAAGCTCACTGGGTGTAAAGCGGGTCTCTCTGTGTCTGAAGAAGAGTTAATGGCTTTGATCAAGACAGTGGTTCATCAGAGGTACACAATGACAAGACCCGGAATAGGAAAGTACATCTCTTCAGACAGAATCAAATTCATCCTGAGAGATACTGAAAATACAACAACATGTATAATAGCCCAACAGTATGATGAGAAAGAGGGAATCAGCATTGAAGGGAGACCAGTTGACAAGGACCGAGGACAAATGCCTACCTTATCTGGTGTGAATGTATCTCAAAACTCCAGTGTCTTCAGAATTGACTCTCACAGACAGGTTGTCGTGATGAAAGGGGACATAACTACGTTGAATGTAGATGTCATCGTTAATGCAGCAAATGAAGACCTACAACATGCAGGAGGACTTGCTAAAGAAATATCCGATAAAGGTATGGTCATTGTTTGGCAGATATCTTCCAATGTTCAATCAGTAATAATGTTTTATTGACATGTTAAATCTATGATAGTGATCTTTGAAACACCTCATTTCCTTTACAAATCAGGAGGACCAGTCATCGATAAGGAGAGTAAAGCCTACATAACAAAGCACAAGAAGGTGCTTCCTGGGAGGGCTGCAGCTACAGGCCCTGGTCTCCTGCCGTGTAAGAAGATCCTTCATGCGGTGGGTCCAATCTGGTCTGGTGGACAACAGGGCGAGGAGGCAACGCTGAAGAATGCAATCATGGACTGTCTTGAGCAAACAAGCAGACTCATGTTCACCTCCATAGCTCTTCCAACACTCAGTGCAGGGATCTATAGATATCCTGAAAATCTTGCTACAAGGTAACTCTTTGTTGGACTTTGTTAGTATTAATAACGATTTATTATCGCATATAATACTATTCTTTTGTTTATTCACACAAGTACAACGAGATGGTCATTGCCTAATGGAGATTAAAAGAAGCTGATTACATTAAGTGAGAACCGATGTTACTACCAACACAATTCAATTTCAGGCACATCGTTGAAGCTATTGAGAACTTCTTCACAAAAGAATGTCCCAACAGCAGCATCACCCACGTGTACCTCGTGGACATCATCTCTAACAACGTCACTCATTTCAACAAAGTTCTGCAGGCACTTTATCCTGGAATGCACTCCTCAGGTAGACATGCTGCAAGTGCACGAAATACAGGGATGTAGATCAAGTGTAATTTCTCTTTAAAAACGAAATTTTGATCCAAATTGACAAATTGACTGACATTTTAAATAAGTTTTCATCATTCCTCCGACCTTATTAGAATTCAATATTTGTTTTAATATGCAATGGTGTTTTTCGGCATTGTTTGAGGGATATGAAATCAAAGCTTTCGACAAAACATGGACAAAAACTCCAGCCTAAGGAATCATCTTTCATTTGTTTTAAAATGTTAATAGTTATCTTAAATGTGGTATATATACTGTTTCTAAACTTGTGTGGCAAATAATTTTCTTCTGAAATCAATCAAGACAATATCTTTAAAAATACAGAAATAAATAAAAAGTTAAAATTTAGAATTTTAATTTGCTTGGGACATTTTCAAAAAACATAACAACCACTATAAATATTCATTGAATATTAAAAATTGGTTTGTTGCTTTCAAGGAACCGTGTTGTCGACGATGGAAACCCGTTTAAAAAGTCCAAGCCATGCAGAAATTAAAATAAACCTTATGAGAGGAGAAATTGCAAAGCAACAGGTAAATTGGTTTGTTTCGTACTAAATACAGAATCCATTGATATTGTGCATGTTTTTATGAAGGTGGCCATTTCACTTTCTTATCGTGGTATGTCACCAAAATTATATCTACTTTTTGGTATCCCAAGGCTGATGTGATAGTCAGTTCAGTTGCTGGTGATCTGGATCTCTCCAAAGGGGCCGTATCAAAAACCATACTGGGAGGTGGGGGACAGTCTCTCCAAACAGAGGTTAATAATCACTACCCACATGGCATAAAGTCCGGCCAGGTGGCAGTCAGTTCAGGAGGCAACTTACAGTGTGAACAGGTGTACCACGCTTGTCTTCCAGACTGGGACTCCAATGGTGCTCAGGTAAAAGAAACTGTGTTGCGATATTTTAAATACTTTGAATTGATGAATGTATTCTTAGTATCAGGTTTTAATCATTACATTCTATAGTTTGGGATTCAATTGACAATTAATCTCATTTGTGACAACCTCTTTAAAGTTTTTTATTTAACTGAGGTCTCCATATGAATTAAAAGTGTTGATTTGTTATGATAATTTTATGTTATGTTTTAAATTGTTATGATTTTGTGTAAGTTCAGGATTAATGTTCTTTTAACTCTCAAGTTTTTTAAAATGAAATGCCTTTGCCAATTTAATGTGTTTGACAAATCTAATGTTTTCAATGAAACAACAACCTGCATCAATATGTTGTGATAAATGTATTGCTTTTGCAATTGTTTTTGAGCAGTTTAATATACACGGAACAGAGTTCATTTCCTTCTAGACAGCTCAGAATATTTATAACAGCATTAAAGAAGGCCTATGACACCAAATTAGTGATCAGGTATACTATCTTAGCCAGATACCCATGCACCCGAAACTTTCCTTAACCAGACACCACTGCACCCGAAACTTTCCTTAACCAGATACCCATGCACCCGAAACTTTCCTTAACCAGACACCACTGCACCCGAAACTTTCCTTAACCAGATACCCATGCACCCGAAACTTTCCTTAACCAGACACCACTGCACCCGAAACATTCCTTAACTAGATACCCCATCACCCGACAAGAATTTTCCCTGCGTCTTCTGATCTGGTTGTATTCATTTTACAGACTTTGAAGACAATTATGATGACATGTTTAAAGAAAGCTTCTGACACAGGACATTCTACCGTCGCCTTCCCTGTATTGGGGGCGGGCGTGCTTGCTTATCCTCACGATGTGGTTGCACAAACCTTCTACAAATCAGTTGCCGAGTTCGAGACTCAAAACAGAACCCTAAGTCTCGTGATCTTTGTTGTCTATCCTAGTGACACGAATATTTTCAATGTGAGTTGTTTTATTTATTTTTATCAATATCATTTATGAAATATGAACATTTGCCTGACATTTTGAAGAAAACATTGTTTTTAAAAGAAACATCTACTGAAAAACAATAGATTAAATGCAACAAATTGAAATGAGGTTTTTCATCACAGGCATTACAAAAACATCAAAGGGAGACAACTCAAGGAGGATATCAATCTACATCTCTAGTTTACACACGGGCGAGCAATCAAGGTAAATCCAGTTTCGATTGTGTGCATCTAACTAGATGTAATCTTTTATCTTATCTTGTAAATAATAGAGGTATCAATTATATATTGCTCTGCAAAAAATAATGTTGTAGTAACATTGTTTTAAAGTTAAATTCTTAAAATTTATACAACGGTGAAACCGTCAGATAATATTGAAATTATAATATAATGTCTCTTTTGTAGCCTCTCACTCTTGGCCGATCAAATCTAGCCTTAAAGTGGAACTTGTCACAGGAGAAATTGCAAAACAGAAGGTATGAATTAGTATCATAAGTTTAATCACAATGCGATAAAAGACTTAACATATTAATTGGATTATCAGGTTGTTACATGGAACAATTTATACTACATTTTGCATTTGACGGCTGAAAGTTTATTTTGTTTTTCATAAATTGCATAATATGAGCGATCATAGAAAATCAGAAAGGGGAAATCTGCTTAAATTTCTTATTAAATCCAAAGTAGTTTACAAATCATGTAGATTGAATAAAATTAACAGTGAGTAACAGTGATAATACGCCTCTTAAAGGGGCAGTAGCACGTTTTTAGGGGGAATATAAGGTGATGTCAGGAAAATGAAAATTAATGGTTCCAATTGAAAGGCAATGTATTCAAACCAAATGGAGCAGTAATAATTCAAATATATAATGTAAAGTTTAGCCATGCGATTCCTTTTCTTACTCAAAATGAATTAAAGGTGTTTACAAAAAAATGGCCGCCAAGGGATTTTAGGTGAATCTTCATACTTTGTTCTCTGACTATGAATGATTGGCTTGTGTAATGAATTTTTGGACACTATCAAAGTAATACATTTAGCGTTAACATACAATTATCAGTGAAAATTTTTAAATATAAAATTCTCAAAAAACGTGCTACTGCCCCTTTAAAGGCAAAGAAGACTGTTTAATGCTTTTTTGCGCTTGAACGAAAAAATAGAACATCTTTCATTCCAAGTTTACATTAGAAGCCTGTACTTGATGTTTACATTTCTCCCTAGACTGACGTCATTGTGAACTCTGTGGCTAACGACATGGACATGACAAATGGATCAGCATCTCGATCAATACTCGAGGAAGGAGGTGATTCCTTGCAACAAGAGTTGAAGAAGAATTACCCTCACAAGTTGAACCCTGGTGATATAGCTGTGACATCAGGCGGTAACCTTCACTGCAGGAACGTCTACCACACACATTTGGTTAGATGGAATCCACAGACAAGTCCAAAGGTATGATTAACATTCATTAATCTATTGAATCCAAACAATGCAAAAATTCACAAGAGCTAAAGTAAGACTTTAGTTTAAGACATTTCTGTAATAATGAGTTAAGCCAGAGACATGAACGTAAACATGACATATTCTAACTTCATACAAACTGCTGGTATCGGACTGACGTTCATACGTTCTATCTTTCTAAATTGAGAACATGCAGGAATAAGATGTAATGTATAAAGGAAAAGTCTTTATGTTCAATATATGAAGGAAGGTTTCTGATTGAGATTGAATCATGATTTGAGGCATTTATTATACCCCCGACCAACGGTCCGGGGTATCTAGTAATACCAACGATTGTGTGTGTGTGTGTGTGTGTGTGTGTGTGTGTCTGTCCGAGGACATTTTTTGTCCGACCTATTACGGGAAAACTCTTTATCCGATTAATTTCAAAGTTTGCACATGTCTTCTACCCTACTAGGAGGGGTGCAGTGCGAAGTTACAACAAATTTCTTTAATATTTGAATTTTTTACAAATTTCCATGTTTTGAACTTAGTCATTTTCCAATATCAGATTTGTCCGACCTATTACGGGAAAACTATTTATCCGATTAATTTCAAATTTTGCACATGTCTTCTACCCTACTAGGAGGGGTGCAGTGCGAAGTTACAACAAATTTCTTTAATATTTGAAATTTTTACAAATTTCCTTGTTTTGAACATAGTCATTTTCCAATATCAGATTTGTCCAACCTATTACGTGACAAACTTTTCATCTGATTCTTTTCACATTTTGCATGTGTCTTCTTCCCTACTAGGAGCGGTCCAGTGCCAAATCAAAAATAAAATTGATAAGGGCTTTTTTGTGTGTGTTTTTTTTCTCACAAAGTTCCATTTTTTTTATTAGTCATTTTTCTCAATTCCTCTTTGGGGGTCAAATGCTGTGCAAGAGATGACTACATTGAAAGTAAAAAATAATTCAGTTAGTCAAGGATGCACGGTCGGGGGATTTAGTGAGCCACGCTCACTTTTTTGATTGTTTGATAATGTGTTTTAGATCCTCCATGACCTTGTTGTAAACTGCCTAAAGAAGGCGGATGAGTCTGGTCATCGCTCCATAGCATTTCCGGTGCTGGGTGCAGGCAACTTGCTGTTCCCCAGAGATGTCGTAGCAGCAACCATGTACAAAGCTTTCACCTCATTTGAATCCATCAGAAAGTCTCTGGAAGATGTCATCATTGTCATTTATGGAATGGACAGCCAGGAGGTATGGTCTACCATAGAACTTTCACCTGACCTATATTGGATGAAACTTGGGTTTGCATCTTAAATAAGTATGTTACTTTGTAAAGCTGCAATAAATAAGGAAATTAATACTTCTTTGCTAATAAATTATTTGGATATGTTGCGAAAACGGTTTACAATGTTGATATTTGTTAACAGTTTAATCATCAATTCTTGTTAAATTTTTAGTCACTTTAAGTGAAAGACACAAAATGAATGTTTCAATTTTTAAATAACCAGCTCTTTGCAATGTTTCTTTTTCTACTACTCTCCAGGAGTTTACGAGAGAGGCAAAAGCGTGGAAATCTCGTCAGATAGGTGAGGGACATGTAAGCGCTCATCCTTCATTGAACCACGAAGGAGGTACGTATCTTAAAGAGATATTTTTTTCTTTTTAAATTACCGAATGAATTTAATATTATATAGGAATATAGTCATTATAACAATCAATATAATTATATTCATAAATTTGTTTTTCTGTGTCATAAAGTCGAAATCATCAATTTCGTAAAACGTGTTATTGAATCTTCTTTTATAAATTGCCAATCAGCAGAAGTTATACACATTAACATATCAATAACATCTAAACAACTAGAGAAAATCATTTAATGGACATCCAATAAAAGATCAAATTCTATATTAATCACATACTTATATCTATTAAGATATAACAAGTTATCATTTTATATATAACTATAATTTCATAGACATCCATATTGGATCTCTGAGTGTTGGAATCAAACAAGGGGACATAACTCGGGAACAAGCAGACTGCATCATCAACAGCACCAATAAAAAATTGATTCTTAAAAATGGTGAGAAACGTTTATAACAACAATACAACTTTATCATCCAAAAGTGGCTACCACAGTAGATATCGCTTTTCTGAGATCAAGCGATATCTACAAGCAATATCTACATTGTAGATATCGCTACAATCAAATCGTCATAATCCTATTACATCATCAGTTAAATGACATCACAAGGCTTTGGCATCACTAAGAACACTAAGACAATACTATGACGTCACAAAGTTCATGACGTAACAATGCTATGACGTCATAATGCTGATGACGTCACAATGCAATGACCTCACTGCTCAAGAAGTCTAATGGCAGTTTTGTGTTCAAATATGTTCATTCTTTTGCTAACAACTGTTGAAAAATGATTTGGATGATAAATAAAATCTCACCCTCGTGTCTTCTGATATCAAATATATCAACACGAGTTGATTAAAGTTACAAATATCCGATATATTTTTCAGATGTAAGGAGAATCAATATTGAACTTTTGTAAAGTGTCATGATTTTTTAAATTTCATATTTTCGTTTCATTCAACAGAAACAAAACGTACACAGCAAATTAGAGACATTCAGGTTAAAACCAAGTAATAACAGCCATTTTTACAAAAAACAATCAAGATTTAAAAAAGAAATCTATTAGTTTCTTAATATAGTACAACATATTTAAAATGGAATTCAGGTGCAGTGTCGAGCGCTATCCTTAAAGCATGTGGAGATGACATACAGAGTCAATGTGCAGCGAAAGGTGAGAGTGATTATCAAGTTGCATTGGAGGAAAAAGACGAACCTCTGAATATTAACCCCCATCCCTTAATCGCTCCGAATTTCAAAATTCCCCTGGATCCTCCATTGTACAAAATGGCAAAAAATCATGTCGTTCGATTGACATTTATAGTACATTTACATGGCTTCTGTAAATACAGTGATGCAGTGGCCAATGCATATATTTACACATGATTGTATATTCAGAATTGTATATACATGCGCCTGTCACAAAATAACAACCACCCTTGTCTATAATGCCAGAATGTATCTCCACCAGGTGCCGAGATGAAGAAGCAGGGAGTGATCAGTACCACTGCTGGAGGTCTGTCCTGCAAGTACGTTATACACGTGGCGTCATCTCACTTCCGGGACGACTGGGCAAGAGTTGTCTCCTCCTGTCTCCATGAGGCCCGCAATCTCGGGGATGTTCAGTCTGTGGCTTTCCCACTGCTTGGCACTGGTAGGGGAAACTTCATTAGGGAATGTGGATATTGATAGAGATGTGTGTTGACATCTTGCACAAGAAGTGCCACGTGTCTTTTGAACTGGTTATTGTTTACCCAGGGCCCCTATTATCAAAAGCACCCAGCCCTAGGATATCCTCACTTTGATCCTAAGGTTTGAGATAAAATCCAACACTTTTCTAAAAAGGTATCCCAGTGCTAAGATATTTTAGGGATCCTAGCTTGGATATATCGTAGCTGTTAAGATCTGAAGTTAGAGTATCTTAAGGTTAGGATAAGACCGATTCACAAAACGATCCTTAACCTGTCATAACCACAGGAACCCGATATTGTAAATAAAATGTAGGGTGTAAGAAAGACCCGTCCCCTCTATAAATAGAGTAAAGGAATAAAGGCATCCATGTTGCCGATCTCGATTCGCTTCCGAGTTAAGTCAAAATTATCGCTTCAAATTGGTGACATCTTATACACATACACAAGAACCTCTCAGTTATACATTTCTCCGCAAAACTTGGCTTATTTCCAACACATGTCACCCTTCAAATAACTTTTATATCTATTTAAACTCGCAAAACGACCGCAGAAACCTCTGGGGTGAACGTTACTCCGCACCAAATGCCCCTCGAGCGATCTGATTGGTCCGTTAAACGTAAGGGCGATTTTCTCCAGATAATTTTTAAAAGTCGCGCAAAATTTAAAAGGCGATTTTTATTGATGTTCCACAATTTTCAAGCCAGGTTGTGACAATTGAGTCAAAAGATTATTTATTTTTGTATGTAGAATCATTTTTGCACTAGGGGATTGTCACGGCCAAGCTCTTCACACACTGTAGAATTATTAAATGGAAATTCCCATTTAATTATTTAAAAAAGAGAGTTTCAAATTTTTTTTATCTCATGTGTATAATTACAAGAATTAATAGATATTTAAATAATTCATAATACAAACTTTTACATATCAATAAATTTAAATTGATGTATTATTATAAATATATCAGTGAATTATTTTAAGTGAATAAAACACAACCAAACAATTTAGTTATACAAAAGTGTATAAACATTATTTACACAATCTGTGGAATGATAAGTTTATATTTTTTTTCTGAAAATTGTGATTTGATGGTTCTTACCAATTACGTTATGTAAAAGATAGCTTAAGCATATGTTTTATTAATGTCAATTTGGCATCAAAGAAATACTCTTTTATACCAAAACTGTAAATGCATATTTTTGTTAACTTGTACTATCTATTGAACAAAATGCTGGCAATCATAAATACTTTTCAGACAAATTTGTTTTGTGAATGTTAATTTAACATTATTTCAGAATTAACAGCCTATTGATAAACCAGGGATCTTATAACACTTATTATACTTCCCTGGATAAACGTATTGAAAAAAGATTTTAATGATTGAGGATGTTGTTGTACATGAAACTGAAAACTGAAAGAACGCAAATATGAGAATAAAACTTCAGAAAATAATAATTAGATATTTGACATTAATATTTAGATAATTAACTATGGAAAAACACTCTTCTCATCACTGAGCAAGAAGAGTTTTGACATATCCATTGACAATTTCTTTCAATTGTTACGTAAACAAACAAGACAGTATTGTAGGTGCCTGTCCAATGATAACAACAGAATGTGTTATTTGTACCAAAGATAAAGCACTCTTCTGATCAGAAATTGATAGCGAAATCATTTCCGAAACATTGCACTGTCCAAACCACGCCGTTTTGTTTGTTAAGCGATGCTATAATAAATTCGCCTAACGGACCAATCAGATCGCCCAAGAGGCATTTGGTGCGGAGTAACGTTCACCCCAGAGGTTTCTGCGGTCGTTTTGCGAGTTTAAATAGATATAAAAGTTATTTGAAGGGTGACATGTGTTGGAAATAAGCCAAGTTTTGCGGAGAAATGTATAACTGAGAGGTTCTTGTGTATGTGTATAAGATGTCACCAATTTGAAGCGATAATTTTGACTTAACTCGGAAGCGAATCGAGATCGGCAACATGGATGCCTTTATTCCTTTACTCTATTTATAGAGGGACGGGTCTTTCTTACACCCTACATTTTATTTACAATATCGGGTTCCTGTGGTCATAACTTGTGATATCGATCCTAGCTAGGATCGGAACTCTTCAGTCAGGGAAATGGGAAAATGTTTAAAAGTTAGGGAATTCCCCTAGATATTAATCATAATTAAATGTGCTAAACACAAATTAAAGTTATTATAAATTAATGACGATTTAGTTCTTGTGCGAATCAAGAATCATAGGTTAGTTAATAGTTTTAATACATCATATTGTGAAAACAATTATGGATGGGAAAGAAATAAGCATGTTACCTAAACAAAAATAATTCTGCTTTGATGCTTTAGAGTTTACGTACGTATCTAAAGAACAAATGATGTATCAGAGCGTATGCACATTTTAAAAGGAAGACATTTCAATGTTCCAAATTCTCATATCAATACTATAAGAAGTGAGAATTGTTTTTTTTTATTTGTCATATATATTTAATTTTTCAGGCGTCGGAAGTGTATCGCCAACCAAAATAGCGGACATCATGGTCGATGCATTAAACCAGTTCGAATCTAACGCAGGCAATGTAAGGGAGATAACTATTGTCGTCTTCAAAGACTCTGATCTCGATCCTTTCCAGTCTAGCTTCAGAGAAGCAGCTTCTAAGACAGGAAAAGCATGGAACCCAGGACTACAAAATATTGGTAAATTCCATTTTATTGGATCGAGGAACTTCATGTGTAATGATCACATTTGAATACATTCTGGGAGATACTTCTTTTATTTTACTAATCTCTTAAGAGCTTGAAATCTGGTAAATAAGATATCTCTTGTCATTCTATGTAGGTCCTCTCTCACAAGGGTCGGTTGATCTTCACTTCTTTTCTGATGATAAAAAGAAGATAAGTAAAGCCATCAAATATCTAGAAGAGAAGTGCAGTGCTGAGTTGAAAACAGAAGAGGTGAAAGATACAAAGATCAAAGATCTTACCGATAACCAGGTGAGAAAGGTGTCCGCCTATCCTCTAACCATATTCTGTACCTTTAGATTTCATACAATGCATTTTTACATTGCAAAAAATTGCTTAATCCTTAGTTGCTTTGATGGAACTCTTTCATATCACCAGAATGTCACATAACATAATTAAAGAGATTATCATATGTAATATATATTTAATTGCCAATAGAAAAACGGTGGTGATAATAAACAATACAAACAAGGATTTTTGATAGAATGATCATGTATTAGTGTAGAAACAAAAACTTCACTCGAATAATGATCCTCTGTCTCTGAATAACTGTTTTTACAACAGCTTGGTATTTTTGTGTCAAAATCCAAGTTTCCGTTTAACTGAAAATTAAAGTCAATATTTTTTGCTGCAATGTGATAATTGTCATTCTCTTGACTGAATTTATGACTTCTAAGTTTAGCAAAAGTTCGTTGTTAAAGCAGAATGGACCCTCAAAACAAAAACTTGTAAATATCAAAACTGCATAAATATAACAACTGGCCACTGTTCAAATGGCTTATCTTATGGTAGCATACATGTTTGATCAACAAGTTCAAGTCTCACTCAAATACTCTCAAAAATACTCTAAAGTTTAAAGATTGAAGGCGTTGTACTGGAAAAAAGTACTGAAAATTCAATGTCCTGCTAGCCTCTAATCATGCAATATATGAAAAGATTAGAGTGTATGAATGTCAACTAGGCATCAAAAATGTTATTTTTGATTTAAAAAATCCCAAGTTAATGTTAAGATAATCCTCTATGGCAATAGTTATATTTGGCTAAATTCTTGTTGTCTCACCTTTTGCCATATATTTGTTACATATTAGGGTTTTTAGTTCAATTAAATTGTCAATTAAAACATTTCATAAATCTGGTGTAATCAATACATCAAAGTAATCAAAATATGCCAAGAGCACCAAAATTCATATTACAAAATAGGTTCTGAATTAAGTTTTTGTGTGTATATGGTGAAGTAGACTGAAATGTTCTCGTTTCATTATGTCCCCCGCAAAGTTTTGAGAGTTTTTGGTTCTGTCCATTCCCCGGTTTTATTATTCTATTTCGTTCTGCCCTGCTTCTATTATTGGATTCCGTTATGCCCTGGTTTTATTATTTCATTACGTTATGCCCTGGTTTTAATATTCCATTACGTTATGCCCTGGTTCTATTATTCAATTCCGTTATGTCCTGGCACTATTATTCCATTCCGTTATGCCCTGGTTCTATTATTCCATTCCGTTATGCCCTGGTTCTATTATTCCATTCCGTTATGCCCTGGCTCTATTATTCCATTCCGTTATGCCCTGGTTCTATTATTCCATTCCGTTATGCCCTGGTTCTATTATTCCGTTCCGTTATGCCCTGGCTCTATTATTCCATTCCGTTATGTCCTGGTTCTATTATTCCATTCCGTTATGCCCTGGTTCCATTATTCTATTCCGTTATGCCCTGGCTCTAGTATTCCATTCCGTTATGTCTTGTTCTATTATTCCATGCCGTTATGTCCTGGTTCTATTATTCCATTACGTTATGTCCTAGTTCTATTATTCCATTCCGTTATGCCCTGGCTCTACTATTCCATTCCGTTATGTCCTGGTTCTATTATTCCATACGTTATGTCCTTTCTCTACTATTCCATTCCGTTATGTCCTGGTTCTATTATTCCATTCCGTTATGCCCTGGCTCTACTATTCCATTCCGTTATGTCCTGGTTCTATTATTCCATTCCGTTATGCCCTGGCTCTACTATTCCCTTCCGTTATGCCCTGGCTCTATTATTCCATTCCGTTATGCCCTGGCTCTATTATTCAATTACGTTATGTCCTGGTTCTATTATTCCATTCCGTTATGCCCTGGCTCTAGTATTCCATTCCGTTATGTCTTGTTCTATTATTCCATGCCGTTATGTCCTGGTTCTATTATTCCATTACGTTATGTCCTAGTTCTATTATTCCATTCCGTTATGCCCTGGCTCTACTATTCCATTCCGTTATGTCCTGGTTCTATTATTCCATACGTTATGTCCTTTCTCTACTATTCCATTCCGTTATGTCCTGGTTCTATTATTCCATTCCGTTATGTCCTGGTTCTATTATTCCATTCCGTTATGCCCTGGCTCTACTATTCCATTCCGTTATGTCCTGGTTCTATTATTCCATTCCGTTATGCCCTGGCTCTAGTATTTTATTCCATTATGTCCTGGTTCTATTATTCTATTCCGTTATGCCCTGGCTCTAGTATTCCATTCCGTTATGTCTTGTTCTATTATTCCATGCCGTTATGTCCTGGTTCTATTATTCCATTACGTTATGTCCTAGTTCTATTATTCCATTCCGTTATGCCCTGGCTCTATTATTCCATTCCGTTATGTCCTGGTTCTATTATTCCATTCCGTTATGCCCTGGTTCCATTATTCTATTCCGTTATGCCCTGGCTCTAGTATTCCATTCCGTTATGTCTTGTTCTATTATTCCATGCCGTTATGTCCTGGTTCTATTATTCCATTACGTTATGTCCTAGTTCTATTATTCCATTCCGTTATGCCCTGGCTCTACTATTCCATTCCGTTATGTCCTGGTTCTATTATTCCATACGTTATGTCCTTTCTCTACTATTCCATTCCGTTATGTCCTGGTTCTATTATTCCATTCCGTTATGCCCTGGCTCTACTATTCCATTCCGTTATGTCCTGGTTCTATTATTCCATCCGTTATGCCCTGGCTCTACTATTCCCTTCCGTTATGCCCTGGCTCTATTATTCCATTCCGT
This sequence comes from Steromphala cineraria, assembly GCA_916613615.1. NCBI lineage: Eukaryota > Metazoa > Mollusca > Gastropoda > Trochida > Trochidae > Steromphala > Steromphala cineraria. Next base: position 17,512,732 of record OU744731.1, on the reverse strand, counting down.
TATGCCCTGGCTCTATTATTCAATTACGTTATGTCCTGGTTCTATCATTCCATTCCGTTATGCCCTGGCTCTAGTATTCCATTCCGTTATGTCTTGTTCTATTATTCCATGCCGTTATGTCCTGGTTCTATTATTCCATTACGTTATGTCCTAGTTCTATTATTCCATTCCGTTATGCCCTGGCTCTACTATTCCATTCCGTTATGTCCTGGTTCTATTATTCCATACGTTATGTCCTTTCTCTACTATTCCATTCCGTTATGTCCTGGTTCTATTATTCCATTCCGTTATGTCCTGGTTCTATTATTCCATTCCGTTATGCCCTGGCTCTACTATTCCATTCCGTTATGTCCTGGTTCTATTATTCCATTCCGTTATGCCCTGGCTCTAGTATTTTATTCCATTATGTCCTGGTTCTATTATTCTATTCCGTTATGCCCTGGCTCTAGTATTCCATTCCGTTATGTCTTGTTCTATTATTCCATGCCGTTATGTCCTGGTTCTATTATTCCATTCCGTTATGTCTTGTTCTATTATTCCATTCCGTTATGCCCTGGCTCTACTATTCCATTCCGTTATGTCCTGGTTCTATTATTCCATTCCGTTATGCCCTGGCTCTACTATTCCATTCCGTTATGTCCTAGTTCTATTATTCCATTCCGTTATGCCCTGGCTCTACTATTCCATTCCGTTATGTCCTGGTTCTATTATTCCATACGTTATGTCCTTTCTCTACTATTCCATTCCGTTATGTCCTGGTTCTATTATTCCATGCCGTTACGTCCTGGTTCTATTATTCCATTACGTTATGACCTAGTTCTATTATTCCATTCCGTTATGTCCTTTCTCTACTATTCCATTCCGTTATGTCCTGGTTCTATTATTCCATACGTTATGTCCTTTCTCTACTATTCCATTCCGTTATGTCCTGGTTCTATTATTCCATTCCGTTATGTCCTGGTTCTATTATTCCATTCCGTTATGCCCTGGCTCTACTATTCCATTCCGTTATGTCCTGGTTCTATTATTCCATTCCGTTATGCCCTGGCTCTACTATTCCCTTCCGTTATGCCCTGGTTCTATTATTCCATTCCGTTATGCCCTGGCTCTAGTATTTTATTCCATTATGTCCTGGTTCTATTATTCCATTCCGTTATGCCATGGCTCTAGTATTCAATTACGTTATGTCCTGGCTCTATTATTCCATCCCGTTATGCCCTGGCTCTATTATTCCATTCCGTTATGTCCTGGCTCTATTATTCCATTACGGTATGCCCTGGTTTTATTATTCCATTACGTTATGTCCTGGCTCTATTATTCCATTACGGTATGCCCTGGTTCTACTATTCCATTCCGTTATGCCCTGTCTCTATTATTCCATTACGTTATGCCCTGGTTTTATTATTCCATTACGTTATGCCCTGGTTCTACTATTCCATTCCGTTATGCCCTGTCTCTATTATTACATTCCCTTATGCCCTGGCTCTATTACTCCATTACGTTATGCCCTGGTTTTATTATTCCATTACGGTATGCCCTGGTTCTACTTTTCCATTCCGTTATGCCCTGTCTCTATTATTCCATTACGTTATGCCCTGGTTTTATTATTCCATTACGTTATGCCCTGGTTCTACTATTCCATTCCGTTATGCCCTGTCTCTATTATTACATTCCCTTATGCCCTGGCTCTATTATTCCATTGCTTTATGTCCTGGCTCTATTATTCCATTACGTTATGTCCTGGCTCTATTATTCCATTACTTTATGCCCTGGCTCTATTATTCCATTCCGTTATGTCCTGGCTCTATTATTCCATTCCGTTATGTCCTGGCTCTATTATTCCATTACTTTATGCCCTGGCTCTATTATTCCATTACGTTATGTCCTGGCTCTATTATTCCATTACTTTATGCCCTGGCTCTATTATTCCATTCCGTTATGCCCTGCTCTATTATTCTATTACTTAATGCCCTGGCTCTATTATTCCATTACGTTATGTCCTGGCTCTATTATTCCATTACGTTATGTCCTGGCTCTATTATTCCATTACTTAATGCCCTGGCTCTATTATTCCATTACTTAATGCCCTGGCCCTATTATTCCATTACTTAATGCCCTGGCTCTAGTATTCCATTACTTAATGCCCTGGCTCTATTATTCCATTACATTTTGCCCTGGCTCTATTATTCCATTACTTAATGCCCTGGCTCTATTATTCCATTACGTTATGTCCTGGCTCTATTATTCCATTACGTTATGCCCTGGCTCTATTATTCCATTACGTTATGCCCTGGTTTTATTATCCCCGCCGCGCATTAGCGCGAAGCGGGGGATATAGTATTGGGCAGTGTCCGTCCATACGTATGTACGTACGGACGTACGTCCCGACAGATGAAATTGAATAACTCAAAAACTATTGATCGGATTCTTTTCATTTTTTGTATATAGCTTCATCACCATGAGAGTAAGGTCCCTAAAGAGATTCATGACCTTGACCTTCATTTCAAGGTCATTACGAGACTTTGACATTTTACCCTTGTCAGCGGGATATCTCAATAACCATTCACTGGATTCTCATCATAACTTACACAATGCATATCTTATTGGGAAGGCGCCGGGCCCAGTCGATTTTTGTGACCGTCACATTATTTTCAAGGTCACAGCGAGGTTTTGAAAATTTCATCATTGAAACCTGCATTTTAGGCTTGTCAGCGGGATATCTCAAAAACCATTCACTGGATTCTCTTCATAACCTACACATTGTATATTATTGGGAAGGCGCCGGGCCCAGTCGATGTTGGTGACCTTCACATTATTTTCAAGGTCACAGCGAGACTTGAAAATTTCAACATTGAAACATGCATTTTAGGCTTGTCAGCGGGATATCTCAAGAACCATTCACTGGATTCTCTTCATAACTTACACATTGCATCTAATTGAGGAGGCGCCGAGCCCAGGCGATTTTGGTGACCTTCACATTTTTTTTCAAGGTCACAGCGAGGCTTTGAAAATTCAGCATTGAAAGCTGCATTTTAGGCTTGTCAGCGGGATATCTCAAGAACCATTCACTGAATTCTCTTCATAACTTACACATTGCATCTTATTTGGAAGGCGCCGGGCCCAGTCGATTTTGGTGACCTTCACATTATTTACAAGGTCACAACAAGACTTCAGAACGCTGCATTTTAGGCTTGTCATTGGGATATCTCAGGAACCATTTACTGGATTCTCTTCACAACTTATAATCTTATAGTGAAGACGCAGGACCAAGGGAATTTTGATGGACTTCACATTATTCACAAGGTCACAGCAGAACTTTTGATTTATCATCAATTTACCTGCATGTTAAGCTTGTTAGTGTGATATCTCAAGAGTCATTAACTGGATTTTTTTATAAATCTATTTAGGAAGACACCGGGCCAATCTGTTTTTGGTGACTTTCAGATTATTTTCAAGTCACAGTGAAGCCAACATGCATTTAAAGTTTATTTTAAGGCTGATATGTCAAGAACTGTTCTCTATATTCTCTTCTTTTTCTCCCACAAGGCTTCTTATTTGGAAGACCCAGGGACCAGTTGATGTGTTGTGGTCTAAATGACATCTAGTAGCATGACAAGTGTTGACAAGTGTTTCTATGTATACAGTATGCATTTTGTTCACATCATTTGCGGTGGGGGATCTTGTCACCTTTGTGACAAATACTTGTTATTCCATTACATTATGCCGTGGTTCCATGGTTCAAGAATGCTTTCGTTTCCAGACCATATCTCAAAATTTTAAAAACAATTTGTTTATGAAATGGGGTAAAGTATTAAAGTGGTGTGGTGCCGTTTGCTATTTTGGTTATTCTATTTTTTTCTGATTTCCATATTTGAACATTTTGGGGGTAGGGTCTTTCCAGGCAATATCTTAAAAAAACTCCCAATTATTTTACGAAATTTGGTATGTGGTTATACCTAATGGTAGAGTGGTACCTTTTGTTTTTTTGGTTATTCTAGATTCTTATATTTTTCCATGAAAACAATTTTAACTTAAGTGTAGTACATAAGGCGGCACTGTTATTTTCGGATTAAAGTGGTGGGGCGGGAAATTTCATAGTGCATTACATGCAAAACAATAGTTTGTTCATGTCTATTTGGCTATTTTTGTTAATATGAGTAAGAAGACAGATTCATATTTTATAGTTTTGTATTCCAGATTCAAACCTTAAAACGTCAGTTTGATGTTGATATCACCGTTGACAAAAGTCAAGGGCTTCTCAAAATCACCGGTCTTGTATCAGAGATAGGCAACGTGAAAGCTGAAGTAATGAAACACCTTCTTACTCTTGAGAAGCAGGAAGGAGCCGCGATATTAGCTCGTCAAATCAAGTGGAGTTTTCTTGAGACACAACAGGGAGCCCAGACTCAGAAGCACTTCGATGAAAACCAAAGTGCAGATATCGAAAGGGAATACCAAAACAATTCTAAGAAACATACAGTACCACAAGTTGGTATTGAAATAGACTTTTCCAGCATGCAGGGTACCAGAATACAGAATGGGCAGTCAGAGACTTTAACTGTCATTCGGAGGAACATACTGGACGGTACTTCGCAAGTTCTTTGTCAAATGGTTTTGGATTATTTATCTTCATATTTTTTTCCTTTTTCTCATTTCGACCATGGCTTTTCATATCATCCTTTTTAAATGACACTGTAAATTACACTGGAATCTTGTTCAACTGTACTCAAGATTAAATATAAAAAACATTTCTTGCCAGAAGATGAGAGGTATTCTTAATAAGCTCTGCATCTGCCATATATAAGAATGATGAGTTTTTCTAATCATCAGCTTTTTGACGAACTTTTTCTATGACATTGTATTGTTGTAATATTTGTTTCAGAGGTTAGCAGTGTCAGCCCTCCTGAGAGTTGGGACCGTATGGATGAAACGAAAACAGTCTTTACACCTAAACTATCTCCCTCCAGTGCTGAATATTCAAACGTCTCACAACGGTTCGCCAGCTCTATAGGAACTAACTACACCATCCACGAAGTGAGAAGACAAATAATTCGATTAAAAGTTTATTATTCTTACATTTGAAAAAGGAATATTCTCTGAAGGTTATCAGGCATATGTTTTCCTTCCTCAGCATAAAGATAAATTACAGTGAAGGCTTGTTGAAGTATGTTGTATTTTGATTGGGTAAAAAGCCCTAAAATGCCCTTAAGTGAACACAAATGATTTATAATATCGTGTATTGAAATACTGCCTATTAACGGGAGACATGCATAACATGAACGTCACAAAACATTAAGGGTTTTTTTTACTAAAGAAGGTTTTATAACATCAAAGGTGCTGTGCTCGTTTTGTTATATCAATAGTAATGCAATAACACCTAATTGTTCATGACTTGCTTTGAGAAAACCATTACCAAGTTTCAAATATGGCAACTGTATACTATTCATGTCAATAGTGTAACAACAAAATGTAAACCCTTTTTTAACAAACAATTAATAATGCGAAATGTCTAATGTTATTTCATCGTCTGAAAAAGTAAAAGTTAAGTTACACCTAACTATGATTAAATGTTGACGGGTGAAATTCACAATCTTTTTAAATCCAAATACCAATTCTTTTTCCAATATAATTTACTCCTGAAGATAAGGCGGATCCAGAACAAAACGCTATACCAGCAATACGTAGCAAAACGGAGCCAGATGGACAAAGAGAACGTTGGGACCAAGAACGAGAGTAACTTGTGGCACGGGACCAGTGTAGAAGCTGTAGACAGTATCAACAAATATGGCTTCAACAAGGGTTACTGTGGAAAGAATGGTAGGTAATTTTGTATTATCTTGAGTTTAAAAATCATACCCATGTGATAAAACGAGGAACTGAAATAAAAGCAATATGAAATATATATGGTCACAGCATATTTCCAAATCTGTTCACTACAAGTTTCCTTGAAAATGTTTCATTTCGTTTATAGGTGTTTCTACATACAGTGGTCATTTTACAACACTGTAGGTATTGTCAAGCTCAAAAGGCTTGTCAACGATTGAAAGACATGTTAAATCATTCCTCCCTCTCCAAAGACACAGCAATGAAGGGTTACCATTAATACTGAAAAGACATAAAACGACTTTCAAACTTTTTGATTATTGCAATGATAGTGCATTGTAATGTGCTAGTAAATTAGTTTCATTCATCATAAAAATAACAACTTACGAAATGAGAGTATAAAAAATATGTATCAGCTTTGATATTGATTTTCCATTGAAACTGGTTATATCTATCATACAGTATCAATCTAGAGTTTCAATGTTGTATTCGTTGATTTATTAAGTATACACCTTTTAAATTTTTTACACTTTCATTTTTTTGTCATCATTATAACCATTGCAATAAATTGATTAATTCCCGTTGAAGATGAGTTAAGAGTTAGAAACATTTACTGTAACAGTGGTAGATGCATTGCTTACTTTTCAGCAACTGTGAGAGGTCAGGGTGTATATTTCGCTGTGAACGCCTCCTACTCAGCAAGCGGTACCTACTCAGTAACTGACCCATCTGGACACAAACACATGTACCTGTGCAAGGTATGTGAGCTTAAAATGTACATGTATGATGAAAACATTGACAAGTTACTATAATTACATTCAGGACCCAAACTATTATCTTAATACATGAAGTTGTAATCATCAAATTCGAAAAACATTTTTTTCATATTCATCTTGAAGTGAAAATTCTTAATCTACTCATTCGTTCTCCTAGAGTTAAATCATCGTAAATCTGAGGTTGAATGCCGTACATCGTGTTTCATCGTTTCATTCATCTTTACAAGGTTCTCACTGGCACCTACACAGAAGGAAAACCCGAGATGAGAGTTCCTCCTCCTAAACCAGGTTCAACTGGCAACACGGACCTCTTCGACTCGGTGACTGACAATGTGAACACACCATCAATGTTTGTCATCTTCAACGATACCCAGGCTTACCCAGAGTACTTACTGTCCTTCACTTGCCCTTGAAGTCAAACTTACCCTCCTTCACTTGTCCTTGAAGTCATACTTACTCTCCTCCACTTGCCCTTGAAGTCATACTTACCCTCATTCATTTGCCCTTGACGTCATACTTACACTCCTTCACTTGCCCTTGAAGTCATACTTACACTCCATTACTTGCCCTTGAAGTAAAACTTACCCTCCTTCATTTGCCCTTGACATCATACGTACCCTCCTTCATTTGCCCTTGAAGTCAAACTAACCCTCCTTAATTTTCCCTTGAAGTCATACTTATTCTCCTTCACTTGTCCTTGAAGTCATACTGACTCTCCTCTACTTGCCCTTGAAGTCATACTTACTGTCCTTCACTTGCCCTTGAAGTCATACTTACACTCCGTCACTTGTCCTTCAAGTCAAACTTACCTTTCCTTCATTTGCCCTTGAAGTCATACTTACTCTCCTTCACTTGCCCTTGACATCATACTTACGCTCCTTCACTTGCCCTTGAAGTCACACTTTCCCTCCTTCATTTGCCCTTGAAGTCATACGTACTGTCCTTCATTTGCCCTTGACTTCATACCTATTCTCCTTCACTTGTCCTTGAAGTCAAACTTACCCTCCTTCACTTGCCCTTGACATCATACTTACTCTCCTCAATTTGCCCTTGACTTCATACCTATTCTCCTTCACTTCCCCTTGACATCATACTTATTCTCCTTCACTTGCCCTTGAAGTCTTACTTACACTCCTTCACTTGCCCTTGAAGTAAAACCTACCCTCCTTCATTTGCCCTTGACATCATACTTACTCTCCTTCAATTGCCCTTGCACCCATAATTACTCGTCTTCACTTGACCTTGAAGTCATACTTACTCCCCTTAACTTGCCCTTTCACTCATACTTACCTTTATTCACTTTCCCTTGAAGTCATACTTACTGCCCTTTATTTGTCCTTCAAGTCCTAACTACTCTCCTTCACTTGCCCTTGAACCCATAATTACTCGTCTTCACTTGCCATTGAAGTCATACTCACACTTAATACATCGTTAACTACTGTATAGTCTTGTGGTTTTTTTTAAGGTGTTGTTTTCTGTAACATTATGTTTTTAATTAATGCTATTGTTTAATATGATTATTTGGTTAAAGGAATTATGTTCCTATTTTGTAGGAATTTGACAGTGTCTGTTTTGTTTGTTATCATGTTATTAAAGAACTGACTGAAACACTTGCCCCCTTCGATATTTAGTATTTGAATTTTGTTTCATGAATAATGACATATATAACTTTATATTTATGGAAAAAGAAAATCATACAGATAAAATATTATCTTGTCAAGGTGTTATTTGTTTGAAGAACTTATTCATTGTTTTTAACAATATCGTTAATAAACACAGAAGCTGGCGGCTCTGTAATAACAGATCTCTTGTTGTGCAGTTTCTGAGAATGTCTATTTTATGAAGAGTATGTCTCTTAGTATAAGGGGCAAAAGAAAAGAAATTTAGCATTATTTTCGCAATGAAAAATAGGATAATATTGTTAAGTATGGTCAATATTTCAGCAAAAGCGGTATAATTGTATAATATATCACTGGTCACCTTAAAAATATGATATATCGTCAATGTTGCCAGATTGACAGTTTCACCATATTATCTTATGATAAAGTAATCTATGTATATACCTCTACCTATATATTTAAACCACAATCATTGCGTTTGTAACATGTGAATTACTTATTACTCAAGAGTTCCTTTCAGAGTGACGATCCTGATATCACTCGAGAAAGAATAACAGAGGATGTTTTGTTATTTATATTTTAGTTCTCAGTTAACATTGATATATAACTCATAAGATCTGCAGACATAAAAACATTGTTACAAACAAACTTTTTTGCATTGTTCATGACGCAACCTTTTCTAGCACACTGTTGTTATACCATAAAACATCTATTTCTCGTTGCAAAGCGTCATGAGATTTGTTTTTCATAAATCTCAGTGCTTAATTTGATTTTGATTATTGTTCTTTCATAAAGCCTTGAGAGCAAATTGAAATGTATTTCCATTCTTGCTCCTTGTATTTGTTGTTATATTTAATTGGAAACGTTCGTTTTTGGACAACCATCAGCTTTTGGGCTGAAAACAACCGGATATGATTTACAATAAGATAATGATATGAAAATAACATCGATTTGTGAACTAATATACAGAGTTACACAACCATGTATACAGAAAATGTATAAAACGAGCAAAATACAAAAAGCTAGCAGTTAAAGGGGCAGTAGCACGTTTTTTTTGATAATTTTATATTTAATTTTTTTCACTGATAATTGAAAGTAAATGCTTAATGTATTATTTTGACAGTGTCAAAAATTTCATTACACGAGCCAATCATCCATTGTCAGAGGACAAAGTATGAAGATTCACATTGGCGGCCATTTTCTGTGAACACCTTTAATTCATTTTGTGTAAGAAATGCGAATCACATGGCTAAACTTGACGTTATATTTTTGAATTATTACTGCTCCATTTAGTTTAAATACATTGTCTTTCAATTGGAAACATTAATTTTCATTTTCCTGACATCACCTTATATTCGACCTAAAAGCGTGCTACTGCCCCTTTAAAAGTAACTTTTGAAGGCATCATTTATGTTGTTTTTCCACTAAGAAAAAAAAGCGCTGTTGTTTTCTTCATGCTTGCCTATACAAACATTATATTGTTTAAGTGGTATTGTTACTTGATTGTTTGCATTTATTACCATCTGTAATATACACTGAATACCAAAAGAAACTTTGCAATTTTAAAACTGAAATTTTGAAAACGATTTCATATCTAAATTTTCATTTTAGTTGGCAATGACATAGTTGAAACCCACACTTTCAAATTTAAAACTTTTAATTGAGCAATATTCATACATTTTTGTAGAAATGGCAAAAATGTCATAATCACGTGACGTTTCTGCTGGAACTGAGTCACGTGACGAAAAAGTTTAATAACTGTCCATAATGAATGTTTGTCACTCCAATAGTGAAAAAAACACCTAAAAAGCAGTAAACGGTATAGCAAAAATATCGCAAATCCCCTTCGAAAATTGACAAAATTGATAAAAAACAGCCCTTTTTACAAGAATCGGTAGTGTTCCTTCATTTCTAATGGTAACTTGATCCTGCTATACTGAAAGGTTATGAGGATTGCTGACAACCCTGAAACACAATAAACAGTTGTTTTTTCACTGCATGAGAGCCGATATCTGTGACGTTAGACCACCGCCAACGTTGTCTCTTAGTGACGTCAGAGATAGCAAACATCAAAGGTCGGCATGTTGTTATGTTCTCGTGGACTTTATAAACTTGGACAGATCTAATCAGAGCTCGTCGACTGCTAAGATGATAGATATTGGTCACTAAACATCGAAACATGGCAATTTTATAAATTTAATTGCGATTGTTGAGCTCTTAAAGCTGGTTACCATTTGTACGGCTCAAAGATGTGTCAATTGTCAAGTTAGACTTGTGTCCACACATTCCCATTAGTGGAAAAGCTTTGATGCAGACAAAATGTAAAGTTGAACCTGCTGACAGCAGACGTAATTTAACGTTTGACCCTTTTTGTTAATCATGGCAGATTTGGAAGTTATAACACTCGGGCTGCTCAAACCTGGTACTAAAGTAGCACATTTTAGTACTTTAACGAAATTATTGCGAAAACATCATTTCAACGAACGTCTGAACAACCAAAATTTTGACCCCTGCCCACTTCAGATCAAATAAGTGCAAAACTGGGTTTCCAGCCTTTAATTTGGATTCGCTTGTTGTTTACACAAATGATTGAGTAATAAGAGGTACTTTGTTTTAAATTTCTATCGTTTTTCATTCTTCAATCAGAATCATTACAAAATGGTGCAAAGTTTCTTTTGGCATTCAGTTTAGGTTATCTGTGATAACGTAGTATGCCAAGTGTTTGAAAGTGATATTTGCATCATATGTATTGTTCATATCTTATTATATGTAAAAATAAACTAATTCAATGTTCTGTTGTTTTTCAAGTACTAATTTGTGTTATGATAGCCACTTTGTAATTCTATGTCGAAGATGAATTTATAACTGTCTCCATTGTCTCCAGTGACAAGTAATAGTTACTAACATAGTTAGTGACATGTATGGGATAATGACAGGGACAGTTTGACAGAGTGACGATTAGACCAGTGGTCTTAGAGTTTGTCATAGCAAGAGAAACTAATTATATGAAAAAAAAGGTTACAAGGGGTTGTTACCTGAGAAAGGTTGGAATAAAACGCATGTAAATTTATTTTATAAACTTGATGAACATGATAGGTGTAGTTAGATTAGCCCCGCCTCAACATTCGTTTAACCGAAAATATTTCAAAAATTGATCTCAATGTTATATTATAAGCTATAGGATATCTTTGCTTTCTTAAAGGGGCAGAAGCACGTTTTAATGGGGAATATAAGGTGATGTCAGGAAAATAAAGATTAATGATTCCAATTGAAAGACAATGTATTTTAACTAAATGAATTTAAGGTGTTCACAAAAGATGGCCTACCATGGGATTTATGTGAATCTTCATACTTTGTCCTCTGACTGGTTTGTGTTATGACATTTTTGACACTATCAAAGTAATACATTTAGCATTAACGTACAATTATCAGTGAAAAATGTTAATATAAAAGTATCGACAAATGTGCTACTGCCCCTTTAAAGGTTCACATGTTTAATTCATTTCTCGTATTGAAGGGCAACGTTGATTCGTCAGGGAAAACAAGAATATTATCAATATGGACTATTTTCCTAGCGTGCAAAAATATGAAAAACAGACAATACCTAAAATAACGGTTCTAAATTCATGTCATTGAACAGGAATATCTAAGATGATTGTCATTGCTCTACCATGCAAGCAAATTTGCCCTCAAGGCGAAGTCCAGAATGTGTACGGAAAACATTGATCAAGAAGATGAAGACGGAGAAGCTATGAAGAATTTATTTACAAATACTAAATACAAGACAATGTCAATTAATGTTTATCGTTTTTGAGAGAGCAAGTTAGTCAAGAGTCAATATTGTCATTACTTATTTTACACAACGAGCTTCCAGTCTTTCACTATAAATTTCATTTTCCGTTTATTGTAATGTTAGCATTATGCCTCGATGGATAATAATAAAATTATTTGCAGTTTTTGTATGCTTTCCTTTATTCTTTAGAAACTTCCCCATGACGTATATTACATCTCTCCTACAAGACTCTATCCAGGCTCAAATGACTCTAGTAGATCAATCTGTAAAATCAAATTCTCACATGAGTCCAAGGAAACGCCAAGTCTCAAATGACTCTATCCAGGCTCAAATGACTCTACCAAATTAATCTATGAAATTGAATTGTCTCAATGTTTTTTTATATATCATTGATTATTTTGTATTTTTTTTGCATTTATTCACAACAGCCCTAATGTTTGAAAAATCATACTATGAATCTGTGTTTTGAAAATAACTTCGTGTTTGTTGTTCATTGTAATGAAAACTGCTTATTATCTTTTCGACAGTTTCTTTTTTTTCATTTATTTAGAGATGTTAACAATATTTACACATATCGTCACCATGAAGCGCTGAATCCGTATGTTGTCGTTTGCGACAAAACTACTAATATTTAGCTACGCGTGTCGTAAATATAGTATGTCATATAGGCACTTATATAATATCCTCTACTTATTTGACCGTGTTCTACATTCTTTCTGATATCAGCTGATGACTGGTAACTATGGTCTAAATCTTTTGATGGATCACGTTTGTTAGGCTGCATTATCCGTAAGATTTAGTTATTCAAGTTATTTGTGAGGATAAGGAATATTATTATGGATGACAATTCTATTTTTATTCATCTTAAGCACCTTTATTCATCGTTTCGACAGAGCTTGAGCTGGACAATGACACAAAGAACATTCCAGCCAAACAACATATTGAAAAGTTGTATTAGGACCCTATGTAATTAAACAGTAATAAAAATAATACTTTCATATTCTGAAGAATGAAATTGCGAGTACTTCTTAAAAACCCATGTGCCTGTCGCAGGGATTGCTGTCGCATTGCACCAACGTTTTTTAACCTCTACATCTGTTGACATGTGATACAGTTGTTAAAATGGGCTTTATCGCAATAACAATACTGTTTATATAGTAGGTTTTAAGGTAAAAAAACAGCATGAGTCATGTGATATACGATATCATGACATATTGCATAATTTACTGTAATAGATTTGTATTCCATTTTCAAGGTTATAAAAAAGAGTTAATGTAATTGATGGTGGACCAATTACTTCGTGAAAAATTACCAACGCGCCAATATATTTCCTCTATATCACCACACAACGAAAATGCTCATAGTTTTATAAATCATTTTGTGTTACTCTTTATCTATACAAAGACATATCAAATTCTTGAAAACAAGTCGTACATTATAGTTGGATGGAAATGCCGTTTCTTAAATTGAAAGGGAATTATATTTACTTCAGAAACATGTCATCAAGATCAAGTGAAAAGGGTTGGACATGATAAAGTATGAAATAATTAGTAGGGCGTTTCAGTTATGTGTCGGTAATGAAAAAACAAGTTGACCTTTTTTCATCTTTCGCCAGTAATTATCAATATTAACGTAATAAGATCATGAAGAACTTGTGATAAACTCTAGTCATTGCCAACAACTCGGATTTTATAATTTTTAACCCCAGCATAAAATGCGTATACGTAAATTTGACAAGATATTAGTGTTCTACAAGTATACAAGGAACATAGGCGAAATGCTCAAGGAAAAGAAAGTTGATAAATTTTACAAGTCACTGGATTAAAAATTAGAAAATTTTATCAAATAGAGGTTTGAGGATATCTAAAGTAACAGATGTCTGACTGCATGCAGTGTTTTAATCCAAAGCTTGTTATATCTCCAAAACTTTTCAATTGTACTAGACCTTTTGTCGCTTTAGGTATGTTTCTTTTCCTCGGTAGAGACCGACGTTGATTTCTCTCATTTTTCTAATTTAGAATATGTTGATAATGTTTTCTATCACAAATTTGGATTATAAGTAGCGTTAAAATTTTGTCTAGTAATAAATGTTTCATTTAAAAGACCACTTGTCATGTGGTTGCTTTTAAAAACTTTATCGAGATAAAAATGCTTATTGTACCGAAAGACTGCTGGGTTAAGCTTTAAAATCATACATGTATTAAGCAGGTATACAATAAGAAGATAAAGTGGGGTTTTGACCTCGCAGCACCGCCTTCTCAACAACAATAATAAAATGGGATTTTTAAAGAAGCATGCAATTAAATAGGATATTTGAAGTCGTCAAAAAAAACCACATTATTCCTAAAAGATCTGAACAAACTTTTTTCTTATCTTTAAAATTGTATTTGTGGGTGAACATAAGTTCTTGACACCTTCAAGGCCACACAGTTACCTTGCTGTGACATTGACCTTTGACGGCGTGAACGGAAAGCTTTTCAAATTATTGTACTCTTCCATATTTGGTATATACCAAATGTGAGCTTGACGGCACAAAACATCATGCTTAGGAGATTCTTTTAGCGATCTCATGACCTTGATCTTTTTGACTCTAGTGTTATCTGAGGCTAGCCTGAAGTAACTCTGGAGTTATTTCGGGCAAGCCTCGGATGACTCTAGTGTTATCTAAAGGCTAGCCTGAAGTAACTCTGGAGTCATCTTTTTTCTTTTTTTTTTCAAAATTCAAAATTTCAAAATTTCATACAGAAAAGGACATGTGAAAATAACAATTCCAGACATAACACGTACATACAAGTACTGATTTAACAACGTACACAAGATTTGACGAATTGACAATTTAATATTCAAAGTTCAATCTGACATTAGGTGTATATTATTTCATAGAATGTAGCAAACATAAACAATTATCATACATGTCTATTGTATATTTTAATGTAGAGTAAAAGTAATTTAAGAGATATGGCTAGGATATGCCTGACCGTCCTGACGTGCATATATATTCACTGTAATAATTATTGTTCTTTGAAAACTGAGAACAATAAATTTAAAAACAGATTTATAAGGGACAATAGTTGATATGTGTCTCAGCTTTGGTGAAGCTAGCTGGGATAGGTTGAAGATAAGCTTTGTCAATGTCAATGGTGCATGAATAAAGTTCAGCATCTAGATGGACAAGAACATACAAAAGTAGAAGACTGAAATATGCAAAGACCAAATTAACAATCCCCCAAAACTGTATTATTAAAACGTTGATTAGGCGAAAGGAAATTAATTTGATTATGGTTTGAAAGTTGATTTGTACGTAGATTCGCATTACATGGGTTATGTGAGGGAGAATGCTATTTAGAAAGTTAGAGCATTTTAACCCGAGCCAAGAGAATATGCGGAAGACATTGAAATCTATTTTACTTAAATTTGCTTTACTTCGCGTAACCAATTCTATTCAGAAACATCATCTACATTTGTTTTTGTTATTTTCTTTAATTCCTTTCTTTAAAGGGGCAGTAGCACGTTTTTAGGGGGAATATAAGGTGATGTCAGGAAAATGAAAATTAATGGTTTCAAATGAAAGACAATGTATTTAGACTTAATGGAGCAGTAATAATTCAAAGATATAGCGTAAGGTTCAGCCATGCGATTCCTTTTTCTTACAAAAATGAATTAAAGGTGTTCACAAAAAAATGGCCGCCAATGGATTTTATGTGAATCCTCATACTTTGTCCTCTGACTATGGGTGATTGGCTTGTGTAATGTGATTGTTGACACTGTCAATATAATACATTAGGCATTTACTTACAATTATAAGTGCAATTTTTAAAATATAAAATTATCAAAAAACGTGCTACTGCCCCTTTAAAGACTTCGTGCTCAAATATCTAACTTAAATTCATTTTTAAAAAATGGAATATTATCGATATCTTTACTTAAATTTGCTTTACTTCGCGTAACCAATTCTATTCAGAAACATCATCTACATTTGTTTTTGTTATTTTCTTTAATTCCTTTCTTTAAAGACTTCGTGCTCAAATATCTAACTTAAATTCATTTTTAAAAAATGGAATATTATCGATATCTTCATAGTCATAAGTATGTCAGATTTCGTGACATTTGCATGATAAGTGCGGGATACAAAATTTAAAACTTCATATAACAACTTTATATTTATATTCTTATTTTTTATTTCCCATTAAATGTTACATTTAACTTGTACATGTATGTTACAAAGTGCTTATCGCCACATGTTCTAATATTTCCGCAGGTGAAAATATTGATAATACCATGCAAGGTTTTATAACACGTCAATTCTAAGAATATAAACAGTTACAACTATAACCTTAACATTAAATCTAAAAAAAATGAATGAAGAGATGACCAAAAGGCACAGAATTGTTGGTTATTATTTGAAAAGGCAATAAGCTTGGAAATATTTTAATATTTCCTTTTGAATACATTCAAAGGTAGTTTTTTCCTTTTTCTACTCATAGTGTAGATATTTTGCTTCACTATAAACAGATAATGTTCACGGGATTGTTATTCATTCCTTTGAAACCCAAAATAATATTTTCTGATGTAAAATCTATATATCCTTCTGCCAACTTTTTAAGCCAACATTAACAAAAGGCCTAGGATCTGGAATGTCTCAGTATAGTCCATAACATCATAGATAAGTCGGATACTTCCCCAACATATCTCCCTGGAACACAGCCCTTTTTGATTTTTATCAATGATTGATGGCAGTATATGACCGATTCTGTTTACAATTACTGCAGATGCAATTTTGTATGATGTATTTAATTAACTTATGGGACGCCAGGATTTTAGAGAATGTTTTCGCTTATAGGCTTTTGGTAAACATGTGATTATTCCCTGTTTTGACTCATTGATAAGGATCCATGATCATGTGCATAATTAATAGAGTTGATCAAATATTCATTCAAATTTATCCAACATAATTCAGAAATTCCGATGTGAAACCATCAGGGCCAGGTGATTTTTTATTTTTCATTCTTTTCAAGGTTTGCAGACATTCTTCATAAGTTATTTTTCCTTCTTATTTTTGTGGTTTTGTTTTACCTATTCTATGGACCTTTGTATCAGAGAACAAATGTTCAAGGTCAATTTGGGCACAGTCCTCTCCAGAATATAATTTTTGATAGAAATGTTTAGTTTCTTCCAGAATATCTGTCTGTTTTTCTAGCTCAGAGCCATCATCTCTTACAAGTTTTGTAATAGATATATTTATAAAATTTCTATATCCTTAATGCAAAACAAATTAGCTTTGTTTATCCCATATTCTAGCCATGTTATTTTTGTTCTAATAACTTGCCTTCTTATACTAACTGCTTTATGAATTCTATAAATGTTCCTGAAATTTCAATCATCCGCAACACTGGAAATAGTTTTCATCTTTCAATTGTTTTTTTAAGAAGATAAAAGCATCTCTTTGATAAGAAATGTGAAAAAAAATCAAATATCAAAATTTTAAGTAATAGTGATATTATGGTTTTAACTATTTTAAAGTATCTAATTGTCCATTAAAATTACCGTTATGGCTGAAATTTTCAACTGGATCTCCTTGTCGGCAAACTTTTGCAATCTTAAAAACCGGAACTCCCAAATCCATTTACAAGTACACATGATTCTGTCATGTCATGTCATGTCATGTCATGCAGTAGAATTGAAATTCATTTTTGAAGACAAGGTCCAAAATTTGGCTGTAATCCCGAACGCCTGTGATAAATGACTGATCCCGTCAGTGATGTAAAAGGAATTATAGATAATTGCGTAACTTCTTTTAAAAAAAAGCAAATGTGTTTTATATATGAAAACAGGACAGAATAAAATAATTTTATTTTCTTTTGTAAATATATATATATATATATATATGAAAATATTTGAAAAAATACATAACATTCAATTAATAAGACAAGTAAGACAGATAAATAATGATTTGCAGACAATCAAGTTATAATAATATTGCAACAATACGATGTACATATAAAGACAAATTTGGAAGAAAACATCACAGGCATCAGTCGTTCTCATAATTAGTGCAAAAAAAAGTTAACATATCACTGTCATTCAAAAACATCTGATTCATTATTGCTTATTATAATCATGCATTTGTCCATTACAAAGGTGCGTCACTTACTGGATCACACACACAAATTTACCTTAAGCACTTCCAAAATGAATTTGCTTAATCAAAAAAAGCAAAGTAGACATTATTGTATTCTGCTTCACTTTTCGTACACGAATGTAACACATATGCTTTGACATATCCAAGTAGCATAAACTGTATAACATATCTCTATGAAAAGTAATTACGGAAATACATATATATAATACTTTCATATTTTTGAATACCACTGAGAGACTATTGTATGTCAATGTGCTGTATTATCAAATGGTCACAACTTATACTATTTTAGGCAATTGAATTTAACTTAAACCAGCAAGAAGCTGCGGTATCGATCAACTCAATTTCAACCTGTTAACAGCTCTGGTTAAAAAGTCCTTTTTTTAGTCCATTCATGTTATTGATACACTTTATATTTGTTAATTTAACTGCCCATATGTACAATGTAACCGCAATATGCTGAATCAGTTGATAACTAAGAAATGTCTCTAGAACATTTAATTTCAAAAGCATGATACATCTCATCAAAAAAGATCCTAGTCAAGAAAAAGTCATCATCTGTAGGAGGTACACAAAACATACAACAAATTCAATTACAATTACATGTAACAAAGAAATGATAGACATATCATTCTATCAACCATATCATCATACTCAACTACTGGTAGAAGAAACCTTCTAAATAATTGCAAGCAATACACCTGTTCTATAATTTCACGTTTTGTTCATAACATTCTAGTTTAATTCTTATGCTAGTACACTTCTCTCATTTCCTCCTTACACAGAGAGACACGCATCTATAACGTAGTAATACTTTGGGACTGTATCACCTACTTGCAAGATAGTGTTTAAAAAACTACCACAAAGCACTACTGTTCTCTGCATATGCCAATTTGATTCTTTAGATGATACAAAATAATATATTTTTAAGTTGCTGAGTCAAGATTTTTACAAAGTTTGAGTTTGGCTCAGTTGAAATTTGATATACGCCTATAAAATTGTAATTCTTTGGGATTGTATCACCTCCTTGCAAGCTAATGTTAAAAAAACTACCACAAAGCATTACTGTTCTCTGCATATCCCAATTTGATTCTTTTGAAATTGCTGAGTCAAGAGTTTTACAATCACAGTTGAAGTTTGATGTAAGTTTGCGTATTTTTTATATCATCTAACATGTAGCTCAGTGGTAGAGTGTCCGCTCGTCACCCGGTACGTCACACCAAAAGACGTTAACAGATGGGAGTGGTTACTGTCTTGCGTGACACTCAGCATTGTAAAGACAGAACAATAAGCATAAACTGGCGCTGCACTGTGGCTACCGGGTGCTAAGGCACAACCCGAATTTCCTTGTACTTAGGATAATAAGGTGTTATTATTATTTCTTTATAATGTTGACAAGGGTGTACTTATACCTAGCTCAGTTCCAGAAGAGAATACTTCATAGTGTTGAAATCGTTGATATTATGGGATTTTTTTAACGTCATACATAGGTTCCAGCAGAAATGAAAAATCTTAGCCCGAAAATATTTATTTTGGTGCAGGACAAACATTTGAGCAAAGCATATAGATATTTTGTAAAAGTATATACTTTGTCTATGTGATTTCCTTACTACTTAAAAGCATATTTCTATTTCCGTTATTCATGTCCAATAATTTATAAAATCATTAACAGCAAACCGAGCACAAAAAATGCTTAAAGGGGTTTTCATTTTATCACATTCGGCCTTAATCTACTATAATAACAAAATAACAAAAACTGTAGATACCAAAAATTCCTTGTCCATATCCTACAAAATAAAAAATAAAATCCAAATGCTCATATTAAAAATACAAATATTATTTCCTAATCACCACTTTTTAGGATAATGAAACCTTCTAACAAGCAATATAAGGACATAAAACAGCACAATTGATAAAAGAACGAAGTAATGATCCTGACATTTTGATCCTATCACAATTATTTTGACGGACAGCATTGATCGTTTTACTGTAAAGGAAGCCCGTACATGTACATGCAGGCTTTAAGGGCAAATGAAGGAGGGTAGGTTTGACTTCAAGGGTAAGTGAAGGAAAGTAATTAGGACTTTGAGGGCAAGTGAAGGAGAGCAAGAATGACTTCACGGGCAAGTGAAGGAGAGCAAGAATGACTTCAAGGGCAAGTGAAGGAGAGTAAGTACTCTGGGTAAGCCTGGGTATCGTTGAAGATGACAAACATTGATGGTGTGTTCACATTGTCAGTCACCGAGTCGAAGAGGTCCGTGTTGCCAGTTGAACCTGGTTTAGGAGGAGGAACTCTCATCCCGGAGTTTCCTTGTGTGTAGGTGCCAGTGAGAACCTTGTAAAGGAGAATTAGACACATGAACATAATGTACGGCATTCAACATCAGATTTACGATGATTTAACTCTAGGAGAACGAATGATTATATTAATAATTTGCAGTTCAGGATAGATATGAAAACAATGCTTATCATGCTTGATGATTACAAATATTTGATAAAAGTTTGGGTCCTGAATGTAATTATTATAAAATTATCAATGTTTTCATAATACGTGTACATTCTTAAGGGGCCTACACACTATCAATATGATTCACAATATTATTGTCAATTATGGACATTGACAATAATATTGATAGTTAGTGAGCTATATTGACGGTCTTCAATCACGTTGCGCAATATATTGAGAAAATCAAAACTAGTTAGATTTTTATTGAAGGTATCTCAATATGATTGATGAGTCCTCAATTACATTGACTAGTTTATAGTGAAGCACAATATTATTGAAAAGGTTTGCATTTACAGGAGTATTTTTACTTAGCATTATGTCCAAAGAAAATAAAGAAGAGGAAAGAAAACTATGACAACCTCTTCGCAAAGTAAAACGATATAAAAGTGCAAAAAAAGATGACAAAATGAAAGTTATGCATTAAGAACCAATTTCAGAAAATAATTTAAAAAGTCGAATCTTCTAAAATACATTTCCGACAAATCATTTTTGGGTTGATTTTCTGGGTTTTTTTCACATGTTCCTTAACAGATACAGCCAAAGTAATAGCAATCAATGGATCCATCTTTACTCATTGAGAAAAACAGAGCAAATGAGGGTAATATTGATCAATAACATTGACAGGTTTGTAGGGAAATATAAAATTGTCAATACTATTGAATCAATTATATTGCCAATCATATTGTTAGTGTGTATGCCCCTCTAAGCTCTCCTACCTTGCACAGGTACATGTGTTTGTGTCCAGATGGGTCAGTTACTGAGTAGGTACTGCTTGCTGAGTAGGAGGCGTTCACAGCGAAATAGACACCCTGACCTATCACAGTTGCTGAAAATAATCAATGCATCTATTTTGAATACTTCATATTCCTTAACTCGTCTTCAAAAGGAATAATACAACGTCCTTTCAATGTTGGTTTCTAACCTAACCAATTCTCAACATTGAAGTGACGTCATCTTTCAACGTTGTTTGAGCGTTAGAATAAAACGTTGGAAATACAACGTCCACCCAATGTTAGTTTTTGACCTAACGTATTCACAATATTGAACGGACGTTTTCTTTCAACGTTATTTTGACGTTGAATTAAGACGTTGGAATACAATGTCATTTTAACGTTGAGTGAACGTTGGTTTTAAACCTAACCAAATGACAATGTTATATTTACGTTCTTTTATAACGTTTTCTTAATGTTAAGGACTGGCGTGAAAGTGTGACGTTGTCTTGACGTCATTACAACGTCGGGAAAAAAACGTAACCAAACCACAACGTTGCTACAACGTTGGCTAACGTTGTCTGTTTGCTTGGAAATCACTTTATTTTAAAAATTCTAATGAGAACGAAAACCTTAAAGTAAAAAAAATTGAAAAGGAGAATACTCATAAATCAACGAATAAACCACTAAAACTCTAGATACGTTATATTGTACGGAAGCGTATTAGTGTCACAGTGAATTTTTTTTTAGAACTATCTCCTACGTAGGAGATAGTATCTCCTACGTAGGACTTAGTATCTCCTACGTAGGAGATAATTTCTCCTACGTAGGAGATAGTATGTCCTACGTAGGACATAGTATCTCCTACGTAGGACATAGTATCTCCTACGTAGGAGATAGTATCTCCTACGTAGGACTTAGTATCTCCTACGTAGGACTTAGTATCTCCTACGTAGGACTAAGTATCTCCTACGTAGGACTTAGTATCTCCTACGTAGGACTTAGTATCTCCTACGTAGGAGATAGTTTCTCCTACGTAGGACTTAGTATCTCCTACGTAGGACTTAGTATTTCCTACGTAGGACTTAGTATCTCCTACGTAGGAGATAGGTTCTCCTACGTAGGAGATAGTTTCTCCTACGTAGGAGATAGTATCTCCTACGTGGGACATAGTATCACCTACGTAGGAGATAATTTGTTTCAGAAATTGATCATTTAAGTGTTTTTTTTGTGTGTATCAGCAAAAGAGAGACCGTTTCAAATCTGATCGAAAACTAAACTAGTTATTCAAGTTCCCTTTTCATAGGACCACTCACTCGTCGAAATAACAAATTTTTTAAAATATGACAACTCAAGCTGTGTCTCAAAGGTTACAGACTCGCTTTTGTCAAGATAACCATTGTCGCCTCAATCTGATCTGATTGATTTAAATGCAGCTTAAGTTTTATATATAATCAACAAATATCTTAATCCTTTTTTAAAGCAACGCATTAGACAGTATTACAAAGCAACAGACAACAATATCCTTAAATCTTAGATTATAAGCAAAAGTAACGATTAATTTGTAAACGATTATCAGTTTGATTGAGTTTTGTGGTTTCTGTTTTCTGTTTTCATATCTTTTTTAATGTGCGGGCCAGCGACTGCCTTATTGTACGCTTCAAATAATACAAATACAAATGTACCTTTTCTGCACTCCTCATAATTTTTTTTAGAATATTTGAGACATGAATATTAACTTTTTGTGCGTTCTTTCGCTAAGAGAACTGTTTGATTTCGCTGAATACCGTATGCAACATTAGTCCTACATATAATACCATAAATGATACATTAAATACTACTTCTAGTATTGGAATGCGTATTGTGATTATTGTGAAAAGAATAATATTAAGTAGCAATGTTTACAGCAAGAGGATTCACATAAGTTGGCGCAATTCTCTAAGACATCTACACTTTTGCCTTATATTATCTATGAATATTGAGATAAATATACAAGTGATTCAAAGCAGAACAACTCGGTTAAGAATAAAAGATAGATAAGCGCTTCCTTAGATAGAAACATCTTACGGACAATAGCAAATATCTCAATGTGCGGTTCGATAATGTCTAGCCCTGGTTTGGAAACATTTTAATTCATACGGTGAAACTAAGTTTGTCGACCAAGCAATAGGCTTATTTAAAGGCCGCCCTTAAAAACAACAGAAGGTTGTACACATATAAATACTAAAAAATATTTTAATTAACAAAAAAAACCCCATCTAACATCTTTATAATCAAAGCAATTTGTATAATTCGTTAAGGCCAAATGTTTTTGGAGAAGCCTAAAGTCAATTTATGCTACAAATACTAAGGAAATATATCACAAATGAGTGATAATAGTTTACAACAAAATCGTTACTTTTGCTAATAAACTAGATTGAAGAATTAAGAATATTGTTGTCTGTTAAGTTAAATTTACCCGATTTAGATGTGTGGCGATGATATCTATATGCAATCAGATCGATTCATCCCAGACTGGGGGCATCATTGATTATTTTGATAAATAGCGTGACTGTAAACTTACATAAAAGTAACTTTAAATCAGAGTTCTGTTTATCATCTTTTTTACAATTTGGGTAAAGATGTGACTTCGTAACTTCGCCGAGTAAGGGGCCCGATGAGTCAATAACGCTTAGTAACAATATCTAGTTCAGTTTACGACCATATTGACCTAAAGCGTTTGTTCCAAATCGAATTGTCTGTTAATAACAACAAATACCAATACAACATTATATGGTATAATTTGTTAAATGACCCAATTCAGTAAGAAAAAAACTATACATATCCCATTTATGACCATCAAACGTTTAACAAAACTTTCAATAACTTCATTCATTATTCGATATTATGTAATATTAACATCAACATATCAAATAGAAATAATTAATACACCAGCAAATAAACACAAAAACCCTGTAAATTTAGCAATGTCTAATACGAATTAAGTCCTACGTAGGAGATACTAAGTCCTACGTAGGAGATACTACCTCCTACGTAGGAGATACTATCTCCTACGTAGGAGTTACTATGTCCTACGTAGGAGATACTATGTCCTACGTAGGAGTTACTAAGTCCTACGTAGGAGATACTATGTCCTACGTAGGAGATACTATGTCCTACGTAGGAGATACTATGTCCTACGTAGGAGATAATAAGTCCTACGTAGGAGATACTATCTCCTACGTAAGAGATACTATCTCCTACGTAAGAGATACTATCTCCTACGTAGGAGATACTAAGTCCTACGTAGGAGATACTAAGTATTAGGTAATTAAGTCCTACGTAGGAGATACTATCTCCTACGTAGGAGAAACTATCTCCTACGTAGGAGATACTAAGTCCTACGTAGGAGATAGTATCTCCTACGTAGGAGATAGTTCTAAAATATTTTTTCACCGTGACACTTATACGCTTCCGTAATATTGATATCAAAATTCAAAATCAAAATGGATACATAATTTTTTATACTCTAATTTTGAGTCAAAGTCTTTTCAATTGTAAATTTGGTGATAAAAGAAACGAATTCACTAACAAATTGAAATGCAAAATCACTGCAAAAACGTTTTAATACGTTATTTCATATCTTTTCAAGTACAATTGGTAACCCTTCATTGCCGTGTATTAGGAGAGGGGAGGGTCAATTAACATGTTTCCATAAAACTGATAGTCTTTATATCAGTGACAAGCTTATGCCCTTAAAATTACCTGCAGTGTAATAAATGATCATTATAAGTAAATTATCATTATAAATTATAGTAAACAGTTTTGAAAATATGCTGCTGACCAAATATACAACACATTGAAGTTGTTAAATTTTATTTCAATTTCTCGTTTTATCACACGGGTATAATTTGTAAACTTAAGATAATAAAAAATTGCAAAACTGCCTACCATTCTTTCCACAGTAACCCTTGTTGTAGCCATATTTGTTGATACTGTCTACAGCTTCTACACTGGTCCCGTGCCACAAGTTCCTCTCGTTCTTGGTCCCGACGTTCTCTTTGTCCATCTGGCTTCGTTTTGCTACGTATTGCTGGTATAGCGTTCTGTTCTGGATCCGCCTTATCTACAGGAGTGAAATATCTCGGATTTGAAATGGTGTGAATTTAAGTCTCATTTAGCGTCAACATTTATACATACATGTAATTAGATGTAACGTAGTTTTTTCCTTTTAGACCTTAAAATAACCTATTATTAGTCGTTTCGCATTAATATTTGTCTTTGGAAAAAAAGTTAACATTTTGCGATTACACTATTGACAAAGATATTGTTGCTTTATTTGAAAACCTAGTAATGGTTTTCTCAAACCAAGTCATGAACATTAAAGTGGTATTACATTTACTTTTGACAGAACAAAACGACCACAGCACCTTGGATATTTACAAAATTCAACTTTTATTAGTAAAAAACAGCCTTTATTTCCATCCTGTAACGTTCAGTTCACGTATGTCTCCCGTTCATAGGCATTATTTCAATACACATAATCACATATCAATTATGTTCCCTTAAGGGCATTTTAGGGATTTTTACCCAACCATTATGTAAGTTATAAAAGTATTTAACAAGGCACCATATGTTTCATTTTGTCTTAATCAGTTACTTATATATCCACTGTAATTTATCTTAATGCTGAGAAAGGAAAAATGTTAATCTTAATCAGTTTCCAACTACATTTTAAGGATATTCCCATTTTAAAATAAAATGTAAGAATAATAAACTCTTAGCCGAACTATTTTATAAAGGCACGTATGTCTTCTCACTCTGTGGATGGTGTAGTTATTTCCTATAGAGCTGGCGAACAGCTGAGAGACGTTTGAATATTCAGTACTGGAGGGCGATAGTTCAGGAGTCAAGACTGTTGTCTTTTCGTCCATACGGTCCCAACTCTCAGGAGGGCTGACACTGCTAACCTCTGAAACAAATATTACAACAATACAATGACATAGAAAAAGTTCATCAAAAAGCTAAAGATCAGAAAAATAATCATTCTTATACATGGTAGATGTAGAGCTTATTTAGAAAATCTCTCATCTTCTGGTAAGAACTGTTTATTATCTTGAATCTTGAGAACAGTTTAAAACAATTCAAGTGTCATTTACAGTGTCTTTTAAAAAGGATGATATGAAAAGCCATTGTCGAAATGAGAAAAAGGACAACATTATGAAGATAAATAATCCACAACCATTTGACATAGAACTCGCGAATTACCGTCAAGAATGTTCCTCCGGATGACAGTTAAAGTCTCCGATTGCCCATTCTGTATTCTGGTACCCTGCATGCTGGAAAAGTCTATTTCAATACCAACTTGTGGTACTTTATGTTTCTTAGCATTGTTTTGGTATTGCCTCTCAATCTCTGCACTTTGGTTTTCATCGAAGTGCTTCTGAGTCGGGGTTCCTTGTTGTGTCTCAAGAAAACTCCACTTGATTTGACGAGCTAATATCGCGGCTCCTTCCTGCTTCTCCAGAGTAAGAAGGTGTTTCATTACTTCAGCTTTCACGTTGCCAATCTCTGATACAAGACCGGTGATTTTGAGAAGCCCTTGACTTTTGTCAACGGTGATATCAACATCAAACTGACGTTTTAAGGTTTGAATCTGGAATACAAAAATATGAAATATGATTCTGTCTTCTTATTCATAATAACAAAGATAGCCAAATTAACATAAATTAACTAGAAAATTTTTGCATGTGATGCACTGTAATGTTCCCCGCCCAAACTTTGTTTTCAGAAATGACCGTACCGTTATGTCCTTAGTTGAAATTGTTTCCATTTAAACCAGAAAACAAAATCCAGAATAACCAAAATAGCAAAAGGCACCAATCCACCATTAGGTATAACAACATACCAAATTTCGTAAACAAATATTGAACTGTGTTTGAGATTTGGCCCAGAAAGACCCTACCCCCGATATGCATTAAGTTCATACTGTTTCCATGGACACCAGAGAAAAGTAAAGAATTCAGAATAACAAAAATAGTATACGGCACTTCACCACTAGATCTAAGCCCATACCAAGTTCAAAAAACATATTGAAAAGTTTTTGAGATACGGCCAGGAAACAGAACCACGGAATAATAGAATAACGGAATAACAGAACCACGGAATAATAGAATAACGAAATAACAGAACCACGGAATAATAGAATAACGAAATAACAGAACAAAGGAATAATAGAATAACGGAATAACAGAACCAAGAAATAATGGACGGAACCGAAAACATTATGTTTAGCTGAATATAACTATTTGCAAAGGGGAGAAACTACACCTTAAACTTTCGATTTGTCAAATAAAAAATAACATTTTGTATCCCTTGTTGACATTCATCCACAAAAACCTTTTTTATCATGAACGATAAGAGGCTAGCGGGACATTGAATTTTCAGTTCTTTTCAACAATAATTGATAAATGCCTACAATGTTAATGTAATCTGTGTGTAAATTTGAGATTCTTTGAGTTAAACTTGATGATTAATCACGTATTCTCCCTTTAGGTAAACCATTTTATTTAACAGTGGCCAGTTGTTATCTTTAGGCAGTTGTCACTAAATTTGAAAATTGATATATTTTTATTTTGAATGTTGATATTGCTTTAACGACGAACTTTATTTTGGAGATCATATACTAAATAGTCATCAATTCAGTTAAGAGAATGATAATTATCCGCAAAATGCAGCAAAATTTATTGACTTTCATTT
Source organism: Steromphala cineraria (assembly GCA_916613615.1). NCBI lineage: Eukaryota > Metazoa > Mollusca > Gastropoda > Trochida > Trochidae > Steromphala > Steromphala cineraria. The sequence continues at coordinate 17,484,628 of OU744731.1, read as the reverse complement.
TCAGTTATAAGGTAACTTGGATTTTGACTAAAACATGCCATGCTGTTGTAAAAACAGTTATCCAGAGACAGTCAATCATAAATCGAGTGAAGTTTTCGTTTCTACACTGTAAGATGATCATTACATCGAAAATCCCAAGTATTTACCTGAAAGTTGTTATTATTTATCATCAGCACCATTTTTCATGTGTCATTATCATGATATGTTATAGTTCCATTAAACACCTAAACACCTTCCTTACCTGGTTATCTGTAAGATCTTTGATCTTTGTATCTTTCACCGCTTCTGTTTTCAACTCAGCACTGCATTTCTTTTCTAGATATTTGATGGCTTTACTTATCTTCTTTTGATCATCAGAAAAGAAGTGAAGATCAACCGACCCTTGTGAGAGAGGACCTATATAGAATGACAAAGAATATATCATTTATCAGATTCCAAGCCTTTAAGAGATTAATGAAAATGAAAGTAGTATCTCCCAGAATGTATTCAAATGTGATCATTACACATGAAGTTCCTCGACCCAATAGAATGGAATTTTACCCATATTTTGCAGTCCTGGGTTCCATGCTTTTCCTGTCTTAGAAGCTGCTTCTCTGAAGCTGGACTGGAAAGGATCGAGATCAGAGTCTTTGAAGACGACAATAGTTAACTTCCTTACATTGCCTGCGTCAGACTCGAACTTGTTTAATGCACCGACCATGATGTTCGCCATTTGGGTTGGCGACACACTTATGCCGCCTACAATATGAAATTCAAATTCAAAATTAGCAAAGTTTTCTATCTTCTGATTACATTACATCGACAAATGAATTCAACACATCATTATCAAACTCATTATCAAACTCAAATAAAAGTAGAGCAAAATCACATCATTATCAATTTGTTTTACGTTGTGATAGATGGTTTTTTCTGCTTTGTGTAATGTTAAATGTCCATGAACTTGTTTATTTCTTTATCATCTATTACTATATATGCCTTTTTTTCCTATGGACCATCAATACTTGTCAACACATCTCTATATCAATATCCATATTCCCTCATGAAGTTTCCCCTACCAGTGCCAAGGAGTGGGAAAGCCACAGACTGAACATCCCCGAGATTGCGGGCCTCATGGAGACAGGAGGAGACAACTCTTGCCCAGTCGTCCCGGAAGTGAGATGACGCCACGTGTATAACGTACTTGCAGGACAGACCTCCTGCAGTGGTACTGATCACTCCTTGCTTCTTCATCTCGGCACCTGGTGGAGATACATTCTGGCATTGTAGACAAAGGTGGTTGTTATTGTGTGACAGGCGCATGTATATACAATTCTGAATATACAATCATGTGTAAATTAGACATGGGCCACTGCATCACTGTATTTAAAATGGTCATTGAAATGTACTATAAATGTCAATCGAACAACATGATTTTTGTCATTGTGTACAAAGGAGGGGAATTTGGAAGGACGGGGAGTTGACGGATGGGGGTTAATATTCAAAGGTTTGTCTTTTTCCTCAAATGCAACTGGATGATCATTCTCACCTTTCGATGCACATTGACTCTGTATGTCATCTGGTGGAGATACATTCTGGCATTATAGGCAAACCTTTTGTCATGTATTTTCACTTTCACTTTTCACAGGTCTGGATAAACATCTAAAGGTATGTACATTCAATTATAAGGGCCATTTTATGAATCTGGATCCAGGTCAATTTTAAAAGTTGCGAGAGTTTGAGTTTGTCTGTTTCAACGGTGAAGGTATGTAAACTATTTAAAATTAGGATTTTTGCAGGATTTAATCAACAGTTAAACGTATGTCTTGTTCCTCTGCTCTGTTTGTTCACTCACTCTCACCTTTCGCTGCACATTGACTCTGTATGTCATCTCCACATGCTTTAAGAATAGCGCTCGACACTGCACCTGAATGACATTTTAAATAAGTTATACTATTATAAGAAACTACTAAAAAAAACTTGATTGTTTTGTGTTAAATAGCTGTTATTTCTCGGTTTTAACCTGAATGTCTCTAATTTGTCGTGTACGTCTTGTTTCTTTTGAATGAAACGCAAATATGAAACTAAAAAATTCATGACACTCCACCAAAGTTCGAGATTGATTCTCTTTACATTTGAAAAATATAAAATTGAAAATTCCATAAGTTCTTTATGAGTAAATGAATAAAGTTGAATTGTTGTTATGAACGTTCATCACCATATTTAAGATTCAACTCCTTATTGGTGCTGTTGATGATGCAGTCTGCTTGTTCCCGAGTTATGTCCCCTTGTTTGATGCCAACACTCAGAGATCCAATATGGATTTCTATGAATTATAATCATATTATCATGTCTCTAAATTATATAATACCTAAGAAGCTTCTATAAACAGGCTTATCCAAAATAATATAAAGTCTCCAATATGTAGTGTTATTAGTTTACAAAACATATTCGTCGCCTGAGAAACAGAGGGTTCTATGTCCACTTTTAGTGAAAATTTGTTTTCCTTTTTTTGTTAATTATAAGTCTTTCGCATGTTTAATTAACAATTTCTATAGCCTAAAGCACTTTTTAAAACATTTATATGGTTCTATGTCCAAAAACTAAAATGTTCCTCAAAACCAGAGGGTTCTATGTCCACATTCATTGAAAGCAAATAACAAGATCATTTGACCTGGAGATAGAACCCTGTGGTTCCAAGTCGCATGGATATATAACCTTATGATCCTGAAGGCCCCAAAAGGAGCATAGTGGTGAGTAACTTTCATGATTTAAAAAAAAATCGAATTTGACATTTTCAGTTTTGACAGTTATAATTATCTATACAAGTGCTCAACTTCTGCTGTTTGGCAATAAAAGCAGTCACATTCACGGAGATTCAATGACAAATTTAACAAAAGGATAACAAATTGGTCGACAGATTTCTTTTTCAGAAACGTAAAGAATAATCATTTCTGTTGTAATACAAACTATATTGAGTATTTATATCTGCTCTCATCTTCAGTTAATAAATGTAATAAAGAAAAAGATGCTGCGTTTCATTTCAAATTGACCCTTTAAACAGGTCGTACGTACCTCCATTATGGTTCAATGAAGGATGAGCTCTATTACGTCCCTCGTCTATCTGACGAGATTTCCACGCTTTTGCCTCCCTCGTGAACTCCTGTAGATGAAAGAGAAACAGTACAAAGAGTTGGTAATTAAATGTTTTTGATACATTCATTTTGTGTCTTTGACTAACAGCTGCGTACCTTTTAATTGTTCATTTATCTTCCTTTTTTAGTGAAACTATTATGTAATTTGGAATGGCTTTCAGTCAACCTATCATTGTAAAAACGACAACAATCATTATGAGATTTCACAATATCAGTAATGATGTATTTTACATCAACACATTCATATGTCGTACCTTAAAGTTAACCATAACAATTTTGGTAGGTCATTGAAGTGGTCAGGGATGTACATTTTGAAAACACTTTTTTTCTCTACAATTCTTTCATAAGTGATTAACAGCAGGCATATGTCATATTTGTTCCTTGAAATAAGTCAATATAATGATGCCATTTTCCCCTGCTAATATGAAACATTTAAGTCGAAAATTAAGAAAATCGTATTTAAAAAATATGACCCCATCCATGCCAAAGTCGGAAATTCTGCACCTGTGACCAGACAGTCCCAAATATGGTTTGTGAATGTTTATTTCACACATGGACTATCTTCATGGATCTATCTTCGTAATGGATCACACTATCTTCAATAGAACAGATTATTGTACATTTCTTGATGCGGGATTCTAACCCACATCCTCAGAGTCAGGCAACACTGCCAACAATAACCATACCCGCAGGTAATTAACTCGCCCGTTTGGACACCAACCTTTAAAGTCAGGCAACACCACCGGCAATGACCATACCAGCAGCAAACCAACTCGCCCTATTTGCCACCCATTTCGTGGATGGTGAAACGGTCGAGTTGGGTCAGCTGCCGATGTGGTCATTGATGGAGGTGTTGCCTGACTCTGAGGAAATGGATGGCAAACGGGCGAGTTGGTTAGCGTCTGGTCATTGTCGGTGATGTTGCCTGACTCTGAGGGTGTGGGTTCGAATCCCACATGGAACTCGGCCCGAAAAAGTACAAGAATCTTATTATTGAAGATAGCGTGATCCCATATATAACAATGTCACATTTGTTTACTATCCAAATGGCTTGTATTTCTAATGGTTATTGTAAAAGTAGATGATACCTCCTGACTGTCCCTTCCATAAATGACTATGATGACATCTTCCAGAGACTTTCTGATGGGTTCAAATGAGGTGAAAGCTTTGTACATGGTTGCTGCTACGACATCTCTTGGGAACTGCAAGTTTCCAGTACCCAGCACCGGAAATGCTATGGAGCGATGACCAGACTCATCCGCCTTCTTTACGCAGTTTACAACAAGGTCATGAAGGATCTAAAACATATAATATTTGATATTACTATTTCCCTCTTTTGAACAGGCAATACAATGTAAACACATGCCTTACAAATCTGATCATACAGTATATAAATAGATCATTTAATTTAAAAGACCATACCTTTCTTAGTTCTACTTCAATCCTTACTGTATGTCCGCATTTAGATTTTAGCACATGGAGACGTCAGTCAGATACCAGTATTTGTTTGAAATAGAACGTTTTTGATTAAACGTCATTATTTTTACTTACCGTAGACAAGTGACCTTAGCCTGTTAGCCATATAACATGTAATCGACTCATTCCCACTGATGTAATGAAACATCATTACCCAGAACAATCAGAGTTATCCGCCGTCACTAGCCCACATATGGCCAACAGGCTAAGGTCACTTGTCGGAGGTTAGTAACTAAATAATGAGAATTTGGCTTTTTGTAAGCACGGGATACTTGATAAACCCATATATCACAGAAAAGTGTTAACCAAAGTCTGACTTTAGCCATGTGAATTGTTTGCATTGTAAGCCTTCGTATCATTGACTCAAGGTTTTGTTACTACCTATAGCTTTTCAACAATGCGTATTTGGATTGAGAAACTAACCAACTGAATGAGACCTCATATGTCACATAAGATTCAATGGAAGAATTCATTAAATTCTTGATCATACCTTTGGACTTGTCTGTGGATTCCACTCAACCAAATGTGTGTGGTAGACTCTACTGCAGTGAAGGTTACCGCCTGATGTCACAGCTATGTCACCGGGGTTCAGCTTGTGAGGGTAATCCTTCTTCAACTCTTGTTGCAAGGAATCACCTCCTTCCTTGAGTATTGATCGAGATACGTATCCTCTTTTCATATCCATGTCGTTAGCCACAGAGTTCACAATGACATCAGTCTAGGGAGAAATGTTCAGTACAGTGTTCTATTGTAAACTTGGAATGAAAGCTTTTCTACTTTTTCTTCAAGGGCAAATATAAGGATTGAACAGTATTCTTTGTCTAAGGCTAAATAAGAAAACCTTAAGGCGCATCAGTACTGTTACTCACAGCTCATCTTATTCCATCTACATGACTTGAAGACTACTTTGGATTTAAAATTTACCCTCAGATTTTCTATGATCGTTCATATCATTCAATTTTTATATAAAATATACAATGTAAACCTCCATAGGTCAATTGCTCTATGTATATCCATGTAACAGCCTGATAATTGTAATGATATGTTAAGTCTATTGACTGATTGTGATAATGCTACCTATTCATACCTTCTGCTTTGCAATTTCTCCTGTGACAAGTTCCACTTTAAGGCTAGATTTACTCGACGAAGAGAGAGGGGCTACAAAAGAATTTGTTATTTATGAGACATCATTTTATCATTTCAAAGAGCTTTCGAAATAATAGATTGTTTTACCGTTGTTTTAGTTTTGAGAACTAAATATGTCGACATCATTTTACCATAACATTATTTTCTCAAAGCAATATATAACTGATACCTGTTATCGTTAAAAGGAAAGAAAATTAAATGTTGCATCTCGTTCAATACAAACAATCTGGGAAATAATTTACCTTCATTGCTCGCCCGTGTGTAAACTAGAGATGTAGGTTGATATCCTCCTTGAGTTGTCTCCCTTTGATGTGTTTGGAATGCCTGTCATGTGTAAACTTTAAAGGTCAATTTCAACATGTCAATAGCGAATGTTATTTATTGAAATCTATGATTTCTTCATAAGATTATATTTCAATTGAAATGTCATGTTAATTGAAAACATGAATTAAAAAAGAAATCGAAAAACCATCTGTAAAAAACTCACATTGAAAATATTCGTGTCGCTAGGATAGACAACAAAGGTCACGTGACAAAGGGTTATGTTTTGAGGCTCGAACTCGGCAACTGATTGGTAGAAGGTTTGTGCAACCACATCGTGAGGATAAGCAAGCACGCCCGCCCCCAACACAGGGAAGGCGACGGTAGAATGTCCGGAGTCAGAAGCTTTCTTAAGACATGTCATCACAATTGTCTTCAAAGTCTGGAAAATTAAATACCATTTTATCTTATACACACCTATTTGTGATAGGCAGGTCAAGTGAGAGAGGGAAAGTTAGTAGTGTTAGGTTATCGGGAAAAGGAAAACTGGGGCTGTATGGGGTACCTGGTCAGGAAAGTTTGGGGTGCAGGGGTATCTTGTCAGGGAAAGTTGGGGATGCAGGGTAAAGGGTATAGTATCTTGTAGGGGAAACTTTGGGGTGCAGGGGTATCTTGTCATGAAAATTTAAAGGGTTCAGGGGTATCTTGTCAGGGAAATTTAGGGATGCAAGGGCATATGGCCAAGAAATCATATCTGATCACTACATTCACAGTCCTTCATTAAATCTGTTTTAAATTCGTCGAGCTGTCATGTAATCATTTCTACAAAGGAACATGAACTGTGATATACATTACATACAATTTATATTCATCATAATCTTTCTCCCTAAACAATAGCCCAAAGTGCAGAATGTAAATGTAAACTTATAAAATAAATAAGCAAAAAAAGCAACATCTCAATCATCATCTTGATGGTAAGCTCCAAGAAAAATAAAAGCTTTTAAGAGAGGGTGTCACAAATGAGGTTAACTGTCAATTGAATTAAAATCTATAGAATGAAACACATTCAAGCAGAACATAAATTTACAGGCATATATGCCATAATACAAACCTGAGCACCATTGGAGTCCCAGTCCGGAAGACAAGCGTGGTACACCTGTCCACACTGTAAGTTGCCTCCTGAACTGACTGCCACCTGGCCGGACTTTATGCCATGTGGGTAGTGATTATTAACCTCTGTCTGGATAGACTGTCCCCCAACTTCCAGTATGGTCTTTGATACGGCCCCTTTGAAGAGGTCCAGATCACATGCAACTGAACTGACTATCACATCAGCCTTTGAATTACCAAAAAGAAAGAATTAGTGTGATGACAGATAACCGTAATAAATGATAATAGTAAGAGAGTTACAATCACAGCGTTAAATGGCTACCTTCATAAAAGCATGCAATGTCAATGGATCTCCTGGAAAATTGCATTGCTCTTCATTCTGTATTTAATATGACACAAACAAATTTACCTGTTGCTTTGCAATTTCTCCTCTTATAAGTGTTATTTCAATTTCTGCATGGTTTGGACTTTTTAACGGAGTTTCCATCGCCGACCAGGGGGCACCTTGAAAACAACATGTTTTAATGAACAATGAATAATGATAGTGATTCTTAAAAGTGTTTAGAAAATTTCCAACGCAACTTCAATTTTTACATTTCATTCTTATATTTTTGAAGATATTGCCTTGATTGATTTCAGAAGACAGTCAAATTATTTCCCAGACAAGTTTACAAAAATATTTGAGATATTTGAAAACAAATGAAAGATGGTTCTTTAGGTGATAATATTGTTAATGGAAAACTTCTGGATTGAAAAACGTCAACCAATGCCAAAACACTTCTTATTAAAATTATTAAAATTGTTGAAATTCTAATTTCGTTAGAAGAATGGTGAAATGGTAGTTAGTTATGGTATTCAAAACATATTTTATATTTTAAATAGTGTTCAAAGAAGGATGGTAAAATCCCAGGTAGATGAGTTCCGATCAATATATTAGATACAAGCTGTATCTCCAGCACCTGCAGTCTGTTGTCCACCTGAGGATTGTGTTCCAGGGTAGACCGTCTGCAAAGCTTTGGTGAAGTGCATCACGTTGTTAGAGATGATGTCCACGAGGTACACGTGGGTGATGCTGCTGTTGGGACATTCTTTTGTGAAGAAGTTGTCAATGGCTTCAACGATGTGCCTGAATTTGAATATTACATTACAGTTATTCTGTGGCGATGGTTGTAACATCGGTTCTCACTTAATGTAATCTCCATAAGGCAATGTGGATTTGCTTGTACTTTTGGCATGAATGATGGTTGGCTAGTATCAATTAGCTAAAGAATAGTATTATAGTATGGTTAGATGCGAAAAGAAATTACTACTAATACTGACAAAGTCCAACAAAGATTTACCTTGTAGCAAGATTTTCAGGATATCTATAGATCCCTGCACTGAGTGTTGGAAGAGCTATGGAGGTGAACATGAGTCTGCTTGTTTGCTCAAGACAGTCCATTATTGCATTCTTCAGCGTTGCCTCCTCGCCCTGTTGTCCACCAGACCAGATTGGACCCACCGCATGAAGGATCTTCTTACACGGCAGGAGACCAGGGCCTGTAGCTGCAGCCCTCCCAGGAAGCACCTTCTTGTGCTTTGTTATGTAGGCTTTACTCTCCTTATCGATGACTGGTCCTCCTGATGTGTAAAGGAAATGAGGTGTTTCAAAGATCACTATAATTGATTGAACAATAATAATGATTGGGAAAATATCTACCAAACAATGACCATACCTTTATCGGAAATTTCTTTAGCAAGTCCTCCTGCATGTTGTAGGTCTTCATTTGCTGCATTAACGATGACATCTACATTCAACGTAGTTATGTCCCCTTTCATCACGACAACCTGTCTGTGAGAGTCAATTCTGAAGACACTGGAGTTTTGAGATACATTGACACCAGGTGAGGTAGCCATTGGTCCGCGGTCCTTGTCAACTGGTCTCCCTTCAATGCTGACTCCCTCTTTCTCATCATACTGTAGTGCTATTATACAAGTTGATGTCTTTTCAGTATCTGTCAGGATGAATTTGATTCTGTCTGAAAAGATGTACTTTCCTATTCCGGGTCTTGTCATTGTGTACCTCTGATGAACCACTGTCTTGATCAAAGCCATGAGCTCTTCTTCAGACACAGATAGACCCACTTTACACCCAGTGAGCTTCATTTGTGCCCCACTGTAGTCAAGGACACCACGCTGCTTTGCCAGGTTGTTGGCAATTTCAATCAGTTTCTTGTCACAAAAGGTCTTCAAAAATGTGAAGATAGGCTGAGGGATTTTGATCACCTGACAGTAGACCGATTGCTCATTGAGGAAGGATGTAATCTGCTCTTTGACCTCTTCAGCAAACGATTTCATTGCAATTATCACAAGAATCTTGTTTTGAGCACTCGATGATATATGCACAAGATCCCTAAAACAATCGGTGATACTGTCTGTGAGCCGTGACCATTCTTTGTTTGATAGAAGTTCTGCATTTTCCGGAGAAAGATCTTCCTTACTTTCTACAATATTGTCTTTGATTAATTTCTCTACTGTTGTGGTCATTTCCTCCGATGCTGATAGTACAGTAACCTTCTCGCTATCAACATAAAATATACTGACAACACCATTGTCATCAATAATGCTGCAAAGGGCTTTCTTGACTTCTTCTCTTGCAATGAAAGTTAAAATGTTTTTAGATAAATCCATGATGTATCTGGTGTCAAGTCCATGTACCTTTTCAAACAATTTAGCTTTGCAAGAAACAATATCAAGTATTTGTCCTTTGAATTCTATCACATTGTGTTCTTCATCTATAGATATAGCAACATCATCGTGGTCTTTCTTCAGTGTATCTTCTATGTTTAGTTTCAGCAACAGGGTAAGGAAACCTGGTCTAAGTGTGTCAACTCTCTCTGTAACCTCTTGTTTCTTCTTCTGAAAGTAATCCTCAACACCTTTGATAACCTCTTTAACCTCTAATGCAGCATCTGACACATCCTGTTCATATCCAACCACACTCACGTGGTGAGATGCTGTAGAGATATATAGACCGACTGTCTCTGGAATTGTTACAAGTTCACTCAACGTCTTAGCCACTTCTTCCCAAATGTCAGAAAGGGTCGTCAGTTCAATTACCTTCACCTTGTCCATTTCTTCCCTGAAACATGATTCTGCATCTTGTTTCCACGTCTCTGCCTTCTGAGTTGCTTCAGGGACATTTTCCGTTAGAGTACATCTTAAAAATGCACTATCCACAGACGGCCATATAACCTCAGTATAATACTCCAACATAGCTTTTTTCATAATGTCTGGGTACTTCTCTTTAAGGAAGTTACATTTGATTTCCTCTAAAAGCTCTAAAATAAAAGATTCAGGCTGTTTGAAATATGTTGGTCCTTCCCTTTGCCCCAGACCAAGTTTCTCAATATAAAGGTCGACTCTTAAATGCTTTGATGAAAGGTTTTGTTTAGTTGAGAGGACTCCATTTGCAACTGAAACAAAGTGTGGCAAATGAGGTTCATTTCAAATTAAAGAAAAACGAGTTACACCAACAATGCCTACAGACTCAGTATGAACAAATATAAAAAACAAGCTCATTGTGCATATGTACACTTCTTGTTGCCTTGGCAGAGCTGATTGTCAAGCTTTCATTAGCGTTTATGAAAACTGTCCAAAGGAAATTCTTGAACAAATGACATAAAGCTACTTTTCGACAACCTGATGCCCACAAAGGAGAAAATCTTAAAATGCGTATGACAAATGATGGAAGACGAACATGTAACGATAACATACTGACTTAAGGGACTTAGAATTATACAACATATGTTAAAATAGACTAAGCATTTATATTTAAATAAGGTATTGGCACATGCATATGATATAAACTCAAGGAGCAAATTGCGTTAGTGGTTAGTTGTTATTCATGATGAATACTGGGTTCATAAGGAAGACACAAAGCCCAAAATGCAGTAAAACTCGTTAGGTCACCAATTTCTCCTCCATCACCCTCTACCAAATAGTAAAAATCACTTAAGTTCTGCACTGCATTCTCTCCCCACAGAGGCAGATCAATGATGTTGATTTAGCCTCTGTTATATTACGCCGAGTTTGTGGGATAGAATGGGAGATGCCTGATTGGAGGCAATCAAAATTAGTTGTGCAATCAGCGACGCTGTTTTTAAAACATAATTTTTGCAACTGAAAGGAGGCAAAGGTATTCTGATATGAACCACCCTTTCCATGCGAGAAGCCTTGTCATTTGATAAAGAATTTCAAAAGTATTGTGATGAAAGTTTTTTCCGCCAGGGGAAACTGCCGGAACCCTAGGATTTCGGCGTAATAGAACAGAGGCTAAATCAACATTACTTGATCTGCCTCTGTGGGGAGAGATTGCTGCATTGAAGTCAGTTGTGATTTTTTTCAAATATGAGTGATACATAATTAAAACAATTTCGGGTTAGAAACTTTTCATTTGGGGCGATGTTTCTAAAACTCAATACAACCATCACATGGTTGAGACATTTCAGAGTTGGTTATATTTGTAGAATAGATTGCTCTCTTAAATGTTTTAATTGTAATAAAGATATTTGATAATTTTCAACTGTATTTGAGGTAATTGACAATGACATTTTTATGCATGAATGTTTAAGCTTAAACTATTTGATTGGAAGATTTTCCGGTAAGTTTGGTTCCTTCAAGTGATTTATTCTTAACATAAATGATATAAAGAAAAGGTATATTTCAAACCTTGAAAGTTTTCAAATTCCACCAGATACGTCTGTCCTCTTGTTGTAACTTCTACTGCTGACTGTCCTTTATTGCCACAACGCTTATTTTCAAAATGTGATTTGACCGTTGCCAAACTGATGCTTGAATCCACTCCGTTGACTGCTATGGTTGAAGACACGTCTACAGTTGATACCAGCAGGTGATTGTTGTCCAGGGCTTCTGCCGCACATCCAGCCTGAAGAACTGCTAATACTGGAACACATTTCAGATTTAAAGGAAGTTTTTAAGTCAATAGTTAGTATAACTGCTTAAAAACACTTTTAATCAAATCGTACGTAACATGAACTCTCAAACATGTATGAACCAATTATAACAGGTTTATGTTGGCATTCCTACAATAAATGATCACTTCCAATGTTTTAGCGAAAAAGACATACTTACAATCAGATTTGCCACTGTTAAATTTAGCAAGAGCTACACCAGGTTCTTCCCCAAACAAGATTTCAGGAACATCACGTTTTGTTTTAGCCTCAAGGAAGTTCTTTAGTGAGCCTCTGGAGGTTGTCTTGTTTAAATTGGAAAACAAAAAACGGTTAAGGTAGAGTTGTTTGGAATGATGTTCTCTTAAATCCAGGTTGTCTTTTTCAAGCTTGTGACGCCTCTTGAGAACTTTGTCGACTTCTGTAAAATTATCAAAAAAATCATCATCACCCCATCCCTTTTGCAAGAAGATGGAAGCCCTAGTGCATGGTTTGTGTGTTTGATCAACTCAATCTAACTCTCCTTGAAATGAAACCTTATTTGAACAGTGTGAACAGATTCAAAACTGACAAACACGATGGGTATTTTATCTACAATATTTTAAGTAACAATCATCAATTAATCATGCGACATTTCAACATATGATCATATCATATATTGAGATGTACTTAAAGGGATTAACTTTTAGGGAAATTATGAAGATACTGTGATACCTATGCTATCATCAAGTAATATTTCTTTAATGATATTACATTTAAAAATGAAATGTTTCAAGTCCATAGAGTATTGCACAACTAACCTTCTTGTGATGTAAGTGTAACATACACGACACCTTCTCTTCTCTCTATATGTTTCACAGTCACTCCGCCACCCCTCTTCGGGTCTTCTAGGTACAATATAAGTTCATCATCAGAGGTAGTTGGCTTACAGCCTCTCACTTCCACACAACTTTTTTCATCCTCCTTCAAAACTTCTTCATCCGACTCTTCTGAGTCAGAGTTCTCTGATTCTGAGCTCTCTTTGGGACATTTTGCAGTTGGTTTTATAACCGTTAAATCCTTACCATCTAATTGATGGTTTTGTTTCTTTAAGACTCGTTCAGCATCTTGAAAATGGTACAAAGAAGTATGTGATGAAATTATAACAATTATTCATGCATTCATTATGAACATATTGTTTTCAACTTTTGTTGATATTACTGTAAAGGTGACAGAGAAACACAACCATGAGGATATAACCATTCATCTATATTTCAATCTAAATAAATTTAGATCAACTGATTTTTTATTTTGGCATTCTGTATGACCTAATATTAAACCTGTTGATCTAAAAAAAATTAGATTGGCTATATTTGAGAGGCATATAGAAGCTGGTTGATTAAGAAGAACAAGTTATTATGGATAGTCAACTTCTTTATTGCATGAAATGCGTTTCGGTCAAGATCGGTATAGCAAATACTAAAACCGTTATCGAGCAAATGATTTGCTTGATAACAGTGTTAGTATCTACACCGAAACGTCGCATTTCATGCAATAAAGAAGTTGACTATCCACAATAACTTGTTCTTCTTTATATTGGTTTAGTAAATCATTGTTATATTGCAATATGTCCGAAAATGGTTTGGACCCTTTTAAACATTTTAGTTATTGTGTAAGTGTAAGAAACACTTAGGTTGAAACAAACCAACGGATTTCTGGAAGTGAACTAAGGCAATGCTCTTTTTCCTGTCCAATTCTACTTTCACGACATCACCGCCATCACTTTTGCGTTTATTCATAAAGTAAAAGCGAAGAGCGTCTTCTGAGCAAGTCTTTGGCAATCCAGTAACCTCTATAACTCTGGGCATTTCGGCTGAGGATGACAAAAAAAGGACTTAATGCTCAGTTGACATCTGTTAAGCTTCAACTACAGATCAACGTAATGCTACAAAATCACGGATTTAAAAAGTGAAAAATCTGCTTTCCTGGCCATAATCAGGCCTCAATTATCTTCATGCCAAAAAGGAAAGGAAAGAAAAAACAGATGTTTGCAAGCTTTACTTTTGCTTGACGAGAAGACGATTTTTTCACCAAAATATAAGACAATTATTTCTGTATCAGAAAACAGTCTATGATCTCGTGATTTTGTAACAATATTTAAAAAATACAACTTCAACTACATCATCTGCAGCCTTGTTTTAGAAATGAGCAAATTACTGCAATTTAACTATTTCTTTTTCAACGAGCTTACTTACTGGTTTGATAGATTTATTGTTTTTGGTGTTAACCTATAAAGCCAACATTTTCATAAATACCACACTTACATTGAATAGGCTGTGGATTCTTCTGTCCCCCTTGATCAGAAGCTGTTTTGCTCTGCTCTTGTCCTTCAGGCTTTGGACCAACTATATTTAAATATATATAAATACAGAGACTGTAACTAAGCGTCAGTAAGAAATCAAATAACGAGTTAACGGTGAATGCTGTTTTCTTTCACATCTTTCACAGTTTACTTATTAAAGTGTCAAATAGGACGAGCTACTTCATAAAAACTTTTGATTTAAGACTTAATACCTGTTTGAAAAAAGGATCTAGCCTTAGAAGAAGTTTCTTTAGAATCAGATTCAGACAACTTTAAGTTTGGTATTTTAATTCTACAGTAGCTGATGATATATAACCACTTCATACAAACAAAAACAACATGTCAGCACTTGTCACACAACACTTACCATCACAAATTGTTTACCTGCAGGTATTAGAATTAAAGACTGCTACTGCCTTAACAGTTATCTAGTGTCTTCACGAATAAACTTTTATCACTTACAGGTTAGTGGCAGAAGATCAGGTTGTTGGCTGGTCCGTCTCCTACCTGGAGGGGCAGTTTTCGGTCTTGCGATGCCTTTCTTATCTTTATTAAGCTGGTCCATCTCCAAAGATTTCATCACATGTTCTACTCGCTTTGAGTCTTTGTTATCTTCATCTATAGTAGGTTTGGACGTGAAATCATCAACTTTCTGCACGGGTTGTTCAGTGGCTTGACAGTTTGGAGAAAGCGGTTCGAATTCCTTGTACTGTTGTTTCTTGAGAGGAACAGTCTCTACTTGAGGAGCATTAGTTTCAGACTTAGATACAGAGGCTGCACAGTCTTCTATCTTTCCTTGAACTTTTGTATCGATCGAGGATTCTACTTTCTCTTTCTGATTGGATTGCTTGATTGGTATTTCCAAGAGTGTTTTGGATTGCTGTTTAGCAGATCGTCTGTAGTCTCGTTGGATGTTTCCCTCTGGAGGTTTGGTTAACTTCTCCGCATCTTCACTCTGATTCTGTATAGAAGTAGATGATGATGCCCATGCTTGTTTTTCTGGCTGAGGAAGCGAGTAAGGGTTGGTATGCTCTCGGTCATGTATTTGAGTGGGTTGTTCAGTGGGGGTTCCGAAACCAATTGGTATAGGTTTAAGTATGTCATATCGGGGTAATCGGTGAGATGGATATTGTGGTGTTTCTGTTCCCTCATCTTCTGTAGAATCGTCATTTGCAGTTCTGCCTGTTTTTACTCTCTGTAACAGAGATGCATGTAGAGTGAATAAGGACCAATTTAATCAACTCATGTTCAAAGGAATCTTATATATGAGTCATTGTCAAAATTTGTACATTTTTTTGTGATATTTTTGTATGACTTACACTTGGATGAATGTTTTAAGTATTATCATGGTAACCAATTCATCTAATATTGCTCTACCCATTACAAAAAATAAAATTGAGAAAAAAATATCAATTTGATATTGAAGACACAAAACCACTTGATGTTATGTTTCTAATAAGATGATAAACGGTGTTGAAGCTACGTATTAGACATCGTTTGATGTATATTTACATTTCACATTCTTAAAGAAGACGTCGAATTTTATCTCAATTTATCTCAAAACCGTTACAACACTGACATAAATTGTAAAACGAGTACTCCCTGGACCTCCTACATATTTTATTCATGTTAGTTAGCACTCATATAAGCTAAACATGGCTGTTCATATTTATGAAGTTCTGGCACATTAGGTAGGTAAAATTTGATATCTGAGATTAATCCTGAGATGCATGTACTTTTAGTTACAGCTTAGTAAAAGCCATATACAGATAGGGAAATAACTTCAAACCATGTGCTCAGTGAAATTTGTTTGAGTTATTGTTTGAAAACTGATTGAGGCAGGGTTTGTCCCTATCGTTTCGGTCACCTTCCTAACGGTGGTACCATTCTGGCAGTTCATTCTTAGTTTTAGTTTTAATAATTATACTGAAACTGATTAAATAGGTTTTGAATTTAATTTGAAATGTAAATCTAAAACAATCTTGTAAATCGTTAAGTGAAAATGTAGCTAGCCTCAGAGTTTGATTTTTTTTAACGGTAAGGACAGATATGTAATGGAAGTGACATTTTGACTTTGTAGAATGTAATTAACTTAATCACTTCTTGGTACTTCTTTTCTCACATACGGCAGTTAGTTCTAACAGTGACATCCATTATGTTCATAATCTTAACTGAATATAAAGCTTAAAAGTTTTGCAATTTTATTTAACATTCTTAACGAAAATAGTAAAAACATTTGTGACATTTTGGTATTTTACTGATTCTAACCAACATCGACTTCCTAAAAATTCATTTTTGATATAATGTTTTTGGTATTTCCATTCATCTTATAAAAGCTAAAACATTTTTGTTATATCATTTCTTAAACAAGGCAAATAGCCTCAAGGTTTGATTATTTTGTAACATTAAGAACAATTTTGTTTATGCTAGTGACATTCTTAAAGGTTTGAGGGAAAGGGCCGACAGGCCCGCCCCAATTTCCCGAGGCTGAGGGCTTACATTATCAAACAACACCGAGGGCGAGGTTTTGATCTAACTTATGAACCGAGATAAATCGTAGTAACAAATTATTTCAATAATAAGTATAAAAATGGATTCATTGATTTTTACTGGTAGGGAATCACCATGAGCAAACGGAGAGCACATCCGCGCCCTGCACGTGCTTTGCGCTCGCTACCCAAGCCGTGAACGTGAAATGCATGCGCTATCTGCCTCGTGAAGTTCACATGATTGTCACTGTGGAAAATACACCATTGTTCTCGTGGGCCTTTATAGCCGAGTTGTCATAGGCGCCAGTTTAGTAAGCGAGTGGTGCAGAGTTCGAAACCAGGCAAGTGAACATTATATTTGTGATATGTCAAAATTGTGATATTTTGTGATGGTATTTATTCGAAGAAGGACTTTGAAACAAAGTATTTCAAAACGTGTATAATCCCTATCAAAATAAATTTCCGATAAATTCTACAGTAAGCCCCGGCATGATTCAAGAAAGCCCTGGGCATTCTTGGAGAATGCCCGGCAAAGAGGTTTATCCGGTAAAAGAAGAACCTAATAGAACAATAGAGTGACGTCACTGGAGGTTTATAATAACTCTTTTGACGAAGTAAGGCTTCTAATGACAATGACTTAATTAGATTATAGTCCTATCAAAAAAGTATGTGTCTGTTTGAGATTTAAGTTATTGTAATTACATTTGATGGAAAAGCTTTAAACATGCTGACCTCTAATGTCACTTTACATTGTCTCCAAAAAGTGAGTGAGCTATTGTTTTACACCGCTTGGGCAAGATTGCAGCTACAAGCGGCGTTGTCTCTAATGAAGGATCGTCGTTATGCAGACATTGTTTTAACGTTGGTTACTCAAAGTAGTCATTAAACAAGACAATCTTTAAAGGCAAGTTAGCGAGTCTGTTTCAGGTGAATCCCTGACCAACATTTAAGCAGTCCTTAGCTGGTCGTATTTGATGTAATAATTGAAAAGGCCCTTTGTAAGAAACAAACGGAGAATCCATAGTGTTATGAGTGTTTCGAAACAGAAACTAACATTTGATGCAAGAACTAGCAATCACGTGCTAACGTTTCACTGATTTTGATAAATGCATGTGTATTTTGATGTTAAATCCAAAACGGTGTTTAAAATTAATGAATTATATCGTATAGTGTGCATTTCATCAAATGGTCGTTTGATTTAAATAAACAATACATATTTTATTCTCATATCTTTTGCATAAAAGGAGTTTTTATGTAAATCAATTAGTCTATAAATGAATTTTTTTATGCCGGAACGGTTATTCGATTGAATCATATTTTTTATTAAACAGACCCGCTGAAGTGATTAGAAGCAAAGATTGATCAACATGACTATATATAAATCCTTTTAGAAGTCGTAGTAGTAGTAGTAGTAGTAGTAGTAGTAGTAGTAGTAGTAGTAGTAGTAGTAGTAGTAGAAGTAGTAGTAGTAGTAGTAGTAGTAGTAGTAGTGGAAGAAGAAGAAGCAGCAAAAGACGAAAAGGTGGAAGTAAATAGATAGACATGATATATTTTCCTCACCGACGTGTGGTCAGGTGGATCATTCAGCCAATCCTTTGGAATCGTTTTTTGTGGACATTTCAGCAAGAATACGGTGAACATGTGATCCTGGAATCTGTACTTCTTGTTTGACTCGAGTTTGCCCTTGTCTGAAATGATATTCAATTTTTATTCTCAAAATTGTTACACGTTTCAGAGATATCTACTGTAGCCGACTGTACATGACCTCAATGTTATCTTATATTGAGCTCATCAGATGTTGTAATCGTCGATTGTTGAAGACTGGTGAAATACATTTTTATGATATAATATATTTTTTTACGCAGTTGATGCTACAGGGGGCGTCAGTGCTAATAAAGACCACTGTTTTGGTGAAACTTCCTGAACCCTGCATATCTTCTGGACATCCATAAGTTGCGAGTCTGGGTGATGTCTTAACTATTGTCAGAGTCATTACCTTAAGAATAAAATGATTGGCTTTCCATTTCAGTTTGACAATAATCTTAAGATAAAAATAACATTTGACTAATCAGCGTAAAGCAATACACATACCTTGCCTAGTTGAAAAGCGCCAAACAAGTTCACATTGCTAGGCATTTAACGTGACACCCTCACCACATGACATGTTTATACCCTACAACAGACCATCCAGGTCACTTTTCAAACAGACACTCAGCGGGTTGCTGGGGTCACAGGTGCCCAATAGTGACATTTGGTCGACTGTTGCAGGAAAGGATCATTTAAGAGCCAATCCACGTTAAAAAAGTAACATGAGGAAAATTTAATTAAAGGTCGTGAATACAATCGAGAACTGGAAAATGACGCGCATCAATTAGTCTATTGGAATCTTGTGTTAAGCATTCAGGTTTACAGTTACAAGTTGATCACGTTTGATAGGTTATGTGACTAGTATTCATGTAAATTGGATATGTTAATTTGGCTTTCACGAATATATATGCTATTGCAGACAAGAATTGTTCATATAATTGGCATTTGGCGATGAATAGTTGAGATATTTTGAATTCACTTAAATGATAATGCCATCTACGTTCGTGTCAAAGCCAAACAATTGTGTTGAAAATCAAGTAATTGCTCTTCAACACGAATAAAGGCAATCCCTCACACCTGCACATCCGATTGAAAGCCGTCTTGTGCAGCATAGACCAATAAATCAAATATGTTAGACTAATTCTTACACAACCATTTGCTCTTGAGCTCGTAAAAGGTAAGCCTTAGTGAGTAGAATAAATACTTTTGTAACTTTTCACAACGCCAATAAGTTTTATTTCCTAATTTTGATATATGATTGTACACCTTTGGAGGTGGAGGGTTGTAATGTTATGAATTCTGTAGCCCTAAAAGCTGCCAGGGACTCACCAAACTTGCAGTTCATAATGCCAATAACTTCAGAATTTTATACACAATATTTTAGCATTCTAGTTCTTCTGTTTCTTGAAAAGATAAGCATAGATCCAAAAGCCTACAAGGGTCTAGGTATGGGTCACAAAGTAAGTTAATTTATAAACGTAGTCTCCATTAGCCAAGGTAATTAGTTCTTGAGAAAATAAGAGTATTTTGCGCATTCTTAATGCCTCCATAAATGGCCACAGAGAAGCCAAATCTACAATTTAATACATCGGTCAAGGCGTCTTTACACAAATAGACATAAATCAATTTGGATGTTTTTCTCAACAAAATAAAGTCCTTATTTACGGTCATGTATCCATGTTATAAATAGCATAATTCCATAACCACAAAACAAGTGATCTCCCCAAGGCTTGTTGAAATAAAGACATTATTAACATGATATTTCACAAGTTCAACGTTAACTATCGTTTTACATTCTTACCATTCACTTTCAAAGAGTTTAATTATTGCTGGGATATATAACACATCATAAACTTCTCAAGGAAACATGAGGTAAACTCATAATGACTATTACTGGCAAAAACGAGACTCACAATCGATTTAAACAAATATTTAAGAATAATGTTAAAATTACACTTCTAAAAGCGAACTCTCCTTAGATAATTATTACAGAGTTATTTTCCTTCAACTCATGGCGGCATTAAAATTAGTTTCAAGTATCTCATTTATATCTAGAGAGAGATAAAAGAGCAAAGCGTTTTCATCATTAAACAAAAGAATAATTCCCGAAATCCTATTACAATCAACTTTCAAAAGTAACAACAAATGTTTTCATTTTCTTGTGATCGTTAGTTGTGAAGTTTATGAACGCGAATGTAGAACTAAAAGATATTCAAATAAAGGTCGGTATAATAAGAGCTAAACTATACCGCAGCCAAATACCTCTGTGTTCTAGCTTGAACGCAACGAAGCAATAAAAATACACGTGGTTCTATAAATACAGGTCGTTTCCTAGTTACACATAAACAAGACTGACATTATTATCCATGCAATAAATAACATATTCAGTCAAATTGAAAACTTTGTAAAATGAGACTATACATGTAAGTCTTAGCATTGACAAATAAGAAACCTTCAGAAAAGTTTACCTATAGAAGTTTGCAGGAGCACTATACAGTGATTGCCAAGTTTACTGTCCAAACTCCGGACACACACGTATGGATTACAGCCTTGCTTCTCCAGAATGTGTTCGATGAACTTGAGAACATTAACATCGTCAGGGATCCCAGAAATTATAGCAGTTCGGCGTAAAAGTGCCTCCCGTGTAGCCATTTTGTTTGCTTCGTTCAATCAGGAAGTAAACGAACTAAACCTGTACAGAAAGTCGAGCAGTGCTTATAGAAACCTAGTTTCGTTTTGATTGCTATATATATATGTACCTGTACATATATAATACATTCTAGTATTTATATCTTCTTTGAAGGGAGTGTCTATGCACTGTCTCATATGTTAATCACTTTAAGTAAATGATAGCAAAACAATAATGAACGTGATTTTTGTAGGGCAATGTGATTTATCACCTTTATAACTATTACCTCTTTAACAAAGGTAAACCTTCCAAATTACCAGAGATTTATTTCGTCTTCTTATAATATTAAATTATTGTAACCATTGTCTCATTCTCCATTTTGATTTGAAAGTTTAATCAATTCCAATATATCAAGAGCTTCCATATTTGAGACCATTCAGTAGTTTGTTTCAACCCGTTTGACCCATTTCATACAGTGCTTTATGTTAATCTGAATATATGTTTCTAAACGATGAGGGGGGATTCACAATAACCAGATCATGGGGCACTAGCACGTTATCTTAGTGATAATGGTTATCTCACAAAAGGTAAATTAAGTGTTACCAAATAGCTTTCAGGGCTATAGATAAGAGGCGTACACACGTAATGTACGCATAAAAATCGATCAAGTACGACCGAAAATAAAATTTATGAGTATTATGTATATACATAAATACCTGTGTACTTCTACCTCTTTATTTCATGGACTTTCGTCAGAGTGATATACATAATTTGATACATTGAAGAATCACATGTGGAAACGCATCATGCTTTAAACTGAGACATACATGCGTTACTATGCAGCGAGGTACACCTTTATTATGCGATTGGCCTATGTTTCTTATGATTTAAATATCGATCATTACATCTCTTTCTTTTACTCGATATAAATGGGTACAATGTGTAGTTGTTGACTGTCATGACTTATGTCATAAGCATTACAAATTCTAAACATTTGTTTTGATCTAAGAGTAATGCCCGTTTAGCATTTAACATTATGAAGAGGTACCACTTGCGTCGTACTGCATTCTGGGAAAATAATTTTAGTGTCAATTGCATACTTAGTATATCAATATGTGTTAAATCCCTAAATAGAAGGTTTTTCTAATACTTTTTTTCAGTTTCACAGTGTTTTGTGATTTTAAATCTCCAATGTTATCCAATATTTGAACATTTTACATGTCTGAATTGAAATCGATTCAGTCTTCATAAAATATTGCCAGTTTGGCTTCTTCTTTCCTTTTGTTTGTGAATAGTTTGTTAGTTAACAGTGAGACGTTAATTCGAAAAGCATTAATTGCTTCACATATGTTGAATATAACATTTAATTTACTGAAAGACAGCAGGCTATCCAATTGTATCCTTACCACCATATATTAGGATATAAAGAGATCGCTTTAGGACAATAGGACTTCAGTTGTAAAAAGTGATTCTGCTTTTGGGACGTTATTCACAGAGCAGTTTCATCAAACTCAGTCTGATAATAGAGACCCTTAAGATAAAACACATGGCATAGTCAATAATAAATGAAGAATTTTATGTGTCAAAACAATATTTTTCTCAGAAATTAGTTAAATTGAATAGAGCAAAGAGGTTGTTTTTTTTTCATAAAATATCAACAAAATCTTGTTTCTATTAATTTGGATGGATAACGAGATCTGATATAATTCCCGCAATGGTCAAATAAAGCAAACTCTTTTAACACTATGTCAGTACACCTTCAAACTCTTGAGTACACCTCCTATATAATTCATGTTGTATGTACAACTTCACTAAAATGTTATCTTGAGCCTTGAAGGCTTGATACCATTTAACTAAAGGGTTACTAAATGGACGTACAAAGTTCGGTAAGGCTACGTGACCGCACATAAAAGTTGTTGGTACTAAATTAGCTACGGGCAAAGTTTTATTGATATTTATCTTTTTATTATTCTACGTCGGTTTCCATGTTTTTAAAAGAAAACTTTACCCATCACCATAATAGTATTTCAATAAAAGCAAAACAGTTTTATTTCATATTATGTAACATTTGTTTTACCTTTATGTAAGCATTGCTTCTCAAAGTGTCATGTTAGACGTCAAAACTTTTGTCGTTCTTTCATCAAGCAACTTATCATTCTGATTATACATGTATATAACGTCTTGCATTCGTCAAGTGACGTCTTACTTGTAAACGAAGTAGAGAAAAGCACATTTTCAATACATGGAACTTAAAGGGGCAGTAGCACGTTTTTTTAGGGGGAATATAAGGTGATATAAGGAAAATGAAAATTAATGGTCCCATTGAACGACAACGTATTTAAACTAAATGGAGCAGTAATAATTCAAATATATAATGTAATGCCATGCGATTCCTTTTTCTTACACAAAATGAATTAAAGGTGTTCACACAAAATGGCCGCCAGTGGAGTTTATGTGAATCTTCATACTTTGTCCTCTGACTATGGATGATTGGCTAGTGTAGTGAGATTTTTTACACTGTCAAAATAATACATTTCGCATTAACTTAGATTTATAAGTGAACATTTTAAAATTGGAAATTATCAAAAAAAGTGCTACTGCCCCTTTAAATCTGATGTCAGTTCAAGTAAGTTAGATCTTTTTGAGCATTGAATATCAATTTGATATTTAAATGTAAGGTTGTAAAAAATCCTCTTGATTTAAATTACGTTGGACAGTGAATGTATAACAATAACTGTAAAACAAGAGAAGAGAAATATCGCTTTTAGTCAAAGAAAGGAAATTAAATCCGTGTGGCACTATACCAAGACGTTGTGAAATTAAAGTAATCTTGCTTGAGTTATTTCTGGAGACCCTATTGTAATTTTAATGTTGACTACTATATAAGCCGCAAAGAGCGTATTTGATCTTATATAAATGGACTGTAATGTGTGCGCGCCTATGACCTGTTTGTTCTTTTAAAACAAAAAACCTACATAAATCTTCTCCACATCTAACTCGCTGTAGCTCCTACTACCCATACAAGTAAGGACGAATATTCATGGATAACAATTTCTTTATTCTGAGAATGATGATACAAAATTCGGCCTTTTTTTACTTCCAACTTCTAAATGCCACTCAAAGAAGTTATACCCTAACAAGGATTTCGGTAAATTAGAACATTTTGTCAAACACTTCGCAGAGTAAATAAAGAATCATGAAGTGTCAACGAATGCGACCAGGCTTAGGCCTGAAGCAATAAAAGCGTTATAAACGTTATCAAGCGCACTGGACCAGTGAACAATGCATTAGGCGTCTTGAGCATTTATTCGACGAGAAATCGATAAGTATTCAACAATATGAATAACTTAAAGTGTTACCTAACTTGCAATGCCAGTGTTTCTATTCAGTAGAGCTACAAGCGCCAGTAAACCCTTTCATGACACAATTTGAAAGGTTCATTGAAGTTCGTGAGTACAACGTGTTCTCAGCTGGGGTTATTTTATAATCCCTTTGCTCATTACCTGTAATATTTATTGCTTTTGAGAACACGGCCCCTTGTAGGTATTTGGAACATTGCCATCGACACGGTCGCCCTAACGTGGTCTTTATGACGTGTTTCTATTTACCGATTTACAATTTCATTTATTAGCTATAATTATCGATATATGATAGACAGTAAACTGGTTTGTGCGAAAATGCCATTTGGTTTGTTCGCTGGTTTTATAACTTAAATGAGCTACACATACGTAATTGTGCCCATGTATGAAACAAAGGACTAGTAACTTTTGAAAATATTCCCAGCCTTTGTTGGTTATAGAAATAAACGTTTTATAACGTGGAGTAACATCATTTTTAAAACATTAGAAGAATAAAAGAACCGAGGGTACAGAAGCTCACCTTAAAATGAATGATGTGGTAAAATGGTTTAATTATACATGTAACCATCTTTTATATAATTGATTATGGCTGCCATCATGATTTTTTTATCTTTTAAAATACTAATCTTCTTTTGGAAACGACTAGAGCTTGAACAAACATTAATACACGAATGATATAATCATGATAAGTTAACAAGCAGTAGGTTTTTGTATAACTTTTTTGTATATCTATGGCTGAATTGGTGACCGTCTTGTACTTTTTAATCTTCAAAATGCTACTTTTATGTGGGCATCCGTATTAATTTCATTATGATATATTGATTGGTTTAGGTGTATCCATTTAAATGTCATTCATTACTTACAGGATGGTGGGCACTTACATTTGTTTTGTAGTGAATCATTACTATGATTTCAAGATTATTTCACTGATGGTTATGCTGCATGGGATATTGAGAATCCCAAAAGTACAGATTTTTCAAGGAAAATGAATGACTGATTGAGAGGAAAGTCATAAACACAGCAATGCATAAGACACGTTTATTTTGTTCACATAATATTTACATGTCAAGTGACCATGAGATGTCTTTAATTAAAGTATCAATTTATTTAACACTCATACAGTACTATAATGGTAAACATTTTTGCATTGTCAAATCAACAGAGAGATATGACAAATCAAATTTCCTTACTTTTCTTACTAAACCCTTTTCATGTAGATTGCTAAACACAAAGCTTATTGTAGACAAGTTTTGTGTAAGTTGTTATTCTTAGAAAGAACATATCACTGTCATGAGAATACAAGTCCATAACTTTTATTGCATACACATGGGCCATGGCCATATAGCATAATGCTCTACCATATCAATTGGGTCAGGTTGATTATGCAACAGACTAGCAGCTGACACTGTGATGCTAGCAGCCTGCCTTGGGATGTGTATTAGACAGCATAGTGGAATATCTGAACTCTGGTTGACCCCTTATGTGTGGTATTTAAAGGAATATAAGGGAGATACCATTGTTTAAAATTTAACATGTTTAATGTGATTTGGTTTTTGCAGCTAGTTGCCATAAAGATTTTAAACAAATTAATCAATTATGTTTGTCTTTCATCTTAATTTTTTTAGAAACACTTAAACATATAGAACAACTTGCACGACAATCTTAAATATTCCATATTTAAGATAATATAATGATTAGTAAGTTCAAGTTAGAGAATTTATATGGTGCCAGTGATCACTTGATGAAAGCTTAAAATTTAATAATAATGATGTGTCATCTGCAGCTGCTATTGCGGCCATCTTGGATTCCCAAAACTGAAACGTCTACCTTTCTGTGCGGAATCACTATAGGTATAACATACTACAATATAAAATTGATATCTAGATTGGTTTAGAAGAAATAGTCTTTGTCATGAAATCTAATTGAAAATTCAATATGGCTGCCATGGCGGCCATATTGGATTCTCAAAACTTTAACGTCTACCTTTCTGTGCGGAATCACCATAGGTATAACATATTACAATTTCAGAATGATATCTGTATTCGTTTAGAAGGAGTAGTCTTTTTCATGAAATCTAATAGAAAATTCAATATGGCTGTCATGGCGGCCACTTTGGATTCTCAAAACTGAAACGTCTACCTTTCTGTGCGGAATCACCATGGGTATAACATAATACAATTTCAGAATGACATCTGTATTCGTTTAGAAGGAGTAGTCTTTTTCATGAAATCTATTTGAAAATTCAATATGGCTGTCATGGGGGCCATCTTGGATTCTCAAAACTGAAACGTCTACCTTTCTGTGCGGAATCACCATGGGTATAACATAATACAATTTCAGAATGACATCTGTATTCGTTTAGAAGGAGTAGTCTTTTTCATGAAATCTAATTGAAAATTCAATATGGCTGTCATGGCGGCCATCTTGGATTCTCAAAACTGAAACGTCTACCTTTCTGTGGGGAATCACCATGGGTATAACATACTACAATTTCAGAATGATATCTGAATTCATTTAGGAGGAGTAGTCTTTTTCGCGAAAGTTTACGGACGGACGGACGGACGGACGGACGGACGGACAGACGGACGACGGACAAAGCGCCATGACATAAGCTCACATTTACTTTGTAAAGGTGAGCTAAAAAGTGAAAGAAAGCCAGGTCTTATCAGTCACATCTTCTGAGGGACTAAGTTTACACATATACACATATGAAACGTCTATCTATCCTCTTAATGTGTTGAGCAGCGACTGATGTAAACCAAATTCCCTTTTGGGCTAATAAAGCATTATTATTATTAAAAATGCACCATCAGTGTTGCATTCATATTAAGCTCCAAATAAGATATTGTGTATCGGTAGGAAAATCATCCCACTATATATTTCCACCAAAACAGACACTTTGATATTCTACAAAGTACCTATTTCTTATTTTGAATTTCACCACCCTCACACTATCCCATAACCAGTGACGTAATCGTTATTTGTGTATTCAGATTTCCCCTTACTTTCTAGTTCATCCTTGAGAAAAAACTAAATGGCTCAAGTCCTGAATACAGATATGTCTAGAGGACGCAATCTGGAACGACAGCAGCCTTTGAGGCGAATACATTCCGACAACGATGTTTACAGTCCTTACTACGTGATACCAAGGATCCTTGGAATTACGATACTTTTCTTACAAGTTATTTGCGGCTATGGTTGTCAGTTGCACAGTTGCTTTTGCAATGTTCTTGTAACTGACTTTCTTCGTCGAAATAGCGCCACAAGTCTGTTAACTCCTCAAGTCCTTTGCATGACCGTGTAAATAATACGCACTTTTCTGTCTGAGAAAACTGATGTGGAAATGTGGATTTTGTACGTATTTTCATCAATAATTTTCCAAGTTATGTTGGAATGTTAGCAAATTTTGCTAAAGATACATGTATAGAAAAAAAGTAACAAAAGTGTTTCAGGGGAATACCAAATATAACTGATTGATGTAAAGAGATGATAAATTGGATCTTTCACTGAATCATACTCAAGAGATCTTGTTGAGAACATGGACAATAAAGATGATAAAGCTACGAGGACTTCGAGAATGTTAATAGTATTAACAGTTTAACAAAAACATACCAAAATGTTGCCTTAAACTATACAAATCATCACAAATATTCCTCTCTGAATGCCAAATATATATTGATTAATAGCTAAAATGGCCCTTATAATTGCTCCTTACATAGACTGTTACTTACAAGCGTTGGGTAGGCCCTATGCTGTTGCAATATTTGAACAAGTGGTTTCATTCAATTGAGCGTGTCGTTAAGATTTTCAAATGTATTATTCTGTCTGCTTTAAAATTTGAAAATGAAAACAATTTTCCTATTATTCCTTACAAAAGTGTCGCACGTGCTGTTGTGATTTTGCACGACTGGTTTCATCGAATTGTGCGTGTCGTTTTGCGCAATTTGTCGTCTGCTTGGACAGCGGCTGTCAGATGATGGACACAATTGAGGTTTGTCAGTTACACATATACTGTATACTATATACTTATTTTGGTGTTCTTCATAGATGAAATGTGTTATTGCAATATCAATTCCCTTCCATAATCTGAAACATATTATTTGTATTTAAATGTTAAAGACATATAAAACATAAAAGTGATGAATGCATTCTCAACAATATCGTTGACTCTAGACGATCGTGCTCGCCTCGGTAGCTCCCCTACAGACACGGCGAGCATACATCGTCTACGTTGACTCGTACTTCTTTTTTTTTCATAGATGCAATGTCTTTATCTCAATATCAATTCCATATTTGGTCATATTCTGAAACATTAAATTATTTATTGAAATGTAAAATACTACATATGAAACATAATGTTTTCTCGTTCTTACTGAAGCAACCGCAACAATTTACCGAGATTTAGCGTGATAATTTGCCTTGGTCTTGCCACGATAACATGGCATTTCCCACATGTATGGTGCGACTCCATAAAAAGCTTTCTTAAACGTAATTTGATCTTTTCATTTTTCCAACTATGACATTATGTTGTAGAATCTCAGTGTTGTTAAGTCTTCATTCTTTTTCAATTAATTCAGCGATCTGGTGTTATCAAACTGCATAAAACCAACAAGTCATTGTACAGGTGCCAATTCCAAATTTCATTAATTTGGTGTTATACAACATATAAATTGATGCACAGCTTTTCACAACTTCAATCTTGTAAAATGGAAACTTCTTGTGAAGATGTAAAACGTGTTACGTTGAGTCACGTTCATTTTCTTGTTATCATTTTCTATAAAGAGGCCTGTATGCAGTTGTTGACAGTGTTAAATGGTGTGTACCAAAATATAATTTTACTTTCAAATGGATTATGATAATGGTCTTTGGAGTTGGCGATATCGTGTGCTTCATCTCCTTCAAAGGCTGTTGATCTGGATCCTGAAAACCAGGGTCCAATGGTCAAACACTTACAATGGATGGTAGGTCAATAATCGATTGAAATCAATGAATGGGTTACAATCTATCCAAACTTTACAACTTCTTTGTTGAATGCCTCACTGCACTCATCTTGATGGCATAAATCATCTTGCAATTTACATACCATATCCAGTACCACTTGTGTGTTTTCAAATTCCAAGGCGCCAATGGTGAAATACTGTTAGACAAATGGAAACTGTCATGATAATATCAGGAGCACCTCTTTGAGAAATAACACACATCATACAACTCAGAGTTTTCCAATATAAGTTTGTCCTCATAAATTTATCAGTTATATAAGTCTGCAAAATAATCAGTCTTTTCATATGCACACTTGTTTATTTAGAGCCTTGTCCCTATAACTCCCTCTGCAGAATGTAATTCTGTCATGATCTCAAAAACTTATTAACTCTTTCGCACTTGCACGCAAAGCTTCGCCCCAAAACGTATTTTGATACAAGTTTACCCAAGGCTAAAAAGGCTGATGTATATAAATTGTATTACAATCGGATCAACTGAACTTTGTGTTAAACCTAATATATATCTACAAATGCTGCTCCTGTTTTTTATATCAATAAAACAAAACGATTTCACATTTTTATTTTATTACCATATATAAAGCAAGTTTACCGTAATCAAAAGAAATCTTCAACATCATGCATTTTGTATTTTATAAATAGTTTAAGATATATTTCTGTATATATATGTATATATATACTGTAGCACTATGGGTACATCAGCAACAACAAAATCACAAAGAAGATAATTGTAACAAACAATAGGATACAGATAACTTTGTAGCACAAAGCAAGCCCCAGAGTTTCATAGGGTGCACATTTAAATGAAATTTGTCGTAATATCCACACAAAAAAATCCATAAATTTTGTGTTTGAGGTTAATTTGGGTTGGCACAAAATTTTTAACTTTTTATATTTCAATCACAAGTTATTTAACAAAGACAACAAAAACAACACTTTTCCTTTCAACCTCCATAGGGAAGGCAAAATTATCAATGAAACTTAGTTGCTGAAGAAAAACAACATTATCTTATTTTAAAAAGCAGATTCTCTTATGCTCTTTCATGAGAATGGCTGTATCCTAAGTTGTGAGATGATCGAGAATATCTTTTTGGAGAGAATCCTTCTGACAACCAATATAGTGACATACAAAGTTTCTGAAGTTTAGAAAGCAAACAAACAAAAAAGATTTTGAATAACTTGTAATAAATGAAAAAACAATGTTGTAAAGCATTCTATGATATTAAGAATCACATGTAAATTAAAATTATATGAAATATAATACAATAATAAAGTTGGCAAGATGATAAATTATTCCTGGTACTGAATAAACAATCACATACATGTAACCAAAAATGCATGTATCAATTCATCAATTTTCAAAAGCTCACTTCTAAGCAAAAAGGTGAGATAATAAACTGACTTTCTGTTAAGAAGATACATTACTAAAACACATTATTTGTTTTTTACTCAACAACCATTAATTTAGAAACAGATTTCATAAATATCTTTGAAAAATTAAGTCAGTTTTAATGAACACATTAATCATTGAATGAAGAAAAAGAAAAAAAGCATTAACAGTATTGCAATCATTCCGAATATTAGATATTAGATCTAACACAACTATTCACAATTGTTAAAATAGATAAAGACTCTCTACCACCAAAACCCTCTACTACCAAACAATACAAAAACTCAAAAATGCTGAAATTGTCTATATATCATAAAATCAAGGAAAAAACCATATAATGTGTGAAAACAGTGTTTTCCTTTTTTGTCAGATTTCTCTTTAACCTTTCACTTAATTGACTAAGAAAATCTACTGAATTGTTTCAATCATTACAGACATTTACAAAATCAGTGTTGCTTAGTAAACAAAATACCCTCTACAACTCCTTATAACCACATACAACCATTTTGAGAATTTGTTTTACATTACTGAGAAGGAAAGAAGGCTTTTTTTATTCAACAAAAATAAAAACAAAAATTGACAAAAAAAGTAATTTTCTTGATGTAAGGCAAATCTTTACACGATATACAAGAAATGCCTCAATCTTGAATATGATGATCATAATCATAATCAGATGAAAACATTGCTAACAATAGAAACACAACAGTTAATTGTAAAGCATACACCTGACGTATAACTGATTGTATTACATAAGGGTATCCCAATAAGGGTTGATTAAGGATTTTCAATTTACTACTCATTTAACAATTTTATGACCAAACATTCAAAAACAGAAGTAATATTAAAAGAAAAAGACAACAACCAAAACACAATCTGATTTCAGAAAAGATCTTTTTAGAACTTGTGAATGTCTACATTATTGATGGTAAGCATTATCTAATAATCTATTAATGTTGTTTTTGGACAACAAACATTCTACCATGACATTTCAAAATCCTCGAATTCCATTGGTTTATTTCTATGGTCGAACCTAATTTCAAACACGATTTTTATGACGGGCGATTCGCCATGGTTTGATACACATTGCCATAGAAACGAACTTCATGACACGAGTCGACATGCATACAGTCACTGTACGCTTCGGGTCTAAGTTGCTTCGACTGAATACTAACTAAAAGTCTTTTATCATTTTACTACCCGTACTTTTACATAAGAAGAGTTTGGTTTGAAGTAATGTCATGCATGTTTATGTCCAGGAACTACGTAATTTTAGGCGAAAGGCTGAATTTAGATCAAGAAGCTACCGCAACCGGTTTGGGTTCAATGATGTCAACCTTTGACGTCATAAGCACAAGACATTATGACGTCACAGTGTTGACCGAAGCACAGCTGACGTTACGCGGTAGAAAAGAAAGGACATTTAGAACGCTAAAAAAACACTCGTCATGGTAGAATGGAGATACACCTACTGTTCTTTTTTAAGTATGGATTCTTATGAATGACATCAACAGGTATCGAATCTATGTTAGACCACGAAAATTAAAAAACACAGTAGGTTTATCTCCTAATTTTTATTAGATATTATGAAGATTTCTTTATAGCATTTTAAGCACTAATATAAATTCTTTTTGGTTATCCTGGAAGAAATTTGACATCATTGGTAATTTACAACACATCATTATTATAACTTTTAGGAATATTCTGGGAATAATCATTCATTGCTGCTTTCATTCAAAATGTTTATGTAAATTGTATCAGAAACATGTTATATGGGTATATGCAATAAGAAATGAACATGGAAGAGATCAAATGATCCAGGTAAGTCTTATATCATCAAAATACAACAACAACTTTTCACACAAATGTAGTAAGACAAGCTGGCTAAACCATTGTATCATTCAAAAGCAATTACAAATTCTTGACCTAAATGTAATGAAATCATCTTGATAGGCCTTTCTATTATTGAAATAATGTCAAATCATTTACATCAACGTGATTATGTTCTAGTACATCTTTGTATCTCTGAAATTCTAAATAAAGTCCTTCAAATAGATATATTATCCAACAATATAGAAAGGCCTGTGTATCAGTGTTGAAATACAAAACAGATATCTAAATGAATGTTATCAGATACTCTGGGTAGGCTTGTGTATCATTAAAAATTATGAACATCCCTCCTCTGCCATCACTCACAGAGTCATAGAGAATATGTTTGGATGCATCTCTGACAGGGGGCACTCTCATTCCGCTGCTACCCGTAGTATGCATGCCAGTCAGGACCTTGGCCATAAACATATTCTTGTGTCCGTTCTGGTCCGGGACAGAGTAGGTGTTGGAGGCCGAGTATCTTGTATGTACAGCAAAGTACACACCATTCCCAAAAGCTGTTGCTGCATTGGGAAGAAAAATAATATTCAAAATGGCATTGTATTCTAAAATTAAGGAATCGAGGAATCTACGCAACCCTTATCATGGTTGAAGAGAAATAAGCACTATCTGATCCATGAATTTTGAGGGTGGGGAGGGGGGTGGGATTTGTTCATCCTATAGGAACCTAAAGAATTCTCCTTATGGATCCTGAGAAGAAATTTCTGCTCAGAAATCTAAAAATTCATTGATTCCTTGTATTCTGCTAAAAGTGCATCCTGCTACATCAGTCTATATGTCTCTGAATAATGCTACAACCTATCCCCTGAAATCCTCCTATAGTATTCTGCCGTATCACTATATATGGCAAGCCAATCAAATGATGCCCTTTCAGCGATAGGGGCAAACTGGTTTCCTGGCTTCGTTCCGTGCTCACCTCGTGATTCAAATAACCAATGGGAGTGCTATTAGATGATCAATCTGATTCTCATTGCCGGCTCCACTCAGCTAAGCTCCCAATAGCGCGCTCTTAGATTTCCAAGTGACAACAGTGTATGGAGTTCGAAATAGTTTGACTGAAAACAGACAGGCTATAAATAGCACTGAGTAACCACCCGTCAGTGATATGGCAGAATACTACAGGAGGATATCAGAGGATAGGTTGTAGCATTACGCGGAAACATATACTGTGATGCAGCAGGATGCTAAAGGTGTTCTTTTGAATATCTGTATTGAATATATTGATAATTCTTATACTATACTTCTCAAGCAGGTCAAACCTATATTTCTTCATGACATAATTCATAGAGGAAGAATCATTGCATGGTTGCAAGGTGGTTCCACAATTTTTCTGTTGAGCCATCCTTAAGACAGGCAATGGTTTTTGTCTACAAGATCTTTTTTTGTTTAAGTCTGGCAATGTCAAAATTTCAATTGAATGTAGCAGCACCATGGTGAGATATTTGTGCTCAAATTGTGCATTGAATAGTGCATAGGGAAGGTTAAAAGGTCAGACGATATTGTGTAAAGAAGATGCAAACAATTTTATTGATGTTTTGAGCAAGAAATCAGGGATTTTTAGGGAGTTCTGTTGTTATCGTTGTTTCAATAGTATGGCATATGCTTAGTATTCAGTTATTGTTGTCATGATATACTGAATCAATTTCAATAAGAATTCTGCTTTAAAATTTAATTCAAATATTTTCTGTGCATCTTAACCTATCTGGCTGAAAATAGGTTTGACAATTTACTTTCTTTTAGTAGTATACTAAACTAAGTTTTATAGGATACATGTTCGTTTACAATACCTTTCCGATTTATAATTGATAATTGAACTTAGTGAAAAGCAAGCAATGTTTCAATTTAACAAAAACCTTAGGTTAATTTATTTTACTAAAGATTGACAAAAGAAGGACCAGCTAACAAATTTGTTCAAGAAACTTTAAAACTGAATATTAAATTCCTTTCTTATTTACCATTCTTGCCACAATAGCTGCGGTTGAATCCGTGTTTGTAGATGCTGGGAACAGCATCAAGACTGGTTCCATGCCAGAGTGTCTGCTCATTCTGATGTCCCTGGTTCTGGCTGTCCAACTGCTGTTTCTTAGCCACATACTGCTGCCACAGGTACTTATTCTGTACTCTTTGAATCTGGAGCAAAAGTCAAAAGAGCAAAAAGCCCTGAATAGGGGTAAAAGGGTCACCAAATGAGAAATACTTAATCCTCATCTAATGTTGGGGAAACAATTGTGTTTCATTATCAATTATTCTGATTGATTCAGTTGAATGATAAACTGTACCATAAGAGTTCATGAAAAGTTACTATATATATAATTCTATACATGA
Organism: Steromphala cineraria; assembly: GCA_916613615.1. Taxonomy (NCBI): domain Eukaryota; kingdom Metazoa; phylum Mollusca; class Gastropoda; order Trochida; family Trochidae; genus Steromphala; species Steromphala cineraria. Next base: position 17,449,548 of record OU744731.1, on the reverse strand, counting down.
CCAAAATGTTACGGATTTACTTGTTAATGAAATCTTGCAGATTGGTGCAGGCAAAAACCAAAGACAGAAATATAATATTGTCTTACCATCATTTGACATGAACAGTATTATCTATCAATAAATCAGAACAGACAATAAAACTATCAACCTGTTCATATATATAACAATTAAACACTGGTATCAGCCGATCAGAGCTTTCAGACCAGATGTGCTTACAATACAACACTGACCATTAACAGTTGCAAAAAAGCAAAGACTATCATTTCAGAATAAGAACAAAAGCATAAAAGCCAAAAAAGAAACAAACAGGGCTCCAGTTAGGCAGAATATCTGTGTATTTTATGGAACAAAATTCTTAAAAACCCAATTAGTTTTAACACTTTGAGTACAGATAGGCAAACAATTTCTGTAAAACTGAAAAGAATCAAATAGCTAGCATACTATACTCAGTGATTTGTAAAGTCTAGCTAGTTGAACCTAAACATATAACAAATGGTTATCATAACTCTTCAAAATAACAATATTGTGGCCTTGAAACCTGTTCATTAGTGTCAAGACATTTTAAAGATAATGTTTTATATGCACAAATATAACATTTATGTTGAATCATGAGTGCTCAAATAATTTTCACATTAAATACCCAATTGTTCGAAATCAGGGGATTACAATGTTATGAAAGTAGACTATCCAATTGTCTGAAATCAGGGGATTACAATGTTATGAAAGAACACTATCAACTGTTAACAAAACAGGGAGTAAATACCCAATTGCTCCCAAAATTATCTGGAGCACTGAACAAACAAACAAAACATGAAATGATCTTCTTTATGGGACAGTTTCCTTAATAATTTGAACAATATTCATTCACTGACTATACTTGTAAGAAAGCCAGCAATCTAAGTTTCTAATCTTTCTCGAAAGTGCTGATCTTAAACCTGACCATTAACTGAAAGTTATGAACTTATGCTTTTTGCTTGGAGGTCATGTCACTCTTGGAGGTCATGTTTAATGAAATTTTTGACACTGTCAAAATAAGTCATTTAGCATTAACTTACTAATATCGGTGAAAATTTTAAAATATAAAATTTTAAAAAAACGTGCTACTGCCCCTTTAAGCCATTTATAAAGGAATTGTTCACTCTTCAAGGACTCGCCTTTGAATAAACCATGAACGTTGAACAATTACAGGAATAACTCCTGAACATGTTTCCCCTTAAAGTTAATTCACTTCACATGACAAGATCATTAATTTGGTTGCCTTTTGCTAGCATTACCATAGGAATACAAAACAACATTTTCTCCAGTCATCAATAAGATAAGTTTTTTCATGAGTTTTTTTTACAGAAATTACAGTGTCATGAGTCATGTATGCCGTAGTTTTTTAATGAAAAATAATATATATACATGTATATATAAATACAAATAAAATATCTTGTCCATATCTTTTTGGTTATATTTTTTTACCTATACCAAATATATATATTTCACACATTACTAAAATCAAGTCCTCTACAGTAGTAAAACTTGCTGACCTTGAAATTGTGGACATTAACTCAAATTTGCCTTGTCTCGACTAGGCTCTTTGGATTTGTGTTCACATATCTTTTATAAATAACATTTTGTTGTTCCCCTATACCACAAATTTTAATAAAACACTAGGAATTCAAAACCTCCAAGAATTGGTCAGCTTTTTCAAAAGCTGCCAACTTGTTATAAATGGCTTTTTGGAAATTTATTAACAGTGTTCCTACCCAAGGTTACAATATAAGTAAAGATGACTATGATAATAACTAAAAAGCTCCTAACCTGCAAACTAAATTAGAAAGCATGTTAATAGATATTCAAGATTATTAAAGGCAACACTCACAATAAGGTAAAAAGTAAAGACATGGACTCAATAGTTCATCAAGTTCCATATTATTTAATGTTGAAACTAAAGCCCATTTTGATTCTAATGCTTTTATTTTACTACGAGAGGAATTGTCACGAATCATCAGGAAGGAGAATTTTTCACAATCCTGAACAGGCGTAGACAATTCATAATTAATTATTGAAATTCTTAAATGAGTCATACGGTAGTTGATTCGGCAACATTCCTAAAACATTGTGAACAAATTTTGATTTGGTCAAAAATCCTAATGAATCAATCCCAAATTAAAAATTTGTAGTTGCTTTGTAAATTATTTTTAACTAATTTGTATAGTTTGTAACCAGTTCATACCAGTAACAAATTCATAGTTGATAACCATCTGGCCCTGAATTACTTAAAAATCATTTACCATTCATTCACAAATGTCCCGAATTAAGGATGAAATTCGTAGTGTTTTTGCAACTGTTTCCAAAGTATTTCGTACAATTTGTACAAAATTCATAAACAATTCATATATTATTCACATCTGTTATATAGGGTTTCAGCATGAGAATCTACAAATTTTGTAAATGTTTCTCAATTAAAGTGAAATTACTTTTCGCGAATTTTTCCGAATGTTTATAAATTTATGCCATGAACTATTCATGGCAATATATGACAATTCTTCTTGTGGTGAAATAGGGGTATTACAGACACATGGCCATGCTCATTTTCAAAATATACATCCTTAGATTCCACTTTACACGGTGATACTGAGATTCCATGCCATTTACAGTTGGTTATTAACCCAAAAAGTGCACCACCTTATTGTGGGTAGTACACTGAATTTACTTACACATCTGAATCTTATCATACTTAAGCCTTGTTTATATGGCGAACTTTGCATATATGCTAATTTACTCAGGGTAGTAAATATACACGCATGTGTAAAAGTAGTTTTGCTGCACGTTCACACAGCGAGATTTACTTAGGGTAGTAAAAAAATTGACATTTACTTATGGTAGTATGGCATTTACACCTGCCCCTGACTAGGTGCAAATTTGCTTACGGTAGTGAAAAATTTGCTTACGGTAGTAAAATATTCATATGTGCAAAGGCGTCCATACGGGAAATTTTAATAATATGAGCAAATTTGGATATGTGTAATGATTTACTCACATGCAAACGCTCGCCGTAAAAACAGGGTTTCAGATATAATTTGAAAAAACTTAGATTCCTCTTTTATGTTTCTGGTAAATAGATGGAAAAACACACCCCCCAAATCTTAAATTTTAAGAGGGGGATTATCATCAAATTTACAAATTCTGATAGGTTCACATAGGTTCAATGTACATCCCCACATTATTTCAGCTATAGCTATAGGGTTGCAGCACTACTTGAATTGAAGACAATAATGTGAAAAGCTTATGGATGCAAGGTGGATGCCACATGCAAGACATCGGGCCATGATTGACATAAGCACTTTCACCAGAAATATTTATATCATACCACTTGAACATTGCCAGACGGATTTTGAAAACCGAAACCAAACATGTGTGCCTAAAATAAAATTGATATTCATCTTTCAAAATGAGATTGGCTACTAACATAAATAATTCATCTCCTTATATATATGTTAGAGATATATACCCATACTTCCCAAGCAACCAGAAGTTAGCACTGGGTTCGTTATTCGTTATTCGTCATTCGAATCTCGAATGCGGTGATGGCACCGGGTTCGTTATTCGAATCTCCAACGGGGTGCTGGCACTGAGTTCGTTATTCGAATCTCCAACGCAGTTCTGGCACTGGGTTCGTTATTCATTATTCATTATTCGCCATTCCAATCTCGAACCTGGTGCTGGCACTGGGTTCGTTATTCAAATCCTGAATCCTGGCACTTGGTTCGTTATTCGTTATTCGCAATTCCAATCTCGAACCCGGTGCTGGTACATTTGCAGTGGTCCCGTTATTCGTGATACGAATCTTGAACCAGGTGCTGGCACTTGGTTCGTTATTCGTTATTCGTCATTCATGATTTGAATCTTGAACCAGGTGCTGGCACTGGGTTCGTTATTCATTATTCGTTTTCGCCATTCCGAGCTTTTACCCGGTGCTGGCACTGGGTTCGATATTCAAATCCTGAACTTAGAGTGTGAAATTGGTTTGTTTTTCGTAATTCAACTTGCTAACTTTGAGAGCTTGAAGGTCCAGAGTCGAATCCTTCTTTTTAAGCAATCAACATATTACTTACAAAAACATCATTTACATTTGCATTGCTTGAGTGTACAGTGGTCCCGTTATTCGTGTAACGAATCTCGAACCAGGTGCTGGCACTTGGTTCGTTATTCGTTATTCGTCATTCATGATTCGAATCTCGAACCAGGTGCTGGCACTGGGTTCGTTATTCGTTATTCGTTTTTCACCATTCCAATCTCGAACCCGGCGCTGGCACTGGGTTCGTTATTCAAATCCTGAACTTAGAGTATGAAATTGGTTTGTTTTTCGTAATTCAACTTGCTAACCTTGAGAGCTTGAAGGTCCAGAGTCGAATCCTTCTTTTTAAGCAATCAACATATTACTTACAAAAACATCATTTACATTTGCATTGCTTGAGTGTACAGTGGTCCCGTTATTCGTGATACGAATCTCGAACCAGGTGCTGGCATGGTTCGTTATTCGTTATTCGTCATTCATGATTAGAATCTCGAACCAGGTGCTGGCACTGGGTTCGTTATTCGTTATTCGTTTTTCGCCATTCCAATCTCGAACCCGGTGCTGGCACTGGGTTCGTTATTCAAATCCTGAACATAGAGTATGAAATTGGTTTGTTTTTCATAATTCAACTTGCTAACCTTGAGAGCTTGAAGGTCCAGAGTTCCAGGGTTCGAGATTGGAATGGCGAATAACGAATAACGAACCAAGTGCCAGGATTCAGGATTTGAATAACGAACCCAGTGCCAGCACCGGGTTCAAGATTGGAATGGCGAATAATGAATAATGAATAACGAACCCAGTGCCAGATTTGCGTTCGAGATTCGAATAACGAACTCGGTGCCAGCACCCCGTTGGAGATTCGAATAACAAACCCGGTGCCAGCACCGCATTCGAGATTTGAATGACGAATAACGAATAACGAACCCAGTGCTAACTTCTGGTTGGTTACTTCCCAAGGTGTATCGCTCAATAACCTCCACGATTCAAACAGAAGGTTATTGAGCGATACACCTCGGGAACTGTGAGTATATCTGACTTATACCCCACTCCAGTAGAGTCATATTTGACAAAAAAAGAGCATTCGATCTTTCTTTAAGTATACAGCTCTTTACCTAAATAGATCAATAGAATATTAATAATACTCTTCTAACTGCAGTTTAAAACCATAAACTAACTTTATTTAATCAAAATGTTACATATTGTTATTTGTATACTATTAGGTTTTTATATAAAACAAGATGTGTTTGTGAAACACGAATGCCCCCGGATGCATCCTGCTCGCTGTGTCAAGGTCACAAGGTCAAATGTCATGGTGTCATCTGAAAGGTCTCATCACAAGGGATCCATATGTCAAGTATCAAAGACCTAGCACTGACAGTATAGAAACTATAGCCAAGGTTAAAGTTTTCGGAAAATGCTCGCTGTGTCAAGGTCAAGATCACAAGGTCAAATGTCATGGTGTCATCTGAAAGGTCTCATCACAAGGGATCCATATGTCAAGTATCAAAGACCTAGCTCTGACCAATCAAAAGTTATGACCAAGGTTAAAGTTTTTGTGGACAGACGGACGGACGGACAGACGGACAGGTGAAAAACAATATACCCCCGGAATCTCCGATTCGTGGGCATAAAAATATATATATACATAAAACAACAGAAAATACCTCTGCTTGTATCAATCCTCATTAGCTCATTCGATAGAGTTGCTGCCCAACAACATAAAGATCCCTAGCTGGTTCGATTCCCACCATCTTTGACTATAATTCTCAAAAGTTTAAAATTCTAACTTTTACAAGTCTGTTTATTTGCCAACATCGAAGATCTCTTCTCCTGACTAAGTGTAGATTAACAATAAAGTGTTGGTATATCAGAAAAGTAGAGGTGTATCAGTGGATAACCTACAGTTACAACATAGAAAGGAGAGGTGTATCTGTCAATACACCTACAATAAGAACAAGTAATTGTCACAAACGTGACAATGTCCCCCGCCGCAATCAAGAATATTGCAGTCAATTGTTATTATTCTTATGCACATTTAAACAAACGGTCAAAATGACGTCATGGTCACCCAAATCGATTGGTGTTTGCTTATTATCCAGATGAAAACTGGTACCAAGTTTAAAGACTCAAGGTTATTTAATGGGTTCATGAGATATGGCGCTAACAACATTTTCAAAACTGGTCAAAGTCTCGCCGTGATCTTGAAAATGAGGTCAAGGTCACCGAAAAATGTTCAGGTCTGCGTATTCCCCAGATGAAGACTGGTACCAAGTTTGAAGATTCTAGGTTGAGCAGTTCATTAGATATCGCACTAACAACATTTTCAAAACAGGTCAAGGTCTCACAGTTACCTTGAAAATGAGGTCAAGGTCACCAAAAACTATTCAGGTCTGCGTATTCCCCAGATGAAGACTGGTACCAAGTTTGAAGATTCTAGGTTGAGCGGTTCATTAGATATCGCGCTAACAAGAAGCGGGACGGACGTACAGACGTACGGAGCTGAATACTATGTCCCCCGCTCCGCGCTTCGCGGCGGTGGGGGACAACAAAGGAAACCATAGCAACGAGACCGGAAGTGGGGTATAAATAGATATACACCTTAGGTATAAGACAACCCTCTCTCTGCCCCCTTCCCCAAACACTAATCAGTTTATGTTATCAAAAATATGATTCACAGGAGCTCTTGCTTTTGTGAAAACAATAAAATTTTTAGGAGATGTCCTTTTGAAAATACATTTATTTACACATGATTCATGAGTATTACCTGTTGAACATTTGAAGCTCGACCGAGAGTAGCAGTGAACTGTTGCTCCACATTTGTAAATTCTGTTGTTCCTGCAGCCACCTGGATCAGTTCACAGTCTGTTGTCATGGGTGTCCACTGGGTTGGTAACTCAAATGCTCCACCTTTTAGTATTTTTTATCAGTCTAAGTAAACCTAGCCCCAATAATACCCGTTTCACTCCAATATTGAGTTTAGCGAGATGTAGTAGAAGGTCGCAACTTATGACCCTCCAACATTATGTCTGTATGCAGTCTATTCTTTCTAGGTAAGACAATCCCTGATTGGTCAATTTGATAGTCTACTGACGCGACCTGCTTCTACATCTCTTGAGTATCGGAGTGAAACAGGTATTATTGAGGCTAGGTTTACTTAGACTGCATTTTGTTAAAGCTCAAGTATTAGTTATATGTTAAGTACATAGTAATTCAGTGAACAATTCTAAAATCATTTCATTTAGGAGAAAACTAGCTTAAATTTACAAATATTGTACATTTCATTGTTGAACTGTCATTTTTACTGTTGGTACTTATTGCCCGATTCTGACAGTTTGGATTCAAAGATATTTACCTTCAAAAGTTTAAAAAAACAATGTTCCGTTATAACCTCTTATGGTCAAAAATATTTTTGGGATATAAAATATGCATAGTTTTCAAAATGTCAATTGAAAGAACAAAAAAAGAGCCAGTGGCTCTGTAGCTCATCAGGCTTCATATCAATTTTGCTTTAGGGTCTGAAAAATGTTGTTTCCCGCCTTACTTTTGACCACAGGGTCACCAAATGTTCACAATGGAATCCTCCTTATCATACTTGGGAGTTTGCACACAAAGTTTCAGTTTTTTAGGCCTGCATGACGCTTCTTGAGAAGAAGAAATTAGGTTAAAGGGTGTGGCCTCTGAGACCCTTATTAGGGGCCACAGGCCCAAAAAAGCTATCAATCATAATCCTTATATATACAGAGTATATTCACAAGGTTTCAGCTTTCTAGGCCTTATGGTTCTGGAGAAGAAGATGAAAATATGTTTTTAGGGTGTGGTCCCTGTGGCCTTTATTAGGGGCCACCATGCAAGGCTACAATTCAAAACACTCACTAGTCAAGGAGTCTGTACACAAACTTTCAGCTTTCTTGGCCTTTAGCTTCTTGAGAAGAAGATGAAATTTGTTTTTCGGGTGTGGCCCTTGTGGCTCTTATTAGGGGTCACAGAGCCACCAAAGCTACAATTTATAATCCCAATCATAAAGTCAGGAAGTCTGTTCACAAAGTTTCAGCTTTCTAGGGCTTATGGTTCTGGAGAAGAAGTCAAAATTGCACAAAGTTTACGGACGGACAGACGGATGGATTGACGGATGCCGGACACCATGCAATGCCATAAGCCTACATCGGGCCTTAAAGGCGAGATGAGCAAATTAAAAGTCAATCTATTGAAATAATCATTGCAAGAACTTGACTTTGTTAGCAATGTGACTGAATGTTCCTCATGGCAACAGAGAATAAGGTAATGTTAGAAGACTTGATTGACGCCTCATTACCTCCTGAAATCTTTTCCTTTCTCACAACAGCAACCTTATCCCTGGCGTTTCCAACAGGATACTCTACCATATGCTGGAAATCAACGACATATTCCTGTCCTGATGTATCAGTTATCCTGATGCTGTTTTTCTTATCATTGTAAGCCGTTTCTAAAGTCTGGTTTGCAATCTTGTCATACTCTTCAGCTTTTCCAGACCCACCAGGTCCATTGTCGATAAAACTCCACTGGACAAAATTCGACAGCATCTTTGCTTTTTCTGACTCATGAGCTTGTGTCTGTGTGTCGTGGATGATCTGATGAACCTCCTCTATAACTTTGACAACATCGTTTGTCAGACCGTTCATTCGCACTTTCCCAAGTCGCTCATTGTAGTCTATTTGTACACTGTACTTGTTTCTCAATTTATCAATCTTCCGTTTCTACAAGAAATGAAATTGTTATGTAAAATCTCATCTCTTGTTCTTTGATGAATATGCTAAGGAAGTAACTGCCTACTGGCTACTTTATTTGCCTTGAAGTTGAAGAACATATGATATAAGGCAATATTAATATGAAAAGAAAATGTCAACTTGAAGTTAATGAATGTGTTTACAGATCTAAAGTTTAATTTTCAAAATTGGCAAAGGAGTCTGCACAAATAAGTATGACAAAAGTGAGCATGTCCTAAAGGTACCTAGAGGGACCCAGTATGAACCAAGTAATTGATTGTCATGGTCACCTTAATCCACATGTGTTTTGGTATTCCTCCATTGAAATCTGATATCAAAATTAATTGTGAGATTCCATATTTCAAAACTGTTCAAAGTCTTCTAGTGATTTTGAAATGGGTTAAAGGTCACACAAATTTAATGGTGTCAAGGTATTTCTCCATTGAAGTGAGGTACAAAGTTTGAAGACTGGTTGCTAGGGTTGATGAGATATGGGGTAAAGATCATTTTTAAAAAAATCTAACAACGGCCAGAAACTAACAAGGACAACTTGTCTCTGCGTAATGTGTATGAAAATATATCATAAAACATAAAGACTTCAGGAAAAAAAGAAACAAAACAACACATATTAAAACAAAGTTAAAGTTCAGTAATCATTAAATATTTAATTGTCAACAAGAAAGCTTAGTTTCGTTTCGTTGGTAGAGCACTAGAGCGCCACATGAAAGTAACATTTACTCCAAATTGAAATTTCTCTATTTATCATCTTCAAGTTCTGAAATGGAACCGAAACAATGTCAGATATTTGTTTGTTTTGAGCCCAAAATTTAAGAACTTTATAGCACCCTGAAATGCCCCTTCTGAATCCCATTATTAATTTTAGAGCCAGGAATGATATTCGGAAGCACAGATAACACTTGGAGTGCTATATACCCTTTACCACATGAACGCAGTGGTATAAAAATAGAGCCATATTGGCTCTGTAGCTCATCAGGCTTCATATTAATTTGGTTTAAGGTGCTGCAAATCAGATTTCCCTCTTAGAAGGCGCCACAGGGTCACCAAATAAACAATTTAGAATCCTTCTTTTCTATATAAGGAGTCTGTACATAAAGTTTGAGCCTGATGCTTCTTGAGTAAAAGATGAAAATAGGTTTTAAGGGTATTCACCAAAAGCTATAAATTATATTTCCAACTAGTCAAGGAGTATGTACACAAGGTTTCAGCTTTCTAGGCCTTACGGCTCGGAGAACAAGATGAAAATAGGTTTTAAGGGCGTGGCCCCACAAGGCTACGAAAGCTACAAATTATATTCCACACTAGTCAAGGAGTATGTACACAAGGTTTCAGCTTTCAGGGCCTTCTGCTTCTTGAGAAAATGATTGAAATAAGTTTTAAGGGCATGGCCCTGTGGCCCTTATTAGAGGTCACAGGGTCACCAAAGCTATAAATTATATTTCTCACTAGTCATGGAGTATGTTCACAAGGTTTCAGCTTTCTAGACCTTAATTGCACTTCTGTAGATGAAGATGAAAATAGGTTTTTAGCTAGAATTTATAATCCTTACTAGTCAAAGAGTCTCTACACCAAGTTTCAGCTTTCTAGGCTTTATGCTTCTGGTGAGAATAATAATAATAATAATAATAATAATAATAATACTTTATTACCCTGAAGGGAATTTGTTTTACATGTAACAGACAGAGCAATACAATGAAGTTCATTGAATGAACACACATCATTAAATACGGAAAACACATAATATACAACATTCATCATCAAAGGCATGTTCTTGACTCTAAAATACTTTAGTGTAGATGATAAGATAATGTAGATATAACGAGGAATTGTAATGTAATTAAAGCACTTAAGTTAAAATATAAATGAATATAAAGATAAATATTAAATATTACAACACTTAGGATAACAAATAAGTAAGATGAAAATAGGTTTTTAGGGCGTGACCCCTGGGCCCTTTTTAGGGGCCACAGGGCCACCAAAGCTATAATTCATAATCCTCACTAGCCAAGGAGTCTGTACACAAAGTTTCAGTCTTATGGTTTTGAAAAGAAGATGAAAATAGGTTTTTAGGTCGTGGCCCCTTTGGTCCTTATTAGGGTTCCAAAGGGCCACCAATGCTACAATTTATAATCCTCACTTGCCAAGGAGTCTGTACACCAAGTTCAGCTTTCTAGGACGTATGGTTCTGGAGAAGAAGTCGAAATTCCACAAAGTTTATGGATGAACTGACAGATTATGGACACCATGCCATGCCATAAGCCCATCGGGTCTTACAGGCTAGATGAGCTAAAATTGGTAATTTGCTTACACATGGTCTCTTTTGCCCTTTAAAAGGAACCATATAGTCACTAAATCTACATTTTGGAAACCCATTAACCTCTGAGACGAAGTTGAAAAAAATTTCATGGATGTACAGATGGACCAGTTGTCACTCCATGATATACAGTCTATACAAACTTTACTTAATAAGGGAAAAAGATGCCCTACCATAGAAACACTTGGTTCCTTGAGGATGTCCTTTATAATGACTTTTTCCAATGTGTTATCATTGTAGTGATTATTGATTCTTCTGATGGCATTATGAAGGGTATAATCATCATCGAAGAAAAAGTAGAGAGGAACTGTAGATGAGTTCTGAGTTCCAGAGTACCTCATCTCTGCCTTTCCCATTTGGTCAGAGCTGTCTTCTGCACTGCCTTTCCACCAGTCTGTAACAATGGGATTTAACAGTTTCTATCATGAAATACAATTTGCAATTTAATCTCAACAGAAATGACTGCATCAATAATTGAAATTTCAGTGGAAGATAAAGAAAGGCAGTGTCACGTGAAGCAGGGGTTATTTACCCTCGAGGTTCATTGACTTTTAAAACTAGATTAGCGTTTGCGGGACACGGCAAAAGCAGAGCAGCCCCGAAACTTGTGGTTCGCCTTACCCTGTTCCGCCTTTTACAGGCCTCACCAAAATGGGCATTATCTCATGACCTTGCCCTTTGACGCTCAAGGTCACACAATCAATGAACACATTTCATTGAGTATAAAATTACTGTAATGAAATAAGGTGTAAAAAGTTCATTTAATCCATTTTCTCCATATATGTTGACCTTGCCATGACCTTGACCTTCGACAGTTTGTACCCAAAACTTTTTGAAAATTTTGTACTTCTCAAGAGATAATATATTCAATCAAAACTTCATAGCACAAAAAAATTTCAAGTTATCGTGTTTACAAGGAATTGCAATAACTCATATCTCATTAACACTTTTTATTGTGTATAACAATCATGTATTGATTCAAAGTGATTTTTTTTTAAAAGCATTTTTGCTAAATCATGCTTAAATCATGACCTTGCTGTGACCTTGACCCTTGACAGAATGTAGCCGAAACCGTTTCAATTTTTTTTTACTTTTCCAAAGATGATACATACCAAGTTAGAGCTTCATAGCACAAAAACTTTTCAATTTATAGCGTTTACGAGGAATTTTGTAGGGATTTTATAACTCGTGACCTTGACCTTGACCTTGAAAGTGAATATGTCATAATGATTCCCTGGAAGTGTTCACATTTAGACATGTTCATGAGTTCTGAAAAGCTAAATGGGACAAGGTTATACCCAAATTTAGTGCACATTGCAATAACTCATATCTCATGACCTTGACCTTTGACCTTCAAGGTCACACAATCATCTAACACTTTTTATTGAGTATAACAATCATGTATTAATCAAAAGTGATCAAAATTAAAAATAAAGTACTTTCGCTAAACCATGCTTAGTCATGACCTTGCTGTGACCTTGACCTTGGACGGATTGTAGTCGAGACCTTATCAAAATGTTTGACTTTTCCAAAGATGATATATACCAAGTTAGAGCTTCATAGCACAAAAACTTTTCAAGTTATCGGGTTTACAAGGAATTCTTACAGGAGTGATTACATAGCTCGTGACCTTGACCTTTGACCTTGAAAGTGAACATGTCAAAATGGTTACCCCGAGGTATGAGTAGTAAGGTATGAATAAGAGTTCTGGAAAGCTTAGTGAAAAAGACTTATAGTTTGTAATACGAGTGCGTCGGCGGCGGCGGTGGAAACTTCACAAAAACTGATAGCATAAACTAAAATAAGAAGAATGGGTATGTTCCCTTATCCTCCACGGAATCTTAGATAAAATATCATGAACATATTAATTGACATGAGGTTTGGTTATTAAATAATAGATTAAGATATATTGCTACCTTTAATAGAGTAAGTTTACCTGATACTTTCTTTAACAAGCCTTTGTTTCCCTTTAGGTTAGAAAAGGCTGTGTGTACTGCTGCCATAAAGGGACCAAGCATGTGCTTTTGATATATCACCATCCGGATGTCCGAAATCATGTGTGCCCTGGCGGACTTCCCATACTCTACAACTGCTTCTATCAGGTTCTGGGCAATGCCTTCAGGAGTTGCACTGTGATGACCTGCAAGTTAAAAGAAATAGCATTGTTTAATCTGCAGGTGATAAAGAAAGATTGATAGATAATTAGGCTTTGAAATTTTTAATTTAAACAAGCAGTCCTATTAAATCATTCTCAAAATTATTTATAATACTTTGCCAATGGTCTTGGTCATCAAAACTGAGTATTATTGTTTGCAGAAACTGAAACTGTGGCTCTCTGTTCATGTATTTTTTTTAAATTAGCTTTTTTACTAGCTTTACAGATGTAGTTCAATAATTGCATTGTCTGTGGAGAAATCAGTTGGAACAATTAACTGATCTGCATGTCCTGGAGAGGGATACACTGATAGGGGAGAAAACCTTGATGCCTATGTTAACAGTTTTTGGAAGAGGAAACAATCGTTTGTATGAATTGGCCAGTGAGTTCTCTTGACCTGAACCCCTTTGAACATGCTTGAAACATGCTGCAAGTCAATATTTGAAATTGTAAGGTTTGATCCAGAACCCACCTAAGAGCTTGGAACTGCCCTACTGGGAGAGCAACCTTTCAGTAGCAGATATATCCATGTTCTCATTGACAGCATGAAATTTATGTCAGACTAAATCTTCCCAGTTCAATCACAGATCAAATATGTTTTGAGGGCGTGGCCACCAAAGCTTTAATTTTTAATCCTCACAAGTCAAAGAGTCTGTACACCAAAATTCAGCTTTCTAGGCCTTATGGTTCTGAAATTCCACAAAATTTACGGATGGACGCCGAACACCATGCCATGCCATAAGCCCATCACGCCCTATAGGCCAGATGAGCTTAAATCTGGTTGATCTTGACAGTTTTTGAGATAATCGATCGGATGAAAGGATTGATGGAGAGATGACCAGAAGGATTGGACTAGCTTAATTCATAGCAAGGCATAAATCTGGGCAATGACTCGACATAAGATTTTATTGATCTAAAGCTAATCACCAGATCTGAAAGATATAATAGCCTGACTCTCACAAAAACCAGGAGCCATGTATGCCCATAATTTCTTATCAAAATGATAAAGACACTCAGGTTTTCAAAAGGTAGACCATATTTACCTGTTCCCAAAGCAGGAAATGCAATAGATGTCACGTTGTATCCATTCTCAGCTTCCTTCAATGTCTTTAAGAAAACCTTCTTCCAATCTTGATTAAAGAAATCCGTTGATACATGAACTATGAAGTTTGCCTGCAGTCCCTTTGCGCTGGATATGATGACACCTTTCTTTGACATATCATCCCCTGAAATTTGGTTATGAATAACTGAGTTTATCAATATTTAAATTTACATATCTTGATGCATGTTTATCAGATTACAACAAAGAATCCCCTTTTATTTTCATCTTGCTACATAAGCGTGTACATGTATCTGTATAGGTCCTACATTTATAAAGATTATTAACCAAGTGTGCTAATTAATTTCATATATCAGAAATAAAATGTGTATTATGCAAGCCTTTCTTACAATCCAAACATAAAATGCAAGAGAAATATGTCTTACTTTTCAGTGCAATTTCATCTAAAAGATCACTTCCTCCAACACGAACAAGTTCCTTGGAAACAGCACCTGTAACAACAACAAGAAGACATAGTCATCAACATCCCCCGCCAGATTTGTTCTTATATTAAATTAAGTCAGAACCTTCTCCTAAATACTCGAGTGTACTAAAAAATATCATGACACCAAACTCCGGAAAAATATTTGCGCGGTTCTGATTTTCGAACTCCATCAAGGTATTGATACCCTGAAGGCACACATCAAATTTGATAATCCTACCTTTAACAGTTTCTGAGAAAAATTGGCTCCTTTGAAAACACCTCGAACAGAGTCCCAAAAAAACGTAACAAGGGCAATAACTCCGGAAAAAATATTTGTGCGGTTCTGATTTTCGAACTCCATCAAGGTATTGATACCCTGAAGGCACACACAAAATTTGATAATCCTACCTTTAACGGTTTCTGAGAAAAATTGGCTCCTTTAACTTGGACGGACGGACGCACACACGGACGGACGCACGGACGGAGCTCAAACCTATATCCCCCTTCCACTTCGTGGCGGGGGATAATAAAAATATAGCAATTGGCTCTGAATCTCATCAAACTATTCATAATTCATTTTCAAAAGGTCCAACCGGGTAACCATATACGACTGGCCACAAGATCACAAATATCTTTTTTTAGAGCAAGGAACTTAATAGAGGTCACAGGTCACCAAATCTATAAATTATTATCCATATCAGCTTATCAGTCTTAACACAAGATTAAAGCTTCCTAGGCCTTTTGTTTCTGGCCTGAGTCCCCACCTCCAGTACAAACAAGCTTTTAATTCTTTCCATGGATTTTTTTTTTAAATTCTACATACCAATTAAGTTTCATGAAAAATATGAATGGTTTTTTTGGGACCAAAAATCACATAACCACAGATGGTCGTGCAAAAGCTTGTTGGGGACAGAATCACAAAAGACGGAAGGGCTTGCTAATTCTTCTGCAGTTGCTCCAATCTTAAATCTTACAGTAACTGGCCGGCAAGCTAGTGATAACTTCTTCATTAAATCAATGCTTTTCTTTAAAGTTTAGATGTGAAGTAAAACATCTGAATCTACCTCTTGATAAGTCAAGTTCAGTGTTGGTACTGTTGACGATACACGTGACTCTCTCTTTGGTCAGGTTGCCCTGTTTGACAGTCAGTTTGACCCCCCCTAGTGTGAAGACACCCTCCACATCAGAACTGGAAACATGTTCAAACCCATCATCATCATGGTCTGTTGTTTCTGAAAATACACAGTAAGGAAAACATTCTAAGTATTGAGAACAAATTTAACATATATTCAAATTCTTTAAGAGAAGCACACATGATTTCCTTGATTGGATTTTGTTTTGATCAATAAATGCTTATTGTATTAAAAAACATTTTGAAGCCTTAATTAACTTCATGGGAAATATACCTTCTTAGTCTGCTACAACACATAAACTAGACAAACCACAGTGTAATTGTGCTTGAACACATCTATGGGTTGTATTAGCAAAAGAGAGTAAGTTTATGAAACAGTGAAGGGTTTACAAAGAATTTGACATTGTTGACTATTTTTTAATCTATGGAAGGTTTGATATTTCAAAAGAGCTTCAGCATGTTTATGGCATGTCTTACTAGTCCTTAATGACAGTTATTGCGATATGTACGTAATTTGAAGGGTAAAAGATTCCATTGCATGTCCCAAAATAGAGCTATTAGAATTTGCTCTGTAGCTCATCAGACAATATGTTTTTTTTATACAATTGGTAACAGGAGTGAAAAAAAATGCTCTTGCTCAAATCGAAAGCATTCAATTGTGTTCTAATACTGCAAGTATTTCAAGTGTACCATGTGAAGACATCCTTCCAAACTTCCGGCCCCTCCGGCTTCCACTGGCACCCCCATCGCCACCAACCGCTCCTCCTCTGTCTCTCTCACAGTCCTGGAATGCCTGGGGAAAAGGAGTTAGGCTGTGTTTATATGCCACCAAAAACCTCTTTGACTGTTTGTGCTCATATATACTTCTCAAAGGACGTTAAGGATCAAAATCTATTTTCTTCATGGCATCTTCGTAGATAAAAACCTTTGCATGGTTGCGGTTATTGCAAACAGAGAGATTTTGTTGCATCAAAAGAGTGAAAAGCATCTCTGTTGAACCATCCTGTACTCACAATGTTTTCCCCCTATCAATATCGTTTTTTGGACCATGACGATGACCATGGTAGAGATTGTTGTGCTAAATTGGTTCACGGAAAATGCATAAGACACACCAAGAGACATACAGTTGAACCAGAAAGAAAGTACCCCCTTTCTAGAAATTTCTAGAAATTTTCTAGAACGTATCTAGAAAATTTCTAGAACGTATCTAGAAATTTTCTAGTGCGTATCTAGAAATTTTCTAGAACGTATCTAAAACTTTTCTAGTGCGTATCTAGAAATTTCTAGAAATTTCTAGAAATTTCGAGTTTTTATTTTTTGCAAGATATTCAAAATCTAATCAAATGTTTCAAAGCTATTTATTAAATCTTATATCATGTGAAAATATGAAGTCTGTGAGTTTACTAGAAACGGAGATATTCCATGTTAAAGTTTTTCTCCTCTACAACCTGCCCTCATTATAACGCCCCTGCTAATCAGCTGTCATGCATGGCTAACGCGCTACATAACGGGAGCTTACAGGCTTTGTCGCTGATTAAATCACCATTCATTGTTTACTAAGATAGCTGTCGCACAAGAAAAAGTTGTTTTTGTAATATATAGAATGCAGATATATAACAGACAGACAGATTATTTATTAACGTCTCACCTCAAATGATATAAAAATATTTTTAGCATTTATTTATTTATATTTAACTTTTTTCTCACGACGTGCGACTCTAGTAATCTCCACAATAATAAAGTTATAAACATAACCTTAAACGATCAGAACGTTGCATTTAATCTGTAGGCAGAGAGATATTTTAGTTTCAGTGTCACATAATGATTACAGAAACGAACAGCGTCGTATGGAAAATAATAAGTAATGAGTCAAGATTATGGAAAAAAAATTCATACAGAAATGCAGTACAGAAATACAATGCAGTAAATAATTTGTACATTGCATCAAATAAATTCTTCCTTTCACTAAACTTATTAAAACAAGAGAATTAGTGAGCAAGCTCACTTTTTATGCCCCTGCTTCCCTAAGAGATTATAGAAACTAAGATACTACACTTAGTTAGGATTCCTACAAATATGCAAAACTGTTTTAATTTGTTTAAAAGTCAATGAAAATGCAGATATGGACTTCCTGATTGCATGTAAGCTATATAAGCTCTTATGAAACTAACAATGTCCTATTCAGACATTTATGATTCTTATATCTCACTATTGTATTAATAAAATCTTCAATGTCCTTTCAATGTGACTGTATCATAAGAAAGAAGTTAACCATAAAAAAATACTGAGAGTACATCAAATGGCTCATCTGTACACATAATATCAGAGTTAAGAGGGGAACAAAAATGACTTCCTCAAAGAGTCACTTTTACAAGAAAGAAATCGAAATCTAAAAATAATAATGAGAGTGGTCTGACTGAAATATACAAAAGGCATATCTAGGGACCATAGCCATTACATATATACAGTTTTATCACATTGGAAGAAATAATATCAGAGTTATGAGCGGAACAAAAATGACTTCCTCAAAGAGTCATTTCTACAATAAAGAAGTTGAAAATCTAAAATAATGATCATGGCATCTGACCAAAATTAACAAAAGGCACATCTTAGGACTGTAGGGATTACATATATAAAGTTTCGCGACATCTGAACATATAGTATTCGAGTAAAGAGCGGAACAAAAGGATTTCCTCGAACACTCACTTCTACAACAAAGAAGTCAAAAATCTAAAAAAAAACAATGAGACCATCTGACCAAAATATACAAAAGGCACATCTAGGGACCATAGTGATTACAAATATGAAGTTTTGTGACATTTGAACAAATAATATCCAAGTTATGAGCGGAACAAAAATTACTTCCTCAAAGAGTCACTTCTACAACAAAGAAGTCTAAAATCTAAAAAAATAATAAGAGCATCTGACCGAAATTAACAAAAGGCACATCTAAGGACTGTAGGGATTACATATATAAAGTTTTGAGACATTTGAACATATAGTATTCGAGTTATGAGCGGAACAAAAATGACTTCCTCAAAGAGTCACTTCTACAACAAAGAAGTCTAAACTCTAAAAACATAATGAGGGCATTTGACCGAAATATACAAAAGGCACATCAAGGGACCATAGTGATTACACATATGAAGTTTCGTGACATTTGAACAAATAGTATTCGAGTTATGAGCGGAACAAAAAGTGTGACGGACGGACGGACGGACGGACGCGCTGACCGCTATATACCCGCTATATACCCCCGACAAAGGAATTTGATTAACAACAGTGAGAAGCAGCATGTTAAAACAATGAAGGCAAATGGAGAAATGAAATAACTTTAAAACACAGCATCAACGGAACTACCGAGGGTATCTCTTGTGCGAAACAAAATTCAAGATAACATTCCAGTTTGTACATATGTCATATAAGTGTACATGATATGTATACAGCCTCGTTGAGACAGGAAACATTTTGGTTGATTTATAATTGTCAACTTGATACATAGGAGCGCAGAATTGGACAAAATCATAAACAATGACCGGCACCATCAGTGTGAAAAGTCTGGCAACGGCAATAAAAAAGGATTGCAAAGCATTTTAAGTAGTAATTTGATTTATAATATGTATAGGTGCGGATATTTTATCAAAAATAGTTTGTATCAACAGTTTTGTAATTATGTCCGGTTTGTTCGTGTGATGTCGCCAACTTCAAAATGTCGGACCTGATATCCATAGGACAGTCACGTTGATGTCGATAATGTCTCTCTGATATACAAGTACGCACATCTATTTATTCGATGCATAAAGCATGTAATGATTTAATGATGTTTTCTCTCCCATAGCACTGGATCATTAATGGAGTCATGCTATATTAAAGGGTCTAATACAAGATAACGTAGATTTTCATTTCTAATATGTAGCTGCCTTCATGCATTTAGTGTAACGTACAGTGTATATCATACGCTGGGTCTTATCATTAAGACACTGTATATTGGTAAAACACACATTCGGGAAATACACATACTTTTGCATATGCGGCAATATACTTGTATTAACGGTAATACATGCATAACAAGGTCATGCGACTTGTTATTTGCAAGTTGTTTAAACACTAGGATAATTTATACAGTTCATTCTTCACATCAAAGTGTATGGTGCAAGAAACACCGAAGCCG
Source organism: Steromphala cineraria (assembly GCA_916613615.1). NCBI lineage: Eukaryota > Metazoa > Mollusca > Gastropoda > Trochida > Trochidae > Steromphala > Steromphala cineraria. The sequence goes on along the minus strand of OU744731.1, from coordinate 17,429,427 downwards.
AGTTATGTAATAAGGTCAATTATTGTATGTGTGTCACCAGTCTAAAATACGTAATACGCTGGACTTGAAAGAGGTCCTTTCATCAAAGTCATGTTGACCCGCCATTTTGAGTTGTTTTAATTGCGTGAAATGATACAAAAGGACTGTATTGTTGTTATAACTGTTTTAATGCTAAATTATTCGCGTTTGGTTTTACAAACTATATAAAATTACATTTATAACTCCCTTAGTCTTCTTATCAATTCATACAATTAAACATATAGCAGAAAGATGTTAAATGTTAGGGATGAGACTCTTGTAATCTTTCATTTAACTGATGACTGCAGAAAATACAAACACAATAATTATAAGCTGTTTCACAAGCAATGAGGCATTTCATAAGCAAAAAAAGTCAGTTACATTTAGAACTAATTACGAGTTTTAGTACACAATTTACTGTCGTCACATCTCGGGTATACTGATATCAAAGAAAGAAGTTTTACTGTACATTCACTTTAAAGGTTTAGAGGGATAGAGCACAATTATATGTAAATTTGACGAATTTTAGAGTTATTGAAATACAACCGTCAGTAAATATGTTTGCACTATTTTCTTATGTTTCGCTTGTTGTAAAGGTATGCAGATAAAATGCATACATGTATGAACAGACGTACATTTGTAACTGTGTCTATTTATCTGATTTGATAATGGTAAAACTATTTATAATACATGGAAGTAATCCAGTGCTAAATTACATACATGTATATGCAAAATACAATATTAAATGGCTGATTTATACCTTTTGTTATACATACAATAAACTGTTGCGGCGATGGATTTGATGTGGTGTATATTGGACAGCAAGTAAATAGCCTTATCAAGAGAAGATAATCTGTGAAAATACTGGTCACATACATTAAGTTTATAAAATAGCCCAGATCTTATTTCTTTGTAGAAATTGCACTCGACAAGAAAATGAACCTCGTCCTCTATAGAATTACTATTACGTATCTCCCCAATTTAATAAGCAACTATCTAGCAAGCAAAACTTGTTAAATATGTTGCGTCAGAAGACAAAAGATCGCACGGAGGAAACTGCATATTTTACAAAACAAACTCGTATAAGGTTGGCTATGCATGCATGAAATATACAATATTTTCCTAATTGAATCAATATTTTTATGACTTTAAGGAAATCTTACTTATAGAACGAAATGAGCTTTATTATCTAAATTCTTTGAAATACGTAATTAAAGGAAATACAGAATATTCTACCGTTTCTTCTCGTGATCATCGATTTAGTTTTGTTCTTGGGTTTGGACACAGTGAACCTAAGAACAAAACGTTTATCAGACGTTTGTCCTCATAAACATTTTAATTGTCATATAATTCACAGCCCTTCTTTGTGTTTTCTATCGTCTTCTTCTTCCTTGGTAACGATCTTAAAATCATTTATCAATAATATTGTGTATGTTGGAGCGGATTAAACTGGAGTAAAATTGTACAAAACAGCTACAGACCTAACTTACGACAAGCACATATCACTTTCATATATTGATATCTTTTAAATAAGTTATTGAATTGCATTTTCAGATTGTTCTCTAAATACAATATTATTGTTATAAAATGGTAACAAGCGTTACCAGATGATAGCAAATGCAATTAACTCAGCGAACCGTATCTCCTGAACACGCCAGCGGTCGCTCAAGTGTAATAGACAAGTAGTGCGGGATGTCAAGACGTAAGTTTCAATAAACAGTTAAAGTTACACAATACACATTCGGATTCTAGAGAGGGACAGGAACGCTAATCTTTTCCTTAGATGATAGCGCAAAACTACATTATGTAATTCAGTTTATGGCAAGCGGACATGCCTGTTACCGCGCAGTGGTAGTGGGATGTAAAGTCATTGTATTTGATTTCCTAAATTCATTCAAGTACGCATCTTGTTTTGCATTTGGAACTATTTAGACAATCACTAAATACACTTGACAACGTTACATACGAAACTTGGGTTCGAACCCGTGACCAGTTGGATTCAGGCCCAGTAAGCCAACTCGTTGACCACGGAGGTCAGTTGCAGACAATGGATTTCATACTGTCTTCATATATTGATAATTCTTAAATAAACATCATTGGCACCGAGTATATATACATCAACCGTTAGTTAATGCCTTTGTACTTGTTCGCTGGTCTTTTTTCAAATGTTTTCAAAATTTTGCATTGACTATTTGAATGTACAGACCAATATATATCTATATTTGTAATGTGGTTCGGTCTAGTGTCGTTTCGGCCAGGTACCGGTTCGGCCCAGGTCGGTTCGCCCCAATTAATATATGATAAACTCATACCAATGTGTATGGTTTGATATGATTATATATGTGTAGTTGGTAATGTATAACGAAGAAATTTATCATATTACGCATATATTAGGACCTATTATCTTCCTAATGATTGATTAGATTTACGGTATTCTCGCATGATTTCCAGAAATGTTGCATGCATTTTCAACCCTATTTATATTTTGTTTGATTCTTCAATTGAATTTTTTTTTAAACTGTTAAGTCAACTTATCTTAATATGATTATAAACTGTCGGGAAATAGAAAGTAGTCAGTGTAATGTTTGCATGCTGTTACGATACCCTCCCCTTCAAGTATCTGTTAACAAGCTCCATGCATTGACTGTGCATGCAAGACTTCATGTGTTTAGAGCTTGCATCTCTGTATGGAGGATAAAGGAACAGCCACCTAAATCATATGCACTGTAATGTAACATAGCTATACCTTGTCAATGCGATTAAATCTCCATCATTAACACTTTATGTCTGATTCCCAGATACAAATGTCAATATAGAAGCAGATAACACGACATAAATCCACTGGTCAACAAGCGAGCAGCGTATTGTCGCGACAGTACTCAACACTCAGACAGTCCGCTCCCCTCCCGTCCCCCCACCCCACCCACCCACTCACCCCAACCCCCATTTACAGCGAATACCTTGCAGTCACGGTTTAGGATTCGTAGCAATTCGTTAGTTAGCAATCTCCTTGTGTAACATTTCGTCATGGAGACATGGGAAAGTGTGTAGGTGTAAAAACATGCTCTAGTTGCAGTGGGTCTCATTTTATCTGATCTTAATGTAAATATGAATATCTCTCAAAATGATTTGCTTTTGGTTCATTTCTATAAGATAAACTTTACTATATTTGTAAAGTATACATGTATGTAACAGAGCACTATTGTGTCGATGTGGATATAATACCCGTATTTCAAAATCGTAGTGGGGACTTCTAATCTCAAGGTTGTATTTCATAGTGCTTACCACGACTGATCTTAACCTGTATGCTTTGTTTAAGCTTTTAGAACTCCAAATTTGCAGTGATTGTATGATTGGTTTGGGTAAACTCGTCACAAGTCAAAAACGAAAACGATCTACCCACAAGGCATACAGTCAGTAAGTAAGAAAAAACAAGTTCTGAATAAATTGTTAAGAGTAGACCACGTCCTCACTTTAACCCATAACACGAATTAATGAATATAATTATGATGTTAAGGTTTTTAAGTAAAGAAAGTGCTGAAATTCTGTCAGTATGTCAAACTGTTAATGTTTCCGTTTGACTGATTACATATGAAATGATGCGCGTCATGATTTTGATGATAATGCAGAGGAATACATGGATGACAACTTCTTTGTTCATGGTATGCAACAATTCGACACAGATTGTTGTTGTGTACTTCTCAAGCAGTCGCATACAATGAAGTTGTTATCCATATAATCCCTCTGCATTATTGTTTTTCCAATTTCTAAAATACCTCTCAAAAAAGTTATGATTTTGATGCATTAAGAAAATGTGCATTATTATTTTGCTGTAGGATAAACTTCACTTTGTACTCTTTTATCACAAGCAGGTATTTATTTTCATTGCGTACTTTTTGTAGCGTAATATACGCAAAACTAATGGTTAAATTTAACTCTAATACGTGTATGTCATTTATCAGTTGTAACTTGTTATCGAGATCAATTTCATATCGTTCATATCATTTTGATACCGTCGACCCCTTCAATTTACCCCTAAACATACAAATTGGCATGATATGGCAATAGTGCAGTATCTGTGTTACGACATGAATAAATATATGAACATTCTAATTGAACTGAAAACATTATTTTCATGAAAATCTCGTTGCAGTACTAATGTGTCATAGATCACATTGGACGGTATGATATATCTGTACTAGGCGAGGAATTTCTGTTGTTGCACAAATACATACACGGTTGTCTGATTTTACATTTTTATGACTTGTCTTTTTTAACATACCGTGAATTGGGTTCGAACTTATGACGTACTTGTCTGTTCAACTTTACCCAGCCACTTCATGTTCTAATATTTTAACAGATCGCAATAAATGATGACACAATTATAGCAGCCTAATATCTCGTTCAGTCTGAAATAACAAAATGGGTGTCCTTGGATTAACAGGATGATTGTGTAATATATAACAAAGAAAGCAAATGTTGGTCCAATATGCAAATAACTCAGTCAACCGTATCTCCCGAACACGCCAGTGGTCGCTGCACTGTAAAAGGCTTTGAGTATGTCGGAATGCAAACCAATCAGCTCAATTAGAAGTTGAGTGAGAATACACATTCGGATTCTCGCGAGAAAGGAAGATTGGAAATGCTATGTTATATAATAGAGCTGATGACAGTGGGGTATGTTCATTACAGACCGTTGATTGCTGCGCTTTGATAACGAGTGGGATGCAATTCTATAAATGAATGAATATATTTAGTCTAAAAGTTAGACATTGAAATGAAACGACCTATAAATCTATGAAAAGTTAAATAACATAAAAAGAAGACGAACTGTTCTTCACTTTCATTGAGCATTTGAGTCTCCTTGTTTAGGTTTTTACCTTATTTTAGGGGCTGGCTGGCAGACTAGAATATAGTATTTGTCTTACATATCGATAATTGATAATCACTACCTAATACACATAATCGAGAAAAACTACATTTCATTGTGATCTGAAATTCTCTCGATCATTGTAGGTTTTTATTTATCTTAACTTTTGTCTTCAATATCATAAATGGTTAATATAAAAAATATCTAATACGGTTTATATAAAAACATTGAAATATCTGCAAAAATAACATTAGGGAATCTCGGTTATATCTCGTGTATCTGTACTAAGTGCATATTGTCGTATCTTCTACGATAGCGTCTCAAAAGAATGGAAAATTAAATTGATGAATCAAAATGGAAAGATAGGAAGACGAATAAAACAACATGCAATCCATAAAAACGGCTTAAAATAGATTAAGTATTCACTGGGTATATAGATGTTAATCTTAATCCAACCGTTTGGCCTAAATGACACTAAAAGGTATTGAAAATATGCATATACAAATGAAATTATGCAACACACCGGAAAAAAATATCATTTCAGCTTACCCAAGTGTTTTACAGGCATCTCCAGAAGCTGAAAATCCATTTTATAGTAATGAAAGGGTATTTTTATTAATCACTGATCGTTCCGTATTAGTTTTACTCACTATAAGATTTTCGGTGAATGTATCTTTCTTAAAAGTATTTGATATTCCATATAAACCTTTATCCTTAAACATCATTATTTTATTAATTGCATAACTCATAATTTTAAACATGCTTTGTTGGAGTGTTTATGTATAGACATGAGACTAGAATGAATAGATTTTATTTCTGTCTTTCTGACTATCTGTCGGTGTGTTTGTCTATGCACTCAAAGCCTTTTGATCCATTGGTCAATAAATGAAGAATAATCTTGGAGGTCCATATATTCTATTATGATTCTTATACGTCTGAAGATCTTTCTTGTATTTGTCACATTTAAATTCACGTGAGCCAAACATTATAAATAGCGTTTTTTCGATCGCGGACTATCGACTGTTGCTGAAATGAATGATCTGGATGTAAATCGGTTTTGCACGGTGATGAAAGTTGAAGGAATAAATTAGCGATAATGATCGAAAACCGGACAATGACAATCGGCATTACTGTGAAATAAACTTCGATTTATGCCTACATGTGAAGCAGAAGATTTATGATTACATGAAACAGATTGTTATAAATGTTCGTAATCGACGGTCAGTAAACCATAAATAGAATTATAATGGTCATCAAATTATGCTTTTGATATGTGACGTTTGTTTAAAGAAATATTGGACGATCGTGGACGACATTCTACTGATTTAGGTTCATTAGTGATTGGATTGAGTTATATCTTTTTATAGTCTTAAGCCTCTGCAGAGTCTCCCGAATAACATCTTGAAATAGAGTTCAGCGTGCTCCATGAATGGCTAAGCCTTTTGTGAGACAATTGCTTTGTTGAATGTTGTTAACTTAGAAATAGACTTTACTGACGCAATACAATATTGCGGGGATGTACATCTCTCACAACAATTACCTATACATAATTTATTGAATTCGATTCATAACTATATCATGAAATCCAATCAATTTGAAAGTTCATAAGCATATTCATTTTATAATGACTGCCAAATAAACAAATGGTATACATGCACTACCACAATATATTCGAAAATGAATTACGATTTGTCATACGTCACTCACTTTAATTTGTTTGTAATATACCCATGTTATTATTATGTTACATATATTAATTATATTGGAGCGGTCTTTAAATAAGCTCTTTTGAGCTTGTTGGTCAATCCCTTTATGTACTATTTCATGAATAAGTATGTTTAAAGCATAACGCATCGTCTTTAAATTTACTTAGTACAACTACTTTTAGTTTACCTGACAGTCATTTTATGAGATTTGTTTGTCACTTGCCCGCTGCTAAAGGATCCATGCTTTTGATTTTACAGACAATCTTAATCATAATCAATATTAATTGATATTCATCAAGGTTATATTACTTACTTACTTTCTTAATGTTCATTATTTACAAAATGCTACAACTAAAAGAAACAGCATGTCTCGAGGCATCATGCTGACGAGACATCTAATAAGCGCCGATCAGTGAGGGGCCATAAAGCAGTGTGTGCTATATTTAGATAGCCATCTACAGTGAGGAGAGGCGCGTTAAAACGAGGAAGATCTATTATTAAATATGATATATCTCTCTTTCTATTAATTGTATCATGTTGAAAATTTCACAGTAGGGAAAGTAAAGACAGGGATTTCAAAAAAAGTAAAAATATTTGATTATTTACAAAAATGCAAAAACTCAAATTTCTAGAAATTTCTAGAAACGCACTAGAACCTCACTAGAAATTTTCTAGATACGTTCTAGAAAATTTCTAGTGCGTATCTAGAAAATTTCTAGTGCGTATCTAGAAAGTTTCTAGATACGCACTAGAAAGTTTTTAGATACGGGGGATGTTTATTTATATTGCTTAACTGTAACCAATGCAGAAAGGTCTGACCACATTGTGTTTGGGCCATGCATAGAGTTTTAAAGGACCCTTGTTTTGAGGATGAATTAGTGATTTTTCTAGGAGATTGCAATACTTTTGAATATGACATATTTTTTTTCCAAAATGTTTGTCATTGAGATATGTTGGAATCCATTTCGATAAAATTTCTGCTTAGAAAATCATCCTTTTTTTTGCATAGAAACATCTGACAGAAAATTGGTTAGACCCTTTGTGTAGTATAAGTAAACTTGCACTTATGAATATACAATTGGTTCACATAGAACAAGACTGTTTGGAGCTAACACATTTGTTCATATAAAAATAACGTTTTTCCCAAGCAGGAGCGTGGGCTCATGGTAATACAATCTCTCCTAAATCTTCTGAATGGATTTCCTAACCTTGCAACATCTGACTTCAAACTCTTTTCCACCACAGAATCATTTAGGAAGGGATCATGTTTTCTGGACAATGACACACTGAAGGAAGTCAGGTCATGGTTTCTTGACCAACATTTGGAGAAAAGTTCTCTTGATTGTATAAAATGATTGATGAAAAATGAATCTTGAAAAATGACAATCTTTGGGGTTGCTATGTAGTGTAACATATGTATCAGTGCCAGGTTTTGGTCTTCTTAGTCCAATGCAAGATAGTTTGGGGAAATCGTAAAAAAAAACATTCATCATATACTCTGTGACTCTACATGTTATTTGTGACCATCTGACATCAAGGGTTTGGTAACACTTTGACAAAAGACAAATGCTTTGTTTCCAAATTTGCTGATGAGTCCATAAACCAATTTAATAATTTATGAGCTTTAATATCTTGAGCAAATGATAAACATTTTGTACTATAAACCAGGGCTATACTACAGTAGAATATTAAAGGATTGAGAGCATAGTTTCTGTTGCAGTTATGAAGAATCACAAGACCACCAACCCTAGAAGTCATAACAAATATTAGCAAATGAATGGGCAAGTTTAAAGTTTTTTTGGCTTTCATTCTGGTGAAAAAGATTGTGATTGTGGCCCCTATTCTTCCTTTTACATCCAGTACACCACCTAATACATAATTTCAAATGGCAAAGGTGAGGATCGGATGATTCATAATAATTAAGGGGAATGCCTTAAAATCCCATTTGGGCATTTACATTTACCCTGATCCTAGCTGCAATGGCCATTTATTTGAAGTTGCAACTTCACAAATGTGTTTTTTTAAAGAAAACAAGTGTTTGCCACTAGCATGGCAATGTCCCTTGTCGCTAACACTAACTTCATTTTTGAGTTATTATAATTTGGTAGACAGCATGCTCTCTATTCATATTAAATGAATAATAAAGCAGACAATATCACCCATAAATTTTCAAGATTCTAGAGATTTTAATGGAAAGTGCCTTCAACGCCTACATTTGAGGAAAAGAGTCTTAAAATTACAAAATCGAATCACCTAGATGAAAGGTACGTTCTCACATATTTCCAGTTTTTGGCATGAACCAGTTCTTGAAAAAAAGTTTAAAAAAAGTTTTCAGATGACACCCTACTGAATTCGTACAAATGCAAAACAAAAGGCCCATCTAGCTGTATAGGCTTAAAAGTAAGATTTACCTTGACAGTTGCAGTGTCCCTGTGATGGAGCACGAACTTCACCTCCTGTACACTGGCAGAAGGGTTTGAGGAGGAGAAATCATCCACTGCATCGTACATGGTCTGGGCAACTATATCTGCTGGGTACTTCAAGTTTCCTGTACCAAGAGCTGGGAACGCAACAGAGCCACAGTTCTCTCTGGATGCTTTTCTCAGACAGCTCTGAACAAGGTCGGCAAGCATCTTGAATTCAAAGTTGGAGAAGATTTGTAATGATTGTGACATCCTGAGAATAGAAAAATAAGTGAAAACTTAGAATAACAATGACTTCAGTGAGCTTTACTCACTAATACCCCTAACTGTTTATCCCTGACCCTTGGCATTACTGTAATTCCCCATAATTTGATATCCCACAATCCAGTCCATTAAAATAAATCTGTAAGCCAGCATTAATGATCCTGCAATTGACAGGAAAAAGTCTAATGTCATAAATTGAGAATATTTATAGAGTTTTTTCAATATAAGAGCTCACATTCCCCACAAGTTTACTGCCTGGCTCTCTTTGGAGGTAATTCTTGTAATACAAGTGAAGAAGCGAGCAAAGCTCACATACCCCCGCTCCCCACTTTGTTCCAAGAATTTCAAATAGTAAAACTGATTAATATTGGTTAAAGTATGATCGTTGAGTATACAGTAAGTCATTGTGTAAGTCTTCTTTCAACTGAAACCCAAATACCGAATTCATTAAAAGGTTTTACAATTAAAAGGGTACATCTAGAGATAATGGTTGATCTTTGTTTCAATTTGAGGTAGTTATCATGAATATTCTACGAGATGCACTGAGGACAAAACTATTTTTGTTGAGTCACTTTGTAAGTTATGTTTTCCAAAAAAAAACACAGAGAAGAAAATCCATATACATCGTTTAACTCTCACAAGGCATATCCAGCAATCACGATTGACATTTGTAGCAAATTTGGTGAAGCTGAGATGTATATTTCAGGAAATATGTTCAGGACAAAGTAATTTATCATAGAATCACTGTTTTAGTCATGTTTCCATGGAAACCGCCAATTTTTAAAAAAATGTGATGGTCTAATCCTCAAATGGCACATCTAGGGATCATGGTTGATAAATGTATGAAGTTTGGTGAAGCTAGCATGAATAGTTTGGGAGATATGATCCGGACAAAAGACTTTGTCTTAGAGTCACTGTTTTAGTCATGTTTCCATGGAAACCGCAAAAAATATAAATTATTGGTTGGTCTAACCCTCACAAGGCTAATCTAGGGATCATGGTTGATAAGTGTATGAAGTTTGGTGAAGCTAGCATGAATAGTTTGGGAGATATGCTCCAGACAAAGAACTTGGTCATTGAGTCACTGTTTTAGTCATGTTTCCATGGATGCAAAAAGTAAAAAAAATTTGATGATCTAACCCTCAAAAGGCACAACTAGGGATAATGGTTGACATGTGTATGAAGTTTGATGAAGCTAGCATGCATAGTTTTGGAGATCTGCTCTGCACAAAACGACCTCCTCAAAGAGTCACTTTTTAGTCACGTTTCCATGGAAACCGCAAAAATGAAAATTCAGAAATAGTTCTAACCCTCAAAAGGCACAACTAGGGATCATGGTTGACATGTGTATGAAGTTTGATGAAGCTAGCATGCATAGTTTTGGAGATCTGCTCCGCACAAAGTTTTGGGACGGACGGACAGACGGACGGACGGACAATATGAACGCTATATACCCCCGCTTACGCTGTAAGGCGGGGGTATAATAACCATTAAACAGATAATTAACACCTTATTGTCATAATGAACTACAGATACGCAATGCACCTGGCAGCCTCAGTTCAGTGCCATTTAAAACATTGTTTTGTCTTTATCGTGCTGAGTGCCAAGGACCAGTCCCATGCATATCTTAATAGTTTTATGACATGCTTGGGAATCAAACCCCAGCCATTTTGATATTGAGTTGACAGTCTACCAACCAGGGATCAGTGCATGCCATTGGCCAGTCTGGCAACTTATAGGCCTAATTAACCCAAACAAATCTGTACAAATGTACCTTTTGGGTATTGAACAAACATTCTACATGCCAATATAATCCAAATAGCTAGGATTTTTTCAGGTGAAATGTCACAATGCTTACGCTCTGATCTCCATGATTCCAGTTTGGGAGACAGGTGTGTAAGATCATCTTGCAAGACATGTTCCCCCCACTGGTTACAGCAAACTTTCCAGGCTTGATTCCATGAGGGTAGTTCGAGTAACATTCCTCCTGGATCCCCGTCCCTCCAGCCTGTAGCAGGGACTTGGACACTGCCCCATTTGTCAGGTCCAGTTGATTGGATGTTGTGTTGACTATCACGTCAACCTGTTACAAAAATACCAATTATTGAATTGGGCACAAGTTATAATAAAAAAGTGTACACTCTTAAGGAAACCCTTTTGACATCTTACCACTGATCATTAAGCCTGTTGAGGAAGTGAAAAAGGATACTCAGCTGTTATGTAAAGATTATAACTCAGCTAACCAACATTGTGATGGGCATGTCTCTTTCACATTACAACTTCATGTAAACGCATGGTGATTTCAGCATGGTCATCAGAAAGGGATGCCCAATCAACATGCCTTCATTTACTGATGATGCACAAGTATAATGACAATGTGACTGTTGATATCTCTTGAAACACATGATCTCAAACGAATGATTTCTACTTATCTTCTGCAAAAGACTCTGTAGCTCATCCAGTTTTGTATTGAAAGATGTTAAAGAAACTGTTCTTAGGAACAAAGCACAACCCTTATAGCAAATGCTTGACTGAACACAAGTGATATCAACTGTGAATGCCAGTTTACGATGACAAAAACTGATTTTGAGAGTTACCTGTTCTTTAGCAATTTCACTGATGACATGGTAGGCCCTGATGGTTGAACTGCCACCTGCCCGTCTGCTCTGTTGTTTATATTCATTGTCATAAAATCCTCTCCCTGTAACGTTAAGCAACCAGAATATTGTAAATCATTGAAAATGACAGTGGTAGGCTGATTTTTTATGGAAAGTGGTCGAAACTCCAAGGGATTATGCCTTTCATGCCAATATTTAGAAGTGGTCACATAGAAGTATATACTCTGTACCCTCAGAGCATGATAATTTCTAATATAGTTTTTTTTGAGAGTTAGCAGTTCTGGAGGAGAAATCAAAATGTGAAAGAGTATAGGCATTGTTAAGCTTAATGATGACTTATTTACAGAGAGGAGTATTAAGTTCCCAGTCCACAGGGATCAGTGCATAATAGGCCAAATGAGCAAAAATGATAAGATCTTAAAATCAGTATTTCTATGATTGTTATAATAAACAGCTGACAAAAAAGTTTTTACGGGAAACACCGCATACTGAACAACTCTTATCTTGTTATGGAAGACAACTCTACCTGGCCTGTCGCTCCTGTGTTGACGTCTCCCAGGTCTCGGTGACGGTTTCTCCTCTGCTTGGTCTGTGTAATAGACCACTTCCTGGTCAGAGACATTCAGGTTACTTGTCTTAACGTTGGCCTTTCCAAACTGTCTTTCAAGAGCTTTGCTAAACTGCTGGACTGTGTTGACATTGTTGTCACATACAAAGACATCTTGAAGTGATGAAGAGGGGTTGTCCCCAAAGTGCATCTGGATTGCTTTTACAATGGCCTTGGTGGCATCTCCTACAGGGTACTTATAGATCCCAGTACTGAGGGCAGGAATTGCTATTGACTTGAGATTTCGACGCCCTGCTTCTTCCAGACTGTTGAATATCGCTTCCTGCAGTAAACCCTCATCATCATTCCTCCCATTGGACCAGATAGGTCCTACTGCATGGATGATAAAGCTGCATGAAAGCTTCCCTGGTCCTGTAACTGCAACTTTCCCTACTCCGATGTCACCTCTACGTCTCACGATGTCTTTACTTTCATCTTGCACAGACTCTCCAGCTTAAATTCATAAGGTTGTTATCTAGTTAACGAGTATAACAAATCAATAGAAACTGAATACAAATTTGAATTAGGGCTATCACTACCATCACAAGATATAAGGTTGAAATTTTAGAAAACCAAACAGGAAGAAGAAACTAGATTAGCGTTTGCGGGACACCGCAAAAGCAGAGCAGCCCCGAAACTTGGGGTTTCGCCTTACCCTGTTCCGCCTTCTACAAGTCTCAGCATATTGGGCATTTTCTTGTGACCTTGACTTTTGACACTCAAGATCACGCAATCAATGAATACATTTCATTGAATATAACAATAATGTAATGAATTAAAGTGTTAAAAGTTATAATAATCCATTTTCTCAATATATGTTGACCTTGCTGTGACCTTGACCTTGGACCTTGAAAGTGACCATGTCATTGTAATTCCCCAGAAATGTAAACACTTATACATGACAATAAGTTCTTAATGGGATTGAGTTATATCCAAATTAGTTGCACATTGCAATAACACAAATCTCATGACCTTGACCATTGACCTTCAAGGTTACAAAATCAATGAACACTTTTTATTGAGTATGACAATCACCTATTGATTAAAAGTGTTCATAGTTAAAAGAAAGCATTTTTGCAAAACCATGCCAAAGTATTTACCTTGCTGTGACCTTGACCTTGGACAGACTGTAGCAAAAACCTTTTCAAAAATTTTTACTCTTCCAAGGATGATACATACCAAGTTAGAGCTTCATAGCAAAAAATCTTTTCAATTTATCACGTTTACAAGGAATTTGTTAGTGATTTTATAGCTCGTGACCTTGACCTTTCACTTTGAAAGTGAACATTGCATTGTAATTCCCCAGAGGTGTAGACACTTATACATGTTCATGAGTTCTGAAAAGCTTAATGGGAAAAGGTTATATCTAAATTAGTTGCACATTGCAATAACACAAATCTCATGACCTTGACCTTTGACCTTCAAGGTTACACAATCAATGAACACTTTTTTTGAGTATAACAATCATCTATTGATTTAAAGTGTTCATAGTTAAAATAAAGCATTTTAGCAAAACCATGCTAGAGTAGTGACCTTGCTGTGACCTTGACCTTGGACAGATTGTAGCGAAAACCTTTACAAAAATTTTTACTCTTCCAAGGATGATACATATCAAGTTAGAGCTTCATAGCACAAAAACTTTTCAAGTTATCGCGTTTACAAGGAATTTTTTAGTGATTTTATAGCTCGTGACCTTGACCTTTGACCTTGAAAGTGAACATGTCAAAATCGTTCCCCCGAGGTATAAGCAGTTACTTATGAATACAAGTTCTTGAAAGCTTAGTAGAAATAAGTTATAGCCATTGGTATGAGTGGGCCGGCGGCGGCGGCGGCGGCGGAAACTTCACAAACACTGATAGCAGGGGCTGCTAATTACATGTATGTACGCCACTACCCCAATCCAAAACCTACTCCACAAACTTCATAAAAACATGACCTCTTACATATATATCAAAATAGTGAAACGTTAGGCGTTATCTACTTATAGATTGATCGCAACAAAGCTACAGGCAATTTTATATCATAAATGGCATCAAATAGAAATAAAAGTACCGAGGGTACAGAAGCTCACCTTAAAATGAATGATGTGGTAATATAGTTTAATTGTGTAACCATATTTTATATGATAATTGATTATGGCTGCCATCATGATTTTTGCATCTTTTAAAATGCTAGTCTTCTGTTGGAAAAAATTAGAGCACGAACAAACATTAATACAAGAATGTTAATAAATCATGATTTGTTAACAAGCAGTAGGTTTTTGTATAACTTTTTTGTATATCTATGGCTGAATTGGTGACCATCTTGTATTTTTTAATCTTCAAAATGTTACTTATATGTGGGCATCCATATTAATTTCATTATCTTGATTGGTTTAGGAGTATTCATTTAAATGTCAATCAATAATAACAGGTTTTGTGACTCTTGAAGTCAAGAAATAGTCCCGAAAATCTCAAGAATTCTTTCTTAAAAGTACTTGTACAGTACCAAAGTTTTCAAACACAATCACAAAAGTCAACAAACTGGTTAATCCAATGTTAGATTAGTCACACTCTCAACTTCCAAAGAACTAAAAAAAGATGCACATAAACATTTGGAATATATCCCTCTGACACAAATCACAAATTCAACTAGTGATAAGTCCAATTGCCAAAGTAAACTGTCCAGGTCAATGTCTCATGTGATTCTAACTGAAGATTTCTGAATATCTTAAATCTTGACATATGTTAGTGCAATCTGATTGGTCAGAATAGGCTAGCCACATGGGGGTTTATGCTAATTACTAGATATGATGACCTGTGATGACCTCTTGCACCTGCATGTAGCTTATGTAACTTATCCTCTTATGTAAGTTACTGTTATTCCATAATGTGAGTGTCTTCCCCTTAATTCAGTATGCAATACAGATATTAGGAGGGGAGTTGCAGGAGAGGGGCTGGAGGATAGGAGGGGAAAGGAGGGATAGAAGAGAGGTTTGCAATGGAAGGACAGGAGAGGAAAGGGGAGGAGGGGAAGGGGGGGTAGAAGAGAGGTTTGCAATGGAAGGACAGGAGAGGAAAGGGGAGGAGGGGAAGGGAGGATAGAAGGGGTGGGGGTAGAAGAGAGGTTTGCTATAGAAATAATCTGGAGGTCAACTCAGTAATATGTTTATTGAAGTATTTTAATATTAATTGCATGGAAACAACAGTTAGTGTTGAGAGTGAACAAATTTAATCATTTTAAATGCTTTTGAAAAGGATTTGTTTGAATTGAATGATCATTATAATTATCTAGATAATCATCGTTCAGATCGTAATCAGATCCCTCACTGGCTATGTTATTTGGCCTTTTATGAAGTGTCAGGAATTATGTAACCCACTGATATCATTAGATGTTTTATTTAAAAGGATTTATTAAAACACTCATGGTTCAGGCTGTTCGCAGATAAAGATGATTCATACAGTTTTTTGTAACTGTATTTATAGTGTTGATAAATATTACAACAAGTGCATCAATACAAATATAAACACATTCATTTGATTGACCAGGAAATGTATTCTTTTCAATGAATTTTATGAAATCTAATTGAAAATTCAATATAAATGACATATTGACCATCTTGGATTCTTGATAATAAAATGAATGCGTCTTTGTCAGGAATCACTATATAAAAAAATACTCACTTTTCAGAATGATATCTTAATTGATTTAGTAGGAGAAGTAATTGGCCTGAAATCTAATTGAAAAATAATGACTTCTATGTTGACATGTTGTTCCCAGAGCCCCTTCAGCATGATACAATTATCATTTAGTTTTACAGGTTTTCATAAAACATATGGTATTGGAACTGGAACTTGATACAAATTACCTCTTTCTACAATAACTTATGTAGATTACTGTACATAAAAGCAGATTCTTGACTTATTAATATTAACTCATCTTGCAGATTGTTGTACACAAAAGCTGATTCTTGACTTGTTTAAATTGTTATTTGTAAAAAGTATTATTATTAATAGAATACAAGTATACTTTTCATAAAGTCAATTTATATACTTTCCATAAAGTCCATTGCTTAGACATGATAATTGCCATACATCATTATGTTGTATTTATCAATTACCCATAAGTAAAGATAACTAAGCAACATACAAGCAGGCAGGGCTGCTAGCCTCAGATCCTTAAGGAGAGTGTAGCAATTTGGGGATTTGGCTTTGTGTATTTGGAGAAGAATAGTGTGCTGAGCATGTAAACCTGAACTCTGGCTAAGCCCTTATGTGTGGTATTTAAAAACTTGACGGGAGAGAACATGCATTGTTGTGAAAAATA
Source organism: Steromphala cineraria (assembly GCA_916613615.1). NCBI lineage: Eukaryota > Metazoa > Mollusca > Gastropoda > Trochida > Trochidae > Steromphala > Steromphala cineraria. Next base: position 17,412,616 of record OU744731.1, on the reverse strand, counting down.
TATATAATTTCACAAAACATAGTTAGCTTATGTCCTAAATTGATTTTGTGTCAAGAAGAACTTCTGTTAGATATAGAAATGGTATAAATATGAGTAAACACAGGAAATGGAACCTGATACAAAATAACTCTTTCCACATCAACTTATCATGAAGATTGCTAAACACAAAACTTATTGATGACAACTTTTGTGTAAGTTGTTATTCTTAGAAAGAACATATCACTGTCATGAGATTACAAGTCTAATTTCCATAACTCTTATTGTATACACATGGCCATATAGCATATTGCTCTGCAATATCAATTGGGTCAGATTATGCAACAGACTAGCAGCTGACACTGTGATGCTTGCAGCCTGTATCAGGATGTGTATTAGAATAAACACTGTGGACTCTAGAGGCATATCTGAACTCTGGTTGACCCCTTATGTGTGGTATTTAAAGGAATATAAGGGAGATACCATTGTTTAAAATTTAACATGATGTTTAATGTGATTGGGTTTTTGCAGCTAGTTGCCATGAAGATTTTAAGCAAATTAATTAATTATGTTTGTCTTATATATCTTAATTTTTTTTTAAAAACACTTAAAAATATAGAGCAACTTGCATGACAATCTTAAATATTCCATATTCAAGATAATATTATGATTAGTAAGTTCAAATTAGAGAATTTATTTGATGCAAGTGATCACTTGATGAAAGCTTAAAATTTAATAATAATGATGTGTCATTGCAGCTGAAAAGTCAATATGGCTGCTTTTGCGGCCATCTTGGATTCTCAAAACTGAAACGTCTACCTTTCTGTGCGGAATCACTATAGGTATAACATACTACAATTTAGAAAGTATATCTAGATTGGTTTAGGAGAAGTAGTCTTTTTCATGAAATCTAATTGAAAATTCAATATGGCTCCCATGGCAGCCATCTTGGATTCTCAAAACTGGAACATCTACCTTTCTGTGAGGAATCACCTTGGGTATAACATACTACAATTTCAGAATGGTATCTGGATTTGTATAGGAGGAGTAGTCTTTTTCGTGAAATCTAATTGAAAATTCAATATGGCTGCACTGGCGGCCATCTTGGATTCTCAAAACTGAAACATCTACCTTTCTGTGAGGAATCACCATGGGTATAATATACTACAATTTCAGAATGGTATCTGGATTCGTATAGGAGGAGTAGTCTTTTTCATGAAATCTAATTGAAAATTCAATATGGCTGCACTGGCGGCCATCTTGGATTCTCAAAACTGAAACATCTACCTTTCTGTGAGGAATCACCATGGGTATAATATACTACAATTTCAGAATGATATCTGGATTCGTATAGGAGGAGTAGTCTTTTTCATGAAATCTAATTGAAAATTCAATATGGCTGCACTGGCAGCCATCTTGGATTCTCAAAACTGAAACATCTACCTTTCTGTGAGGAATCACCATGGGTATAACATACTACAATTTCAGAATGGTATCTGGATTGGTAAAGGAGGAGTAGTCTTTTTCATGAAATCTAATTGAAAATTCAATATGGCTGCCATGACGGCCATCTTGGATTCTCAAAACCGAAACGTCTACCTTTCTGTGAGGAATCACCATGGGTATAACATACTACAATTTCAGAATGATATCTGGATTGGTAAAGGAGGAGTAGTCTTTTTCATGAAATCTAATTGAAAATTCAATATGGCTGCCATGACGGCCATCTTGGATTCTCAAAACCGAAACGTCTACCTTTCTGTGAGGAATCACCATGGGTATAACATACTACAATTTCAGAATGGTATCTGGATTGGTAAAGGAGGAGTAGTCTTTTTCATGAAATCTAATTGAAAATTCAATATGGCTGCCATGGCGGCCATCTTGGATTCTCAAAACTGAAACATCTACCTTTCTGTGAGGAATCACCATGGGTATAACATACTACAATTTCAGAATGATATCTGGATTCGTTTAGGAGGAGTAGTCTTTTTCCTGAAAGTTTACGGACGGACGGACGGACGGACAGACAGACGGACGACGGACGAAGCGCCATGACATAAGCTCACATTTACTTTGTAAAGGTGAGCTAAAAAACCATAAATACCTCTGTCCACAATGGCCTTAGCAAGTCCTCCAATGTGAGCCAACTGCTGATTTGCTGCATTCACAACAGCTCCAACTTGCATCTTGGTGATGTCGCCCTGAGAGACATTAATTTTGCGCCCTGATCCCAGGTCACACGAAGCCACAACTTGAGGTCCGCCAGTCACTGTATGCATGATCCTCTGTCTCTTGCGGTCTCCAAATGACACCTGTTCTGTCTCATCGTGGTTCTTCTCAATGACACACCGCTCTGTTTGCTCAATGATCAAGATATGACTGTCCCCCTTGTCAGATTGAATTAGTTTTGCAATGCCAGGTTTGTCAAAGACATGTTTCTTCCACATGACATCTTTAGAAAGTTTAATTAACTCTGACGTGATGATCTGCAGGCCATGTTTTGTTCCTTTCACTGTAAATTCTGTTGAGTTTTTTCGGAACTTAATTTCAACAGAGTAGGACTGAAACTTTGTTTCAAGACTCTTTATTTCATTCTCATAGTGCTTGACCATAAAGCGTTGGATCCCTTTAGGGAACCTAACTGTGTCCTCATAGACAGTGTTGTCTCTGATGAAGTTGTTCACATCTTCTGCTAGGCTTGCAATGAGTTCATCAGTAGCTACAAGAACAATCTTGCTCCTGTCAGTTGCTGGAATGATCCTCACGAGCTCTCCGTTATTCTGTGTTTGGGTGTCACACAGCTGCTTCCAGTGGGCTGATGTCAGCAAGGGAACAGACTCCATGTCAAGATCAATGTCCTGCTGACATGCAGACTCTTTGACCATATGTGCAACTTCTGTTACCTCTTTATCAGATCTAGAGAGCACCCTCAGCTTTCGATCATTTTCCTCCCAAACACCACACAGGTTCTTCTGCTTCAGTTTGGCCCCCAGGTACTGCTTGAAAGGTTTCTTCTTTACAAACTGAATTTGGGCATCAGACATGTTGACAACCGCATCCTTGAACTCATTACAAGACTCATACATTTTGATCCTGGCATTTTTCACATCAAACATCAAGCCAATGAAGGTGATCTCATTCTTTTTATTGTTGATCTCAACCCTCATTCCATCATACTTCTCCATCATGCTACGATGAAATCCACTTGCCATCAGCAAAAGTAGTTGCAATGGTTTCTGCATGGTGACTGATTCTGTTATCTCCTGTTTCTTTCTCTCATGGATATTCTCAACTTCAGCAACCATCTCTTGTATCTTCTTCAGGAGATTTTCAGCAGGCATCTTGTGCCCTACCACAACAATTTGATTGGACTCATCAAAGACAAACAGAGTTGCAGCCTCGGGTTGGTGAATCTTCAATGTTTGAATCTTGTCAATAACATCAGTCAAGACCAGCTTGAGAACACTGACCTTCTCCGTGATCAACAATCCAAGGAAGTGAGTGATGTCATCTTCAACCTCTTTCCTCCAGATCTTCACTCTCTTCCTGGCATCCTTGGCATCTTTGGTAAGGATACACTCAAGAGTAATGGTGGTCTCTGTCATGGACTTTATTCTTGCACATCCACCCTCCAATTGTTTCTCAAGATTCTTACTGTTTACCTTGGAATTATTGATAAACTTGAGTTTGTAGGGATCAAGATCTCCGATGGTGAAGGATTTCGGAAGCTTGAACCAGTTGGGGTCCTTCTGTCCTCCACCTACACCTAGACATTCAGTGTAGAGCCTTGCCTTTAGGTTCCTTCCATCCAACTTGTGAGCTTTGTCTAGCACCAACTGAATTGCTGGAATAATGACCAAAGTGATTTTAATCTCAGTATCTTAAAAAATAATTATTATATTAGAGTCTGTGCATAAAATTTGAGCTTTCTACACCTCTTGCTTCTGGAGAAGAAGACGAAAATAGGTTTTAGGACGTGGCCCCTGTGGCCCTTATTAGGTGTCAAATGGTCACCAGAGATACAATTTATAATCCTCATTAGTCAAAGAGTCAGCTTTCTACACCTTTTGCTTAAATTCTGAAGTTGAAAATGCACAAAGTTTACAGATGGATGGACAGATGGGCGGAAGGACGGACGCCGGACACCATGCCATGCCTTAAGCCCATCGGGCCTTTCAAGCCTGATGAGCTAAAAACTCACTACAATAATTGTCTAAAATCAATTTTGGTTGGACTAATTTGGCACTGCACCCCTCATAGTAGGGTAGAAAACATGTGCTAAATTTGAAAACAATTGGATGAACAGATTTTCCGAAATAGTTCGGACAAAACATTTCCTCAGACGGACAGACAGAATTGTTTGTATTAATATTTACCCTCTACCGTTGGTCAAGGGGTATGAAAATGTTAATGTATGATGATAGTCTTCTACTATTTAAAATCATATTTAGATGTAGTATATCTGCAAATAGTTGCCCAGTGAATTGTTAGATCTTATGATTTTACAGAACTATATCTTTAGAGATAAAGTCTACAAACCATTGTGGTCTTGAAAATACACAAGTGCCTGGTTGGAATCTTCCACCATGACAACCTTCTCAACATCACTTTCTTTCACATTCCCGGACTTCTTGCTCTCAAAGTACAAGCTCAATGTAGTTTCAGTTGTTTTCTTGTCTAGCCCGGAGACCAACAGACAGTTTGAGACCGGCACTGATGATAGATAGAGGTACGCTCCTTGCAGAGGGCGCTTTTTTGCAATCTTTTTCATCTTCTTAAGCTCTGTAAGAGGAACATAAGTACTTTTACTAATAACGAATAATAAAAAAAAAATGTTTTTAAATGGTTACATCTCAGACTATGACCAAATTAAAAACCATCCAGAGATAACTCACTTTTCCTGATGTCTGTACAATCAAGTGTTACCAGAACAGTCCCTGGTTCATCCCCAAACACCAAGTCCTTCGGTTCACAGTTCAGCTTTTCCTTCATGAATTCAAGCAGCATGTCCTTGGGTGTTGACTCCTTCAAACCCCTGATAAGGAACTTGTTTGGGTACTTGGCCTTGGGCAGGGGAGGAGTAGGAGCCTTGTAAAGACTTGCATTGATCTGTTTTCCATCTACCTTGTGTGTCTTGCTGGCAACTCTCTCAGCAACTGGGAAATGAAATTATGACTTCTTACTTTAATAAAGTATGAAAAAGTATTTTAGAAAGGCGTTTACGCGCCTGGGTCAATATAAATGAATTGTTAGATGAATCTCAAGCTGGTTTTAGACCCGATTACAGCACACCAGATAACTTATTTGTATTGCAATCTCTATGTACAAAATACCTTTCCAAATCTAAAGGGCGTTTTTACTGCGCTTTCATTGATTTTAGGAAAGCGTTTGATGTTGTAGACCGTAAGAAGCTATTATTTATGTTACATACCAAGGGTTGTCACGGCAAAATGTATAATATTTTTATAAGTATGTACGAATTAGTCTCATCTTGTGTTAGAACTAGCTCAGGTGTAACTGAAATGTTTGATACTTCAACAGGGGTGAGGCAAGGCTGTGTCCTGAGCCCCCTGTTATTCATCTTTTTTATTAACGAATTACTAATTAATTTGTATGAATCTTGCAATAATGGAGTTTTTGTTACCCCTCAAATCAGAGATCTACTCTTACTACTGTTTGCAGACGATATAGCTATGTTTTCGTTTATGGTTAATGGCCTACAGAGACAATTAAATATCTTGGAAGCATTTTGTGACAAACGGGGTTTGGACTTAAACATAGAAAAATCTAATATCGTTGTATTTAGAAACGGAGGTATTGTTGCTAAAAGTGAGAAGTGGGCATTTCGCGGCAATATCTGGGCCTTTTATTCTTAAGTCGCTTAAATTGGTCTATGGCTTGCAAAACCCTTGCCGCGCAAGCTAAGAAGGCATTATTTTCAATTTTTAAACTTTTTAAAGTAAATAAGTTTATTTCTTTTGATATTGCATGTATTCTTTTTGACTCAAAAGTATCGCCTATTTTGCTATATGGATCAGAAATTTGGGGAGCAAACTATTTCACAGTAATTGAATCTGTCCACTCATTATATTTTAAAATATTTCTAGCAGTTGGAAAATTTGCTGCTAATAAGGCCATACTTGGAGAAATAGGCCGGTACCATATCCATATCGAGAGTCAAATGAGAGTTATTAAATTTTGGAATAAACTTTAAAGAATGCGAAGAAGAAGAGTATAGACTACCGTATCAATCTTATCAAATGTTATTAGCCTTAGATAATCGCGGAAAGCATTCATGGGCTGCTGGTGTAAGAAATATGCTGTTTGTCAGCGGATTTTCCTATGTATGGATTAATCAGAATGTTGGTGATAAACATCTATTTCTGGCAATGTTTAAACAACGTTTAAAAGATATTTTTATACAAAGGTGGTATGAATCACTTGACGCATCCACCTATTTAACTCATTATTCCCATTGCAAATCAATATTTGGGCCAGAAAAATACATAAGTGCCCTCAATAATAAGTCTCTTTTAAGTAGTTTATGTAAATTAAGAATTTCTCTTCATTCCCTTAAGATTAAATCCTTTAGGGCCCTGTCACACTTAAGCGTATAGCAAGTGCGTTTGAGTTGCGTATGGACTTTTTTCATACGCAACCTGTACGCATAAAAATTTACCGTATTTTGCCTTACTTGTACCGCACATGGAGCGATTGATTTACGAACTTTCCGTTTTCTTTGCGTTGCGTGTGCGTTGGAGATGCATATGATTTGCGTATCCCAACTTTATTGTTGCAGATGCTTGCATATGCAGAGCGCATACATACCATCCCCTAGAAGCAGACAACTTATGTCTACCGCATGCCTTGCGCAAATAAAGCGAACATATTCCGAGCCCGTTGCGTCTTCACATAATTATCTACCCTTCCTGTCTTTGTAATAAGTATATTTCGTAGGTAAAATATATATCTACAAAAGGATCTCGCAAATACGAAAAGCTTGTTACCAATTGCAAGACAATTTATCTAAACAAAAGTGGACTGAATAAAGTTAAGTTTACTGAATTAAATTTCTCTATCACAAGTAATGAAAAGGAGTTCCAACTTAAATGGTAGTCCGCAGTTTCGCCTGTTAGTTGATAATTTCTGTACCAATATATACCCCTCGATTGAGGTATTGAAACTTTTAGAACTTATATATCAGTAGACATACATTCCCCCCCCCCCCCCAAAAAAAAACCTTAGATCGGATCTTTTCTGTTACATGCATCAACCCTCTCCGTATTTGTTTACTCAATATGCCATGCTTGAACAATAGCATCGGTTTCACTCTGTCACTTTTGGTCGGGACCTGCCTTATTCAAGGATAATTAACATTTGTAAAACACTTATTGAACTTTTTCCATTATCTAGACACTTGACCAGAAGATTATCCCGGATAACTCTTATGTAAACAATGGAATAGTGACCAGGTTTAGTCTAATGGTATATTTGGTAATCTGAAATCGATTTGCAGCTGAGAAGTTTACAATAATAACATTAAAAACAAATCATTAGCTTCTTTGTGATTTTGTTTACATGGGAATGCAATGCTATTTACTTTTTCATCTCTTCTTATCTTTGATTTACTAGAATTAGTAGTTCACATATCTCATATATTATGTGTCTATATTCAACGTTTTGTTACTTTTAATAAATGATTGATGGCAGCTCTAAAACAAATTGGTAAATTAATTTTAATGTGTATTTCCATGCGGTTGTTATCATAGTTGGATAGTTTCGAGTCTTGATTCTTTTAAACTACAATATTATAGTGCTGAAAGAAGGAGACGAAATGAAAACTATCAAATAGTAAACGGAGGTGTTATGCTCACCGACCGTTTCGTTATGCTATCTCTATCAAATTCACGATGTACCCTATGTACGCTATGAGTGCGTTGTTATTCGTTGCTCATAAGGGGAAACTGGACAATGCATATTTCCATTGTTATCATTCGGTTTAAGATCATTCTTCATACGTGCCATATTTGCTTGAAGAGCGTTTTGTGTACGTCTTCTAAGCGTTATCAATGCGTTGGTTCGGGACATCAACTCACACTGCGTATGAAGTGCATTCTCATCACGATTACCTAACGTACATGTACCGCTCTCGACTGATGTAAAACCGATGCGTTGCGTGTTAACCATACGCAGCATAGTTTTGAGCATGCTCAAAACTATCAAGCGTATGCAATGGTCCAAGCGCATGCCGACGTGCAAGAAACAACCTTGACACAACTAAGGTGCGTATGAGTTGCGTGTCCTGCGTACGGCTGCGTATTGCTGCGTATGAGAAAAATTGCCATACGCAACTCGTACGCAGTGAGTATACGCTGAAGTGTGACAGGGGCTTTAGAAAGGATAATCATACTTTAAACGATTTAACATGTTAATACTGCTCCTCGGGCGAAACGGAGGATGAAGCTCATATTTTTTTAGTTTGTAAAGCCTTCTCTGAATGTAGAAATAGATTTTTGAAATGTGTTAATGCCAATCCACAAACGATGTACAATCTGCTAAATTCAACTAATCCTAAAGTTATTTATGATGTTGCAACTTATGTGAAACAATTAATGTACAATATGAAATCTTATGTCAAATCTTTAAAGTCACGTGACCAACAACGATAACTGTAAATTCAACTGTACTTTGAGCCACCATGCCTTTTATACTGAATAAACATGTCTGTCTGTCTGTATGAAAAAGCACTATTGATAAACAATAAGTATTTTTATCTTTATTACTATTGACAGTGAAGTGAGAAACTAGTCTACTAAGAGAATGTAAGCTTAATTGGTAAAACTGACGCTATATCTAAAGCAGCCTACTTCAAGAAAAGTAAGATTTTCTGAAGAACATACTTTTTTCACAACCCAAAAAAATTTACCCAGAAAATATTTTCTACTAGGTAAATGAATGTAAGCTTAATTGGTAAACGTGAGGCTATATTTAAAGCTACCTACTACAAGAAAAGTAAGATTTTCTGAAAAACATACTTTTTTCACAACCAAAAAAAATGTACCCAGAAAATATTTTCTAATAGGTAAATGAATGTAAGCTTAATTGGAAAAGTTGAGGCTATATTTAGAGCAGCCTACTACAAGAAAATTTAGACTTTCTGAAGTACATACTATTTTCACAATAGAAAAAAATGTACCCAGAAAATATTTTATTTTACTGATGAAGAATAGAGTACCATATATTTTAATGTATAAGGAAAGTTTTTTATGCCAGAAATTGGGGGGTCAAAGAAGGGGGTCGCCCAATACACAAGGTAAAAAACTAGAGGCCAAGCGAGGGGTATCTGCCAACCCAACAAGTCAAGTGAGTCAATGTTTACACCGGATGTCCATTACACAATCATCGATGTCATCTCAAATTTAATCTTGTAAAGTAAAATACCTTTGTTTAATTGTTCTTTCTAAATGAAAATATAGAGAGAAATATGAATGAAAATTCAAAATAACTTATCAATCAAAATTATCCATGTACCGGACCAACGGAAATATTCAACACATGTTTGCTGGCCGATAACATGTAATGTTAGTGTCGGTGTCACACGAGATAGAACCTTGTGATGAATTAACTTGACATAATTATAGATAACAATAAATTTATAATGATTAATTTGTTTTGATGACTGATATTGTGACTATATTTTTCTCTATGCATATATTTAACAAAAGTTATGCTGCCCAAATACAATTATGAAAGCGATGTATAACAGCAGCAATTATTCTTTACAGTGGTTAGGTTTTTTCAATATGCAATTTGTGTTAGATTTTCGGATTGGTGCACTATTACTTAGCTTCCGTTCTTTTAACCAATGAAAAGGCTGGAAACAAATATAGCATTACCACTACAATGACTGAAAGTTTGTTTAGATTTCTGAATGAGAATGATGAAAACAAAACATGACACAGTAATGGGAGTTTGTTGACTGTAGCCTTGCTTGTTATCAGAAGCAAATGATGAATCATTGAATAAAATAACAAACATTATTTTTAATTACACATGACATTTCACTTAAAAATTACCGACCTAAATTTACCCTTACGCAATCTTGTCAACACGTTGTCTGTCATGTCGACTGTTTCAACGACCTGCTAGAAGGGGGGTCCCTTATAAATGAGATATATGATTTTGGCAGCAATTTGGGGGGCTGAGAAAGGGGGTCGCCTTATGAACGAGGTCGCCGTGTACATTGAAATATACGGTAATCTTCATCCAAGTTACCTACCTTCAGTACTCTTGTACACGATGTACTTGACACATCCCTCTTCAGTCTCCACAGTCCTCATCTCCTGGATCTCTTCACCTCCACTTCTACGTTTGTTTTCAAAGTACAGCTCTAATGTCTCATCAGAGCTTTCACTGTCGAACCCAGAGATCATCACCACCGCCCCGTCCTTCAACCCCTTCAGTGGTGAGTCCTGACTGACCTCCTGCTGGGACCCCGGTAGGTAGGCGGAGACACTGAGTTGTTTATTGTCCAGGAGTAGGGGGGCTTTCTGGAGAACTCTTTTGACAACTGGAATATAGAGCCAAATGCTCTAAGAGGCTTTCGATGGATGGTAGAGTTGTGCATAAAATGATATCAAAATCATCCTTTTTTTATGGGGCACAGTGGTTAGCGCGTTTGGTTTTGGATCAAGAGATCCATGGTTCAAATTCTGCCTGTTCTACATGCAGAAAGGTTTGGGTGCAATGTTGCACTGAATTTCAGCGCAGTACCACCCATGGTTCGCTAGTTCAAGTCGACACTCGCAGGTTTCACCGCAATACATAGTCACATTGGTGTTGTGGGCTTTCTCCTTGCAATAATACTAGCAGCAATATAAGTGAAATATACTCTTGAAAGGGAAATTAAACCTCAGATCACCTCACTTCACATCATTTGTTTTTAGCTTTGGGGTTTCTTATAAGAGATGCAATAGAGTAGATACCAAAAATATTTTTTTTCTTTTGAAAATTTAAGGTAAAATGTTATGATAAGCATAAAAGATGACAACTATCCGACAATGACCATAGGCCCAACTCACCAATAAAAAAAGACAAACACACTTTTGAGCCTTATTTCTTGCTTGAACGGGTAACAGAATATAACACTTACCATTGGGTTCATTAAAGTAGACAAGAAGAGTCCCCGAGGCTCTATCCAGCTCAACACATTCAGTCTCTCCTCCCCCGCTCCGCCTTCGGTTCTCGAAAAAGAGCTCAAGCGTGTCCTCCGACATGTCGTGTGTGATTCCTTTCACCTCCAGCACATACATGCTGTCATCCTCTGCATCGTCATCTGCAGAACCACATGCAGCAACAGTGCAGAATTTCTTTATTCACACAGAATTAAAGGGGCATGCAGCTCAACAAAATTATCTCAGCAAAAAGTTTCTTTTTACGAAATGCAAGATAAAATGAAAGGAAACAGTTTAAACAGTTCCTAAACAATGTACCATGGTCAGTCCATATCCAACCTCAAATGAATAAAAGGTGTTCACACAAAAATGGTCGCGAGTGGTTTTCGCTTAATACCAAAGTGATAATATTTTTACCCTGTTTAGATAAAATATAAGGCTAAAACCTATATATTCAGTATGGCAAACTTGAAGCAATAAAATATGCTAGTGCTTTTTTAAGAGTACAGCATGTCAAGATAAACACAAACTCCCATATTAGAGTATTGTTAAAGTGACACAGAGTATCTTTCTTAAAATTTTATTTGGTTTTGATAAGCTAAAAAATATCTAATATGCTGATTGAAGTTCATATCTCATCACTGGACTTGCAAAAATATCTCTAAAATGCTTGATTTTATGGAAAAATCAAGAAAATATCTCAAATACGTTTAATATTCGAAATTATGCATCCAATTAATCTACCTATTAGTTACAATACCTAATAAACAGTATCGAACCGAATATATCTTCCTGTCAGCTAGTGGTGCACCGATCGATCAAATAATCGGTGTATTGATCGTTTGAGGCTTCAAATCCGATTATCGATCATTAAAAATCCAAATCGATTACACTGAATTTAATATTCAAAAATAACAAACAATTGCTGTACATGCAAGCTTTGGAAATACCTCTAAGTTGACACGAAATCGCATCATCGCCTGACTACCGTATTACAGGAAGTCAAGTCTATTTATAGCTTTGTGAGGGAGCAGTCATTTTTTCTCTTTCCGCCTGTAGCTCTCATCAGGTGCGGTCATACCCATTAAATCAGATAGTTACGTTTTGACAGTGCCCTTACACATAAATGTTTACGTGAGAATGAATTTTCATTAAATGTTGTGAATAAAGATTGAAGAAATGTTTTTAATAGCTCGTGTTTACTGATTTTACAAATTATTTTTGACATTTTCACTATGTGAATAAACTGTTTTCTTTTGTCTGTTATTTTCTCAATAAATCTCTTCAAATGCAATGATAAAAAACATGGAATACATACATCAATCTACTATATCCAAAAGTAGGCCTATGTGGTCAATAAAGTTCACGATATACACAGTCACTCGTAAAAAGCTTCTGTGATTGTTTTCAGTGTGTCAAACGTGATTTTTAAGTAATTTATTTCAATGCGTTATAAGCTTTTGAAAGTGTGATTTTAAAAACAATGAATACTCGTTCGTCATAACATCACGTGATGAAAGCAAGTGATATGATTGGTTGATGAGTGATGATGAAACTGTCAACAAAATGACTGCTGTCATGTCTCCCACACGTGTTCGCTTCAAGAAACACATTTAAATAGGCCTATTTTTTATTTTACAGAAGGCCAAATGCTGGTCGAAGGCCAATTGTTGGCAGCTCAATCTGAATTTTATCTCGTAGACTCCGTTCTCAATTTCCCACACATTTTGACCCGAGAGATTTGTTTGGAATGCGGTGGTTGTTTTCAACGATTTGACACGGTATGTGACTATGTGTGCCATCAAACTATACCTGTATGGGTTTATGACTTTATGTATTGTCAATTGACAATTATTCTAAGATTACCAACGTCCTTTATTTTTAATGCAGATAGGAAAAGTAAGTTATACTCTTCACGATCTTTTACAAGCAATGTCGTAGCAGTTGAACTTGACAGGCGTCGTCTCATCCAGCGTGTCTTGTCTTCATGAATTCCACGTGTTGATTTATATATCTAGTCGATCATTTATCGATAATTGATCGCCAGATGACCTCGATAATCGATTAGGGTGTTAGGGCTCGATTCCCAACACTACTGTCAGCTTATGACAAGGTTTCAAAATTACGTTTGGCGTATTTGCGCGCGCCACTCGAGCCACATTGTCCGGTTTTCGAATGGCCGTATTTTCGCTTTAATGTACTGATTGACCTTTAACTATTTATTTTCAGTAACAGTTAGTGGTTCCCGATGTAATAACATTGATTTCAAAATTTGACATATGTGATCCTATCAACATACTCTGTGTCTCTTTAAGTGTCTCTTCATCATCTTCTGAAGGCAGAGGACAATCAGGACAATCTATAAATGGCCTTTTTGTTGAAAAAGTATTTGTCTTTTCACGTTTACCAATAAATCCTAACAATTTCGGATAACATAAAGAGATTCCATTTTGTTTTGCTTTAGATAGAGTTACAACATAGGAACGTACCAGAGCTAGAGACCCAATACAGATCTTTGTCATAACTGATGGGCAATCGAGAGGCCGACTGTGGATGTTTGTTTGCTTGCTGAGTCACTAAGCTCACTTGGAGTGGCTTTTCGTTGATACTGTGTCCTCGCAAACACACTGCAGTTGCAACTGTACAACAAAGACAGATACTTAGTCTGTTGAAAAATAGACATACAGAAAAAGGAAAATTGTACATTTTCATATACATATTATATAAAAAATTATAGAGTGACTGCATAAAATATATAAAATATATATATATAAAAGGAAAAAGCAATGAGCGAATTTGTGTTTTATATTTTTAAACTTGACAACAGATAAGTTAAAACCTTTTTGCGTATATCATAAGTCATAATATCCTCCTTTAAAATTTCCTGTAATCAGAGCTGTCCTTAGGTTCCTGGAACATTCACACGGTACTTTTGAGTGAGTGAGTTAGGGTTTTATGCAGTTTGGGCAATATTTCAGCTATTAGCAGCATTTGTACTTTTGAAACAATGTAGCTGATTGTACAACTAAGAATGTATGCATCAACTCAGGCCAGAGAACAGCTATTTTTACAACAGAGAGTATTAATCAGTAACTTATCACTTAGGCTCCCTCTTTGGGGACAGAATGACCTTTATTTAACGCTTTCTTAAATCTTACTTTCTGGATCTTTGAAGGTGACCAGGAATCCTTCCTCATCATCTCCCGTTATGTAACCTTCGAGCTCGCCTCCTCCACTGCGGCGCCTACTCTCAAAGTACATCTCTAACAGTTCCTTGCCAACACCTCTGCAGCCCCGAACAAACACAGTGGTCGGGGGTGGGGGAGGTTCTGCAGACACTTTCTCCGGGAAATATACTGACACATCCAGATCCTGGTTCTCAAATCTGTGAGGGGCCTTCTGGAGAACACTCTCAACAACTGGAAGCATCAAAATATCATTGTTTTATTTCTTACAGGTGTGACTATTGACAGCCAAGGAACTATTGTAATAGCGATAGGAGTGACTATTGCAATAGCAATAGGCTATGGAAGGCTACTATTGCGATAGTTTATCAATAAAGGAAAGGAAGATTTTGCTGCTTTGTTTGTGTTGATTTCAAATTCAGCTGCATTTGTGGAAAATGTAATTTTTAATTTGCAACAAGAAGGTAATCTGCTGTATCTTCTGGTTGCTGTAACCTCTCAATGATCTATTTAATATGTTCCCGTATTTTCCAAATGATAAAAGACATGATTTTTGAGTAACAGTTGAATTGACAAGTATTTTGATACAATCCATAGTTATACATGCTATCAATACTATACTAATTTCAGAAATTACCATCGATAAAGTACTATCAGCTAAGCAACTTTCACAACAAGTCGCTAGTTGATCTATCATTACAACCGTAATTTCTTATTATCCTCATTTGTCATGGAGTCCTTATAAAAAAAATTCAAATTTCCACAGTCAGTGGCTCTGTAGAAGAAGTAGAAAATGTACAAAGTTTTCAGCCTGACAATTGGACAGCCAAATGCTTTGCAATGCCATAAGTCACGTGGAACATTGGAAACAAAACGTTCAAACTAATTTCAAATTTTACCCACTTATTGGTTAATCATCTCTAAATATGTTCCTACCTTCAGGAATCTCAAATGTGATGTGTACAGTATCATCTCCAACCCTCTGTATATCCCTTACATCTCCTCCTCCTTTCCTCTTGTTCTCAAAGTACATGGTCAGTGTTTCATCTGTGATGGACCCAATATTCCGGACCACGATTGTGTCTGGTGGACCCTGTGGATCTTCCTCTGTCACTGGTTCAGGTGATGGTGCTGGGGGTGTGTACAGACAGACTTCAAGGACTCGGCCCTTGAGCTTGTGTTCCTTACTCAACACTCGCTCTATAACTGTGGAACAAGAAGAGAGAGACCAGGGATGAACATTCTGTAGAGTATTTTCCTTATCATGTCTATATTATGACTGCATATATGGACCCTCTCTAACTTACTCATGAATACAAAAAAAATATTGGTACCATTGGACCCTCTCAAGTTCACTTACTAATGCATAAATATTGTGTTCTTTACCCAACACATGTTCTATAACTGTGGTTCAAGAAGAGAGAGACCAGGGATGAACAGTTTGTGGAGTTTTAGTTCTGTCAAATTTTACTTATCATGTTTGTATTATGACAAGTGGACCCTCTCTTTATAATCTTAGTCATGAATACTTAAAAAAATATTGGTACCATTGGACCCTCTAAAGTTCACTTACTTATGCATCAATATTGTGTTCTTTACCCAACACATGTTCTATAACTGTGGAGCAAGAAGAGAGAGACCAGGGATGAACAGTTTGTGGAGTTTTAGTTCTGTCAAATTTTACTTATCATGTTTGTATTATGACAAGTGGACCCTCTCTTTATAATCTTAGTCATGAATACTTAAAAAAATATTGGTACCATTGGACCCTCTAAAGTTCACTTACTTATGCATCAATATTGTGTTCTTTACCCAACACATGTTCTATAACTGTGGAGCAAGAAGAGAGAGACCAGGGATGAACAGTTTGTGGAGTTTTAGTTCTGTCAAATTTTACTTATCATGTTTGTATTATGACAAGTGGACCCTCTCTTTATAATCTTAGTCATGAATACTTAAAAAAATATTGGTACCATTGGACCCTCTAAAGTTCACTTACTTATGCATCAATATTGTGTTCTTTACCCAACACATGTTCTATAACTGTGGAGCAAGAAGAGAGAGACCAGGGATGAACAGTTTGTGGAGTTTTAGTTCTGTCAAATTTTACTTATCATGTTTGTATTATGACAAGTGGACCCTCTCTTTATAATCTTAGTCATGAATACTTAAAAAAATATTGGTACCATTGGACCCTCTAAAGTTCACTTACTTATGCATCAATATTGTGTTCTTTACCCAACACATGTTCTATAACTGTGGAGCAAGAAGAGAGAGACCAGGGATGAACAGTTTGTGGAGTAGTTAGTTCTGTACTTGTTATGTGTGTACTACGTTTTGGGATTGTTTCAGTGGACGCTCTCTATTTTATTT
This sequence comes from Steromphala cineraria, assembly GCA_916613615.1. Taxonomy (NCBI): domain Eukaryota; kingdom Metazoa; phylum Mollusca; class Gastropoda; order Trochida; family Trochidae; genus Steromphala; species Steromphala cineraria. Next base: position 17,395,905 of record OU744731.1, on the reverse strand, counting down.
ACAAATGTCAAAGAATTGGTGTCATTGAATCACATCTAGTTCACTTAAACATGCCTAAATACTGAACACTCTCGAGTTCATTTAAATAATGCCTAAATATTGGATCCTGTCAAGTGCACTTACTAATGCCTAATTATTGGACCCTCTCCAGTTTACTTACTAATCCCTAAATAGTGGACCCTCTCCAGTCTACTTACTCATGCCTAAATATTGTATCCTCTCAAGTTTAGTTACTATTGTGTAAGTATTGGAACCACGATAAGTTCTAGTTTACTTACTAATGCCTTATTATTTGACCCTCTCCAGTTCACTTACTAAACATTGGATTCTCTCTGTCCTTCTTACTAATGCTTAAAGCTATCCTTTTCTATTTATCTTATAGTTGTTATACCCAACTTTCCGTCTTGTTGATATGGTTTCTATTAAGTGTATTGACCAATGAACCTCAACTTTTCTAATCCACTGTATTTATTGCTCACCCACAATAAGTCAGACGAAGAGATCTTCAACTTTGGCAAATCAACAGAGTTGTAAAATTTAGAATCTATTTTTTTTTTTAAATGTTAACCACCAAAGTGAAAATCAAACCGGGGGCCTTTATGTTGCGATGCAACGCCGCTATCAACTGAGCTACTGAGGATTGATACAATAAGTGGTACATTTTGGTTGAGTCATATCTGGATTGTTATATTTTCCTATATAAGACAATAAACCTATGTATAGGTACTAGTTTGTATCAAATTTTAATGTAATGTAGCCAATATAACATTATTACAAGAGTATTGTTAATATTCTTTTGATCTAGTTAGGTCAAGACATATTTACAAAGAGAACAGTGGACAGCTCTTTTTCATCAAACATAACTTGACCGGAGAGAGGTATAGAGTCAGATATACCCACACTTTCCTTGGTGCATCACTCAATACACCTCCTGTTTCAATCTTAGATACTCGGCCCTGCTACGTTACACCTGGAAGACCCACAATTCAAACAGGAGGTGTATTGAGCGATACATCTCGGAGAGTGTGGGTATATCTATTACCGGTATATACCTATTTAAACATTGGACCCCCTCTATAAATCTTACTAATGCCCATGAAGCCTTAGACCCTGTCTATGCATCTTGCTTACTGATGCCTTAGCATTGGACCCTCTCTATTAATCTTACTTACCCATGGAGATAGAGGATATCTGTCTTTCCTTGACTAATACCATGTTTATCTCATCGAGTGAGGTAGAAAGTTTACATTTTCATGAGTGGCGCAGCCACAAGTGAATTCAAATGTTTAACTTTTCTACCTCTCTAGATGAAATAAAGATGGTATTTGTCAAGAATTGACAGAAATTCTATTCATTATATGATGAAATCCTTCTCATTACGTCAAAAAAGGCCAATTTCATGCTTGGAAGAGCCCGTCACCACGGTAACAGTGTGACGTCATATAAGAACTCATGACGTCAGACCATTGTTACATGACATCAAACTCTTGAACTTTTGAGGTTTTCCTTATCATACTGCCGATTAATTTATGTCACACAAAATAACGCAAATTTTCAAGGATATGAAGGAAACTGTTCTAATCAAACAAGGCAAAAGTGAGCACGGCTCACATACCCCCGTCTGTAGTTTGACCGCCTTCACGTAACATTAATTTGAAAATTTATGAAAATTACTCGTTGAATGATTATGACTTTGAACACAATGGTCTTGCAAACCTAAAAACTATTTTACTTCATAACATCCGCGGCTATGTAGTTTTTGAATAAAATTCTGGGAACCCTGGAATTACCCCTAAAAGGCACAACAGCACTATACAGTCGAAGCTTGTTTTGTTTACAGTTGAAAATCGTCCCAATAGCGAATCGTCCTGTTAACTGGGTCATTTTTCTTAAGAAATATAGACACATTGTTTGAAAAATCTTTGTCCGTAAGGTGAGATTTACGGATATATGGAGTCCGGGTATCTGAGGTTCGACTGTATACTTCCATACCAAATTTGAAGTGTGCAAGTCATTTGGTATTTATATATGCTCCGGAAACAACAAAACAAAAATTGGACCGTTTTTGGTCAAAATTTCAAAAATTATTCAGAACATTGAGCTGAAACCCCTAAAAGGCACAACAGCACCATATAGGCTACTTCCATACCAAATTTGTAGTTTCTAAGTGGTATATTATTTTAGTAATGCTCCTGAAACGAGACAAAGTCCAAAAATCAGACCGTTTTTGGTCAAAATTTCAAAAATTATTTGGACCATTGAGCTGAAACCCCTAAAAGGCACCACAGCACCATATAGGCTACTTCCATACCAAATTTGAAGTTTCTAAGTGGTACAGTTTTTGAGTTATGCTCCGGAAACGAGACAAAGTCCAAAAATCGGACCGTTTTTGGTCAAAATTTCAAAAATTATTTGGACCATTGAGCTGAAACCCCTAAAAGGCACCACAGCACTATATAAGCTACTTCCATACCAAATTTGAAGTTTCTTAGTGGTACAGTTTTTGAGTTATGCTCCGGAAACGAGACAAAGTCCAAAAATCGGACCGTTTTTGGTCAAAATTTCAAAAATTATTTGGACCATTGAGCTGAAACCCCTAAAAGGCACCACAGCACCATATAGGCTACTTCCATACCAAATTTGAAGTTTCTAAGTGGTACAGTTTTTGAGTTATGCTCCGGAAACGAGACAAAGTCCAAAAATCGGACCGTTTTTGGTCAAAATTTCAAAAATTATTTGGACCATTGAGCTGAAACCCCTAAAAGGCACCACAGCACCATATAGGCTACTTCCATACCAAATTTGAAGTTTCTAAGTGGTATAGTTTTTGAGTAATGCTCCGGAAACGATTTCGGACGGACGCACGCACGCACGCACGCACGGACGGACGGACGCACGGACGGACACGCGGAGCGCTATATACCCCCGACTACGTCGTAGCGGGGGTATAAAAACTAAATGATACCAACTTTATATTCACTATTGGGCATAATTCAAGTTAACTGACAAAATTAAAATTAAAACGAATGAATTTATGTATTATGTATTTTGATCTCCAAGATCAATTTGATCATATGTAAACAAACATATTTTCAAAATGGTTCTTCATGACACACCTTCGATTCATATGATTATGTATCTCAATATCAAATTTTATCAATATGTGATGATTAGTTTAGAAGTAGTGAGCAGAATAGGACTTGTAACAGATTTCCAACAGAGCCCTCATTTTTTGCCAAAAAAGGCAAAATTTTATAAAAAATATTTTCAAAATTGTTCTTCGTGACACACCTTCATATGTGTATGTATCTCCATATCAAATTTGATCAATATGTGATGATTAGTTTAGAAGTTGTGAGATGGACAGGACTTGTAACAGTTTTCCAACAGAGCCCTCATTTTTGGCCAAAATAGTCAAAATTTTATTAAAATATTTTCAAAATTGTTCTTCATGACACAGCTTAATGTGATTATGTATCTCCATATCAAATTTGATCAATATGTGATGATTAATTTAGAAGTTGTGAGCCGGACAGGACTTGTAACAGTTTTCCAAAAGAGTACTCATTTTTAGCCAAAAAAGTCAAAATTTTATAAAAATATTTTCAAAATTGTTCTTCATGACACAGCTTAATGTGATTATGTATCTCCATATCAGATTTGATCAATATGTGATGATTAGTTAAGAAGTTGTGAGCCGGACGGGACTTGTAACAGATTTCTTACAAATTTACCACTTTTTCTCCAAAATACTAATGTTTTATGTAGATTTTCATAAAATTGTTACTCATGACACATTATTACATGTTTCTTCATTTCCATGAGGAATTTGAATTGAAATGGTTGATTAGTTACAAAGTTATGAGCCGGACACAAAGTGTAGCGGATGGACGGACGGACGGTACCCATTTTAATAACTATGTACCTTTATATAATTAAAAAACACAAGATACATTAACTGAATCTTCTTTATAAAAAGAAAACAGTTTAAAATCATGTCTTATTTCTTAAATTTCCAAAAAATATTTGAATACTTACCAGAAGAATCTTCAAAGGTGATAAGCAGATCACCAGAGGGACTTGTAACTATATCCTTGACTTCTCCTCCCCCACTTTTCCTCTTGTTTTCAAAGTAAAGCTCTACTGTTTCCACAAATATCCCATCAGCACCTCTAACAACAATTGTGTCCACTGGGACATCGTCCACTGTAATATCAGTTTCTGACTTTGGATTGTCTCCCTTTGATTCAGGACTCTGTACTTCTTGTGCTGGTAGATACACTTCTGTTTCTTGGAATCTCTCACTTCCTGTATTCTCTTCTTCAGGGGTTGTATTAGTGTTAGAAGGTCCTGATGTGTAATTTCGGACTTTTACTGGTTCATTTGAAATCTTGTGGTCCTTTTTTGCCAGCACTCTCTTAAAAGCTAAAAAAAGATACAAACATACAAAGGATGGTTCTTACACGTTATTTTAAAATTGTCACAAGATATTTTCCTAAAATGAGCATTGCTAAAACAAGACAAGGCATTTATGGTAACAAAGATTTGTTGTTGATCTATTGATAATATGACTAATTTGATTCATAAATTAAATTTGTTGCTTATTAAAGCATTTTCTTTTCTTTTATATTCACTTACAAAAAAAAAATATGAGGGTTATTTAAAGGGGCAGTAGCACGTTTTTTGATAATTTTATATTTTAAAATTTTCAGTGATAATTGTAAGTTAATGTTAAATGTATTATTTTGACAGTGTCAAAAATGTCATAACACAAGTCAATCATCCATAGTCGGAGGACAAAGTATGAAGATTCACATAAAATACATAGGCCGCCATTTTTGTGTGAACACCTTTAATTCATTTTCTGTAAGAAAAGGGAATCGCATGGCTAAACTTTACGTTAAATATTTGAATTATTACTGCTCCATTTAGTTTAAATACATTGTCCTTCAATTTGAACCATTAATTTTCATTTTCCTGACATCACCTTATATTCCCCCTAAAAACGTGCTACTGCCCCTTTAAGCATAAAACCTAAATTCCGCTATTAATTTTACGAAGCTTTTATCTTTGTAGCAGGTTTCTCCCCACCTCCCTAACTTACATAATGAATTTCTATAAAACAGATATGCTTACCATCGATATTATAAAAAAAGACCCTTGCGACACATTTGTCTACCATTTCCACATTACTGACAGCACCGCCTCCTGATCTTCGTTTGTTCTCGAAGTAAAGAGATATGGTGTCAGTAGACACCCCGGCAGGAAGATCATAAACCTCAACACCGTATGCAGGAGTTCCTTCATCTGAAGAGAAATGGTGATGTTAAATATTTTCAAAGATTAGAATCAACTTATAAGAACATTGAAATGAATATGAAAGAATATTGAAATGTAACAAAACCATGCAGTTACATTGTGAATGATACCCAATCTCAATGAATTAGGATCTATTTTGCTTCACTACCGGTGAATGGCTGGATTTAAATAACGTTACATGTCAGTCTGATAGTTCAATTGATAGAGCCTGTGAGATCTATATGCTTATGAAGTGAAGCCATATAGATCTTAATTTATTGAGATTGCATGATACCACAACACAAAAATATAAAAAATCAAAAAATCGAAGAATTCATTCATTTAAGTAAGAAGTTATCCGATGTTCTTCTACAGGCTACTTCTAAATGCTTTCAAAGACTATGTTATGGTAAGACATGAACCCTTTCTTATGTCAGTATCAAGATTTAAGATAATATAAAATAGATTGATTTTCTTATTATTGTTTTTCTGTAGGATTAAAACATTAAACATTGAAAGTTGAAACAAACCTTCACCAATAGTTGGTGCCCTTCTCTCTCCCTCATTTTGTGAAGCGACAGCATCTGATGGTGTAAACCCCTTATCTTGCTGTCTGTTTGCATCAATGAAATCTTCCTTCCTACGCTGGTCTGAAAAAAGCATATCAACAGCATATGTATTTCTCCATCATCTAAACAATATCACTTATATACCTGATTGACCATTTTGAATAAAACTGACAAAGTTCAAAAGAATAAAAGTTTTAAAATATACACCCTTTTTGTATACAAACATGTTCCGTTAGGCAGTTTCCTCGTCTTTGGTTTAACACTAAACAGTTACAACAGACAAGACCTTTCCAGGATTGACTGACAATCAAATTGTTGCATATGAAAAGCTGGACGGCAGCGATCATGAAAAACACAGGAGTTACCTGCTCCTAGCTTCTGACACTGATTCGCTGGGACCATGCAATTGTTTTGTTGAACTTACATCAGAGCATTCAACTTACTAGGCTGCTTTCAGACAGTGTGGAGGAAAATCTCCCAGACTGAGAATGTGCGTATTCAGGTAGCCTAAATACCTAAATAACCCTTAGGCGTTGGAACAAGGTTAAATACAGATTCACCTAAAATATTGTACTTTACATTGCTTTAAGTCAGTAATCATTGAGCTGTCAGCTAACACAGAGTGATATTCAGATAAAGGAAAGGATATTTCAAAATGAAATAATAAATATGACATTTGAGTATTTAACATTAATGATTAATCATAGCTAAATCTGTTATTGGATCTATTGATATGATATGGGATAAATACCCAGAGTCTTTGTTAAGCGACAAAGAACATCTACCTTTGATAAATGTTTTCTCATGTTCAGGCTCCACAATCACCATAGACTCAGCATATGTGGGAGGGGGTGTGGCTGGTCTGTGTTGTGCCATATCTTGCTGCTGTTGTTGTAGGTTACCATGTCCATCTTGCTGTTGCATCTGTTGTTCTTGTGGTTGTTGTTGATGTTGCTGATAAGGACCTTGATAAGGAGGTGGTCCAGGTTGCCAACCACTTTGTGGATGATACCACATGAAAGAGTTAAACAGTGGATCAAAATATGGTTGATTTGGGTATCCTTGACTGGGCTGATATTGGCTGGTTGTGCCATAAGGCTGATTGATGCCAGGTGCCTGCCCCTGAGGATATCCACTTTCAGGGAGTCCAGTCTGAGGATTCTGGTGATATCCACTTCCAGGTTGTCCGGCCTGAGGATTCTGAGGATATCCACTTACGGGAGGTCCAGTCTGAGGATTCTGAGGGTATCCACTTACAGGTGGTCCAGTTGTTCCAGCCTGAGGATTTTTAAGATATCCAGTCTGAGGATTATGAGGATATCCACTTCTTGGTGGTCCAGTTTGAGGACTCTGAGGATATCCACTTCCAGGTTGTCCAGACTGAAGATTCTGAGGATATCCACTTCCAGGAGGTAAAGTTTGAGGATTCTGAGGATATCCACTTCCGGGATGTCCGGTCTGATGATATTCACTTCCAGGCTGTTGATCTTGTGGATAAGTAGGATATCCACTTACATTCTGTTCTGCATGAGGATACAGTATTGGAGCAGTATGAGGATACTGATGGGTACCATCTCCATGTGGATATCCCTTAGGCTCTCCTGGGTATCCCTGGGGTGGAAAGTGACCAATGCCTTGCTCTTGAGGTGCTGTTCTTGTCTGATCCCCTGCAGCTGGCTGGTTGATTGGCTGCTTTGTTTCTCCATTATTTTCTGTGAGTGCATCTGTCTTATTAGAGTCATTCTGGAACTCACTTCCTTCTAGAATTACTGAATCAGGCGATTTCTCACCTGTGTCCATTTTATCATCCATCTGAAACAATTAATTTTAATAATTTTAATTGTTTGTAACATGCATGTTTACAAAAACATCTTTTTCAAAATATTGAACTCCTCAATCTGAATTATGCTGTAACATGTTGCCTTTATGGCTTATATATACCGAATTACTGCACTGAAAATTTATTTTTATTTCTAAAATTATTTTCACTGAAAAAAACAATTCTGAATAAATGAATCTGAGAAAATAATAACTATATTATATATTTGATTAGTAATACTATGTAATGTACTAATGAAAAGATAAGAACAATACAATCAATGTCCTTATATGGGCATTCAAATATATGGCAAATTATCGGAGACCTGAAAATGAAAGCTTAAGTATGAATAATGAATGAATAGAATAAACTGAATAGAATATAATAGATAATAATAATATAGGTTGAACACTACTGAAATCCATAAAAAATCATATGATAAAGGAAATTGGAAATTTAAGGCCGACGTCCATTACCGAATAAACAGATTACTCAGATATTCTTTGTCTAAAGCACTCACCAGTACGCGATATGTTTTGTTAGCTGAATAGAATTGAGGCCGATCCAACCCTTGGCATCATGATTCGGTATTTCTTGTTTAATTCCATCAATTTTAACACAAAACCTGGATTCTCAGTTTCTTTTGTGAAGTAATCCACGAAACTGCATTTCCTGGAAATGGCCAAGATTCCTACTTTCGCTTTAGAAGGTCACGTGTCAAGGGTCGAATAAGTTGCAGGTGTTATTGGGAGTTTACAAATAAAGCAGAGTAACCTCCCTTTGACTGTAAATATGTTGAGCTATATGAGCCTTGTTATTTGAAGTAGACATCCTACATAACTATTCAGACATTGCAATCCGTCAACAGTGTTATATCACAAGTAACACATAATTTGATATTTAAAATACATATCTTGATGAATACCTGAGTGTCTTAACAGATATTCGATATCAACAGAGTTAACTCCCTTAAATAAGCTCCACACAACCTTACGCCTGAAAAAGAGGATTTACTCATTTAAAAAAATATTATTGTCATACTGGTATATACATATAATCTCACTCTCATAATCCTCCAATGGAAATTCAAATTGAAAATAATCATTTTGATGATTATATTTATTTATTTATTTATTTATTTATTTATTTATTTATTTATTTATTTATTTATTTATTTATTTATTTATTTATTTATTTATTTATTTATTTATTTATTTATTTATTTTTATTTATTTATTTATTTATTTATTTATTTATTTATTTATTTATTTATTTATTTATTTATTATATATTCATTAATAGGCATACATGTATGTAGAGACCATATACATATCTGTAGTGTACTGTAATCACCTCTAGCTATTATCATTTACATTTTCCTGTGATAAATTTCGTCCTCAATACATGTATTATATCTAAAGTTCATATTAATCTATGGTTTCGTCGATGATAGATAACCCAGTAATGCTACGTTTACACTAGACCACGTTTGGGTAACGATTATGCCGATCTGACACACGAAGCAAATATCGCGGTGGATCTTTGTGATCGTGGCACATTTTATTGATTGTTTTCCTCTTTGACCGTTCTGTTACGGTTCCATACGCTCTGATTTGATGTATCACTCACAGTTACGATTTGATGTCCGATTACTTACGAATGTTTTCGCGATCTCTAGCGATGGTGTACGACCCTTACGATTTCACTTTACGATCTATTGCGATTTATCACGGTTTTAGACGTTCATAAATGATCTGCTACTTTCTGTTGCCTTTTGCTTGACAATGAAGAGCACAAATGACACGATTGCTACAACTGGTGTAAGATGGTGGTAATTTAGACATTTCCTCTTCTTTTTTTCAGTGGGTCCAAATAGGTTTATAGACACTTGTAACTCAGTGTTGTCCCATGTTGGCATATTTGACGTTGTTTTATAGACTTACGTGTACTTGTTATGTTGGTATTGCACAGAAAGTGTTTGACGTGGATTCTGTGTATAATTTTATAAATCGTAGCAGAAAGTTTAATCACTTAATTTATGAACTAGTGATTTCAAGGTTTATGTGAAAATGTAAGCTTGTAAAAATGTTTACCATGATCTGACGTGTTAAATATTTCTTAAATATCAATGTAAATATTTTTTGGAGAAAATAATACTAATACCATTTAAATAACAGACGCAGACAATTTACCAAAATACTCTAGGATTATTCTTAACAAATGTTCAAAGTTTGATATAAACATTCAACCAGAATTCATCTCATAAATACTATTACTGCAACGCTAAATAACATGGGTTTTTTTATGGAAATTACGTTAATATAATTATCTTAATTATGTCACAACAGTACAAAAGAAAATATATTTTTGTTATGACTATTTTGTTGTTAATTTCATGTCTGAAGGGATGCTGAGAAGATAGTGTTACACTGCGGATAGTTGGATCATAATATTTCAATAATTGCCAGAAAGTTTACAAAGTTTGGAAAGACACTTCAACTGAGATATCTGAATTTGTTACCTAGTAACTTATATCATATAACTTATGAAAATTATTTTGCTAAGTTTACAAATTAAGTTTTCAAATCAACGATTAGATGCTGTAGAAGGTCCTTGGTTAGGAGCTGAATTGTCCTTTATCGATATGTAAAACACACATTTTAAAGGCTACTTTCTTCAAAGAATTGAATTTTATTTTGAAATTCCATCTAATTTTTCAATGATTTTTGACAGCAAGATAAAATCATGCAATTTAGGATTACCAAGGGCATTCATTAGATTCGATCTGTCAATTGTACTCTTTTCGTTCGTTAGGAGTTGTCATTACAATTCACAAAGAACGGATTTTGTGGTTGATAGTTCATACTGCTTTTACTTATGACTTTTAATCGTAGGACGACAGTTACTAAACTTACGATCACAAAATAAAATTTGGATTGGTGAACAAGCCACAAGGCTTATTTGAACACCGCTCCTAAATACAGATATATGATCATGATCACTTGACTTGATTGAGTGGATGTTTACATTGATTTTCAAATCCTTTTCATAATTGCAAATACCAATGCGCCCATTGGGTGTCGCAAGATCAACTATTGAAATTATCTATATTTGAAACTCTTTAGGTGGAGGGGGCTGCTCAGTCAAAATCGTTTTCGGTTGAGAGAGGTGATATTATTACCAAAGCTTCATTCAGTTTGGCCTCGTTTTTAAAATCTAAATGGGACGAATAATATCGTTCTGCAATGCATACATGTGGCCGTTGCTCTATCTTGAACCATCAAGCGAAAAAAAATCAATATTGCATTTGGTCGTGGGAAAATATGATATGGAATTTCTTTATGACTGAACTATGCGTTAAAGAGTCTTTCTGTGATTTTAATCACATATAGTATTATGATTTTATACTAACGTTAATGGCATAGGTCACGATGTCCCCAAAAGGCAATTAAGTGAATCAGATGAATGCTTGTTTTCAATGAAAACCTTAAATGAATGACTGATTCATAATATATTCGTGGAAGCCAAATAAGTTCTTTGTCGGCATATTTCTTAATTAAGAACACTGTAAAATCCTTATGCAAATTTAATCTTTTTAATTAGTATGATATATGTAAACAAATATGAATCAAACTATAAACTTAAAGGAGAAAGAGGGAGGCTAATATTTGTGGTCTTATGTGTTAAAACATACGTTTTCTATCCCATGATATAAACTAGGTTTCACGAAACGTGATATTAAAAACTGTATAATCTTGTTGAGTTTGTAACAACACAAATATATTCAAGGTATACATGCTTTGTTTATGCAGTCATGTAAGTCAAACCAGTACATTTGAATTCATATATATGTGTCAATCTAGTTGCAACTTAATTAAGCTTATAAATATAAGCGTTTTCATTTAGGAATCATGGCAAAGCTAGTTAATACTGGATCGAACGTGAATACAGTAAATTCGCCGTGTTTATTAAGTTGATATATATACCCAATGTTGTGTCAACGCAATGTCTGAAAATACCGCCAATCATCATCAAACTGAAGTATTTTATCAACCAACTCACTCACATATATACATATGTCGTGCCCAATTCCCGGAATTGCTCATTCCCTGGGTTTGGGCAACAACGTTGCCCAATCCCCGTCAATGGTCGGGGGCTTGCCCAATCCCAGAGATTGGTCAGCTAATCCCTGAGAATGAGTAGTGTTAACGACTGCTCATTCCCTGGGATTGGATGATTACGCTTACACAAGCTGATTGATTGTATTGCTGCAAGAGGAACTTGACGAATTAGTATTTAGTGAGAGACTAGCTTCTCCTGCAAGGTTTGTTGCGAGGTGGTTGGTGGAGGTCATATGTGTGTTCAATGCCAGGAGCTAGTTCATGTGATTTGTGGAACTCAGAAGAGGAAGGATATGGCCAAGTTGTGAAATGTGCACACTGTGACAAGAGAGACAAACAGTTGAAAGTGAGAACACGAGCACGAGTTGGACAGAAAGCCCAGGCTGAAAACATGTTGGAATCCACAAGAAAACGCCTAAAACCTGTAGATGTAGGCGACACTGTAGTTGTACCTGTTTCTCAGTTTGTCGTAATCAGTTTGAACGATGTGACCAAAACATTTTGAAAATGGATGACACGTTTTTTTTAGATTGTTTCCCTAATACAAATTTCAGTCTAAATAATGATTTGCTGTTAATGATCTTACTTTTAAGTTCATTTCTTAAATTTGGATTTTTAAAATTATTAATGTTAAAATAAGTTTAATATTGATAATAATAAGTTTTTAATAAATAAATAACGATTAAGTTCAATTTTAATGATATAGTGTTGCATTTTAACTGCCTGATTACCATGTGTTACATTGTATCAAGAACTGTTTGTACAGAATAAACATTAATCAAGTGTAATAACTGTTGGCTCTCATTTGGTTTATATCTTAATCCTTGCTCATTCCCTGGGATTGGGCAAATTGATCTCTGATTTGCCCATTCCCGGGAATTGGGCAGGGGTGGTTGCCCAAACCCAGGGAATGGGCAATTCCGGGAATTGGGCACGACACATACACATATACAGACATTTGCTCAAGATCGTTTAATCCTCAATCATTCTGAAACCAAATACTTTTAACCAAACCAAATTTCAACACGTAAGTGTAAAACATGTAGCTTATTCTTCAAACGAATTATCAAACTAAAACGATCTAGTAGCTTTTCACTCTGTGAAATACAACCAAAATATGGATCCATCGTGCTTCAATTATTTAGAGTGGGCGAAAAATACAGCTATATAAATAACTTTGGATTTTCCACACGGTGTACTAATAAAATCTATAAATAGCGTTTGTTTGGAATCAATTGAGTGTCGCAATCACTGAATCAGAGTGAGCTATATGAACAATTCAAGTAAAGCAAGACGGATGTAAAGTAACGACTGCAACCTTTATTCTTACCCACATATCGGCTGTTTCGTCGCAGTTGAAACGATATGTGTGCATACATAGGCAGACTAGAGTGTGACGGATCGACTGGTGGAGTAAGCTCTGTCACTGTGGCTCCAACACCCCGTAATGGCGACCCGGGCTCTGATACTTCTCTACAGCGAAGACTTGCCTCATTCAACAACTGGACGGGTAAAAAGAGAGCAGAAGAACTGGCTAAAGCTGGGTTTGTTTACACGGGTAAGATAAAGGGGTCCATTTGGTAAAGTACTTCGATACCGCACTTTTAGTTATCGTTTTATATGCTATTTGAGGTTAAATTCTGCTTTTATCTTTCATTGAGGATCTAGTTTCGGTTTGAGAATAAACTTCCTCGTAGGTTGGTGAGTCATATGGTATGTAATTGTTCAAAGATAGATTGGAAAATTTTAAATAATTTTCCTCAAAAATATTTTTTAAAATTTGAAATGCTTCAGAAATCATGTATTTGATATGAGAGGTGATTATACAGGATTGAAATATTCATTTTACTTGAAGCTATAGATAAAATAAATCAAGGGAAGATTGGGTGTCAATATGTGTTTACAAAATGAATATCTCTCTCTATCTATAGAGACTGCGTCAGATCTAAACAATCTATATCAACATTATTTGTAACTATTTTGGTCCCTTGACACAAGTTAATTAATATTCCTTTGAATTCGTGTTATGCATCAATAATGTTTCATTTTATTTTGATGCAGTCTTAGATAGATAGTTTTATTCTGTCAAAAAGGCCACAGGCCCACAGGACATAACATGTCAAAAGCAAAAACACAAATGTTTTACAAGAAACATCAAATGAACAATTGTCCCAAATTTAGTGAATATATATTATGTACATTTTTTACAAATTATTTATGTAAAGTAGCATAAAGTTTAAAAGCAATGTAGATTTATGAACAATTCCCTTGAAGGGTTTACATAACAATTACATTTGATATATTTTTTTCGTAAATCTTTAAATGCAGAACATACCAATAAAAAGTGAAATTCATTCTCAACATAATCTAATCCGTAACGTGATGCAGTCTGTACTTACGTCAGACATGATTTTACCTATAGTGATACGTAATGTGTATTTATTTCTGTATATCTATACATAATTAATAGTTGGATTCAATTTACCGGTAACATCAAGCTATTGAAGATATACTTTGATACGACTGTGTCCACCATGGTGATTTATTATTCGTTGATGAAGTATTAATGGAACGTGCAAACAGATGTTGCTAAGCCTTTTTATAGTTTTATGACGAAACGTCATTAAGTAAAAAAAATTGTTTTAGTTTAATTTTTTTAACAACAGATATTGAAAACATTAAAGCAAACTGTCTTGAAAAAAGGACTCACGCGTATTAGAAAAACAATTATTTTTACATTCATATTAACGCCTATATGGAATTCAAATAGGTAAATGGATAGAATAAATCTTAAGATTTTTCACCGAGAACATTAAGGTCATCAAGATGAACAATCAAAACTATGAGAGCAAGTTAAAGGAATACATATCATTATTCAATGCTTATGACCCACAACGCCACTGATCTCCTGTCTCTTACCTCGATATAGTCAAAACTGCATATTTTGATTTATTTAGAAAAAATCACGAATTTATTTATTCTCTTGAATCCCTGCAGGTACGAGTGACAAGGTGGTGTGTGAGACCTGCGGGATCCGGCTGTACAACTGGCAGGAGGAAGAGGACCCTCTCACAGCACACAAGAAGTATGGTCCAGATTGCGACTTCATGGCCAAGAACCACCCTAAAGTAAAACCAGTTCCTAAACAAAGGATGACGAAGACCCCTAAATACCAACACTACTCAGACTACCAACAGCGGCTGAGAAGCTTTGACGCATGGCCGCTGAAATGTGTTGCCCAGAAACCTGACATAATGGCTCGATCTGGCTTCTTCTACATCGGGTCTGCAGACAGGGCCCGCTGCTTCCACTGTGGAGTGACCCTCCGGGACTGGGACACTGACGACCTCCCGCCCTGTGTCCACAAGCAGTGGTCCGAGAACTGTGCGTTTGTGGCAGGTTTAGACACAGACGCCCTGACGGCCGAGATCAGGGAACTTGAGCAACAGGAGAGACTCAGGCAAGCCATGGAGAATTCCTATTTCATCAACATCAACAGCAATTCTGCTTCATCTCATGACAGGTGAATATTTTTTAAACGAGAACCTTACCTACCATCTCATAAATCACTTTTAAATTCTTATCAACAAAACTAACGGTAAAGAATAACACATTCTGTTTTTTAGGCTCCATAAAAGTAAGGTGTCTTAAGTTAGCCTCTGAGTGTGTTTGCCTTCTCTGTGTTTCTGGTGCTGTCTTTGTTTGTATGTCTCTCTCTGTCTCTGTCTCTATCTGTCTGTCTGTCTGTCTGTCTGTCTGTCTGTCTCTCTGTCTCTCTCTCTCAGTGTCTCTTTCTCTATCTCTCTTTATGTCACCCTCACACTGACTGCATATGGAAATGATCGACTATAGGTACGATGTAGTTGAAGACGGTGTTGCAAGCCAAGACGTCTCCTCACAGGTTCACGCCCAGGCTACAGACACGACCAGTCAGAGTCCTGCCTTCAACGTCTCGGTACAGGCTGTGATGGAAATGGGATACGGTATGGACGTGATTGACCAGGCTTTGGACATAAGCAGGAGGAAGGGAGATGCAAATCCTAGTGCAAGATCCATTCTTGAAACCATTTTTACCATTGAAGGTTGAACTGATTTGTATGTAAGTATTCTAGGACAACAAAATTTATTTGTTATTGTAATTACATTATGACATCTAATGCATATACTGAGGTGCCATATTGAAATAGTAGTTAAGAAAACGATATATGTGATTTTAAAATAGAGGTTTCTTGTCAAGATACACCTTTATTACCATTTTATTCAGTCTGCACTGAACATGTGTTTCAGCAGTGGAGACCAGGTCAGACCACACATGCAGACTCACGATGAGTGACCTCAGGAGACTAGAACAGAGGCAGCACCACTAGAATAGAGACTGACAATTGAAGAAATGACCAATAGGAAACCCTGAGAAAAAAGAGCAGATAATTCTTTTGTTCAATCATATGTAACAGATGTAAAGATTGATATCCAGATATTGACATGTAGATTGTTCAATCTTTATATATGTACTTGGAAATAGTTTACATACATGATTTGTTGTCTTGGTCATGGCATTGTAACCTTCTCCGTGTACATGTGTCTTTTAATTAACATATTTTGTACTTGTTTGTTTTAAACATAATTTATTAACGAGCAAAGGAGGAGAAACAAAATCATTGTTCGACAATAATTATCTTTCAAGAATATAAAACAAATCAATTTGACAGACAATTAACAACGACGAAGTAGGAATAGATCATATATACAGCTGCCTTCACTTGCTAGTGTATCTTAGTGCAAATATCAGTTGATATGGGCTTCGAATGGCGTTAATCTAAAAACTACAGCAGCACTGACAAAATTAAAGAATTACCAATTGTCAACGTATTAAATAATCATCCTCAAACCATATTTAGGGTTTGTCCGGTCAATGGTGAATGCACAATTACAAAATTTGCCAGAGGAAAATAGACAAATGGGGTCATATTTTTGTAATTTTCTAATTTTGACTTAAATATTCCATTTAGACCCTCTGAGAGAAAATAATGAACATCAGTACCTTGGTCTAGTGCAAAGGAACAGAAATGACTTAGACCTAAAGGTGTTATGAATGATTTTGTAGAGAAAATATAAAGTACCCTTTTACCCCTGGTCACTTCAGTGACCTGTCAAAATTGTTACGATTAACTGTTAAGTATGACGAACGATCACATTTACACCAAAAGAATCCTAACTTATGTAGGAAAATTTTCTACATGATCTGTTTCATTTTTTGCAAAGCTAGGATACCTCAGACATTCTAAATTACATGATTATTGCACTAGCATACGCAGGTAAGTGAACAAACTTAAGGTACACAGCTGTATACATCTTGTTATTTTTCTTTTAAAATTGTATCGGAATCATTATTTTGAAGTTGTTACTCTCGACAAATTGTAATGAATAACGTTATTCTTGTATAATCTGAGTTTTATCATTATCGTTTGTTTAATGATGTCCATCAATATATGCAACTGATGATGAGTTAATGTTAAATATGACAAAATCTCATTTTAAAGAATGGCTTACTTATTGGAATATTTGGTAGCATCATATACTATATGTTTTCGTTTTCAATCATAAAGTATTGTATGTATCTCACCAAATTATGTTAATAATTTAATAAAATCCATCACAGCCTTTACTCGATGTATTTTTCTCAATGGAAACATATTAACTCTATGGAACATGTCCATTGGTAAGTGTTATGTTGATTACAATACAATTCGAATATGTCAACTAGTTAAAGAAGTTTGGGAAAGGATTCAACACATCATTGTTTAGTCTGATTTAAGATCTGAGTTAGGTAAAGTCATATTTGTTTTTACACAAACAGAAAATTAAGTTTATACCAAAACGTGTTTGGTTACTTAGATAAGCAGTAGAGACAATATTAACCTTCAACGATTGTCAGTCTCAGCAAATTCCGTCCATGTAATCGTTAAAGAGGTCTTTGCATCTTATCAGTTTTTATCCACTATTCATATACCGTGGGAAAGGTTAACAAAATTCCATATTCGGTTTTTGTTATGAACAAATTATATTGGCGTGTGCTACTCAAAGTTATTAATTTGAGTTTAAGTTAGATAATGATTCAATATTATGCAAATGTTTAATAATTTTAGTTTTTAGCATCAAAACTATAATACATAAGGACGACGAGAGAAAAGGTTTTAAATCTAAAACCTGTTTATGTCCATGTTTTTTTTAGATGTTTACTAGCGCTATACAATTTCCATTAAGATCGATGAGAGCTAGGCTGGTAAGATTTCAAGATTTGTGTTATCTTTGCTACACATGTATTGAAATATGCTCAAAACCAACATTGTATACTTAGTTTTGGAACATTTCTAACTCAATTTATGTAATGCAGACGAAGAACCTTTTTATTTGAAGATGGACAGTCTCTATCTCTAATTTTGTTTCATAATGTAACCGAAAACACATTGTCAACATATTTATGGAATTTCAGATATTTAATTGCTTCATGATGTTTTATTTTAGATGACACGATAAGCAGACTACAGAAACTCTCATGGGTGTACCCCCACTGATTGTACCAATCATACCAAGCTGTATATCCATTACTAAGACTTTAAAAGAATGCATGTCTGTGTATTATGAATATGTCATTGACGAAAATAGAACTCTTATATGAAATAAATTTTACTTGTCGACTTACTTAAATGCAATTATATAATGTATTGTTTTAGAAAGTCTTTTTCCTCATTACAACGTTTGCTTTTTGACGATGTATTTTGCATTCATTTGATCAAGCTTACACGCTAAATCATGACGATACACGTAATCATATTTTCCTCCGTCAATTTTCCAAAATCGTGATTTTGGCATGTAATAGCAACAACTGGATTCAATAGAGGTTGTTATAAAACTCATGAGAATTACTTGACCTTTGATGAGAGTCATAAAGAAGTTGCAGTCAAAAGAAAGGCAAATGTTCGGTTGTAACTTCATTATTGTGCATAAGTGATCGTATGTGTATGCAATTGTCTACTATCATGGATGAATGTTACCATATTGAAAAGTATCTTTAATATTTTGTCTTGTTATGTATATCACGAAGATGTCCTAGGACAAACACTTATTTAAGAATATTTGCCCGTAAAATGTAACTTATCCCAAACAAACTCCAAAATTCACGTTCTGTTGGATTGTTTTTGCAAATGGTAGTATAGATACATGAATGTGTTACGTGTTCCATTTATGGTTACGTTATAGTAGTGTACATGGATAGTGCTGACGATATGTAAGTAGTTAGGCCTATGCTTTTGAAATGATATATGGGACATAGATAAAGCTGTTTACTGCGTACATGTATGAATACGTAAGCTTCGTAAATACTAGCAAAGATCACTGGCTACTTAACATACTTTGCGTCATGCACTCTGGTATTGTAGACGTTGCATGCAATCATTCATTTGTTAGAGACAGAAAGTCGTAATATATGACGTAAAATTGTTTAAGACTTACATATTTTATGTATCTGATTGACGAATCATCTAATGATTCGACAAACATAATAGCATAGAAGAATGGTTTATGCTTTAAGTCCAAATGTCAGATATTAAATGTAATCTTCAATACTATTCAAGTGCTTTCATAACAATAATATACACAATATCACCATTTTGATGATCTATATTGAGTGTATAAAGAGCAAATTCAAAATGTTAAAAGATTTATGATATATATTTTTCTTTTTACTGGGTGATTCTTTTTGGTATTTTTGTAGAAGCAAAAATAGAGGTCAAATTCATGTTTATGCATAATAAAGGTTTTGTTATTATGATAATTGGACAATTTAGTTGAAACATGTTATTCAGGGCAATATTTTGTTTACTTTTGTTTGACTTAACTATGAAAAGAGTACTTAAATCCAAAGCAAAACAATGAAAGATCATACAAGTTCTGGAGCCATGTTTTAAAGGGGCAGTAGCACGTTTTTTGATGATTTTATATTTTAAAATTGCACTTATAATGGTAAGTAAATGCCTTATGTATTATATTGACAGTGTCAACAATCACATTACACAAGCCAATCAACCATAATCAGAGGACAAAATATGAGGATTTACATAAAATACATTGGCAGTTTTGAATTTTATTTCAATGTTTGAGAGTATTCTGCAATACACGATTACATTTCATCACTTATAACTTAAATTAAATTCACATTGTATCAATGAGAGTTCCCTTCAGCAAAAACAGATTCGTCTTTATATACAACTCGTACATAGGGCTTGAAGTTCTTCTAACACAGCTACACAAATACACAATATTACCTGTCATGTGTTGCAACGTTATGATAATCGTCAGTCAGTCACTGTTAAGGTATTTTTACTTATTATTATGCAAACAACAAAGTGCAGTTGAATGAGTAACTATTTATAGATGTTAATGCTTTACATTTTTAATAACGTTATAATGAATTCTAATGTCCAAGTGCTCGAACTATAAAATCAGTGTTGTACCCTCACCTATACACGAATGCCTACAGTCTTATCGAAATATCGTTATGCACCAGCAACCTTAACCCTATTAGCAAAGTGGAATGTTCCAACAGAGACTATATATATCGATGTATATATATTCTCTGGTTCCATCTGTGCCTACAATGAAAACAAAACCCAATTCATCAAAGTGTCTATCATCATGTCTTTTTTTGTAGAAATTTAAAACATTTTGTTTCACAATGTTTCTATGATCTTTGTAGTATTTTGTGTTTCTAGCCACTCATGACAAGTTATTGAGATGTCAAGCATATACGTTATCCTTTGACGTCCCTAAAATAACTCCAGGAGCACCTACAAACGACAACTAATTATCCATTAGTAAAATATTCATTCCCACACTAATTATCGGCATCGTTTTGTCACTGGTACTGAATTTAGATAGTTTGCATGATTAAATAGACATATATTTCATTTATGTGAAATTCAGGTTTTCTTCAATTTCGATTTAAATATTCCATATAAACTTTGTAAGAAAGAAATCAGTACAATTACATTGCATTAATTTAAAGGAACACATATGACTTAGGTCTAAAGCTATTGATTATTAATTAAGAATTTTGTAGAGAAAAATAGAAAATAGTGTTTTGAAAATGTTCACCCCTGGTCATTTCAATGCCCTGCCAAATCAGTTACGGTCATCTTTAAGGTATGACATACAAATATGTTAACGCAAACTGAATGTTAACTTATGTACTCAAATTTCAACATTATCTGTTTTGTTTTCGAAATGCTAGGATGCCTCAAAGACATTCCAAATTACATGACAATTGCACTAAAAACGCAGGTAAGTGAAAAAGCTTAAGATATGCAGCTATACATTGTGAATATGAATTACAGCAGTCAACAAGATTACATGTACTTGTCTTGTCTTCTTTTTGTGTGTTTTAAATTTGGCAATCTATCCATTCGTTTCATTTTGGATATATTATATTTAAAGAGCTACTCAGTGAGTTGTTGGGGATCACATATAACAAACTTTATTAATAGTATAATTTGGATCGATATGTATCGACTGTTTCATGGAAGTATAATTTTAAAGTTAATCGACGTTGTATGGTGACAAAAAAAGGTTTGAAGTCAAGATTGTAACCGAAAACAGTTCATTTTTTAGAAATGTTTTTGTATTTTTATAATATGAGAATGTCATACATATATCACTGCATCCTGTTAGATATCCTACTATATTATGTAATAAATGTGGGAGAATTGGAGTTTCAATTTTCTTTTCTATATGAACTTCGCATATAATGTGAAGTTTTCAACATTTAAGATATTGTCATACTCTTTGAGCAAATCATGAATGTTATCCCTCTCTTGGAGTAATGTTGACAGTTAATGTTTTTCCCGTCCCTGCTTGTTGAGTCCACTTTTATTTTCTTAATCTATCTGATTGTTAATGATCTATTGAAGGAATTATTCCAAACTTATTGGTATAGTTCACTTGTGTGCAGGTAAGCATGTCGCTGTCACAACATTCAGTGTACGCATTGTTCCCGTTAGGCGTTTTTCCTTGTAACCATAACCTCGTAATTGTTTTGGTCATGTTCAACAGTCCCACCCCTTTCTGGAAAAGTTATAATTGGAAAGTACGTAGATGATTTCATTGAATCTGTCTAATTTCACTTTCTATTTCAAATTGTTATCCAATATCATACTACTTTTAAAGGTTAATTTATAAGACGTTTGATAGATATTGGATCTGTGTCATGACATATCTATATCGTTTGTCCGTAAATGACTTTGTTTGATAACGTTGTAACAATTGTTTGTGTAACGTTTACAAGGGTTTTGTTTTATCTGAAGAAGAAATGTTGATATAATTTTAATGATAACCCGTATTAAGAATAGAATATAGCGTAAATGTAGATTTAGGTATGATGTAATGATTTTAAAGGGACAGTCCTATCGGGGTATTTTTTGTGGAAACAAAATTCAAGTGTACTTCCCTGTTTACACTTATATTATGTCTGTCTGTATATAAGATTATTTTGGTTCACATTTATTTTAAAATATGTTACTGAGGGTAACATGTTAGTTGTTCTATATTTAACAATTTGATTTAAATGATAAAATGCATCCCTGCGCCCTCTTGAATTTCATTTCCACAAACCTACCCATATAGGACTTTCCCTTTAAGTCGAGAACAGGACCGCGCTATATGAGCGCAAATAACATCTGAAAATTGTGCATGATATATTTTGGCACGTAGAGTGAGAAGATTATTGTTAAATCGGTACAAAAAAGCATCAAAATATACAATGTTTTAGCACACGTATCAAGGGGAAACAATATGGCATAATTCATAAGAAATCTAACATTTTATCTATGTGAAAATATATAAATCAATAAACCTTAGTAGAAAAAGCGAACTCGTGACAAGCTTTAACGTGTTAGTGGGTCAAATCATCACGTGATTTTATTCAAGCTGTTACTTGTGACATTACCCTGTTGTTGGCATGCTGAGCTAGGGTAAGAAGAGTTACTTCCCTTTTATCATATACAGCTAAGAATACATGCTTTGCGTTTCATTCTATCCCTGCTATATACTTGTAAAATGAGTCTAACAATCATTCTTTACATCACTCTTACGTTTATTGTCAGTTCATCGGGCCTGTAGGTCCCATCGGCTTATGGCGTGGCATCGTGTCCGGCTTCCGTCCGTTCGTAAACTTTATACATTTGCGACTTCTTCTCTAACCAAAACGAACCAAAAGGTGTAGAAAGCTGAAAATGTATTAACAGACTCCTTGACTAGTGTGAATTATAATTCATAACTTTGGTGGACCCATGTCCCCTTATAAGTAGGCCCAAGGGGGCCAAACCCTTTAAAACCTATTTCCATCTTCTTCTCCATAAGCTAAAGGCATAGAAAGCTGAAAACTTGTCTACAGACTCCTTGATTAGTGATGATTATTATTTACAGTCTTGGTGACCTATGGCCCATAAAAATGTTAATTTTACCAAATTGAATTGAAACCTTATAACTCAATTAAATGTTGGTCATTTACAACTTTATACATATTCTTTTTTAGCAATGTCCATTTCTGAATCGATTACCGGTATGTGAAATCACATCGCCTTCATTCTTGATTTTAGGATTAGTGACCCTGTGGCTAATACTTAAACTTTTTTCATCTCTTTTTCCAGAAGCACAAGGCATTGAATGCTGAAATGATGGGTAGAGACTCCTTTGGAAATGGGGATTCTGATATTCATATTTGTTGACCCTGTGACCCCTACTGAGGAAGGAACCACATTGACCATACCCTAAAGAAATGAAGATATGAGGCCTGATGAACGACAGATCACATGAATATGTTTATGTGTTGAAATCATATCACTCCAAAATGGAAGTTTAGATTAGAATTACAATGAAATATAGTCCCGTACAAAATAGTTTTTTTTTTCACATGTGTAAATTAAAAAGAATATCAAATCCTTTTCACAAAGTGTGACTCTATATTAAAATTTATATCTGGTTTATCTATCTACACAAGGATATAATATATACTCTCATTTCAATATATTACAAACTAGTGTTTTACCATTGGAATAAATTGATAAAAAGATTACAAATATTAGCAAGTGTCAGTCTGTATTGATCTGTATTGTATTAAATTCTTTTCAAAAAGTGATAGTCTCTACAAAATATATGTTCGGGTTATATATCTTGAATCCATTTAAAAGAATTACCATTGTCTTTGTTGACCTCGATAATTTATATTGTTAGGATAATTTGCAGTAGATGACCCTTTTTTCTAAGAATGTGATTGAACACATTTCATATGTCAATGAAAGGTTTCCTTTAAAGAGACGCAGAGTATGTTGATGGGATCACATATGTCAAATTTTGAAATCTATATTATAACATCGGGAACCACTAACTGTTACTAAAAATAAAAAGTTAAAGGTCAATCAGTACATTAGAGCGAAAATACGGCCATTTAAAGTCGGGATTTTGATCGAAAACCGGACAATGTGGCTCGAGTGGCGCGCGCAAATTCGCCAAACGTAATTTTGAAACCTTGTCATAAGCTGACAGGAAGATATATTCGGTTCGATAGTGTTTATTAGGTATTGTAACTAATAGGTAGATTAATTGGATGCATAATTTCGAATATTAAACGTATTTGAGATGTTTTCTTGATTTTTCCATAAAATCAAGCATTTTAGAGATATTATGCATAAATGGATATATTTGCAAGTCCAATGATGAGATATGAACTTCAATCAGCATATTAGATATTTTGTAGCTTATCAAAACCAAATAATACTCTGTGTCATTTTAAATATACGTATCACTGTAGATATGAAATATTATTGATATTATGATTCTAAACTTGGAAGCCTCCTTAACATGTTTATTCCAAGATGATAAACCATGACCATATTTGGATTTGATGATTCTCTTCCTTTTCTAATCACTAGTGATTTAGTACATTTCAGTGGCAACTATTTTAATGAGATTAGTAGTTGTAACTTAATATTGATTACATATACGGTCGACATGACCTATGTGGTAATGCTCAAACTACATAGTAAATGAGAAATTTTTGTATATTTTGATGGTGAAAACTATGATGTAGGGACAACGTATCTCATCTAGATCATCTTATCATTTCCTGTGGCTATGTGTAATTATATGTATATACTAATACAGTATTAAATTGTCAAAAATATTTTAATATACAATGATCGATCATTTCTAAATATGATGATGTCATCGAATAAATTTTAAAAAGAAGACTTTTCTGAAGAGTTTCCGATGTGTATTTTGAGTGATTTTATTGAATCGTTCATAAAAATACACCGGATTTACAAACATGTACGTGATTGGTTATCCTGAACACTCAGTCGAAGTTATATTTTGGGAACACTTTGGCGGAACTGATAACATTTGCTGCTAGGTTATCGAGATAACCATGGCGGAAGACATCAATATATTATACATGTCCTTGTTGTTCAATGTGTATTGGCTCTTGAATTACTTACGATTGCATTGTGAGGTGACTCATGTAGTGTAGGCAATATGTCAGTGTTCAGCAGAGTGCTCAAACCAGGAAGTCGACTATCCGTACACCAATCTCATAATAACATATGATATGAACTTGTTGAAAATTTATAAACATTGAAAACCTTTACTCGGAGAATGAAAGAGCAAATATGCGATGAAATAACGTTTTATTGTAGACAAACTATCATAATTTATGAACACCTCGGAAAGGTATTGTATAAACTGTATCTTTAAATACATTCGTAATTTTAAATATTGCTATTTGATTTAAAATTTAATAATTTGAATAAAATGTATTTTTGTCAAGTCTTTGTCTAAAGTTTAGATAAGTCTGTAAAAAATAAATATGAAGATATTCGCCAGACTATGTTGCGAATATCCTTTCGTGTTTCTATGGGTTTCGAAGCATGATTAAAATAACGACAAAAATGGTGTTAAAACTTCTTTATTCAACGTCTCTGAATTATGATGGTGAAATCGTGTTCTCAAAATCATTTTGAGTGGCGATTTTGAGTGCTGTCGTATAATTTGTACTTTAGTTCGGAACCCTTATTTTCTAAGACAGCAAATTCGCTATTTCACTAACTTACAAATTTCTTAATGTTTAGATATGAAGTATAAAGAGAGTGCTTCCAAACATCACAATTAAAAATAAGGTAGCAATCCATTATAAATATATTTTATAAAAAGCTACATACGAGCAATCATAATTATACATTTTAAAAATTGAAATTATGAAAATATATTTAATTCTTCATTAACCTCATGATTAGATAATTAACCATAAATGTAAAATAATATTCTATTATATAATTGTCTAATATACTTTCTTAATAAACATATCAACAAAATGAGAGAGAAAACTCTAACAAAAATAAGCTAAGTTCTGACAACTTCCTTGTGAAAAACACGAGGATTGTACTTCATGATAACAATGCTTAAACGTTGTCAATGATTGGTGATACGTTATATTGAATTAAGTACAGCTTTTGTATCCTACGAATATTTCTCACAAACCAGGAAGAGATACAAGTATACATCTATGCCAGGTACACACTGTTCGGTATCTCCATTCATGGATGATGTCAATTGGGAAAGTGTATGAATGAATAAGCACGGAAGTGACGTCAGATGAACCCGATAGCTTCACTTTACAAAGGACCATATATGTAAATTTCGTATTTCTTTAGTTTTCGTATTGACAAAATGGAAGTATCAATGATGTAATGGGTAAATTATCAAACGGACGGATACGCATTTTAAGATTTCGAGCATACTTTAGAAACTAATTAAGGTTTTTGTTTTAAATTTCATTGAAATTTATTTTCCTGTATATTGTGATTCATACATAAATGGGTTATTTTTATTTCATTCATGTCTAGAATAATATGAATTTAATATTCATTCACTTCTGGAAACGGTTACGTTGAGTAAATTATTCTATTTTTTGTTAAAACGTAGGAGGTTCATTATTTAGCATTCATAACTTTCTCAAGAGTTACTGGCGCAGTTATTAAACAAGCGGTAGATTTGCGACTTTAAAAAAAAATAATTGTCACATTAAACGGAATTTATTGTTTGATGAAACGACGCAGATTTAGGTGTAAACCTATCTTTGTAGAACTGACACAATATATCATTTGAAATGGACGTTTGAATTCTAGTTTAAAATAGTAGTACTTTATATAACTTAACGAACATAGTATCTACATAATTCTATCTAAACAAGTTGTTTGTTTACCGTAACGTTCATAAATCTGACACTAAACACAAATTTGTTTTAACAAATTTACAAAAAGCTCCATATAATGTCTGGTTTTTCATTCGTCATGGGCATATTTTTGTACTCTATCTATTCAATTTGACTTTGCGCATTTGTTTCCCATTTCTCTGATACCTAACATTTCAATGCTACAAAACTAGATTCATTCATGTAGATGAGCTTTTAGAATGTTAATTTTGCAGAAATCGGTACCAAATTTGCATATTGTTTTGAAAATTTTCTTCGTTTTAAAGGGGCAGTAGCACGTTTTAGGGGCAATATATACGGTGATGTCAGGAAAATGAACTTTAGTGGTTCCCATTAAAAGACAATGTATTTTTAACTAAATGAAGCAGTAATGAATCAAATATTTAATGTAAATTTCAGGCATGTGATTCCTTTTTCTTACACAAAATGAATTAAAGGTTGTCACACAATAATTGCCGCCAATGAACTTTATGTGAATCTTTATAGTTTTTTCTCTTACTATGGATGATTGGTATGTGTTATGAGATTTTTAACGCTATCAACAAAATACATTTAGCATAAACTAAATTATCAGGGGAAAACGTAAATTTTAAAATCTAAAAATAACGTGCTACTGCCTCTTTAAACTGGCATTGTACATATAGTGACGTTATGAGGAATTCCGATGTAGAAAGGGTGTTAACAATTAAGTATTAGTCAGTAATTATCTTGTTATAAATCTCGAAATGAGATAAGACCTAGACAAAAGTAACTTCTGGTTTCCCCCTTGTCAATTTCAAACCCATTCATTGAGCCTTTTTTCCAGATGTTGATCAAAGAAAAAATGGAAGTAAAATCCCATAGCCTAGAAGAAACATTGAAACATAAACATTTATCAATTTATTAATTAATTTATTAATTTATTTAATTATTTATTTATTAATTTATTTAATTATTAATTTATTAATTTATTAATTTATTATTAATTTATTAGTATTATTTCTTTTTATTTTCAATGTTCAATGACAAAAAAAATCGGAAATAAAAATCTCAGCGTCATTGCTATATTTTTGCCTGTATGAAAAGACCAGAATTATTCTCTTTTTTTTGCTTAAACGTATATAGATAACTGCGAATATAAATTGAAATAAAAACCTTCAATTATTTTCAAGAATTAATCTTGATTTGTCTCTATCCAGTGTTTCGTTGGAAATGACTCGAAACCATGACAGACTAAGATGTTGAGTATCGTTTCCTTTAATTATGTGTTGTAAACTGCGTTTCAACGGAATATAACAGAAAGTGCAACGTGTTAACTATGTCGATACTCCATTTCTAAGAAACGTCATTGTAAACATGGTGAGAGTCGTCCTAGGAGCCAAACTGATACATACATGTCATCTGTTAATATTGATGCTTATATTTCATCGTTAAGTGAACATACTTTTATAATTTCACGTCTTAATTTTCTAAATTGAGAAGACGAACTCTTTTGAATAGAATATATATTTCTTTATATTTCATTTTATCATAAAAGCGTAAAATTGCTACACACCTTAAGAATATCTACTCCATTTTAGACAATGTTGAATTTATAAGAATTTAAAAGAAATTGTAACAATCATTTTAATTGTTTCCTCTGAGAATTGATACATTGGAAAATCAGGTAATATTATCATATTTTAAATTAAAGTATCATACATTCTTTATCCTATGGAGCAGGGGATTTCACATATAATGTAAGAAAGATTCAGCTATCCCAATAACTTTATAAACAAAAACCGCTAATTTATACTGGCTGAAAGATTGTCCAAGCGGTGTTAATCTCAAAATCATACACACACATATTAGCAAAACATAACGAGTAAATCTTAGGCATTGGTTCGCTCGATAATTTTCCATTTTCCTTTCAGAGGAATGTTATAGAAATTACTCTGAGTTGTGTTTTTCGTTTCATTTCGACGAATAAGCTGTGTGAATGGTACTTGTGCTTTCCTAGAAGGGTATCTTAATTTCTGACTATGTTATATGTGTGTTCCAGGAAGCCATCTCTTCAGCGTAGTATCAATCTTGTAGGAGTGACCATACCACAGCTCCGGGTGTCGTCAACTTCATATACGTCGTGTTTTATACAGTACAAGTCAATTCTTGAAAATTTAACGTAATGTAGAGGTCTGAAGTATCGGGAATACGTAGTATACTCATATATTCAATATTTTAGCAGTGTATGGATTATGACATGGACATTTGATTACAACACTATTAAAACAATATGGGGTACTTAGCTACTTTATATACGTATACGTGGCTAATTTTTAGATTAAATTATTTGAATATCAATATTGCCAACATCCACAATGTTAGGATTTAATTTGACACTGCCAAGTCATATCTAAATTATCAGAAATCCGACAAACCTCTTGGATAGAATTTTGAAAATATTTTATTTTACTAATAATGCAAGTCGCTTTGTCATGTTTATCAGTAAGCATGAATGGATAAAATAAAAAGCCCACACAATTCAGATTTTAAAGATGAGTTATTTAAATTCAGTCGTTTTTAGCTAATTAAATTTTAAACACGAAATAGAACTCTACGGTTATAACAAGGATGGCAAGTGTCTCTATTTACATTATTATCAAATTGTCCCAACAACAATATCTTAACTTCTTTGAGTGGCATTTAGAAGTTGGAAGTCAAATAAGGACGAATAATTTATGGATAACAACTTCTTTATTCTGAGTACACGACGTTTCGATACAGCTTCTTGTATCGTTTTCAAGCATAATGACATGGACAGAGAGTGGGATATATGTAGGTGAACTAATTAATCAACAAAATAAACAACAACATAATTGAGATAATGGTAACAATAAGATGATAAGGATTACAGTGGAAGCCAGTAGAACAACAATATCTTAACGTAGGATGATCTTTCATCATACTAACTGTCATCAAATTCGAATTTTATTTGAATCGCGTTAGTCTTGTAATATTATTTATACGAAAACTTCTATAGGTACATAAGTAGAGAAGACACACATTTAAACTGATTCGATAATTGTAAATTTCATATAAATAATAATGAAAAAGGTTGGATCATTTACTTTCCTCCTCGTATTCTTTTTTCAATTAAAAAAATAAAAAAGATACAATGACAATTTGTTTATATTTACCTGTCATAAAACTTCCATTTCGCTCGATAATTCCCAATCATACGGATATTTTAGCAAATTTACGTGTTACGTCATAATACTGATCGCCTTTTGATCATTGACCCCAACAGGAAAACCCCATTGACTCCAAAACTGGAAACCCCATAACATTTACCTGTGGCCGACCTTACCTGTCACCCTCTGTGTGATCCCACCTACAGACACCTAGTTTCCTCAGAAGATATAACTCTAGCGTGGTCGCCCACCTTACCTAGTATGGACTTATAAGATCAATACCCCTTTACTAGTACCTCATTTATGTGTAAATATCATTTTCTCTTATGAGAGGAAAGATATTTCGATATTGTGATAACTAATATTTAAATGAAAATATATTGCTGTTTTGAAAATAAATTATTCATATTTTATTTCATTATAAGAATAGTCTTTTCTGCAAATGAATATCACAAAACAAATTGTAAATTTAATCTCCAATAGATTTATCATTACGATGAAAACCAAAATGGACTTGGGATTTGTTGATAGTTGTTACAAGCTGGAAATCCCGAAAATATATATGTAGGTCAAGGAAGCCATCAAAAAACCGGTTTTACAGTATTTGTGTTTGAATTCAGTCATGCATGACGGGTCCACACAAATGTACTGAAGCGTTCTCTCGTTCAATTCTCATGACATATGGATCATTTAAAACATTTACCTATATATGAATATCGTTATATTGTGTTCAAGTGCATTCGAGAATAAAATGCAACAAAAAACATATTTCCGAAAAAAATAACCTCGATGATACAAAGTTTAATTTAAAAGATGTTTATTCGAGAGTTGTTATTTGAAACTTATTATCCACATTTAATAATACTTGAAATTACCAGACGTTAGGTCAATACACGTAAACACATCGAATAATATCTCGTATTTTAAAACAACCCATACGACACAGGCGGCATTGTTAGCTCATTGATGTGTCTACTGAAAATAACTGCAATAACTAACTGATAAACAGGATTTGAAAAAATGATTTTTTTTTAGCAGTTTCATTTGTAAAATACCCTTCCTTTTTTTAAATGCGGTCATTAGGCTAAATTGAAAGCGAAACGTGTGAGTTGGGCTCGGTAATTGGGGACACCACTGATGTATATGTCTAAAAATAGACTCGGGGAAACACTCTATTCAAATCTATTCATAGATCCGGGGAAGAGATCGAAGGAAGAGACTATATAAAGCAGTCAGTTGATAGGACTGAAGCAGAACATTGCTGTTGTATCGAAGTAATATCTAATTGAGACCTATACAAGTAAGATTCAGCATGGTAGAAGTGGTATCACAAGCATATGAGCAGTTCTCCAGCAGTGCATGTTGTGAGGCTGAGAGCGGTCTCAACGCTGCGTCTAACTTCCCTGGTGACAAGCCTACTCGAGATGGACTGATGCTTATGCGGTCAGAGGCCTTGAGGCTTCGGTCATACATAAACTGGCCTTCCCATCTAAACCAGAGACCTCCATCTCTAGCTAAAGCAGGTTTGTTCTACACAGGGAGAGAAGATAGAGTGAAATGTGCATTTTGTTTAGGTGTTCTGAAGAACTGGTTACCATCAGATGATCCTCTGACAGAGCATAGGGATCTTTTTCATTATTGTGGCTTCGTTCTTGGGCACAATGTTGGAAACATCCCTCTATCCCACGTCAAGCCTGAACCAGACACCAAGACCAACACCGACTCAAGAAGGACAATATACAGAAATGATGGAGGAGAAATTAAACCAACTACAACTCTTAAACCTCTAAAGCAAAATGAAAGTGACATATTAAAGAAGCCCCCAGTGACAACCAAACCTCCTGTCTCGTACACAGAGCCGGAAATTGATTTTTCGAAAGAAGCGGTGCGCCATGAGAGTTTTAAGAACTGGCCTGTCACAATCTCCCAAACTCCCGAGTCTCTGGCTTATGCTGGCTTCTACCATTTCCCCAGCCAGGAGAAGCCAGATCGGGTGAGATGCGCGTACTGCCAGGGGAAGCTGTATAACTGGAGGATAGACGACGACCCGATGATGGAACATGCAAGGTGCTTTCCTACCTGCCCTTATATTAAACTGTGCATGGGCGAACAGCTTATAGACGACCTTCTGCATCAACATGAACATAGCAACAAGTAAGTAGAGGATTGTGGTGACATATTCATTATTATTAAAGATGCTAGGAAGTATACGGGATACGTTTCCAAAAGTAGATTTGCTTTTAATAGCTAATTTTTTAGACTGAGTTGAAATGAAATGAATAACAATAACTCAAAGATCATCATATCATGATATTAATGTTATGATATAAGGAAAAGTATACTATGATATTACTTAGGATAGGTTACGGAAATATGACTTACTGATTAACAACAAAAAACTACGTGATTTATATAGGTCTAGTAAGGGAACGTTCTAAAGTAAAAATTAAAGGAATTGTATGATTTTGATTCGATGAGAACTATCATTTCAAATTGCTTGTTTTATATCTTGAGATCGATATATAACAATTTATGAACATTTTAGTGAACTTTATTTTTGTTGTTGAAATTGACGCCAATCGATTATAATAAATTAAACACAATAAACTAATATCTCGAATATTTTCCATATCTCTAAGATAAACACATTGCAAGACACTAATCATCACCTAATTATTTACAGACTGGACCAGCAAGAAACTGTGCACCTTGTCGACGCTGTTGGAAGCAAATCCCAAGCTGTTATATCTGCAGTACTCGAAATGGGTTTCCCTAAACAGCTCGTAACGAAAGTGGCGGACAAATGCAGAAAAGAAAACCTCAAGGACGTAACAGTTTCCCAGATGGTTGATATGTTACTGGGAAATGAAGAAAAGAAAAGTAGACTTGCCAGCACGCTTAAGCCTCTTACAATCCCAGGCGACCAACAAGCCAATGAAATTGCTACAAGTCACTCTGACATAACGTCAAGATGGTCAGTGGGAGACGAAAACGGATGCGGAAGAGTCACTGCGCCCAGTATTCCGCAAGCGCGTATCTACATGTATGAGGACAGTGTATCTGCCTTGTGGTCATAAGGCCTTATTTGGACAATACAGCATGTCCACCCGGAACTGCCTTGAATGTGGAATTATTGATCGGTAATTTGTTCATGGACGACTCTCGAGAGGACCGTTTGTCTTTTTGTTTAAGAGCCACTCCGTCATATCTTTTTCTGCTTTAAAACGATCGTAAATTGAATAATCATTATATAAATCTGAATTATAATTCCCACACTTTCTCTAAAATGGCATACATACGATACATACTTTTTTAGATGAAAATCTAGAAACAGTCATATTCTTTTATAAGACAAATTAAAACCTCCAATTTACATTGATAGTAATTATGTAACCATTCAAACAGTATGAACACATAACTGTCATTCTGTATGCTTTCGAGAAGATTCAAAATTATATTTGACTGATTGACCCGCGTCATTGTTTGGTTTTCGATCACATTGTCGACTTCAAAACTTTCTATACTCAAAATACAACGTCTGTAAAATTGTACTTTCTTCCAACAGTAGATGCTTTTCATACAGTTTGTCTTGTTTCACCTCCAACAACTCACGGCGTGGCTCCTTATGACACTTTTACACACGATGGTTTACAACCTTTTATAACTATACGGGTATGGTATGTATTCCTCAGTGCCAAAGCTACCTCTTCGTATTTCTAAGTCAATTGATATTATTTGACGTTTTTTATACTTGTTGGTTTACAGTTTTTAATTGTTACATTTCATATATTTATATACACTGAACAACAGCATTGGCATACTTACCTGTCTGGTACCTCCATTTTGGAATATGATGTAAATATCTATATTATATGTATATAATATTTATCATTAATATGAATGGATGTGAACTTATATTTTATTTTTCCTTAAATAATTGAGGTGTTTCTTTTAAAGGAACTGTTTAAAACTAAGATTTTATACTCAAAATAAATGTATTGCTTTGATAGATATATATGTGCATCAGGGTAAGAAAAGAGCTAAGCAGATACAAATACATTGCAGCTGATATAGCATGATGATCTTGAATATGGCTTGAAATATTTACATTCAATCGTTTATTATGATCCATCGAATGAATGCTTTTGCTGTTGACGTTTTGAGATTTTGGGTTGTGAAGGATTGTGATTTTTGTGCCGTTTTGTGATTCTCGGTGACGTTTTTTTATACACATATATGTTTGGCTTTACTACATAAAATAAAAGATGTTTGATGTGATATCGTGTTTATGTCTTTCCAAGCGTCTGAAGTACTAGAACTTTTTCAGATTGAAACTATATCGGTTAGCGACAAGTATCACAGGAATGATTCGTCGTGCTTTTGAAATTAACACACATTTTGTTTTTTCATTACTTCATTGTTCCAAACGTTATGATTCGGCGATATTTTACAAAATGTTTCTCCTAGTCTGATCATGAAACAATTTTCAAAATACCATTTTCAATACAAGTTTATATACAAATATAAATTGCTTCGTTTACCTTCATCTTTTATAAAGGATATGTTTGAATATGCATACTGCTTACTGCTGCTTTAAAGTGACGTAAGAACGTTTTTTGAAAATTTTATATTTTCAATTTACACTGAAAAGTGTACGTTAATGCTAAATGCAATGTTTTGATAGTGTCAAAAAACTCATTACATAAACCAATCATCCATAGTCAGAGAACAAATTATAAAGATTCACTGGCAGCCATTTTTGTGTGAACACCTTTTATTCATTTTGTGTAAGAAGAAGGAATCGCATAGCTGAACGTTGCATTATATATTTGATTTATTACTGCTCCAGTTATTTTAAATACGTTGTCTTCCAATTTAAACCATTTTCATTTTAATAACATCACCTTATATACCCCATAAAACGTGCTACTGCCCCTTTAAAACGCGCACTTGTATTCGAAATAGAGTTAAAAGAGAGAATTAAGAGTAGCAAGTATATGATATAGCCAGTTCACTACATGTCTTTTTCAAATAATTTTATTCACCTAAGTAGAAACATTCATATACACATGTTTCAAAACATTCCATTGATACCTTATTACATATATAGTACAGACGAGAGCGAAATAGTTGCAACTATTTATTTTCTTATAAAACATTTTTTTCGACTTTCAACTATACAATTATCTTTTAAAGAACTTATTGATTGAAAGACAACAACACAATTAAACAACTTACATTAAAGTCTAGAGCACAAAGAATATGACTTTAATAGCTTCAAACTTACATTCTCCTGAACACAAACGAATGAATTTGTGGAATGCTCTGATTAGTGTAAAAGAGTATACATTGAGAAAATCACCTTTCGGTCATTAAAATCGAAAAGTATCCTTTAAGAAAACAATGATTGATTGGCGGACAGTATTTTTTTAAACTATTGAAATGATATTTTGTCAACAGCTTCAACTTTTATGCTCATTAACATCAAATAAACTTGATTTTCGTCAAATTGAACCTTTTATTAAGATACAGTCTAAAT
The DNA here is from genome assembly GCA_916613615.1 of Steromphala cineraria. NCBI lineage: Eukaryota > Metazoa > Mollusca > Gastropoda > Trochida > Trochidae > Steromphala > Steromphala cineraria. The sequence goes on along the minus strand of OU744731.1, from coordinate 17,360,091 downwards.
TTGCTGAATAATGTCAGGTATAATGCATTGAGATTCGTATTTAACAATGACCAATATACTTCCAGAAAACCCAACCTAATTGGCAGCTGTTTCTTCCATGTTTATGCCTTGATTCACGAAGGAATATTGTCATATTTATAAAGTTATCACCTTGATATACTGACATTTACTATATAACAATCTCAACATCGATCAACATCATAAAATACAATCCCAACTAGATAAATATTTATAGGCATACACCGTTTACAGGCTGATGGACAGACGCAGATAATTAAAGAATTCAAATCTTAACATAACTTCTATAAAATAATCAATGACGTCAATTGCCTAACATTTCCTTTATATTGAATGCATATATTTGCTGAACAAGAGTTTATGTCATTGTTAATAAGTTAAAACATAAAATCCTATTTTTTACATTTCGAAACAAAGTACTTTGCAGACAACACTACATATACAAGCTACATACATGTGATCTGCCAGATAAAATTCTTTCAAACATGCACACCAAAACATGCATATACATCGGGTCAAAATAAAAAAATATGGATTTTCCTATTTCTGAAATTAAACATAATGCTTCTGACACATTTCGGCAAAAATAAATTTTAGCGTAGGAATTGACTTGTGTCATGTTATTCATGGTTAATAGGAATATTGAAAAATGGTGTCATTGCATTTTTGATCCCTAAAATGGTGTGTAAGTATGTGATAGGTCCATGTTTTTTCTTCATCTCCCTCTGACAGAAGCTGTTACATAAAACACATAAATTCAATGTCATGTGCACTTAATTTGCAAGTGTTATAGTTAGATATTCGGTAAAATTGTAAGAAAATGGTAAAGAAGGAAAGATCACTTTTTTAGCCGAGAAAACCTTAAAGTCTTGGAATAAGACAATAGCTGTAACACGGACAAAGGCCAAGTCGTATTTGAAATCAATTGGCTTGAATAATAATTGCAAATGAAAGAAATCTTCTTGTTCATTGGTCGCACAGAAATGGTCAGAGGATCAGAGAAAGAATAAGTTAACAGACTGGTCATTGGTCAATAGGGATAGTCTTATGAATTGTTCCCATATAAAAGTCCGCTTGAAAGGAAGTGAAGCGCGATTCTAAAAATTACTAATGTACACTTACAGTGAGAGAGACTGTGCCTCGTAGATGTTTAATCATGGCAAGAGATGTCACATAGCTACGTTGATTAAAGAGTGAGTATAATTCATTACTTGCGTTTGTCTTACTTGGACGAAATTCCATTTAGTAATGAAGCGATTCCGAGTACCTCTAGATTTAAGCTAACGCTAGTTTCCCCAAGACTAGTCCTAGAGAAGATGTACTGTAAGATATACCTTTAAGGCAAATATTATAGGTCGGATCATTAAGGCCAGATCCGTATATAACATGGTGAAGATGCGGATTTCTCAAACTTAGATTTGAGGATACGATAAAATTAATACACTCATGTTAACGCGAGGCGACGCGGACGTGACATTCCACACTATGAGAGGTGTATGCTTAGCAGTGTACGGGACATTATCGATTGTATGTTCACTCTATGCAGAGCCAATGGAACCGCAGGACGATTGATTCTTGTGGTGAGGTAAGTAAATATCTGATATACTGTTACGATAGTGTACAAATAAACTGATCGAACCACGACTAATGTTTTGTTAGATCTTTTCTTCTTAACCATTTTCTTCCAATTTTACCGAATATCTAACTATAACACAAGTAATCCAACAAACGTTTGTTCAACAGCTGTTAAAGTACAAAGTTAAATAAAAGCAAGAAGTTTGATCTTTTTGTATCCATCTTCAGTTCATTTGCTGACAATATAGAGCAGCGACTACTACAGATTCAGCAAGAAACATGTCTTGCATCTTATATGATACAATGTACGCAACCACGTGAACTTTAAATGGAATTATTAACATTTATTTTTCGTTCTTGAAAAGGTATGTTATACATCACAGTTAATCTGTAAAGATCCTTCTGGTGATGACTAACGTTTTGCTTCGCCTACATGTACATATAAAGGATGCATATACATAGAAATCAACATGAAGATTCATCTCTGCTCATATCTGAATATGAATATGTTTGGATCACTTTATCATACATCTCTGACATAAGGACAAAGATGTTCAGATATCCTGTATCTATCTTCATCTATTCAATTCATCTTCCTCCACAAGTTCCAGAGTAGGTTGGAGATATCGGCAGCCAACTGCAGAGTCCTGTTCTGTGTATGTACCTGCTGATCAGAGGGATGTTGTACGTGGAGTACTTGTCACCGGTTGGCGCCCTGTCCGAGGTGAGACCGCGCCACTTCAGTAGACCTCTTTCAGTCGCACTCCCTGAAAGATGTGATGTCAGCTATAAACTCAGGAGGAACGATAATAAAATTTCAAGAGGGTAAAAATGCAATCCTGAGGTCAGTGAAATGCGATTTTAAATCCTTGCGATAGGCACATGTGTTGTGAAAAGTATACAAACAAATCCATGTCTATTTATATACGCTTTTTCAATTTCTTTTTGGGCCAGAATATTTAGAACTGAAATTAAAACAGTATAAAATATTGAATTTTGATAAATATGAGATGTAACAAATACCCTTTATTGAAATGAATTTCATAATGTCTTTGTCAACACTGAAACTCGTTAGTTAAACTTGTATACAGTTTCTTATACTTTTTCGGGATTTTTCGGGATTTGAACACCAACCCTCAGAGTCAGGCAACACCGCTAGCAATGACCATACCAGCATCTTACCAACTTGCTCGTTTCACCATAACAAAAATGGAGCTCCAACAAGCGGTAGCTTGGCTGTTGCTACATTCATTAACCGTCCTATAGATGTTGATTGGCAGAGCTCCCAACACAGAATGTATTAGAGAAAATACGGGCAGTAACAGTTTGGTGGTTCCAATAATACTCAATGCTACAGTGGTTAAATAGTCCTTACTCTCACATGACCTTGCTTCCTCCAATCGTAGAACCCGCATTTACTGCTAGTTATTTTGTATAACCTTCACTTGATGGTTAGTTGAAATGCATACCGGTCACATGAACGTGCTAGATCCTATCAGAGGGGGACATATCTGTCTGACAAGTCTGAATTAACATAAGTGAGGGCTGTCACTAAAAGGTGAATGAATGATTACCCGGTGCGAGGTTATCCAGCACGAACCCGACCAGACATCCCACAAGCATAGGTGATCCGAGCACTACCTCCAACACGTGGTTCAAGTCTTCACTACCTGCACAAACAGTCGCTTAGTTATGTGTAAAGGTAAGTAAAGCATTAATATTATAACGTTATTATAATCATAAAAATACTATTATGCCTTTAATGAAAGCACAAATGGTTTGCCCCTTTAATCTAAAGATAAAAAAAACATTGTATAGTTGTGATAAAGCTCTGGTCAGTATTGAAGGTGACCCCTGACCTAACGAAGCCAAGCATACATCATTCCAATGACACCTGAAGCAAATGAGAAACTTAACTGCTGTTGAGATGGAATTAAACCGTGAACATTTCGATAACATTGCGCATTTAAGTTTGTAAAGTAGTGTCAATGCACATACTTGTTTGAATGTTTCCTGAACACAGTGAGAATCAATACTGACGTGTGTCTCAATATGAATACGACCCCAGTGAGAAACCACGCACCTGTTTGTATGGCTCCCTGGTTGTTGCTGACCCAGTGGGGCAGTGTGAGGCCCAGTATCATAGACAGAGCGATGACCATGAGGTTCCTTGAGGTGAGAGCAACAAAGTGGAAAGTGGACAGACCCACAGCCGCCACAAGACCGAAGGTGACAGTAGCTATACCACCAATAATGGGAGAAGGAATGAGAGAGACCACAGCTCCGAACTTGCCACACAGACCACAAACTGTGAGGAGCAGCCCCGCCGTCAGAAATACACATCTGCTCGCAACCTAGGTGATAGAACAAATCAGTGTGGAAATATGCGAGCACGGACACCGAGCAGAATGTATTCACTTGTTTAGTTATCATCTACCTTCTTTATTTCAGCTATACAGTGACCAATACCAGCGAGGAGTTCTTTCTTTTGTCCTTGCCGGTCCTTTATAACAAAACGAATAGTCCAACTCGACTTCATTTCACATCGAGTTTTACAACGGTCGCCAAGTAGGTAAAGTTATATCTACCTTCTCTATCTCAACTACACGTAAAATGATAACAAGGACGTGTCTGCGCCGTTTCTTTGATATTGTTCTTTCTTTTGAAACGAATATGACAATAGGCACATATTCGAACGAACTCCATGTCACTGTGAGTTTGATACACTGGCCCATTCTTGAAACGTCTTAAAATATAAACGATTCCCTTGAACGGAATAAACTTCATCATTGATACAACAATACATGTGACATATGTAAACAAATATATATCCTTGAATTGGGAATGAGGAATTATGATTCGGTGTAAATGTATACGCTTAACTTTAAGGTATGTTACAATATCAGCAATACAATGGTAGATGGTAGATAATAGATGGTAGATTTTAGATGGTAGATGATAGATTGTAGATGATAGATGGTAGATGGTAGATGGTAGATGGTAGATAGTAGATGATAGATAGTAGATGGTAGATAATAGATGGTAGATTTTAGATGGTAGATGATAGATAGTAGATGGTAGATGATAAATAATAGATGATAGATGATAGATGATAGATGGTAGATGGTAGATGATAGATGAAAGAATATGGATGATAGATGATAGATGATAGATTACAGATGGTAGATAATAGAAGATAGCTGGTAGCTGGTAGGGTAGATAATAGATGATAGATGATAGATGATAGATGATAGATGATAAATGGTAGATGATAGACTGTAGATGATAGATGATAGATGATAAATGGTAGATGATAGATTGTAGATGATAGATGGTAGATGGTAGATGATAGATGATAGATGGTAGATGATAGATGATAGATGATAGATGATAGATAATAGATGGTAGATGGTAGATGATAGATTGTAGATGGTTTTAATTACTTTTGTCAATGATCATGTAAATACATTTATATGGTATTCGTTTATCGGAGGAAACAGAGAATCCAACCTTTGTAATGACGATGGCGCCTATATTCTCGCTATAAGACGTGACCCCGTGAGGAGCACCGAGACTTCCGGCCAGGAGAGAGGCCAACCCCTCCACCATTATACCGCGGTTGATGGCGTGTGCAGGGGGAGACTCACACCCCGAGACTCGAGAAGCGGCATAGTAGTCTCCTACAGACTCCAGGATAGATGCAACAGTTGCACACAACATTCCAACATACCCTGCCGCACTCACAGTCGGGAATCCAAACCCACCTGCAATGATCGTGCAAACATGATGACGTCATCAGTTCTCGTTTTTGACAACTTGGTGAGATGAAACTTGATTGAAAATCAAAGCATTGTTCTTTACTGTCATCAACTAAACTCAAGGTCAGTTACCATCTCTGCCTTATCTTATGTTCTTTCTTGGTATATACAATGAACCAAATTTATTTCGTTTTAGGAAAGGTTCTTTTTCAAATATGAATTAATTTTACCCCAAAATGGCAGATAGAACCAGTTGGCATCATTACATGAATTACATAGGTAAAATTACAATAGTAACTAAATATCAAAGATTCCTTACCTAGTTTTATTTGTTTTATCTCGACATGGTAGTTAAACAAGTTGGTTCAAGACTTTATTGAAATATGAAACGGGAAGCTTAAAACATTTAGTTCGTATAATGAAAGGTTATTTTTATTTCCATTTACCTGTTTACCTGTATATGGTAGAGAAACGAATTGGCTCTAGAATTTATCTAGTAGGTATACATTTGGAAAGCTAAAAACATGTTCTCAATTTCAAATGTTCTGAAATAATAAGCTTGTATGTATGTTACCTGGAATGGGTAGGTAGAACCAGTTGGCTGCAGACACTACATGTAGTCGAGTGTCAGTTCTAGCCTGGTAGGCCGGAAGTGACGAGTTGGTGGGTAGCATACCCGTTTCCGTCAGTGCGAGACACACCACCCACATCACCCCGATAGCCATCAACACCTGCAGAGATACAGACAGCATGTGAGTTTGAAGCATGGGAAGAAGGGAATCTCATGAAACGAAGTTAAATGACACCTATTGATATATCTACGGAAGTTTGATTACGATACGCAAATCCACCCAAAGGTTAAAATGTGTTCACTTTAAAAAAGACGCTTGAAGTTTCGCTTGATTCGATTTCGGGACACCTTGTCATGTACATGTATGTATACGGCGACGGATAATCGGGTTCAATCATGGGAAGTTTTACCCTCTGTTCTTCAAAAACACTGTACAGTGTATCAAATGGATTAATTGAGAATTGATATCGAGAATAGTATGTCGTTCCCTTTAAAGGCGCTCTCTGAAGTTATCAGTAGTGTTATTCTGTAGATGTATAGGTTCAGTTTAGTAACAATGAAAGATATAAGATAAATGATTTCCTCGTTAACCAGTTAGTCTTTCTTCATATCATAAAATCTAAATCATAAGAAAAATACCTTCAATGCCCCTCTTTTGAGGCCTATTTCTTTTGAGATATGTTATAAGATAGGTAAACTTACCGGGGAGACCTGCAGCAAGGGGTATCTATGGAAGTGGCACTTCTTGGAGCGGGTGTAGACGGGTATAGGGATGTCAAGTTTACCAAGGAACAATGCGAACACAACCAGTAGCAGCGTGGTCCTGTGTGGTTCAAACAAATAGATGTGGGGTAGATTTTTATTTGTTGATCTTAAAGAATAGATAATAATTTGATAATTTACGTTCCATTGACACCTTGCCAGTATCGATACCTACAGCTAGTGAAGTGAGTCATCGCATGATCACTGTGATGATGCCAACGTCAGCAATATTAGTTCTGAATATCACACACACTTTCAACATTGTAACATTCTTGCACAATCCCTTGACTATCATTACCTTATCATAGTTCGTACAGGATATAAACTGAACGCTTCATGTGAATACGTTCGTAAATTCATAAGTCGAAGCGATGCATTCGAAATAATTCGCATTTCAAATTGTATTGCTAAGAAATAGTACAAACAGGAACAATTAATATACTCCCTAATATTCAAACTGATACCTGCAGTCCGGATGACACGTACCCTGCACTGACCCCCCAGTGGGGTTGACACATGGAGGCCAGGAGGGGGGTGAGGGAGAGGCCGATGAGAGAGATGGTGGGGGCGATGGTCAGAGGTCCGATATACCGGAGGAGGAAGCCCATCAGTCCCGTCCCTCCTATCAGGAACTGGGTCAGTGAGGCCAGCATCAGGTTGCCTTGTATCTTTGACAACATATCAGCATCCTGTCTCAGGGTACGAACATTACGCTTACTCCTCTAATCTGTACCCTGGACTGAGAAGCTAGATTCGCTCGCGCGGCCCGACTTGGAATATAGCTAATCACGTTATTTTCTCGTTGAAATTTTATCGAGAAGATGGCGAGAAAATGATTTAGTTGGCTATATCCCAGGTCGGGCTGCCCAAGCGAATCTAACTTTTTAGCCGTTCTTAACGTTCGTACCCTGAGACAGGATGACATATCAGGTGAGGTTGGGGATTATCGTAAGCAAAACTGTAACCGTAAAACCTAAAATGCACCAATCTCGGACATATGATTTAAATCATATTTTTACAGGATTACATAACGTTAAATTGGCAATGAATAATAAAGTTTACAACAATAAAAAAAAGATTAAAATTCTTTCATTTCATTCATTTAAATAATGGTTGTGCTTAAAAACCATTCAATACAATTTTGATCTCTGAATTTATTTGATCGAAATACAGAAAATCTTCCTCAAGGATGACGCAATATACAATGTATACAATGTTGGACGGTACACCTTGAACATTTTGTATATGAAAATATCAGATAAACCACGAGCTGAAATATCATACCTCCCTCACGGCTAATAACCAGGTTGCATCGGACGTCTGGTTTGTAAAGGATTCCATTTCTTCTGAAAAAGTGAAGTGACCAGGTATTTCAATCTTGCATATTTTGCGAATAAAATAAATTCTCAAAGCACTTGCTTTGGGAACTCAAGGCTATGAATCCTTCATCCTCGATAATCCAGCGCTTTAGTTCCGATAAATCTACACTACAAGCCCTGGAAAACTTTACGGGGTTTTATCTCAAACCCAATTACCTCCCTTTACGAACATGTTATCCAATCAGAAACGTAACGCAGACACCAAGTGCGTAAACAACTCAACCGTTCGCGACATCAAGTGAGTGAGTGAGTTGGGGTTTAACGTGTTGTCAGCAATTTTTCAGCTATTTTACACGTGGATGGTGCCATCCAAAATAGAGTAGACAGATCAGGGAGAAATGGAACGAATATGATGAGGGAAGCGACGGAAAGAAAGGTATAGTTAGAGGTAGAAAACTGGTTTTAGAAGTGATCCAATTGTTTGTTAAAAAACAAGCGTTTAGCTGAGTCATTGCAAAGGGAGGGTTTGAGGTAAAACCCCGTTAAGTTTTCCAGGGCTTGTAGTGTAGATTTATCGGAACTAAAGCGCTGGATTATCGAGGATGTGAATCCTTATGCCTTGGACAGTTATCAATATACACAACTTGGCTGACATACGTTAATTAATGATATTTTATCTTTATCTGACAAATATTATTCATCAATTGTCACCTACTATCTCATATATCAAAATAACATGGAACCATAGGATAGCATTGTCAACAGGGTTTGGCATCATCACATAGTGACAAGATCAACTATCTGCAACTGGCATAATATTGCCAATTTGGTGAAGAGAGATGTCGAATTATTAGAGAGATTGTAATCATGAGCATATTTCTTTATCCCTTTGTATTTGAAATAATCAACGTATATCTTAAACATTTGAGGCACATTGAAGAACAAAAATTATAGACCTTGATGGTCACATTTCCACCTGAAGGCGGCCATCATTGAGGCAGCTGGGGCCAGAAAGTTCGGGGAAGCGCCTTGAATTATTGGTAATCTGTAACAAACGTCATTTAATAGAAGATCAGCTTCAGCTTTTAATGCGTCATAGCCTTCCTTAAGAAGCAATTCTTTATTTAAAAAAATAGGAACTTATTATAACCCAAATGCATGAAGTGTTTTTCGTATCAAATTAGGACATCACATTATTAAATCAAAGATTTAGTTGTTTTATATATAATAGACGACAATATTTAATTTTTAAAACTTCGTTTATAGACGCTTTTATATCCGAAACAATATATTTACCTTTAAACTTTAAATGTAAATGTAGCTATAGATAAAGGGAAACTCCTTATACGGAAACATTGATAGTTTGCAAAGGTTTGAGGTATGAGATATGAAGTAGTTGGTATAAAGTATTTGGTATGAGGCTTCAATATGGCAATAATGTCTATTACATGCGTACATTATTGAAAACTACAGCGATATATTGAAACATCGTACCTGGTACCAATAAGGTTTTGTAGTATCGTTCCAACACCACACACAAACATGGATATGTTGATAAGATATGACGTCATTTCCGGGATGCTAGTTACGCAGATGATGGTGCATGTAAGCATGGGTATTGATATGATGCCACCGATACAGGCCATCAGTTGCTGGAATAAATATTTAAATACTTCTTAGTTCACCATCTTAGTTGTTATGGTACCATATAAAGATTTTCCTCATTTGAATATTTGAATCATATTATGACAAGAACTATAATGTGAATACATTCTACTGGCGAAGAGGATTCTGAATTTTCCGGAAATATATTTTGGAATCACACATGTTATAACTGTTCTCATTTGTGCTCATTTCATAATGTTTTATTGACTCTGACAAAAGTCATGTTTGAGAAACAGAAAACACTTGTTCAGGGTGAAATCACTCAAATTTGTTTGCTTTATTTAGCATCCAGAGATAAAGGAACATTCATAAACCCAATCATCAACTACAAGCGCTACTCATCGGTAATACATTGTTATCCTGAAGGAATTTACTTTCCCTATTCGGATATGCTCGGTTTTCACAGGTCATAGTTAACCATAGTGATCTCTTGATATCTTTTGCTTTTGGACTTCATTTGTGGACTTCATTGTGTTAAATAAACATATGATAGACTTTCACTGAAAGAAACTTTGTTAACAGTGCAGAATTTGTTCTGAAAGTGTTTGTATAATTATTAACGTTCATTGGCATCTTCGAATAATCATGTTACTACTATCTTAATGTAATAATCATATTGTATATATGTTACTTTCTTAATGTAATAATCATAATGTATATATAGTATATATTTTGTGAATTAGTTGTGTATGAGATGGAATGTATTTGTTTCAATTATCTGCATCTCTTGTAGTTTAAAATGTTAGAAATATTAAAGATGCTTTTAGGAAGGCGTCTACATTTATTTCATGATATTAAATCTTTGTTTCGATTTGTAATGATGAATGATTTTTTGAACAGATTATTTTTTGGAAAAAATCAATAGGTATCCATGGTCATGTACTTGTTAAAATAAATACAATATGTTGAATGTTTTACCTGCAGCGCGAAGATCGGTATGAGGAGCAGTGAGGGTCTATCGTCCACACCATGAACCAGGGTCTCCTCACTGTAGGGCTCAATGTGAGGAGGTTTCTCACTCCACTCCTCAGTGCACACCTCCTCCTCCTCCTCCATCGGAGACATGCTGACAAACTAGGGACGCGTTATACTACAGTGGCAGAGACATGCTGCCAAACTAGGGACGCGTTATACTACAGTGGCAGAGACATGCTGACAAACTAGGGACGCGTTATACTACAGAGGCAGAGACACGCTGACAAACTAGGGACGCGTTATACTACAGAGGCAGAGACATGCTGACAAACTAGGGACGCGTTATACTACAGAGGCAGAGACATGCTGACAAACTAGGGACGCGTTATACTACAGAGGCAGAGACACGCTGACAAACTAGGGACGCGTTATACTACAGTGGCAGAGACATGCTGACAAACTAGGGACGCGTTATACTACAGAGGCAGAGACATGCTGACAAACTAGGGACGCGTTATACTACAGAGGCAGAGACATGCTGACAAACTAGGGACGCGTTATACTACAGAGGTAGAGACATGCTGACAAACTAGGGACGCGTTATACTACAGAGGCAGAGACATGCTGACAAACTAGGGACGCGTTATACTACAGAGGCAGACATGCTGACAAACTAGGGACGCGTTATACCACTGAGGCAGAGACATGCTGACAAACTAGGGACACGTTATACCACAGAGGCAGAGACATGCTGACAAACTAGGGACACGTTATACTACAGTGGCAGAGACATGCTGACAAACTAGGGACGCGTTATACCACTGAGGCAGAGACACGCTGACAAACTAGGGACACGTTATACCACAGAGGCAGAGACATGCTGACAAACTAGGGACACGTTATACCACAGAGGCAGAGACATGCTGACAAACTAGGGACGCGTTAAACTACAGAGGCAGAGACATGCTGACAAACTAGGGACGAGTTACAATGTATACTTCTGAGGCAGAGACATGATGACAAACTAGGGACGCGTTATACTACAGGTGTTTCTTGAATTACAATTACTTGTTTGATTTGCTTTACTATCAATATTATTGAAATAAGATCATAATGTTCTTCACTACGTTACGCTAATAGCGTAGTGTAGCAAATAGATATTATATATATATATATATATATATATTATTAGGATTGATTTACTATTCCCCTATTTGCTGCCGTTTTTGTCATCCGGGATAGATTTGCTGCAGTCTGAAGTATACATCTGGAAGAGGTATTACGACACCATATTTTCTTCATGTCTTGCAATCTATCAAAACACATATAAGTGTTCCTAATTATATTCGGAACCCTTCTGAAATTTTTTTGTACCAGACGGAATGGAACCAACGACCTTAGCAATCTAAATACATTTACATCCCACTTAGCCCTCGTCGTCCATGGCAACCATTCATAAAAGTGTCCTGTTCATTATCGATATCGGGAACTCATAGGCCAACGAGTCCTGCCATCTGTTGCAAGGACACTTTTGACCCTTCCTACACATGTTTTAAAACAATCAATCAACAACATAGACATAGAATTGAACTGAAAGTATCAATAATCAAATAAAACAAGCTGGAAAACAATCATGTGAGTGAGTGAGTTATTGTTTAGCGCCGCTGGAAAACAATCATAACACTTACACATTTTGCGTGAATCAAAATAATAAAATCACATAATAACACTGTAGATTTTAGTTTGCACTGGAAAAATACGATATGACGATATATGATTTGTGTTGCACAAAAACAGTTGTAATGTTAGGAAAATAAGTCTAGAAATATCCAAAATAGTTTGATAATGATACTTAATTAATTAATTTAGCTGTCTATGAGGACTCTAATAACGCGTCTTCTACCTTCAAAATCGAAACAGAAATGGACAACCTGTGAAACTTCGTCTTGAAATAGGCCCATATTCATGGAGTGCACGAAGTCTGCAAGCCCAAAACATTTATTACGTGCCTTGCGCTTTGACACGCAAGAAGCACGTGCCTCGCGCTTTGACACGCAAGAATTAAGCTCGTGCTCGTGCACCATTCATAGTACTACAAACTTCATTCATAAAACAGTGAAGGGGCCCTTGGAAGGTTGTCGAAAATTGAAATTTTATTTAAAACTATTAATTTTGTGATTGATTGTACTCGGATTAAGTGAGATGTAAGTCAGTTACTAGCATAGTAAATTGTATGCATCGGATAACGGCAGGGACACTTTGTCCTCGAGCCAGTACTCGGCTCCGCCTCGTACTGGTCTCTCGGACAAAGTGTCCCTGCCTCGTACTGGTCTCTCGGACAAAGTGTCCCTGCCATTATCCGATGCATACAATTTACTATGCTAGTAACTATTACTTACATTTGCTAACAGTATGACTTAATATACAAACCTGTTGATCTCGATGTATCTAGATTGCGACCTAACAGACACCCTTGAAAAGAAGTTACCTCTCCCAGCAGCCAGTTTGTCAATTTTGGTCTCATCAAATACGGACATTTTTATAAATTTTGTGTCCTTTATAATTAGTAACAGCTGTTACATAAAACATTTTCGTCTGTGAAATTTTGCTGTTTTACAAAAGTACTTCAATGACAAGCAAACTATTGTAATTGCTGTCACATTAGAATTCATTAGTTTTAGACATGTTTTAACCTGAAACAACCGTTTTGATATAAACTGGTTACTTATCAATCGTTCATATATACATGAATAGAATTACCATATCAGCTTTAGAATTAGCGGGTGGTTGAAAACTGATTTCTGTTGTAAATAATAGAACTTAATCGAGGAATGATATTCATACTTACAACTACGTTCTTCTTTACGCTGGTTCAAGTGATGCAGTCCAGATCTGATTTTCCTCTCTCAGAAAATTTTTTTCAATTATTAAATTATTAAAATGTTGCTAGGTTGGTAACAGAAATGTAACTTGACACAAGACCTTTTCTTATGGTTTGCATATTTGCACAAATCGTTATTCTTTGGTCTGTTTTACATTTTCTTTCACACTTTCTCGTTTACAATAGTGTTTTGTAGGTTATCAATTCTTAAATGATTGTTATTCTTTATTTTTAAGGCAGAGCTCCTAAACCGTTTACGTCGACCATCATGTCGGAAATGTAATATTCAACTTGAGGCTTCGATATTGCATGATTGGCGATGTATGGAGATGATAATAATATAACAAAATAATACCAACCTTATCGTTTCCCTCCTTTCAGACTTTTGAATATCAGACCAAGAGTATCTTCTATTAAGTCCAATATTTATTATTTAGATTAAATTTCAAAGGTAACCGAAGCCAATATGAAAGAAAACACGTCATATCATTTATTTCCTATTGTATATGCAAATGCAAGATTAGTTTGTATTGATATGGAAATTTTTCGAACATGTTAACGGACAGCGCGAGACAAGAAGCATGTTCACGTGCTAGAAACACGATATCTATACTCACGTCTCAAAGCATTGGTGTTTGGACAGAAAATACTTAAATAAAGTGTCGGAATAAATTTCAGTTAAACGAACACCTGTCCTCACAGCTGCTACGTATTCTCCTTCTGAAATAACCGTGTTGCCAAATATGTACATCTTTCGTGTACACGCTTCAATACGCATTTATTTCATTTTGTGACAGCTCCAATAGCATTTTTCCAATTTTAATTAATTCTTTTATTTGTTTTAATTGTATGTCAGTGATTCGTTCACATTGAAGTGAAATTTGATTATTCCGTTTTCTGTTCATGCCTTTTTGTGATTAACTTATATCAAAAGCATAATATTTTTAATACTATTATCATTTCATACTATATTTCAAGCATGTTGGTAAGTTTAACAATTAAGTTGTTTAAGAATTTACAACTTTACCATGACTACCTTTTCACATATTCATTCTAAAGGGTAAGAATTTTCTTCTTTTTTGGACGAAGAATTACGCGAATACCACCAAGAAAAGCATTGCGAAATGATTGAATTTCTGATTTTCGGCACTTCAAGCGTAGAAAGCATTTCTATGACATGGTAGAGATGATAACTCAGGGTTGACAATGTGTAAGTTTGTTCTATCAATCCAACGTTATGTTTCATCTGTCAAAATATAATCAGCAGTACAGCAGTATTTCTTCGAAATGTCAAAACTCAAAATGGCGGACAGGATACCCCCCTTATCATAATTATCTTACACTGTGGCAAATCTTTCGTTTATTAGATTAAGTGATTAACCTTGTAGTAACCTTTAATTAATTTTCATGCAGGTATGTTAGTTGTTTCTCGTTTTACAAATGTGGCTTTAAGGTTGTTCTCTTCGCTTCGTGTCGTTCTATAGTCGTATAGTCGTATATCATATTTTGTTAACACATATATTATTTCCTCTCATAACATTTCGTCCAGCAAAAAACTAATTTATTAAATGATAATGTAGTTGTTCGCACTATTTATCAATACTTCTTTTCTAGTTTTATTGATAAACAAAACAGTTTATACATTATTAATATTTGTTACTGACAAACACTGCAATCATTAAAGGCACCACTCGAGCGGCTTTCGTCCGCCATTTTGAAAGGTTAGCATTGCGAGAAAACAAATGTGCTGTAATAATTATGCTTATTCATTAACAAAATTAGGTAATAACTACTTTATTGATAGAAGAGGACTCAGGAGCATATTTACAAATAATTCATAATAAAAGTTATCAGTTGCGACAGCATTTTGTCGTAGTAAGGCATTCCACGATCGTAGCTTCGATGATTGGTTTTATTTCACGATGTTTTTATTTTTTGAGCGATACACTTTATTTTTTGTCAAATTGTCAAATCTTTAACAATCAAAATGCTTATCTCACAAACATATATGAAATTTATTGGGAAAATATCATGTAAAAATCATATACATGTATAATTGTAAACAGGAAAGTCCTCCTGAATTTCGTTTCCAAAATAATTCCCCGCTCGATTGGTCCCTTTAAAACCATTAAAACAACTGTGAATGAATACAAAGTCACAAAGAGAATGTGTTTAGATAGATATTTAATTAATGGTCAATCATTATGGGAGACCCTACTTTTAATGATACAGGAAATTTGAGGGAAAGGCTATTTACTTTTCCTCTATGCAAAAAATACGAGCATAATAATAGAAATCCTTAGATTAGTAAGTATAGATAAATCAACTGATTATGATGTAATACACTAAACCCCAAAAGAAACTATCCACTCATTCAAATTTTCATTGAAAAATAACTAGACACGGTTTTCTATCCTAACAACATTTGATCTAATACTGATTCAGAATCATTTGCACATCATCTAACTTCATTTGTTTTGCAATAACTCGTTTATCTTACAGCCAGGAAACGTTTTATTAACACTGGTGTGAAATGTTAATTTCCATTTTTTAGAAATCGAAGTTTCTGATCATATGTTAATGAATTTATGGAATTTAGAGTCCATTGTCATCAATACTTCGTATGTCCACCTTCAGCTGTTATGCAGGCAAACACTCGACGTCTCATTGATGTCCTAAAACGTCTGACGGTGGCGTTAGGGATGTTCCCCCATTCATCCTGTTGGGCTTGTTCCAGCTGCCTCAGGTTGACTGGAGGGTTTGCTTTATTCCTGATTCGCCAACCTAGGCAGTCCCACATATGTTCAGTTGGAGAGAGATCAGGAGAACGTGACGGCCACGGCAAGACGTTGGCGTTATTGTTGTCCAGGAATGTTGACACTGCTCTTGCTGAATGTGCAGGCGCGTTATCATGTTGAAACAAAGTTCCCGGGTGATTCTGAAGAAATGGCAACACAACAGGACGAAGAACTTGATCAATGTATCTTTGCGCCGTCATGTTACCCATAACGATCACCAATGGCGACTTGTTTTCTCCTCGGATACCGCCCCAAACCATCACACTTCCCCCACCGTGTGCCTGGACCTCTGCAACACAATTTGGAGCGTTTCTTTCACCCTGACGGCGATAAACGCGGGCTCTGCCATCATGCTTATATAAACAAAACCTACTTTCATCGGTGAACATAACATTTCGCCAATCACGAAGCTGCCACCTTCGTACACGTCTTGTCCAGATTAATCGGTTATGTCGATGTTGACGTGTCAACGTTAACGTTGGGCCACAATAAGGTCGACGGGCCCGAATCCCTGCTGCTCTTAACCTCCTTCTGGCGGTTGATTGACTAAGCACCCTCCCGAGAGTCGTAGACGCCGATTCTGCAACTGTCAGGAATCGATTTCGGAGATGGAGAGTTCTTAAGTATCGGTCTTCCCGACGTGGCGTTACACGTGGTCTACCTGTACGCGATATATCTAATGTTGTTCCCGTGTCCCTATAACGTTTCATCAAATTTTCGATGGTTTTTCGATGACAACCGCATGTTCTTGCAAAAAGAACATTTGATACACCCATGTCCTTCATACTCAAGGCCCTGCCGCGCTGTTCTGGGGTCAAACTAGGCATTTTAGAATTGGTTTTATATGACCTGGCTCACATGTGAATTGATCGCTTGCTAACTCACTTTCAATAATGAATGTGCGAAACAATGATCAAAGAAAAACGTGTTTTCGCGGTTTTCAACAAAAGTCATGAAAATCACGTACCTAATCAATTTCTGAGATGAACAACTGAAATGTTACGTTTTGGCGACCTGTTAAAAAAATTAACATTTAGCTAAAGTAAATTAAGAATATATTTGAATTCTAAAAATGGATAGTTTCTTTTGGGGTTTAGTGTATAAGATGTAAGAAATGCACCAAAATTAAATGGACAACTAGACCTAATACTGACAACAATAGTCATAGCAACATTAAAGATTTACCTCATTCATGTCACATCTGTTCTGTCAGTTCAGAATACATTTGAAAAATGATTCAAAAGTTATCGAACTTTTAGAAGGAAGCTTTTGTATTATTTGCAAATGATTATGAACGTTTGTCGTTTCTCTTTTAGTAGGTTTATGTTTTGAAACGTTATGACCTTCAGTAAAAATGATATACAATTGGAGGCAATTAAAATATACTTATACAATGAGTGACGCCGTCGTAAATTCATTATTTTGGCTACTGAATCATGGCAAAGGCATTGTGATATATATGTACTACCCTTTCCATACGAAAAGTGTTGTCATTTGCTTTTAAAGATTAAAAAAATGGACTTTGGTGCATTTTCCGCCAGGGGGAACTGCCGGAAATCCTGGAATTGTCTAACTGGACCAGGGTTATGTTATAACTTGATCTACCTCTGATCTACCTCAGTACACACTTCTAAAGTGTCGGTTAATAAACTACATATATATTAATATCCTTCATGTACTTGTTCCTCGAAATATATATGTTTCGAAAGGGTTAGCACTTCAGGAATTCAATGCTTTGAAACGCCATACTGCCACAAAAACAAAAATCACAAGGAGCACCATCCATGCCGACTTTGGTAGCTCTTTCTCTCGGGTTCCTTCTGTTTCTTAATGTGTCTACGTATTGCATAAGGAAGGTTCCAGGGGATGAAGTTGTCCAGTGCGGGTTAACAGATAATGATTTGTATCAATGTGTCTTCAGGATATAAATGCTTTAAAACACCGTATTCCTTATGTTACCATTACAAAATCAAGCACATATAACGAAGGTACCATTTATTTCAAAGACTATCAAAGACGACTTTGATGTCCATTTGTGTTGGGCTCCTTAAGTTTCGGTGCTTGAATGGCATCAACTTGTCCATCATCTGGCGTCTCCACGGATGGCATAAAGGGAATTTTAGAGGTCCAGGGGAGGAACTTGTCGAGGGAGGATTGGCAGATACAACTGTAGGTGGAGAAGGACGTGGGCATGTCGGGGTGAGACAGGGAGCTTCTCTCCTTCCAGGCGTCTATACCCCGGTCCTCCCGAGAACCTTCAACATTTCATAATAACAATAATTACAAGGATATTCATAGCTATCTTTAACATTTCACCGGTTCAGATTTGTGGAAAACGTAAACGTTGCTATTGTGTCCAAATGATTAGGCTAGGATTCATTTTGTCACGTTGTATTGTACAGAATTGAAAACAGTACATGTCATAATTACTATATAACATGTTTCATTATATTCTAAAAACTTATGATAATCATTAAATGTCAAACCTTATAGAGTCTCTCGGGATAAATCTCACTGTTTGATAATAAATACGGACTGACAGTAAGGAAGTATATCATGAAGGCTAATGTGTAGTGTTTTATCAGCATCAGATGCTCAATATTATATATGTGTAGGTATCAACACCAATTGACGTAAAAAGGAATACCTATTGAACCTATTTCCAGACTGAGAACTTCAGTATTTTCTTTATTACACGACCGTGGACCGATGGACAATAAATATGTATGAGGCACTTTCAAACAAGCGTATGACACCTTCCGTATTTGTTAGTTATTCCGTCATAATGAAACCGAACTTGCCGAAATTCAGATTAAGGACACTGGTGACAGCGTGGCACTGTCCCTTTAACTAGTTACTCACCCGGTGCGGTGTTGTCTAGCACAAAGGCTATGAATCCACCCACAAACATGGGCGTGCCCAGGACAACCAGTAGGATGTTGTCAGCCTCCTTGTTCCCTGATATGCACGGGGAAAAAACATTTTGACAACAAAAGAAAAGATATTTACGAATCGGTGAAAGATATTCATAAACAAATAATTAACTCATTCAAAAAAGGAAACACTTAATTAAGCAATTTAAAAACCTACCAACCTTAAAAACACTGAGCAACTGTATTTAAGTTACGCATAACTGGTTGTTCACTTCAGTAAATCAAAAACATAGACAAGTTCTAACACATAAACAACCTATATTTTCGTAATCTTGTTTAACTTTCACGGAGGCTTGTTCATAAATAAGGGGTTGTAGTTTGACTCAATTGTGTTTCGGGTTTTTTTTTTACTAAGGGTTGTTTAATTAGTACCAAACCATTTGACTTTTTCAAATAATTTACAGTCAGTCTCGCCCTTGGGCATTTGCAGGTAAGCAAAAACTCTTGTATGATGTCGGTAAAATTCACGTACCTGTTTTGAAAAATCCCGGACTTCTGTCAATCCACTGCGAGATGAAGATCCCGAAGAAGAGGGCGGTGCCAATGATGATGAGGTTCCTAGAGGAGTTGAGGTTGACGTGCTGCAGTGTCGAGAGACCCATGGACAACAGCATACCGCAGATAACAGCGAAGGTCCCTGCTAGTGCAGGGACGGGCACAGTGGACAGAGCAGCTCCCAACTTGCCAACCACAGCGATGATAATCATTAACATCCCTGCACATACCAACACGTAGCGGTTCCCCGTCTGAAATAAGAAAGAAAGAACATCTCACATAATGCTTAGGAACAAATGCGGGAGTCCTACCAGTGGATACGTGCAAAATACATTTTCGTTTGTTCTTTAGATTGTGATGCTTGATCTTACCTGCACAATCATCTGCAGGTAAAGGCAAATATGAGTTACCGTAACGACAAATTTCTTGATTTCTGATTGACCAATAGGAAATTCATGCGAAACAGTGTCTAAAAGGGTCGTATAGCCACGTACAATATATAAATTCACCGCGTAACCAATTGTATCATTTAGCACCTAGCGATAACAATACTCAATGGATATTTATTGTGATGTGATAGTTCGTCCAAAAAGTAAATAAGCAGCAGCAATTTGACATATAAAAACAACTTATCCATTTGTTGACCTATCTAAATGTCCACTTATATTTATTAACATATACATAATGAGCATTTCACACAGACCAATTTATTCTAACAATAACAATCTACATGTACTCTGGGCTACGAAGCCTCTAAAACAATTAATGAGAGTTTTGACCTTGCTGTGAACGTCATTTGAATTTTCAACACATCAATTATTTCTCTCTACGTTAAGTCTGTGCTGTTTATCGCCATCAACTGAAAAGACACATCTTTTTTCATTAAAATGATGTGTACCAGAACTTGAAAAATTCATACTTTGTGAAGCGATAGAACTTGCCGCTTTTGAAGATCATTATCATATCATGCATACTTTGTAAGAACAATCTGAGGGACAAAACATGATGAGACAACTGTCTACCCGCGTATGAGCCATGGCGGCGATGTTCTGCGTGTAGGAGGTAGTCGCGAGTCCAGTACCAAAGGCTCCAGAGACTAGAGCACCAAGACCCTCCATCATGATGCCTCTGTTCATGGCGTGGTTGGGAGGGATATCCACCTGGCACGCTTTACCTGCCGCCATGTAGTCTCCTATAGACTCGACCATAGAGGCGATGAACACAGCGATAAATCCGATAAAAATACCCACGTTGAAGGTAGGCATTCCGAATTGACCTAATAGGAGTAGATAAGGAGATTAATCATACAACCAAGTCAGATATGAAGTATTCCAAGAAAGAAGGTAGGCATTCCGAATTGACCTAATAGGAGTAGATAAGGAGATTAATCATACAACCAAGGCATTCCGAATTGACCTAACGGATTAAGACCTGTGATGACCTTGACTTGTGCTGAAAGAAAACTGTGTATGGTAATAAAATAAGTGAAACGAATGAGCTTACAAGTTAATTTCCGGGAGTAGGTTTTAAAATACCGCTTTGGAGTTTTTTCAACCATAAGCGGCGTCAAATTTTAATGAAATTATAATACGATGATTAAAAAAAAGAGGAGCAATGGAAATATCACCAAGACTCAAAACACATAAAAAACTATCACAAGGGGTTCTATAAGCCAGAGACTCATACACTGATAATCAATTACCTGGATATGGGAAGTAGAACCAGGGTGCCCGCTCCACGAGTTTCAGGTTGGCGTCAGTCCGCGCCCTATAGCGAGGGTTGGAGGGATCGTTTGGAAACACGTCGGTATAGGTGAGGAGAGCACTCACCCCCCACACGATCATTATGCTCAGTAGAACCTGCAGCAAACATCAGAATCAGTCAGTAGTATTCATAAAGCGAGTTAATCAATATTAATATGTGATTTGGTGTATCCCCATCCTCAGTCAAACCAGGTTAAATGATCCAATGTTCACACACGTAGAGCTTATGGGAAACCATGGTTTAGCTCGTAACGTCTAGCACTAACTACTTCTACATATGATCAAAGTCAAGTTACAACATTGATCTCTTTGTAGTGACAGTCTCATTTTAATCAGATTGAACCAGCAAGAAGCCTGTATTTGATGAAAATTTGTATGAAAAAATTTGATTGATGAAAAAGACTACCTGTACGCAACAGCCATTTTCAAGGGTTGGTTACAGTGAGATTTTATGACCAAGTATCGACTGCAATTTAATGATTAACAGGATCGATATTTTCGAATCTTTTTAGTGCTAATATAATCGTAAGTAACATTCATTTACGTTGGTCTTAAGATTTCTTAGCTCTAAGAGAGCTTTGAAAATCAAGAATCTTCTTCTTTAATCGAAGTTCTTCGTGACTAGCACATTTTAAGAGATTCAGATCCTAGTTTTAAAATTGTTGAATAACATACCGGGAAGATACTGAAAATCCGCAAGCCTCTAACTTCTTCCCCCTTCTTGCAAATTTTTCTACAGTTGGATGGTGTAGGTAAAGGAAATTTTATGTTTCCAAGGTAAACGGAGAAAAATAGCATTAACACAGCACCCCTGAAACAGCATTATATGAATGATTAAATATTGATAATAACATGAAGAATAACATGAAGAAAGTCAATATATGTCCTCCACAAAACTCGCCTTTCAGTTATTTTGTGTAGAAACTGTTTTTGCTGAAACCTTTGAACATATAATAACTTTATCTCACATGATAGTCAAGAATGATATACATTGAAAAGTACTTTCACTGATTTACAATGATTTCACTGGAAGAATTTCCATTCATTTATGAGTGAAGTAATTAAATTATATTTTGTTATTGTTGAAAAATAACAAGAAGTCTTGATTTTGTCATTGACATTAAGATTCACAACCTATTTGATATACTAAATACGTTCTCGTCTGTCTGTAGATTCAAAGTCGAGTAACTCCAACTTATTAGGTTCGTTTCAGTAATCCGAACGCTTCACTATCCGACGTTTTGGATGAAAAACGGAAGCGTTCGGATTATTGAGGCCTGACTGTATAAACAACGTCCATCAACATATTATAAGTTGCAAACGGACAACATGTAAACCCTTTATATAATATCATAACTTACAACAAAGCAAGCTCCCACGAAGGTGCAGAGTAACCAATCGGAATCTTGAAGAGACCATAGCCAACGAGAGCTATGGTTGGCGCCACTGTGATTGGTCCGATGAAGCGCAGTAACAACCCAACCAGTCCGGTTCCACCAATGAGAATCTCGATGAGCGAACCAACCATGATGGTCCCTCCAAGCTGATTACAGAAATATAAACCTTTGAGATTGAAGAGTTGTAGGTCCAGTTAAAGATGGCAAAAAATAGACTCTAGATCTGTAGCTGATCAGGTGTTATATTGGAAGACTTTCAAATCTGCAATTGATAATTTAAGTTATAGGTTCATAGGGTAAAACAAAACCCTATTGGGAATCACAGGGTCACCAAATCGATATTTATAGTCCCCATTACCTGTCTACAAGGTATTAGCTTTCTGGGCTATTTGCCTCTGGAGGGAGACAATGAATATAAGTTTAATGGCGTGACCCCTGTGGCCCGTATAAGGTCTGGCCATCAAAGCGAAAAACAGAAATAGGTTTTAAGAGCCTGGACCATGTGGCCTAATCAGGGACAACATGGCCATCAAAGCTATAAATTAAAATCCATACTGGTCAAGGAATCTGTTTACAAGATTTAAGCCTTCTACACCCTTTGGTTCTGGGGGAGAAGTCGAAAATGCACAAAGTTTACGGACGGACGGACGGACGCCAGAGGCCATGCCTTGTCATAAGACCATCGGATCTATCAGGCCTGAACAGTAAGTTATTATGACATTAAAGTAAACAGGCATTGCAATATATGGAAAAAGCGTGTAGTCCCTACTAGCTGTAAAAACATTCAGATAACTTGAAAGAACGACGTGTGGTCAAAATGATGTGGTTAAAAGGTAATAGTAAATAATTGCAATGAGGATTTCAATCAAAGAGTTCAACCATTTTAGTCCGAACTTTAGACATGATTTGAACCTAGTTTGCGATATCAGTTGTCACATTTTTTATATTATTCACCTCATTCAATCGTTCATTTGGAGACAACGTTCCATCAGCACTTGTATTGTTGTCTGAAATATATATAATATTTCACATTTTTAGCATGTTTTAACGATTTTAACAATATGTGAAACACATTACCTGTAAATGTAAATTGTCACTTACGAATAGAATTTTATAATTACATCTTAGCAGAGCAAACCTTTAACAAATTAAATTGTTTGATGCTAAACTTAATTCAGCGTATATACCGTCAAGAGTACACTAGCAAGGAACACTATAACGTTAATAATACAAAAGTTATCAATACCCAGCACTGTGTACCTCAGATGCATTCTCTTTGTTTAACTCTTAAGAAATTGGCTGCTCTCTTGAACGTGTACTTGTCAACAGGTTAAATGGCAAGTGATTCCAAAAATAAAACATCTGCTATTTCACTGCGGTTCTGAAATGCTCCATATGATTTGAATATGACCCAATCAGCGACAGGGCAAGAAAGCCATAGGACCGAATAATCTGTTAATCTGGGCTCTTATTGTTTGAATTTACGAAAGGCGAAAACTCAGATGAAGTCGACAAACACGACACTTTAAGAGAAGTACTCAGTCGAGAAACGATCTGAGGTATGAATGCTGGTTCAATTTGATTTGAATGATATTTGGAAATGACTTTCATCATTCTACATGTAGTTCTTAGCTTTAATTGGTTTGTACCAAATATGAAGATGAAGGTTACAGTCACGGTCGGATGACCGCTAGGAGTAGTTCTCAGGTCAGAAACACTGAAAAGTTTGAATCTGATGTTTGCTCTGATTTTAATGAGATTGGGTTGTTATAGCAATCTCTAACCTGCTGAAGAGAGACACCTCCAACTGTCTGTCTGCTTTACAGCCAGGATAACAATGATGAAACCAGAAGCGGGACCTTGCATTATTGGCAGTCTGTGTAAATGATATAAAGAAAGTTTAACATATATCAAGTGAGCCATATAGGAAACATAAGAATATTTCTTTTTATGTTGTATGTGTAGAAGACGGCATGATCATATATACTATAATTCAAAAACAAGTTACATGTTTAGATGTTGAAAGAACAACACTATTATAAGATGTAAAACAACGCGATGAGAAAACTTATTGTTTTCATTATAAAGGGATATAAATTGCATTTTATTAGATTATTTATTGTAAAAGGAATGCTACATTTCAATCAAATTGCGATAGGCACTTGTTATAACTTAGCACAGAGAGAATATTCTGTACCTTAAAATAATTGTAATTTACCCTCCCTATATTTGTTATGTTGACACTTCAGTTGTTTTATCATATGTAAGATTTTCAGTTACAAATATTTCGAGTTTTTGTTGTCGTATTCTCAAACTGATGAGAACAAGTGTTAAATCATCGCTCAAGGAATACTTAAGTGTTTTCTAAAAAAGTTTTTTTTTAAATTGGAATAATTTTATAATTTAATCAAAGCTGACAGTAACGCAGCTGTATGCTACCTCACAGAGCGAGTATAAACGTACCTTACTCCAAAAAGAGTCTGTAGGATTGTGCAGAGTCCACTGACCAACATGGTGGAGGAGAAGAGGGTCGTTCTGATTGGATCGTCAGAAGGTGCACAGATCCCGTCACCCACAACTAGAGGGATCGCTGTCAGACCAGCTAGAGCCAACAACACGTGCTGGGGAGACGAAGGGTTACAGAAGATGTTTTATTAGACGCCTGCCTTGAATTCAAGTCTGTCTCGAAATGACACTCTTTCAGAGCTTTCTAAATTATACATAAACTCGAAGGAAACGATACCACAGTGGTGTAGTGGTTAGCATGCTTGCCTTTTACGCCAGAGACATGGGTTCGAATCCCGGTGGAGACATTAAAAAAATTTAGCTTGGGTTTCATCCTGTGCTATGTCCCTGGGCATGACACTTCATCCACATTGCACTTAGTTCACCAAACTGTACAAATGAAGTACGGACCTATACGGTCACCAAATATACTATCCCTCCAGGGTAATTAATAATGGCGCTTTGAGCATGCTTTGTCATGGATATATGCGCAGTATGAAAACGCTATTATTATTATTATAAAAAATGCATGATAGATTAACCTACGAGTGATAGTTACGACTGAAACAGTGTTATTTCATGTCTTTAGGAGCCAGCTGAACAGAGTTGTTAATTTCATATATTTCTGTTAACGCTTTCAAAAAATATGCCTTTAAAAAAACGTGATATACGAGATAACCTACTTACAGACAAAATATGTGAATAAATTAATTTATAAAGTTATTCATATTGATAACATCTTAAATCTATTTAATCTATAAATTTCATATTTTGTAATTCCAATTCCAAAGATTATTTCAAAAATAACATTGAAAAAGCTGGTTTAGGATCCCTCGTGTATTTGAACAGCCATACTATTAAAGTAACATACTCTGATTTATACCCCACTTCCGGTCTCGTTGCTATGGTTTCCTTTGTTCCAAATTGAGGTGTATTGACGGATACACCTATCTTTTCTATGTTGTAACTGTAGGTTATCAACTGATATACCTCTACTTTTCTGATACACCAACACTTTATTGTTAATCTACACTTAGTTAGGAGAAGAGATCTTCAAAAAATGGACTTGAAAAATTTAGAATTTTGAATTTGAGAATTATAAGGTGGGAATGGAACCAGCGACTCTATCGACTGTATATATATATATATTCACAAAAAGTTAATTGTCCAGGTGTATGGTCCAACTTCGTCTAATGAATATTAAATAAAAACATAATGCCGGATTTTTCTCCTACCGGTTTCATTTTTAATCTTCAGGGATTATATTATATTCTATCTATATAAACCTATGTATATAATAACTACATGTAGTATGTACCAATTTTAATGAAATGAAGTTAGTTTGTGGTTTTAAACCGCAATTAGAAGGAAATTATTAATATTCTATTGATCTAGTTAGGTCAAGAGCTGTATATACCTAAAGAATAATGGAATGCTCTTTTTTGTCTAGTATGACTCGACCGGAGTGGGGTATATTAAGTCAGATATACCCACACTTCCCTCGGTGTATCGCTCAATAACCTCCTGTTTGAATCGTGGTTCTTCGGCTCCGCTACGCTTCGCCTCGGACACCCAGGAGAAACAGGAGGTTATTGAGCGATACAACTCGGGAAGTGTGGGTATATCTCTAACGTATTAAATTGTGAGTACTTCTTCACAACATATGTGCCCTTCACATGGATTCGTAGTCGCATATTATTTACGGCAGAATTTTGTTTTGTGGTCTTTTATGTTTGATTTTGGTGAATATGGCATGATATATCTCAGTATTTGCAATATCATCTAAACAACATATCCTTCCACGTTGTATGGTTACCGTATAACGTCTATATTTCATATAACCTTCCACCTGTCTGTCTACTCGAGGCAAGCACCGATTCGCTACAGCCCTATGCTAATATATTGAAGGTAGTTAAATAAAACTTGTATTCCTATTTGAACCTAAATAGAACAGTTTGGTACGTCGTTCTGGTAAGAGGAGAATTATAGTCATCTTATCATCCGGCGTCTCTCGAGACCCGGATATTAACTTCTCAAACGGTTGTACCTCAACGGTAAACCTCCACTTGCAGTCTAAATGACGATTAAGTTATCGGTGAACAATTCACACAGTTTAGCATGTAATAGTGTCTTTTATTTAAGTTTATGAATGTAAACGTTTAGAATGTAATAATATATAATTCGGATCAAAGTCGTGTGGATGTATGGAGTGTTAGGTCTACTGAAAGCGAAGAGCCAGTTGAGTCAAGTATCAGTTTGTGTGTGCCTTGAATGAGCTTTGCAATAAACATTAAAGTATCATTTAACATTCAAACTTGACTTAAGCGGTTATATTTCAATGGTTAGTGAAAAAACTAATGTAGTGTTTTAAAAAATGTGTAAACACCTACAAACAGGTTATGAAATGTGGTGGTACATATATCCAAATATAAATATTTACATCCCTTACACCATATCCCTACTTTTTTCAATTAGTTTTAACTCGTAACTACCGTCCAAGAGGAACTTACCCTTTACACCCCTTGGGAAGTTATTGCTTTTATTTTAGTTGAATTTTATAAGCCGTAAGCTCCATTTGCGTAGGTTTGTTATCATAACCACCGGGGTCGGTTATAAGATTATAAACAAACGCAAACAATTGGACAGGTCTTCTAAATGTCATCAAGCAGCGCCCTTATCAGTTGAGCTACTTGATGTAACTTTTGTTGTGTCATGTTTGAATTTAAATTTTTGCTATAAATATATATCAATACAGCAATAAAATAGTTTTTATTGTGAGGATTCAAGTTTTTAGTTCTTATATTGTATTGTAAGTTGTCTAAATGTTTATTTTTATCAAGACATGCTCAACCCGCAAAATATGTCACAGAAACGTTTATGAATTAATTGTGTATAAACAAATTTAGTTGAGACATTGTAATAACATAGTTTTTAATGTAATGAATCAAGTTTTTTGTTCTAAAACCCTAATCAGGGGGTATTGTAAGAAGTCTAAATGTTTATTCTTATCAAGATATGTTAAATCAGCGAACTATGTTGCTAAAACTTTTATGAATTATTTATATATAAACAAATTTAGTTGAAACCATTGCAGGAGTGTTCCGCGGGAGTGTAAGTCAAATAATAACCCGATTACCTCGGGTTATTGAAATAACCTCACGCTAGGTTCAACTAAAATAAAGGCACTAACTTCCCAAGGGTGTAAAGAGTAAATACCTCTTGGACGGTAGTAACGAGCTAAAACCAATTGGAAAAAGTAGGGATAGCTTCGGTGTAAGGGGTGTAAAACCAATATTTGGATAAATGTACTACCACATTTCATAACCGGTTTGTTGGTGTTTACAAATTATAAAAAGTAGGGATATAACCGCCCAAGGGTTGTAAAAACACGTACACATATGTATACGTAGCTGAAGTTAATTTCGGTTAGGTGGCCAAAGTTCTTTGTGCACGTTTAAATTACATCATAAATAACGAAAGTAGATAAATAATAGACAATGTATGTCTCTCTCATTTAGTAGTTCAGTAGTTCATGCATCTCTGATAAAGCGACATTTCTGAAACTACATGTTTATCTTTACATGTGTGTATATTTTACTCTGTGAAATGAAGAATTGTAAATTTGTAGTAAAAAGAAGACTCAGTTTAAATTATAAAATTATTAATAACTAGATACAACAATAACATACATCTCTCTAACATTTAGTCCTCTTAGTTAATGCATCTTAGCTTCTATACAGCGACTTTCCATAACTACATAGTTATCTTTACACGTGTGTAACATTAACGTGTGAAATGAAGAAATGTTGATTTGAAGTAAAAAACAAGACTCAGTTTAAATTACAAAAAATATACATAACTAAAAACATTAATAGAATATATGTTTCTTAAACATCTAGTCCTTTTAGGTAATGCAGCTTTGATAAAGCGACATTTCCATAACTACATGTTTATCTTGTAAAATGAAGAAATGTTAATTTGAAGTAAAACAAGACTCAGTCATACCTGACACGCTCCAAGGATGATGATAGTGACAGGTGGACGTTTATGTATGGGGTACTTCAAAGGTTTCTCTCTCTTCAGTTCGGGCACGTTGTAAGAGGAAGACACGTCCGCCATCTTGGCTTATCTAATGCACACTGCCTCGTGTTGGCTAGTTGGCGATAGTTCAGTAGCTTTCAGCTGACCGTCACTCTCTGAAGCGAATGAGTGGAAAATGACATACAGCCTTAACCATGTGGGGTATACATTATTAAGAATATATTTTTATTCATATGAAATATTGTGTATTGTAGTTTAATGTGTAAATATTGCTGCAAGATTGAGATAATGAATTTAGATGAACTAGATTTTGGTTAAAATTGTATGTGTGGGAATTGATGATATTGTACTAAAATATTAGTGATAAATATATATAAAGTCATCTCGAATCTAGAGGATATTGACCTTCGTTTATATAATGTTTATACATGTAGGTATACAAACAGACCAATTTTAGATTAAGGAGGTTGGATACCTTTGTTTGTGAGCATATTTATCGGTTAGATAGTGATATGGAACAATGTATACTTTTTTGTTTATTTTTCAAAAATAATGATTTAGTTTAATGACTGTATTGTAACTTTGCGCATAAGCATTTGTTTTATGGTAAAATTAACCTAAAACCTAATGAAAAGACATGTTGACAATGAAGAGTTATCTTTTAAGGACGTTTAATTTCATTGATTAGGCTAATTTGACTGCGAATATCTCTGTAATCCTATGTTGACATATATCTTTTTCATTTGAATCTTAACTATGTATTGATTATGAAACATAACATTTTCAAAAATATCTTAATTCGAGAAATTATGTTCTTTCATATAAAAATAAATATCTACACAAATCGTAATTTTTAAGGCTAATTTTTATAGATTTACTTCATATTGCTTTCAAGCTCCATTTTTCTGCATTAGTTTAGTTCTATACTGCAATTTCTTAATAAAAAAACAAATTATTTACAAAAGTTAAATGTTTTCATCAATTGGTGCCCAAGCGGGAGGAGACTTTTTGCACAAATTCTGTGTTGACATGAAATGTGTATGACAAATATAGATTCAAGACATAAGGAATGGGGTCCTAAAACAATGAACACAATTTACTTATGATAATCTGTATTAGTTTTCACAGATAATTGAAGTGATCACGCTCGAAATCTCGAATCACTGATTTCAATTTGCAATGAGTTGAGTATGGACTATATGTTGAACGGTCGATAAAGAAACTATCTTCAGAGCAATTCAATGATCCAACCTTAAGTTGGACACTATACAAGGGCAATGGGTGTCACTTAAGCTGTTGGTATATAGTTGACGTCCAAACTAATTATAAATCAAAATAACGTGTAACTGATATCTGAACAAAGTTCGGTATGCAACTGCTTATTGTTTAAAGATGTTAAACCGTCTAATTTCGCATTTAAAGGGGAAATGGGTTTCACTGTTCGTGTTACTCTGCACCAATAATTCATATATTTACAAACTTAATATCAATATTCTCTGCGATAACAATACTAATTCAACTTACTTCACAACGCGTACAGCAGACGTCAGTGGCCTATAATCGTGCAGACTTGAATCTAAAAAATAAAGCAATGAACACCTATTATATACTTCTATATTTCTATACGCCAGTTTGTCCACCTACCGACTTTTTCACGGGTGAATAGTTTCCTATTGAATATCACTTCTCTTAGAGACGATACTCTCCTCTTGTAGGTCGTTCACCCCTAAACCTCTGACATGTCATTTGTTAGATTTTAGAGGCAACAACACTTGGGCACTGACCGTTCATTACCAGTTCACTAAGCTCATCGGTGTAAATTAATGTTTTAACGACGTTTCTATTGTAGCAGGAAGCGAGCATAATATTTCCTTCTTAAACAAAGGATTGATGTTTTATAAAAAATCAATTATAGGAGATTTACCCACACTTTACATTACTTACTCCATAGTGTCACAAACCAGTGCTTAAATGGATTGTTTGTCTGCATTTATTTTGCAGGGTGTTGTGTTCACAATGTATGCTGTTAGCTTGTCCGCACCCACTTGTTTACAACCTGTTTAGAAGCATTCACAATATATTCAATAATTGTGACTCATGCTTGACGAATCCCATTTACATTAACTGAACCTGCTTATAGGGGAGTTCTTATGAACATGTCCTTCTGTTTAAGCTTTTGTGTTGTATAGTTTAGATACGTAGATAGTGACAGACACGCTTGAAAAGCCGTACAATAAACAGCTTGATATCAACACTCGATAATGTTTCTTCGCTTCAGTTGCAATTGAGTCATATCAAATTATTAGCATTTAGTTGAAAATCTAAACATGTACTTACAATAATAATGACCAAAGTACGAAGTTAGAAACAGATAATGGTGTGATAATGGCATAGCGTTGAATCGTGAACTCATGTCACAGCTGCTTCGTAACATACCTTACATACTGTCGTTCTTTATTGCAAGTAGATTAAGAATTGTGATGTTTCTGATGTTATTGCAAAGTATCAATCGCAAGTGTTGTGTTTTCACTTCTGAAATCATTATCTCCCCCCACAGAGGCAGCTCAATTATACCTGAGCAAACTTCTGTTCTAATAGGCCAAATAAATGGGATAGAAAGGTAGAAATCTGATTGGAGGCAATCCAAGTTCGTTGTGCAATCAGCGATGCCGTTTCAAAAGTGGTCATTCGCAAAGCCTCGGTCATTCCGTACAGCTATCAATGAAATTACTATCAAGGGGAGATAACTCTTCCTTTTACAAAACGTCGAGATTTTTCCTTCTCAAAAGTTGTTTTAGGTTATTAAGTAAAATAAAATTAAACATAAAACAATTAAAATATTTACACAGTAATATAACAGTTACATATCTGATTTTCGAAGTACTCCCCTCCCTCACACTGTTAATGAAAAATAAACATAAAGGCAAGATATTTTCCATATCACTATGTGACCGTTATGTATGCTCCCACTCAAAGATATCCAAGACAAGTTTTCATTGGCTGCTAAAAAGAGGGATAAACCTCGAGATGCAACTTTTCGCCCTTATGACAATCTGCCAGAACCCCGGGATCTCTGTAAGGAGAGAATGTTCTAAAAGGACAACTAAATAAATCGTAACCTTATGTATCACTGCGTGGTTTATTGCCTCAGTTTGGCTGAAAGAGTGAAATAGGTCAAATTTCAGTTCTTGACTCTTTATATTTGATGATCATCTCCGATTTAGTAAGTACGTGTTTTTGTTGAATTAAAGAACTTAAAGTAGGTAACAGCATTAGTTTTGGATATAAAATACCCGCCTTAATTCACTTGCCAAATGTGCTTTTAATTACAATAGTTACCAGACATGCAATAATTTCTATCAAAATGAGGTTAATTGATTGTTTTATTCACCCTTGGAATCAGTTACTACAAATCTGCTGCAACACGCCATTAATATCTACGAAGAAATGACAGAAACAGAATTAAGGTCGGAAAACAGTTGTAGAGCATTTCCATCCATTAGCTCTACAGCTCTTCATTTGATTCAGTACTTCAGTAGGTTACATCTATGTATATGTTTCTATACTATTCAAATTTGTATATTGTCCCCTATATACCTAATACAACAGTGCGTGGTTACATCTATGTATATTATGAAATGAACACATTCTAACTGACATATTGGAATCAAATACTGCGTGTTTCTGTATAACTTCTCAATATCAGAAACAAGGCAGAGGTCAAAAATGAAAGTCACATGATTTCAGATTGCCCCGGTTCAAAACATTACAGTCTTGTCTTGGGTGACTTTATTCCTTTGAAAGTGCTATCCTTAGTAGTGAAAAACTTGATGAGGATATTTTCATACTAAAATGTGATGAAAAATTACAAATCTGATGTTAGAGGTTCAATCTGCTGCCACTAGGCAAACTTGATGGAAACCCGAGAACTTGTCTTATAACAACAGAGGTTTTATCACGATGATAGAACGCTACATTCTACATCACGGAGACCGAGTTTTCTTCCATAATTGGAACAGTTCACTTGTCTGCAAGTGACCATTTCTTGTTTCAACGGAAAAGTTAATATCCGTTATGACATACCTGCTTTGAATTCAGAGACTCCCTTTTAAGGAATGAGAAAATATACGAATTCAGTTAATTTCCTTCTATGTAATCATTTACACTTGGTTAAGGAATCAGCAACGATACCACTTTGGAATCAGTTTCCATCCTATGAACCATTGCGCTTAAATATATACGTTAACAAGTATTTGAAATTCGTTCACCCAAGGGATCACCTCCTTTTAAATATGAAACTCTACGTTAAGGAATCGGTAATTATAATGAATCAGTTACTGTACGTTATTCATTTTATAAGGAGTCATTTTTTCTCCATAACTGATAATTGCACATAATTCTATAAAAATATTTGAAATTGATAGTTTTTCCCTAAATAATCGGTAAAATATCGGAATCAGTAAACTTATTTTTGTGTAACGAGATGCTCTTCGTTAAGGACTAGGGAACTATGCTCATACTCACTCAGGTTTTTCCGTTGAACACATGCGCTTCTATATACATTTCCAGTACGTTCACTCTTAACTTGCAATAAGTAGAGAGAGAGAGAGAGAGAGAGAGTCTTTATTTCCTCCAGTGGTATCCGAAGATTACATATAAACATCACATTGCATCAAAGCTTACAACAGAAAAATATTTACAAGATTATGTACAACACTTCTAAACATTTAATATTTGATGTATTAATCATCGTAATTAAAGACAAAGTGAGATTTTATTTCATGTACATAGAGAGAGAAGCGTAACAAAACAGTTTCCCATAGTATTTGATCTAAGGCGTTATAAAAGTCATTTTCTGCTCCAAAGAGAAATGATAACATATCTTGATCATCTTGCATTTCAAACATTACGTAAGTTTCAACATCAAGCAGGTCAATTAAGCATGTAAAGAAGTCATTTCGTTGCTGTAATAAGTTTTCACAGTGTAAAAGTATATGGAAATCATAGTCAAAAGTTTGTTTGATACAGAGGGCGCACTCTCTTGATATTTTACTTCTTGATGATATCTTGACACAAAGTTGCAAGGCTGATTTATAATCAGGGTGTTTATAGGCAAGTTGCCAGAGCACATGATAAGAGAGTTTAGTATGAATTGTTGCATAAAATGACATATTTGAGCGATAAAGAGTTTGAGATTGCCACAATTGTTCTTCATATCTATGTACATTGGTATTAACAATTCTTCTCCAAACATGTTTCGGAGGAAATATACCTTGAGCAATGTATCTATCAACAAATGTGTTTAGATTGTATTTTTTAGATATTGATAGAAGATCGTCACATATGTTTCTCGATTTAATTGGAGTTTCCCCTAAATAATCGGTAAAATATCGGAATCAGTAAACTTATTTTTGTGTAACGAGATGCTCTTCGTTAAGGACTAGGGAACTATGCTCATACTCACTCAGGTTTTTCCGTTGAACACATGCGCTTCTATATACATTTCCAGTACGTTCACTCTTAACTTGCAATAAGTAGATGTATCGCTCCTTAAATGATCATTTCCTTCGCGGAATCAATAAACCTACAAAACGGAATCAATTAAACTCCTCATTTAGGAAATCCATATATTGAGAGAGATATTAAATATTGAACCACTGCACTTACATCTATAAAAATATTAAAATTCGTTACTCACCACTTTGGTGTCAGTTACTTTACTTTGTTGAATAAGTTCATCTACCGATATAACATATACTTAATACTTCTGTGATAAATGTCCTTCAGATCTATTGGATTCTAAGAATATCCCACGGGTAGATTCATTAGCATTACAATGGTTCCTGAGCTATTAATCAAAGTGAAGTAGAGTACCTTGTTTGCTTTTCACGTGATCGCTCATACTTATAGTAGTCAAGTGTCTTGAACTGTGCCCAGTAAAACAACACTAATCATCACATATATGACATTATTATTTGCTTTTGAAAAACCTTTATTGGCAATACGTTACATAAAATACTTGATTATTGTTGTACCCAATGAAGTGGTTAAGCTTAATATGCTTAATTTCTTCCTAAAATGGTAAGATATGACGGGCTGACAGTGTAATTGGTTGCAGTATCAGTATTCTCCCCGAGTAACCTGCTGTGCCTCTGGGTCAAAAGTAACTCTTTAAAGTAGCACTTAAAAGTAGTGAGAATAGGATCGCATGTCGTGTTAGCATGTGAATATATACAGGGGCAGATCTCAATCGTAAATTGACGTAGTTGTATAACCGATAAAAAATCCATTAACGTACATTTGCTTCAGTTACCAATGAATAATTTGATGACTTTAATAAAACATTAAAACCATTCAATTTGATGTACGAACATTTTCAAACGTGAAGTGTCTATAAAACAGTGATATTAGTTGAGTCATAAGAAAAATGTGTATAAATGAGTGGGCTATAACAGAGATATGATCCACCTGAAACATTAATATACTAAAATTTCAATTTCCTTAAGAGAAAATGTATTTGAGAAACTGTGAGAAAACATTTTTGTTCATGTCCAACTATTTGTTCCATCGCCTAGACCTCACTAATTAGCTACTCCGGGTTCAGTGAAGCGGAAATTCAGGGGAGGCTACCCATGAAGACTTAATTTACTAGATCTAGGATTTTATCAACTTGACACTTCTTTCACATTTCCTGCTGTGTGATTAGTATTTACATAATGGCGTGTGACTTTGGTCATAATGAATACAAATGATCAATATTTATGTGTCAGTTGATAGTAATGCTAATTGTCAATATAATCTACCAATCGTTTATTCAAAAATGAATTGAAAGTTTTTCCTAAACATTATTTAATTACCGTTTTTATACAAACTGAAAAGTCGCACTGACATCATAATAGTGTTGGCATTTGTGACGTGATCAGGTAACGAATTCAACATTTTAATTGTGTCTGGTAAGAACGATTTGTCATAAAGGTTTGTCCTGCAGTTTATAGTTTTTATCTTAATTAGAGCTATTAATTATGATACATGTTTTACTGTATATATAGTAAAGGTGGACATTAGAGGATTAAGAGGATAATGGTTGTCGTAAGAACTTTATCAAATTATGTCTATCACTATTTCTATTTGCAATGTAATATAAATGCTTATTTCGAATCATCGGTCTCGCCTGACCTAAGTGCGTGTGATTCTTGGTTACATTGTCTCATAAGCCTGAGGTGTGTTTAAACATGTTGAGAAATAATACATTGACAGAATGACCAATACATGCGGCACACTGTATCACAATGTTATTTATCCATGAAATTACAAATCAAGACAGTAAAATAAAATACTTAAAACAACGAAACATAGTCATAATCCAAATTTCACAATAAGCATACGCTTAAATCACAACACGTGCTTGATACAGTATTATATACTTATGGAGCCACTCCGTGATTTGTCAAGGGTCATTTATGTCAAACTTAAAATGGTTTAATCTGATTGAATTATTCATCCTTTCCGGAAAGTATAATTTTAAAGCTTATTGACACAGTACAGTAACAGGAAGGTTTTCTTTGAAAACAAGCATTAATCATATAACTGATATTTAGGAAAATATGTTAGAGAAGTTGTATTGATATAATGAAACATGCCATCTATGTTTGTGACATTAGAAAACAATATGTGATGAAGATCAAACACAAATGGCTATGAAATAGTTGAAATAATCATCGATAGTTGTAAGGTTTCTTCATACAATTTCGTATATGTTCAAAAGGTAAACTATCATATAATACTATCACAACAAACATCATCTTTTATTGTAAGGTTATTATCACAGTTTTGTACTGATCATTAAATAAGAATTTTAAAAAACAACACCACAGTCAATCCCCTGTGATCATTACTATTCACATGATATTTCAAACTTCCTTTACACCTGAGATACATACGATACTTTCTGTACAGTTTTCACAGTAGATAATTAACAGGTGTTACTTATTATAACATCTGGTAAACAGGTACATGGAAAGGTTAAGTAAATTTGTGCAATAACTTAGAACCTCTGATGATTTGTTTAAAAGTCAGTACGAGGTGAAAGCTAATTACATAATCCAACATGGAAAAGGTCTTAACAGTTTTGAAAACATCCAGCCTTTTGCGCAATGCGGTTTATAGACAGACAGACAGACAGAAATAGTTTATTTGAGTGTCACAAGTTAAACATGTACATGAATATAAAGATTGGGTAAGAAATAAAATATGTTTAACAACCAGCCATTTGTTTGGCTTATGAGACACTGTTAAGAACATTACAACGTATATACAACATACAAAATGATAAATAAACTGTAAAAAGCAGTAAACCTTAAAGCAGCGAAAGCTTAAAATGTTAAGAGATAAATTAGGTAAAAGACTGACGTCTTAAAAACATATGCTTAACCGTTAGAGCTAATTTGTTCAACTTTACAACATCAACAGAGGTAAATAACTTGTTAAGAGTATAAATAACATTGCACGTGTGGAGATCTAAAAAAGTAAAACGGAGGTCTGAATAAAAGTTACACTCTAATAGGAAATGTATCTCAGACTCTACTTTATCACAGAAGGGACATATTCTAATGGATGTAGAGGGGTGGGGGGTCTGCTGGGTCTGCCTGTCTCTATGTGTAGTCGGAGTGATCCACAGCGTAGTCTTGATAGATATTTTCGTTGACTCCTCGACATGATTTTCTTAACGTATATCTCAGGAACAAGATCGTTCTTGAATAGCCTTTATGTCCGTAATTTATTTCCATTTGGCTTTGATTCGTCGTTCCATAGATCTTTGAACCACGAGAACTCGTCGATTTTCCTCAGCTCGGCTTTGACATGAGACATTATAAAATGTGTCGATCCATTTAAAAACAGTAAATTTTCTATATTAAGACTTCTGCATACCTTGATAACCGAGTTGTAAAACGATTTTTTTCTTCTTTTGCTGTATTCTAAAATACATTTTGGGAGTCTGGCATCACTCATCCTGGTTATCTTGATGAAACTTCTAATAACTTCGATTCTCTGCTTAGTCAGGCATGACAACCATCCCATTTCACCGCGTACCGCACCGTTTGAAGTGTTCCGGGGTACTCCAAGAAAGAATCTGCAGGCTCTATTTTGCACATAAGTAATCTCCTGGTGGCTAGTAAGTCCCCAGATAGGTGCTCCATACATCAATATGGGTTGAACAGTAGATTCATACAATTTAGTGAAAACGTCATATCCCATGTCACCAAGTTCAAGTTCAAGTTCATTTATTCTCAAAAACCACCCTTGGTTGTATACGAGTATACCACACATGTAGTATTTATAGCAGATTAAAGCCTAGGCTTTGTCTTTACATTTTTACACGCAAATCCTTTGTGTTATCTCTAATCAACTTAAAACACAATGAAGTTTATAACTACATTCATTAAGCAACACCTGTCTGTTGCACAACAGACACATCTTGATGTCACATGACCCTCAAAATTAATAAATTAAACATGTAAGAAATTCCAAATTGTAAGATTTGGTGCGTTCTTCCGATATATAACCTGGAGACATGGAATTGCGACCTCGTACCTTCGTCAACTGGCGTGAGCTACACAGTGGACCGAGCCTTCCAGCATTCACATCTAAACAACGTAAAACAACGCTTAACAGAACCTTTCCGGTTGAGAGAGTACTTTGGAGACGAAGGAAAACAGAGGTAAATACTATTTATCATATTAGTTTGTGTTGCCTACATATTATCCATATAGCCTAGTCTTCCATCACTTAGGAGTCTTTGTCTTAATTCTGCAAGTCTAGATTGACTGAATACTAATGAGAAATCTAAAGACTATGAATGACGGTATAGATATTAATTTACATATTTACTAGATTAAATTTTGGTAACTATATTGAGCCCTTTGGTAAAATAATCCTCACACACTCATTCTTCAATCAACAGATATTAATTTTCATTAACTTATCACATTGGAAAACAATCAACCTAGTTGTTATCAAAGGTACTGCATAATCA
Organism: Steromphala cineraria; assembly: GCA_916613615.1. Classification (NCBI taxonomy): domain Eukaryota; kingdom Metazoa; phylum Mollusca; class Gastropoda; order Trochida; family Trochidae; genus Steromphala; species Steromphala cineraria. The sequence goes on along the minus strand of OU744731.1, from coordinate 17,320,662 downwards.
TTGCTCATGAAGTATGAAATCAATCAGCTGCAGGAACGGGTACCGAAAGTTTGTTTGTTTAACTGACTATGCTTAAACACTGATTTACAAGGTAAACAATACAGGCCACATCGATCACTTCCCAGATGTGATAACACACTGATCCTGATTCTCTCAGTAGGGGATATTTAATAACTGTTTGTTGGTGTTTCACTACTTGCATAGTCTTATTTCTCAACGGCGCCAACATTTCAATATAATTCAATAATATTACTCGTGGTGAACACTAAAAAAGAAAGTATTTGAAGAAATGATAGATATTAATTAAATTAATATATATGCTCTCTGATACCTCTTTTTTCTATTTTCAACTTGAACTTGAAAGTCTTGATAAAACGAAATTAATTCTCGTTGGTAAATACTGTTGCATCTCTTAATGTTTTTTTCTTGAATACTGTAATGAAATTTTGGTTGACACTAAAAATCATGTTAATATGTTTGTCAATGTAAATGAGTCATGTAACTCAGTCAGAAAAGCAATATCTGTTTAAAGGTAATAAAGTACCGTTTATAATTGCTGGAGGTATGTCTAATGTTTTAATTTGTTAATCATTCTCTTATTGAAATTTATTCGATAAAAGGGTCACAGACCCATTATACATTTTGTTCATTTAGTGTTCTGTAGTAAGATTCAAGTGTAAGTATGGCTGAGTACGACTCACCCTTTAGGTCAACAGGCAAAATAACTGTAATTATATACCTCAAGGCCCATTTAACACTATTTGAAGCGAGTTTTTGTTCGGGAGAACATCCGTCGGAATGGAATTGAGAGGGCCTTAGACTGTATAACACCCCGCCGGGAGGGCCTTGCACTGTATAAGACCCTGCTGGGAGGGCCTTATACGAAATAATAACATCCAAGGAGGTTATTATTTATTATGAGGCCCTCCATTTCGCACCTTATAATTTCAAAGACCGGTAAGGTAATCGATCTCAAAAATTTTCAGAAGCGAAACCGCGGGATTCGAACCCACAACCCTTCGCTCTGTAGCCCAGGACTTATACCATTAGACCACAAAGGATTGGTGAATATGAAGGAATTGTTTTGTGAGGTCTTTGCTGCTCTCCTAGAACTTGATGATATTAAATTGCGCTCTACTGTACACTTTATACGTCAGAGATGTGGTGTATCTCTGTAACAAAAATTAATAACGCCCTTAATATGCTTATGCTATAGCGTTCTGGCAAAATGTCCAAGATAAAACATTTCGTGGCAGAAAATGGGGGATTCGAACACAGAGACACTCACTTCGTAGTCCAAGATTATACCACTAGACCACAAAGGATTGGTAAGTGTGAATTGACTGTTGATATCTATTCTGCTCTCCTCAAACTTTAAAAGTTTATTTCCACTGTTCACCTTAAATGTTAGAAATGTGATTTTATTTTCGATATATGAAATTTGCAACAACCTCATCCTCTAGCTATAAGCCTTGTTATATATAGTATATGAGCACTGCCAATGCATCAAGTGCTTGTGGGTGTACTGGGAAGAGAGTCTGCCAACCATCCGTCCTGAGAAACGCTGCCGCATCCAAGAGGAGATAGCGGCTACGGACAACACTGCTCAGCGCCAATCTACAGACGAGATGACTGCATCAGACCTGTATGATGGCCAAGAGGGGCCATTTTTATTTCGCATTAAAGATCAACACTAAATCGCGAAATCGCGAAAACTAAACCTCGAAATTGCGAAATGGCGAAACGAACACAAAGCGAAATCACGAAAAAGGTACACGAAATTGCGAAACATGTAAACGAAATCGCGAAACATGTAAACGAAATTGCAAAATTCTGGTATCGCCCTCACCGGGTAGGCTGACCCGTGTACCAAGGAACTCATATTGATTTCTTACATTTTCCCACTATTAAAACATAATTGCCCGTTTTATTTCAAATGATGGAAACTTATAATTTTAGGAATATTTGCATAAACCACTTTTGCATCGATTCATACCCAGGTCAGTTATATTGTCCTATCAGAATTCGAACAACAAAGAAAAATATGAACCACATCCATACTTAATTTAGATACAATTATCAAAACTTAGCAACTTCTAAAATCGGCAGACCACTCGAGTAATCAACATGTTAATAATATGATACTATCACTGGATAGCTTATTGAATTATCTTCAACGTCATATCCAGGCGAACATGATGCATGCAATAACGTAAAGGTTACACATGATTTTAAGAAAATGCCCTTTGTTTTATCATTATTATACGCTTCCTTGAACATAGAAAGTGGTTGAAGCGCTGGAACAAATAGTTGCGTATAGTGCCGTTTTTACACGTGAATATGACTAAGGGTTAACCTTTAGTTACATCTCACTCCCATCTTTAATTTTCACTCTTACAGTAGTGTAGTCTTGATTAACTACGTTTTGGGAATAAAAGGCTATACAAAACAAAAGTCGACCTGTAGGGGAGACAGGGGCCGGTCCGTCCCCCCTTTCACTAAAATAGAGATAATGAGTCGTTCTCTTGCAATATACTAGTGTACTTTTGTACATATATTGAGTCATACCTTACATTGCAATAATTGTTGAAAGTGCCTCACGTCACTATTCTGCCAATAACTTTTATGCTTTTAAGACGACGAGTTGAAAAGACCAACATGCACCGCATCGGGTTCGGTTTCTCTTAGGGGCAGGTTGGGCCATCGTTGGGAACAATCAGTACATGTTCAGCCTACTACAATTAAAGAGAGATAAGATGCTATTCATAGTATTCGATAGACAGAAAAAATACTACATTACTTTCAATTACGAAAAGGATTCCGATTTCTATCCAATTAGAGTAGCCTACTATTCAAGGACCTTCAAGAAGGTCTTTATAAGGAGGAGGACCTTTAAAAGAATGGTTTCGAGGACGAGGAGCTGTGTGACTCGTTCTCACGGCCAAATGTGCCCCGCCTGTAATGACCGAACGTGCCCCACACATCACGTTTGCACTTTTCTCTATGCTGCGAAAATACACAGCCCTCTCACCGAAATAACTTGTTCGTTTCATATACGTCTCGGCATGTTGGTTTATGCTCACTTAAGAACATATTCCTAAACACAGTCAACATTTGTCAAAAACAACGTGATCTGGAATCGAATAAATTACTCAGCTACATGAAAAACGGGTTTTTTTCCACAGTTTGTAAAGAACATGTCGCCATCTTAAAGTCAATGTTGTCTCTTAGGTATTATCAGTTAAAGTGGCCACCGAACAAAAATTACAGATAAAAAAACGAACTTGTCCCGGGGGCGTGTCTGTCCCGATCTCCCTTACCGATAAAGCAACAGATGTATAGAATAGAATAGTAGCCTCTAATCTGTTCTTTCAACTCACTCTGGTTATAACATCGTGCAAGGTGCTTTATCTATTCAAATTTGTATTGTGTTTGTATAACGTAAAAAAGAGATAACATGCCTGTGTCAACTTTGAAAACAAAAGAAATAAAAAATCTAGGCCAATCGTGTCACAGGCATCCTTTAAGACGTCCCTCAAAAAGATATTTTCATGTGTCACTATTCAACACCATAAGGACACATGTTGCGGTATATACAATAAATGCAAAATTTATTACATACGGAAACAATTCCAACAAGAAGATACAGTCATCAACATCCCCGCCAAATTGGTTTTCATTATAGCTCCCAAAATGTTCCTAATTCAAAGCCCAAAATCACAGAAATTGCATGCCATTGTTTTTGATGTTCAAACTCTATAACGATATTCATACCCTTAGGACACGCATTAAATTTGGTTAAATACTTTCTGAGAAAATTTTCTCTTTGAAAATATCCTGGAACAGAGTAAAAAAACAAAACCACTGCCACTACTATGTAAAACGATATTTGCATTCTTCTGATTTTGTTACTTCATCAAGGTATTCATGCCCTGAGGTTAAGGAAGTGAAGTTTAGAAAATCCATTCACCTATCTGTATCTAAGTATGAGTATAAAAGCTTTAACGTTTCTTCATCTATTCAAACATCAAACGTTAATGGAAACTAAAAGATGATTTGTTCGAAAGAACTAATTTCTATGAAAGAGAAAAATGGAACCTTAGGTTATTGAATGTATTCCTCTTCAATTCCATTCGTACCTTAGATTTGATCTACTCTACAGACCAACTTAAATGATTTACCTGTTCCACTTGGTCGCAGGAGGAGTCGTGATGTCTAGAGCGGAGCGGGTAGAGATGGAAAACTTCTCGTTTGTTGTGAAGATTATCAATGACGTTGAAGCGGGTTAGTAACTCAAGTAAAATTGCAATATATCGGATAGTTGTGACTGAGAAGCCTCTTAGTAGCTCAAAGTTTATTGTTGAATAAGGGGGTTTGAACCAATAAGTTAAAACTAGGAACAACAAATCATGTGAAGGTTGAGTAGGATATCACGATTTCGTGAAATGTGGGTGTAATCCACACGAGATGGGGTATTGACGTATGTTGGACAAGGTTGAAACCGTTTACATTAAAAAAATTCATTTATAAGTAGTAAAACGACGACAATTCTTTTTTTTACAGTTAATTGTATTAAAACTTCTGGGAAAAGGCAAAACGATCAAAAATATTTATCTACAATTATTACTTTTCCGGAAAACAATTCAGATTAAACATTGCCCAAAGGAAATGAAGAAATTAGCTTTAAATCGAGCTTACACGAAGATGTTCGTGATGGCGCATAATAAAATCGTGACCAAGTCAACCATACATGTACATGTAGTGACGTTTTCATTGGATTTTGTAAATTAATAAATAATTTATTTGCTGTTTATCATCTTTCAGTATTGAGGAGGACGTATAAAGTTGACTTTAATTCTGAATACAATGTTTTATAAATTAATTTTATCATTCCGCTGATTATGTAACCGCCGGTGGATAAAGTTCACAATTACAGCCCAACCCGTCGAATTTTCCAAATTCAATTGTACTTTTTCGTCGAATTACCCTTGAATGGTTTTGTGCCGATTGGTCGAATCTAGGCGAGCGAGAGACACTGGGAAAAGCTAAGTTAACTAATGAAGGGTTGACAGGTTTTTGTTGAGGCTAACGGATTGAAAAGACACTTGAAAATCACTCATCTTTCATCTCTCATAATAGAGAAACAAAAATTCATTTTACTTTGTCATTTTATCTTCCGCTGTACTTCAACTCTCATATGATAATCATTTATGTTTTAAGTTATTAAAAAGTTTCGGTGATAGGAGACAGCCTTGCTTAACGACACAGCTTATTTCAAACCAGTCAATCTTTCATCATCACACAACTGGTTTGAAATAAGCTTTGTCGTTAAGCAAGGCTGTCTCTTATCGCCGAAACTTTTTAATAACTTAAAACATCAATGATCATCATATGAGATGATATATACAGTCCACAGTTAACAGATTTATATACTCTCGAACGTTCATCATGTTGCCACTTAGTCCAAGGTTACCAAGCTTTTGGATGAGTATGACCCCCTCTATTGAATCGTATGATTTTCTAGAGTTGACAAAAACGCAGAATGTTTGATAGCTTCAACTATATTCTCTGTTCGCATGAAACCACTCCATCTTCACACACCACCTCCATCGGATTTGCTTATTTCTTTACAGCGGTATACCAGGATGAAAACGCACAACCACATCGAGCACGTAGTGTGACATATTTCTTCCAACAGAGAGGTGTTTTGATGATGGATTTCTTTATTCATTTATTTCGTTTAATAAGGCCAACAGTACAACATGTGTAGAATATATACAAGATAAAGTTAAGTTAAGGATTGTGGATAACCTGGGAAGATATTTACGCCTTAATTGATCATATCTTGGGCATATCAAAACAACATGGAACTCATTTTAAAACTGAGATTTGCAAAAAGATCAAGAAGTATATCTGGATTTTGATATCTGTTAGAGTTCATTCTGAAACCATGTATATTACAGCGTAACTTTGCCAGACATCTCCTAAAAGTCGCATTGTTAATTGATAAGTATTTCTCAGGACAGAAATCATGTTTTCATAGAGTAAAATTTAAGAGAACTTGATGTTGATATACATCTTTACGTCTTTGATGAAACATTTCCAAAAGATCATTCTTATTGTCAATAGTTTTGATGATGGAATAGCCTGCATATTCCCCGGATCTAACCATAGAGTATGACTGTAATTCTTGTAGCAGCTGCAGTAGCACTGTTGTCGAAGATTGGAGAATTAAACACGTCCTAAAGCTGTGGTCATCATTTAATAAAATATAGGAGGGAGCACTCGATTACATCAAACTGCAACATCTGCATATCAGTATCTATTTGACTGGTATGATAAATGATATCCTTACAGCAGCAATTCAGGTTAAGGTATTTATCAAAAACTGAACACATGCGGAATTCTGACTTCGGGCTTTTGGTTTCACTCAGTGAAATTTGTAAAATTCTCTTAAATGAACATCCTATCAGTATATGTCTAGGTGTCCTTTGATTTTCTCGACCAAATATATATGACTATTACTCTAGCAGCAGGTGCAGGTAACCGTTTCATACCCAAAAACATTTTATCTTAAGACAGCGGCTACCTTTCAGTATGATTTGGATGTGATCACTCTCGTAAAGGAACAGCCTTTGGTTGTACATAGCTTTTTGAGCTAAAGGGAACTCCTCTACAGCTACAACTTGGTGTCGATAGGATTGTCTCTACCATAGACTGTATGACTGGACTTCTTCCTGCAGCAGTTACACGTGAAGTCCTTGTTGAAGGTTGGAGAGAGCGGGAAGTATGAGCAGCACCTGACCCTCCTGAGGAACCTGGTGATGAAGGGGATCTCGTACGTCTCCTCCCCTGTGGTGTAGTGTACTCCCGCCCCCTCCCGATTCTCCCGCCACTTCACTATACCGCGCTCCTCGTCTGTACCTGCAAACATCATATCAAAACTATAGCAAATGTACACAGAGGTCAATCTGGTCATTAGATCATGTTCCAAGATATAAAAGTTTCAAAGTATTGACCAACTCTGTTCCATCAAGGATTTTCCTCTAAAATGAAAGCAGTCGCGCTAGTATTTCAATTGTGTCATCAATCTAATCTTAATTGAAATACCTGTTAACCTTCATAGCCTCCCTTAACCCATTAAAACAGAATGCACCGTAGTTGACAAATAAGAGACAAAACTTGTAATAAGATTTCAGCCAACCACAGGTAGTCATATGAACTGCTGATGGCTCTCCACTACATTATGACGTCCTCCCATGAGCAACAACTAATGATATTCGCATTTCATCGAAGAAGAAGCGGTAAATTTTGAAACGGTTTTGTATGCGTTCCCCAATGCTCCAAAATCAAAAACCACAGGTAGAAATCTTCGAACTGAGCGACGCAATCATATTATTCCTTTTAAGCATGTATGGTCACTGGCTGACTATTCTAAGATAGCTTATTGGTTTAGCGCATAGCATTGATAAGGGTTATATCCAAGCGTATGGAAGTGGAGCGAATATTGAAGTTTAATACGTATTATCAAATCTACTAGGGTGGTCCTTGACTTAATTTTGCAGTATATAAAGGTTGCGATTATACCTGTAACGAGATTGTCTAGGAGACAGCCCACGATGCCTGATACAAACATCGGGGTGGACAGCAGTACTGTTGCAACTTGGTCGAAGTCGACGTTTCCTGGACAGAAAGATAAGGTACATCGATTGAAAAAGTAAAATCAAACCATACAGTGCCAAAGGTACTTAAAATCAACCCCGACACATTTATTGTCATCATTGTTTGAATGAGCATATGGGTTACTTCCTATATTGTATGTGCTCGGGCTCACAAAGCCAATGAGACACCTCATACCTTCCATGTGAAAGTGGATTACATGTGCTTTTTGAAAAGTTTTGATGCGAGAAAGGAACTTGAGATATAGGTTCCTACGCGAATGGTATGTATAACTAATGTTGTATAACTAACATTTGTAACATGTATTACATTTTAAGCAGACAGGTAAAATAAATTCAAAATAGGGAACACATGGTACTGGAGAAGGAAGTAAAGATGAAGGTGATCAAGTTATCAATAATTTAACGTTTTGTTCGTATGGTGTTTTCGATTCGAACACATACGTCTACACCCCTTTGAAATGAAAGAAATTCAATTGTAATTTATTTCCGTTGTATTTATCACCATTCTTAACTCAGCATTTCAAGTATTGATAACCACAATGGTGCCATGACTTGAAAATGCATTATTTGGGAAGAAGTGTATTGTCTAATATGCTTATGGGCACCAGATTGTCAACCGATACTTTCTATGTTTATCACTATTAATATATTAATAATCATAATGTTTCATAAAGTCGACACATGTGGGAAATGTTGTTGGGTCTTTATTGAAAGGTATTTTCACTATACCTAGACTTTCGAAGTGCTCTTTGTGTTAAGATAGTCGTAAGTACCATACTATAACATTGGCTTACGACTATCTTAGCACTAAGAGAGCTTCGAAAATATAGGCCATGGCATTCATGGACTATATAGATATTCAGAGATCTTAAAGCTTTGGCAAGTTATACTCACAACTGAGCTAGACTGTATATTCAAAAGTTCATTGACGAGTACCTGTTTTAATGGCTCCTGGATTAGCTGACATCCAGTCTGGGACCTTCAAGCCTAGGAGTGTGGCGGTGCCTATGATGACCAGGTTGCGGGTAGACTGAAGGTCCACGAACTGCAGGGTTGACATGCCTACAGAGGTCACTAGGCCTAGAGTGACAATGTTAACACCTCCTATGATTGGATCTGGGATGATTGTAAACACCGCTCCAACCTTACCAATCACTCCAGCAATGATCATAATCACTCCGGCAGTCACGAAGACTTTCCGACTAGCCACCTGCAGGCATAAACACCAAATATATATTTGCAAAATGTTGTGTTAGCAAAACTGTCTGCAATGAAACAGAAATTCAATATAATTGCCAAAAATAAAGTTTGCAAGAAGTTGAAAATCTAAAAAAGCACATCAAAGCATGTATATAAAATCAATTTAGCTACATCTTACAGGTTTAATGGTCTGCTCCTTAAACAGACATCTATGTTTTCAACTTAAAGCAAATCCAAAGAAGAAGAAATCCTTTAAAAGGTAATGCTACACATGCTTACGTATCCACATACCGAGTTTCATTGAGCTAGGTCTTACGCGTTTTGAGTTCTGCTTCGGTAAGGCTAAATAATACGGACGAACGGACACCAAGGATACTACGGGGAAAATAAACAATGATGCACAAAAAGTAGTACTTATCAGTAACGGTATGACCACGTCATCAAAAATAAAGTCAACAGTGATCACACGTTTTAAATAACAAGACGTTCCTCAGTCGTCTTTCACATGCCATTCAAAGTAGACAAATTTTATTGAACAACTTCATCTGCATTACATTTGCCTTGGCATCGTATTACTATCTCCAATCTTGATAATACCTCCGTCAGACTTTAATTGTTACATTCTATTGTCAAACAAAGATATTCATTTAGCTATTACAAAGAGAGTACAATGTCCTTTTACAGTTTTTAAAACTTCTTTTGTTAAGTTGATAAACGCAATTTAAATGTTAAATGACCAACCTTTGGAGTTGATAAGGATAGTTATTTTGTAATGCTGGCCTGCTGATATTTTATGAGCGCTTTACTATGTTAACATATTTATGTTCTCTTGTATTTTGTACATGTTTGTTCACCTGCTGAATTGAAGACTTCTGTACACCAGGGTCGAATGTTCAAAACCTTCACTCTTTGATTATATTAAAACATTCAGCCAATTAAATTCCTGACGTGAGGTTATTTAAAACGTGTCTAGGCCTCTTGAGTCCTTAAACGTCCTTTTTGCCGTTTGAGCCAGAACTTAAACAGTATTGGGACATTAAGCCCTGGTTGATCGAGCACGGTTGCCTACCTTAGTGACAGCTATAGCTCCAATGTTCTCACTGTATGAAGTACTGGCGCAGACTCCCCCAAGCATTCCTGCTATAGTACTAGAGAACCCCTCCATCGCGATCCCCCTGTTGACTGCGTGAGGAGGAGGGGGGACAACCTCCGCGACGCGTGCTGAGGCGAAGTAGTCCCCGGTTGATTCTATGGTTGATGCAATTGTCCCTGCTAATAGACCTACGTATCCTGCAGCACTAATTGTCGGCATTCCAAAGTGAACTGTGTAAAAAACACAATATGAAAGTTAGCGTATAACAATGACACTTTTCATGTCATGTACATAAACTGTTATGCACATGTTTTGGTAGACCATATATTACTAAGTTTTACTTTTTCTGTGCGAAAGTCGGTTTAACGGTAAATGCCCTATGTACCCTATGTGCCCTATCCTTTGAAATATCTAAATTTGCTTCATGAATGACACGTTGAACGTTATACGTTGAATAATTCATCAACACGTATCTGTGATCTGTAGACATTGAACAGTATGCTTATGGTGCTAAGCAGTGACCCTGCTTCGATAAATCCTTTTCTAAGCTTAGTGCTCTCTGAATGCCACCAGGGCCCATGCACAAAAAACTGTCAATTCCTTTTTTTATGATGAACGTGAATATACAAATAGCTGCAGTATAACGATACCACGGGTCAATAAGAGCAGCACGTACATGGTAAAGGAAATGTGAACCATGGGGCATCGTACAGAGCACTCATTCTGACGTCAGTGCGGGCCATGTGACCGTGTACAGTGGAGTTGCTAGGCAACGCGTCTGTGACCGTCAGCACATAACAAAGCAGCCAGCTAAGACCAACCGCGAGGAGAACCTGGTAACAAATAATAACAATTTGAATTGTTTTAGGAATATTTCTTTATGGTTATTGTATTTTACGAAAGAGTCACATTCATATTCTTTTAAATATGGTCAGAATATTGTTCTCGAAAAGCTTAGATTGCTTTTTCTACATCGAATTTTTTTCAATATTAGTGGTATATAAAGTCTCTTAGAAACCTTAATTACTTAGTTTGCATATGAAAACATCTCATGGCTTGAAATCCAAGTTCCGCCATAGAACATAGGTTTGTTTGAGCTGGTCTATCTCAAGAATCGGTTTTTATGAGCAAGTTTATTCGAAAATTATGAGTTGATTATTCTTATTCATTAAAAGTAAAAAAAATATTCCTCTCTCTCTCCGTTGTTTTAATAAAAGAATTTATGTTTCTCACGGAAAGAATAAAAAAGCTATTAACCGGTATAAGAGCAAACAATGGATATCGGCCACAGTGACAGTTCTTCCCTGTTGAGAACATCGGTAGAGGAATCTTCACTTTACCCAGAAACAACACGAATATCAACACGAGGGCCATGGATCTGTGGATAGTCATAAAAAGCTTTTTATAAAGAAAATCTTCTCGTATTAAATGTTTCAATCAAAAATATATCAAGTTTTAACATTTATCAATTTCTCAATATATCTTATTGATAAATTTCATATCAGGGGATATGTGGATGCTATAATGAAAGTGACGATCTAAAGAAATTCTCTCTCGTTTTTAATGAAAATGTATACCACTGCCATAATCATCCAATTACATCCAACAAATAATTAATTACAACAAAACATGCTCCTTCGCGGCCACTTTGGTGTAATAATTACGGTAGACGCTCACACAATTTATTATCATTTGTTATCCGGTGTTGTTTAGCAGGGCAACTCATTTCATCCACATTGCACTTAGTAAACATCTGATCACTGGAAACTATGGACCTAAAGGGCCACGCAAAGAACTTAACAGTGGAATCAAAAGTAATATTTCTCCGGCATAAATAAAAAAATTAGGCGCTTAGAGCATGCCAAGCATTGAAATAGTGCAATTCTATTAAAATATCATTATCATTATCATTGTCTATTCACAGGAAAGCAATGCCCCAGTGCTGTTCACAGAGCGGAAGCACAAACTGCCCGATGTAGATGCCGATGATGGTGATGGTGGGAGCCACAGTCAGAGGACCGATGAAGCGGAGTAGGAAGCCTACAACACCTGTAGCTCCAAGCAGAAACTGGGTGGCTGAGGATAGCATCAGGTTACCTTGGATCTGTGGACAACAGTCGTCATCTTCTGTCACCAAGGACATAATGTTCCGATACTCTCATCAATATTTCACCCAAGACTTTTCTTAAAGGAAAATCCCTTCTGAAATTACCCGATTATGTTTTTAGAAAGTGCTTAATCGATTTGATGTTTTACAATACCCGTTAGTTTTAATAGTGTAGTGGAAATAAGGAAATAGATAGAAGTAAGATTGCAAATTCTAGTCCCAGAGCATGTTAAAAAAACTTGAATCAGCGTTACTAAAACGTTCTCACGATCTTCTCGTACCAAGCCCTGTCATTGGTTACAGCCTCGAAAACAAGATTTAAGGGAAAGTGTTATATATAAATATATCGATACTTACTTACGAGATGTATACATAATTAGCATTACCTCTCTGAGTCTGATCTTCCAGGGTTCATCTGTCAGCGTTCCGTTGATCACTGGAATGTCCTTCAATAGAGTCTCTAGAAGTGAAACCATGATCAGTTTTTAGATTATCGTTTCAGTGCCAAGGTCTGTAAGTTTTAAAGGGGCAGTAGCACGTTTTTTGATAAATATATATTTTAAAATTTTCTCTGATATTTGTAATTGATGTAAAAGGTATTAATTTGACAGTGTCAAAAATATCATTGCACAAGCCAATCTTCCATAGTCAAAGGACAAAGTATGAAGATTCACATAAAATCCTTTGGCGGCCATTTTGTGTGAACACCTTTAATTTATTTTGTGTAAGAAAAGGGAATCGCATGGCTAAACTTTACGTTATATATTTGAATTATTACTGCTCCATTTAGTTTCAATACATTGTCTCTCAATTGGAACCATTAATTTTCATTTTCCTGACATCACCTTATATTCTCCCTAAAAAGTGCTTCTGCCCCTTTAAACTATTGTCTTTCCAGAATAAGAGGTCATCATTTGCCTATACACACGGTCTCACGACGCTCTGTACAATGTAAATGCAATTGTTTCAGGAAAATATCACTTTAAAAACTCATACGAGCAAACCCTTATTTAAAAAATATCCACTCAACAAAGGTTCTCCATACACAACAATGGTTAAATCCTCGAATGTAGTCTAGAAAAAAGGTTTGATAAACATAAACTTGTCTGCAATATTCAGAGTTGTCGGTTCAAAGGGAATATTCAATCTGTTCCCATACAAAGTCAATACATTCACATTTATTTCAACAGGTTCTGCCGATGCTAACAGTCATATAATTATCTTAAAGGGGCAGAAGCACGTTTTTATGGGGAATATAAGGTGATGTCAGGAAAATGAAATTAATGGTTCCAATTGAAAGACAATGTATTTAAACTAAATGGAGCAGTAATAATTCAAATACATAACGTAAAGTTTAGCCATGCGATTCCTTTTTCTTACACAAAATGAATTAAAGGTGTTCACACAAAAATGGCCGCCAATGGATTTTATGTGCATCTTCATACTTTGTCCTCTGACTATGGATTATTGACTTGTGTAATGAGATTTTTGACACTGTCAAAATAATACATTTAACATTAACTTACAATTATCAGTGAAAAATTTAAAATATAAAATTATCAAAAAACGTGCTACTGCCCCTTTAAAGCAAGAACGTGAAACTGTTTTGAATAAATTCAATTGAAGGATATTCAATGATAAATAACTTAGAAAAGAAAATGAACACACAGACAAGAATACATTTTATAGAAACGGACATATTCTGCTTATATAATTGTGGGAAAAGGGATATAAATATGAATGCATGTTAATGAAGAATCCAATATCCAAACTAACATGAGTCATTTGTGTAGTAAAGTGTAAATTAACATGTATTTTGTGACTTTGAACTAAGATTATTCGTTACCCAAAAAGACAATATATTATTTTATGGAATTTCACGAATGGTTAATCCGCCCGAAAAAACGAACAATTGATTTTAAAAAATCAACCTACCATCGCTCCATTTGGACAGACTGAAGATGGCAGCTATGGTAGCAATAAAGGCCGTATTGGCACCCTGGATGATTGGTAGTCTGTAACATAGTCACATTATGCTACTATTAATATTGATTTGTAATAGATTCTAATCTTCCTTGGTGGTTGACAGATAACGATATTCTACCTAAAATATGAGATAATACTATTCTTCATGACTATGGATAATCGGCAAACATTGCTTTTCTTCCTTTATTCTTTCATTTTGATATCAGAAAATGCTATTTTACTTGAATGTCAAATAATGCTACTTTTTTCTAAATGTGAGATAATGAAATGCATCTTAAAACTAAGACAGTGACATATTTTCAAGGTAAAACAGTGATATCTTACTTAAGGTAAAACAATGAATTCTTCCTTAATATCAGATAATGTTTATCTTTCTAGTTATTTTCCAGAATAAAGCACTTCATCCTAGTTGTCAGTTTTATCTTTTTTATAACAGGTATTCGGTGAAATTCTCCTTGCATGTTAGATTACTTTTAAGAGATCTAACTTACACGAAAGATTTAATCAAAGGAGTATCTTACTTTTCAATTCAGAATGTTACGTAACCCACTCCCGTATAAACTAAGAATATATGAGGTCACCGTAACCTCCCACTTTCTGACTTCAAACACTGTCACAAATATGTATTTGTACTATTCACTATGCAAGCCCGTACAAACGTATAAGTTACGCATTTTTAACAGAACTTTTCATGTGCAAATCTAAAGGCATTCACTGTCTATTATGTAAAATGCAAAATGCATATCGAAATACTCAAATGGTTTTTAATTACTAAGAATACCCATATCATGGTTTTACATTTCCGAAGCTTGCAAAATGGGGAAGTGACATTGTGTGATCATCATAAATATTTGTAATGTGTTGTGCAAAGATACATCATTCAGTTCTATCATCTCATGAAACTTTATAGCCTATTATCGAATATAAGGAATATTTCCCCTGAAAAGAGCAGATTTATTTGTTGTAAATAAAATCAAGCAAATACTGAATATCTTCTTGAACAGAGAGTTACGTCCATTTCACATAGTTACTTCATGACGTTTTCAACACAAACAATAAGAACATATGTTGTTTTTCTCTGGAGTATGAATTTATTTCAAAGTTTCAACCAACCACAAAGTAGGGCACGATGTCATACTTCCACTTTGATTTTGTCGCTGCACTAACCAATAAGTATTGGAGGATAATTTTCAGTCAAATATTTGAAAGTAGCGATAATTTAAATAGCTATAAAACAGTTGCTTCAGAATAGAGATTTAATATTAGCATCATCGGTTTTTGCACCCCTGCTTCTGCTCTGACTTGGTTTTGAATCTAGCCCTACATGTACATATAGGTGTATATCACAATGTCAATGTCATATCTACTTTACTACAGGAGTGCCCGAATAAAGACATTTATATTTAGATGTTGAGGCGTAACTTTAAAACAAATAATATGAATTGACGTTTCTCTACAAGGCAAGTTTGATTGCTTTTTACCTAATTGATAGCGTCTACTTATGTGATAATATACGTTTACTTCAAATGGATAGTATTAAATGAATAAAGATCCAACCAAAGACAGGGCGAGTGAGACACATATTCAGGCCAGTAGACCTATAGAGCGGAGTATATAAGGGTTTGAACTTTACCCTCGAGGTGACCTTAGGGATACCTCTGATAGTAGGCTAATAGGGAGGAGAAAGAGGGGGACGCTTTTACAACTAATGGTGGCTATATATGTATAAATCCA
Source organism: Steromphala cineraria (assembly GCA_916613615.1). NCBI lineage: Eukaryota > Metazoa > Mollusca > Gastropoda > Trochida > Trochidae > Steromphala > Steromphala cineraria. Next base: position 17,304,860 of record OU744731.1, on the reverse strand, counting down.
AAGGAAATTATCGTTTCAATCCGAAATCTATATTTGAATTTACAGATAAAGATTCAGACACATGGTATAAAGACTAGAAAGTACAGATGATAATCTCATGTTCCCCAAGGACAATGATAATACCATATCCGACAGAGCACATCGAATCCACCGTCAGGCATACTTAACCACGTAGACATTTATCGTTAGAGATTGAGGCGAAACTTTAAAATAAATAATATGAATAGATTTTTCCCTACAAGGCAACTTTGATTTCTTTTTACCTGATTGATAGCGTCTACTTATATGATAATATACGTTTACTTCAAATGGATGGTATTACTTAAGAAGGTGTTGATACATGTAAAACATGGCTATATGGCCAATGCTGCAAGCCCGAACAACTCCTTTTGACTCTGACAGAAAGAAAAATCAACTTACATCAATTGACGTTCAGAAAATATTGAACATATAAATGTTTGTGCTATGTTGTCATAAATGAACCTTAGAAAATACCAATTAAACATGATACCCAAAACAAATAAAATTGGGCATAAGTTGGAAAAATATCAATCAAGTCAACGGAGTTATGAAACAGTTGTTAGTTCAACATTGAAAATTTGGGAAATTTCTTCAATCAATTAATGATGCTCATGATGTTTGTTTTTGTCATCGTCCAAGTTCATAGGATCGTTTTTCTTTTAACATGGACATAGATACAAGGAGGGCACTTAATTTTGCAAAGAATGTTTCAGTGCACTGACCGAGATCCGATGAGATTCTGTAGTACAGTGGCCACACCACATACAAACATGCTGATGCTCAGTAACTGTCTGCGCACATCCGGGTCTTCACCAACTCCCAGCTGAATGGCGATCAAGATTGGGGCGGCTAAGATACCGCTAACGCATAGCAGAGTTTGCTGTAAAAGAGTTGAATATGTTAGTATATCATTCAGGTTGATATAGCAATTCATTGTTCAGTATCAAAGGCACTGTTTCACCCTTTTTAATGATACATTAAGACATATTTAACTATTTTAGACAGTTCATCCAATAAAAGTTATATTACTTTTTAATTAGTGTCTGTACCGTAGACACCGCCGACGTAATCGGTATCAGGAATCGTAAGATATGGTAATGCACAAACTAGGAGAGGTTTCTGAGTGCAGTCAGCAACATCATAGGAACTCTGAATTGGCATTTTAAGATGTCTAGATAATCATTGCTCTTAAAATAAACAACTGCCGTTTTGTCGATTTCTTGTCGTCTGCAAATATGATAATTTATGCATCATTCACAGAGATAATTAATATTTGAATCCACAGTCAAAGTACATTATCATCATATTTAGGAACTGAAATGTGCAAGAATGTTGTTTCTTATTATAAATGTCAGAGTAACAGTTTTTCATTCCATACTGGTTCTCACAATATTGAACAGTATATTAAATTTTGTATTATTTAGTTACTAACCTCCGACAAGTGACCTTAGTCTGTTAGCCATATAACATGTAATTTATTTATAATCGACTCATTCCCACAGAAGTAATGAAAACATCATTACCCAGATCAATCAGAGTTACCCGCCCGTCACTAGTCCACTCGGTGGCGTGACCTGTCATCCAATTAGATTCATTCACATTACAGAGTCGGTAGTGTGCAGACGTGTTTCTGTATCTCTCCCGATTGTATTGAGCTATATTAACTAACGTGTTTTGTTGTTCATTGACTCTATTTGCTAATCTTAGTCAGGTATTTCCTCTGTCTTTCTCGTTTTCATTCCTAGCGAGTGAATTCTGTGTTTCAGACAGTGGGGTTTGTAAGTTGACACAGCCGTGTTAACTTGGACTGGTGGTGCACGGGTTGTCGATTGCGGTCGTGCAGCAGGTGCAGCCCGGGCGACGGACGATCGCTCTACCTCTCTGCAGTGACGCGCTCTTTGTTCCGTGCGCTTGTCGCCTGGCGCCTCGTGGGGCTTGGCTCGAGCAGCGCTTGGACAGCTAGCGCTACTGCCGCCTACACTTGATCGCCTGGCTGCCTGCCTGGCCCTAGGTATCTCGTGTGGCGCTTGGATTAGCGCTTGGACCGCCTGCCGCCTTCCTGGCGCTTGGTGTCTCGCTCGATAGTGGCGCTTGGATTATAGGACGTGCTTGTCGCCTGTCGCCTTCCTGGCGCTTGGTGACTCGTGTGCCGTTGGGATTTCGCCTGCGCTTGCCGCCTGCCGCCTTCCTGGCGCTATGTGTCTCGCGTCTTAGGTGCCTGGACTTCTACCGCTGTGCGCTAGTCGCGTGGTGTTTGGTTTGACGTGTGCTTCTGCGCTTGGGAATTACCTCGTGCGCGTGGCTCTCGCCCTTAACTCAGGGGAGCTCCCTCCATGGGAAGCAGCTGAGCGGAGGGTCGACTGACGCGTGGCACTTGTGTGCGCTTGTCGTGCAAGTTCGTCAGACCTTCTCTCCGTAGGCTGTCTCTGGCGCCTGAGGTTCAGGTTAGGGTTCGGTGAGTGAGGCGCGGCCGCGTTCTCCCTCCCGTTAGACAGGGGCGATAGAGACGCTCTACGCGTTCTCTCCCCCATTGGATTGACTCGCAGACGCCTAGCGCTCTCCTGTCACAACCCTCACAGGGGATGGACTTAGTTCGCTGCGACTCAGCGACCCCGTACCGGGCGTTCCGCGGACGGTGCGGGTCACGCAAGTCGGCGAGCTACGACCCTCATGTCGTCTGTCGCCTGTGTAGAAACACTTGCCCGGAGGATAACCAGTGCGTGGAGTGTGAGGATCTCTCCCCCGAGCAGCACAGGCGCTACCGCTCGTCCATCCTGAAGAGCGAGTTGCAGAGCCGCTCCAAGGCGGCTAGGCGCCTGAACCCGGGTTCGTCTGCCGCCATAGGCACACGCGTGTCGCCAGAGAGGTCGGACCTTATCATTTCCGAGGACGCAGGGGAGTTTGACATTCCGTCCTCCCTGGCGTCGGACGTGGGGTCCTTCTGGTTGGACAAGTCGCAGCGCAACCCGCTGACACGCGGCGTCTCTTCAGACGTGTCACCGCCTAGTGGATCGTCTCCCGAGAGACCTTCTGACTCCGGAGCGCCGTAAGAAGGCCAAAAAGGCCAAGAAGCGCTCCAGGGTGCCTTCTCCCGCTCCCTTCGACACCAAGGCGTTCAAGGACGATGTCCTTTCGTCGGTCAGGAACATGTTGAAGGAGCTGGTTCAGAAGGACTCTGGGGATCAAGGCGGGAAGGATCCGCCTTCGCCTACCACTGTGGCGCCGACCACCAGGCGCGTCCGCCGGGTGACGCTGGTGTCGCCGCCTCCCTCCTCATCGGACACGTCAGTGCCTCCCTCACCAGGCTCGCAGTCTGGGGACAGAACCGAGGGGGATTCTCCCCCCTCGCGTTCCTCCGTTGTCCGCTGCAGGCGGCCTACGAGAGGAGGAAGCACCTGATGAGGATGAGAGGAAGGCGGCCATCGCTGACTGGTGCCAGTTGACCCTACCCTACAACCATACAGCCGCATGGTGTCGTTGGACCTCCAGGACGCGTACTTGCACGTCCCAATCTGCCCCGCGGATTGCAAGTACCTCCAATTTAGGCGGGCCGTCACTTCCAGTGGAAGGTGTTGCCCTTCGGGATTTCGACAGCCCCTTGGTTATTTACTCGGGTGACCCAACCCATCGTCCAGTTCATTCACAGGCTTTGTGATCGCTCTGTTCAGACGCCTGGGTTGGCTTGTCAATCTGGACAAGTCGGACCTAGTGCCGACGACGTCGGTCGTGTTCCTGGGCATCCGTCTGGACACGACGCAGGACAGGGCCTTTGTCACGGAGGAACGGATGGGCCGTTACAGGGAACTCCTAGCAGACGCGTGTCGCGGGCCCCTCTCGCTCCGACAGTGGCAACGTCTGCTAGGGTTCTTGACTTCAGCTCAAGACTTCACGAGGAGGGGGAGGCTTCAGATAGTACTGAACGGACACGTTCGGGTGGTATCTTGCGGCCATCACATCAGGATGCCGCAGGACCTCATTCACCACCTCTGATGGTGGCAGGACGGAAGCAACGTCTTGGAGGGGATACCCCTCCAGCACAAGCCTGACTTCACATCAACTTCCTGGAGTTGAACGTCATACGCCTTGCAATCGATCACTGGTCAGGTCGCCTGGAGAACCAGGTGCTGTGTGTCCACACAGACAGTTCGACGGCAGCCTGGTCGATCAACAAGCAAGGATCGATCAAGGCGGGATCATTATTACAGCTGGTGATGGAGCTGTTTCGACTAGTAGACGAACTCAACATCTCAATAAGAGCGGTGCACAACCCGGGAGCAAAGAACGTCCTTGCGGACGCTCTCTCTCGCCCGGACAAACCTCCCTCCACAGAGTGGATGTTGCACCCTCGAGTGTTCGAGGCGATCTGTCTCAAATTCGGCAGGCCGCATGTCAACCTCTTCGCGACACGGCTCAATCACCAGCTGCCGGTATACGTATCCCCAGTACCAGACCCTCTGGCATGGGGATTAGACGCGCTCGCGTTAGGATGGGAGGGGATGAACGCTTACGCTTTTCCCCCCCCTTGCCATTCTGACTCAAGTGATGGCAAAAGTACAGGAGACGAGACGCCTGGGTCTGCTCCTGGTCGCACCGAAGTGGCCGGCAAGGCCGTGGTATGTTCCCCTCCGGAGACTCTGCGCTCAGGAGCCGGTTCCCCTGCCAACCAGGTGGGACCTTCTCAGGAGCAACCCAAGCAGACGGGTGCACGAGAACCCTCAGGTTCTCCATCTGCATGTATGGGTTTTCTCCAAGACGGAATAAAGAGCGCAGGTTTCTCGGAAGCGGTAGCCAGCGCAGTGGCAACATCACAGAGGTCATCCACGCGCAAGCTGTACGACTTTCAATGGGCTTCCTTCATGACCTTTTGCGAAGGAAAGGGGTTCGATGTGCGGTCCGTAACGGTGCCCAAGGTCGCGAATTACCTGGTCCATCTACGCACAGTGAGGAAGCTTAAGGCTTCCTCCATCAACACGAACCTCGCGGCCATTTTGTCCGTCCTTCGCAAAAAGGATCCCGAGTTGGACACCTCGGTCCTGAAGGAGCTCATTAGGACGTACAGGCACGTGGACGGCCGCCACAAACTGAGACCGCCAGAGTGGGATCTGGCGATAGTGTTGAATCACCTCAAGTCTGAGCACTATGAGCCGCTGACGGACACGACGCTGCTGCGTCTCACCATTAAGACTTGCTTCTTAGTGGCAATGGGGTCAGCGGCCAGAATATCAGAGTTGCACGCGCTGCAAGCTGATTTGCTCAGGTTTGAGGTGAGAGATAGAAGGTCAGCGACCTTGGGTCTGGCACCGGAGTTCTTGTGCAAGAATCAGGGCGCTGACGAACGTGGACGGACCTTCACACTGCCGTCAATCTCCTCGGCTATCGAGCCGACGGACGAGCAGGAACGTCTCCTTTGCCCGATAAGCGCTCTGCGCATCTACGTGGAAAAGACGCGGACGCTGAGACAGGGGAGGCGCAGGCTCTTCTTGCCCCACTCCCAGACGAGCTCAAAGGAGTTGGACAAAAGGCAGCTGGGGGTTTACCTCAGATCGGCAGTAGTGGACGCCTACAAGGCGGCTGGACTGCCGGCACCGGCGCGGACCAACCCGCACGAGATCAGGGCCATATCAGCGACTATGGCCCTACACAGAAATTTGTCAGTGGCCGACATCATGGCTGGCTGCTTCTGGAAGTCGGGCTTGGTGTTCGCCAACCATTACCTGCGCGATGTCTCTACGGAGGACCTGGAGGGCATAGCCCGTCTGGGGGCGCAGATCTTTGCACAGCAGCGAACCACGCCCCCCCCCCCCCCCCCCCCCCCCCGGGCAGGGGGCGCAACCATCCATGCTAACGAGTCCTCACGAGTTGAAATTATGAAATGCAACAATCTTATAAATATAAGATGTTATCAATATAAAAAACACGGGTAGAAGTTAATTTGTTCACGCATTTTGCCTGTATGTTGGTTTAAAAACAAGAAAAAGGGTCATTTTTCCATTCCTATCTCGTCTAGTTAAGGAGATTTTAAAACGGTGTTTTTTGAAAGGCCTGTATTTCAACAATATTTCAAAAGCGTTAGCAGATATAGCTTTGAAATTAAAAACTTAGTTCAGGTAGCTCTTGAAGAAACAAATAAACCCAGTTTCAGCCGTAACTATCACTCGTAGCTTGACCTATCATGTATTTTATATGGTATCGTTTCTTTTGCCCCTGAGTGTATATGGTTTAAGTTATGACCCCTGACTGAGTGAATGTATTGTGATAACCATTGAACCAGCGAAATGGTTATCAGAGATATCGGCGATGTCAAGGTCATTTTTCATATGAACAAAAGGGCATTTGTAAATTTGATTTCTTTTTCAAAAGGCAGTGCTGATCTTTCTTGGCGATAGGATTTTTTTTAAAGTTCCTTAAATCATGTTTCCTTTTGATATGTGCATTATGTTTGTATAACCTAACATGACATTACAACTCCAACTGTTATTTAAGTAAAATATATCTATTTATTTATATATATAAAAATTATATATTTATATGCATCCATGTATAGGCAGTTGTAATAGAATATTTCAGCACTGTGCATATGAGAGAAGAGGTTTATCTTAGTACAATAACATGAACAAAATCTGTTCTCCTAGATAGAAAATATGTTTACATCAATGAAATAAAATGCTTAGTTGTAAGAAGATGCATATAGTTAAGTTAAAAGTGTCAATCTTATGCATGAGAGTTTGAAAACTCATACTCTTTAAAATATAAACACGATTCCTCTAAACGACACCCCAATCAGTTTTGGACGTTATAAAGTGAGAAAAATTCCTCAACATACCTGAAGCCCGAACACAGGCCACAATAAAGGGTTTGGTGACTCGTCCAGTGAATAAACAATGCGGTTCTTCTCACGCCGACCATGTCTATCGTCAGTCATGTTGACTTGTAACCACGATCTGTCCTTACTTCGGTCATAAACAGGCCGGGTTATGCTTCAGTAGTTCGCCGTGAAAATAGACATGTTATAAAAGAAACTTAACTTTATTACAGTCGTAGCCTAGAGATAGGTTTTATACTGGCTCATTGTACGGCTGGCTCATTGTAGACCAATGCTTTTATTGGCAACGGAAATATGTAAGCGTCTTTTTGTCAGGACCTCAGTTATATACATGTGTAGGTATGTAGGTCGAGGTACGCATGTAGGTTTTTATGCTATTGTAACTATTACATGCACACGACATTTGAGAAATACTTTGGATCATTCAATACAAACATTGATACATTTGAGAAAAAACATTGAATCATTATATGCAAACATTGATACATTTGAGAAAAAAACATTCAATCATTATATGCAAACATTGATACATTGTCAGAAGTACTGGGATTTGCACATAACGTACTGTTATTTATATCCAAAAATTTTTTTATCAAATTCTTTATCAAATCCTTATCACTTGCGCAAAAAAATCATTGTTTTTCAAATCTCCCGAATTGTCATATTTTGATCGTGACCACAATCAGCTCAAATGAATTATAAGTACATGCATGATATGGACGCATCATGGATTGATAATATGATAATTTGAGTACTAGGTTTCCTGAGAAAACATGACGACTTGCAGGTTGATGTGTAATCTTGTTTAATAGTTTTACATTTTTGTTGCATTCTAAAAAGTTGCACATATATCATACAACTGTTAATACATCATCCAAATGACAAACATCTATAAAAGTTAGTTATAAACAGAATAACATATTGCTTTTAATTTCTGCATATTTAGTTCATTCGAAGTAGTTGGCTGTTCCCGATTAATATCTTTGAAATCAGAATTCTTGTGCTGCGCTTTTCTGTCAAAAGTTTTTAATTTTACGATAATTATGTACTTACACTACCCTTTGTCGAGGCGAAGCCGAGATTTTCAGTATCCGCCAAGGATATTTGAGCTGAATGTATCACATCACGAAAGGTTGGATGTCTTAACAAATGTTCCATATTTTACGAATGGAGACATAGACTGGTACAATCCAAGACGAAGTGAACACTAGACTGTTTATAAATTGAACAGTAACAGCATGTCGGTGACAATTTAATCAATTATATAAAGACCTGATTTGGTAGGTAAAATATATGATCTGATACTGCATCCACAAATTGGGTGGTATCAGTGCATAGTAATGTAAATGGATCAGTCCTACAGTGCAAACGGAATTCAAGGGGACATAGTACTTCATTCATCTATTAGTACATGTGTATAACACAACCCAGGTGATACGTGTAACTGGGATTGATTAATACTTGAAACGTGATCAAGGCCAGGAGAACAACGATAATGATAAGAGAAGTCATTCATCAAAAGCTTCGCTATGAGGTAAAACAAGTTTTGTTGATTAGTTCAATAATTGATTTCAATAAAAAGTAAAGATGGAGAAAGTAGCCTACAGCGTTTTGTGGTGACATTTTCCAAAACTTTCAAAATCGCAGACCGGAAGTATTTTGGACTGGTTCTTTATCTTGTGACCACCCGCCCTGATATACCAACTTTGTAAACAAGCACGTTCCGGTCATTCCAAATGTTATGAACAAGACCTGCTGGAAAGTTCAGGGCAGATGATTATACCTCGTTCTTGTACCCTAAGTATATCATAGTATATACGCTACGACTGACTACAGACACTTCAATCTCATTAAAATAAGATCATTAGTTTTTCTTAAAAAGTTGCGTAGCGAAGTGAAGCAAATAGATCATAATTTGTTAAGATTGCAGACACTTTTGCAAAGTCAAATTCAATGGCGGCGCCTTTTAGAGAAACAAGTTTGTACGAAGTATCCCTATATGTTTTCTGTAAAATCGAGGATATAACAACGAGTTTCTAAAGAAATGCAGCTGTTTGAAATATGTTCAAGGCATTGTTTATACATGTTGCTTAGTGACGATGATGTTCAAGCGTTAATAGAGAGCTACATATGCTTTTCTAAGAGATTTGAGATATATGTATTTTTTCACTGTACTCTGATTAACCGATGAAAATTCTACGCAAATCTGTCGGTTTTATGTCTTGCTGCAGACGCTTAAATGTTCTCTGCTGATATCAGCGCCCCTACAGGCGATTGTTAACGACCTCCATTTACTTTCTGATTGGACTATGCTTTCTCTCATAGTAAGCTAGAGAGCAAGCTCAGAAAATGTAAGGGTCTGCAGCAAGGCATAAAATTGTAAGTTCGGAAACTGGCGTTTAAGCCTTTGCGTAGGAAGATGACGTGCAAGGGAAAAAGGCATTCATGCATACTGGGTACAAATGAACCTGAAACAAATGTCAGTACAGGCTCTTTGTTTGAATATATCATTATTTACTCTCTCATCAATGGCCATAAAATCATTGAAAATTGGTCTTCTATAAATGCTCACTAATGCTTCGAGAAACGTCATTTGGATTAATAGAATACTTATTTAGAACATGGATATTTTCAGATCATTGACCAGTTGCCCATTGTAATGATAAATGTAAACATGAATAACATAATGCTAATGGGTTTACTGTAGCCTATTGACTTCGAGCATGTTTGTTTAAAGACCAGGATACTGTGTCACAAGTTTGTGTGTTTTCTATGCTGAATGTTGAGCGGTCAATACTTCGTGATCTCTCACTCACAGTTGTACGGGGGAATGGAAGAGACGGGTCCCGTGACTGGGCGACTCAGAGAAGGTAAATCATTAATGAATTTCACATGCTGACTTTGAATATGCTTATTTTTTATTCTATCTTGTTTGTATTAATGATCAAATGAAAAAAAGTTGTTCTATAAGGTGTATAACGTTGGTATTTATTTTTTCATATTCAATTTTCAAAAACATTGTCATTCGTGTTTTTTGTGGTGTTTTTATATGTTAATGACAGAAAATTTCAGGCTCTGTACGTGCTTTCGTAGTAATTTTATCTTACTTCTTACTGAATACCTTGTTTTTTCGAGTAATTCGTTGTGATATTAACAATAATGGACAGATTTAATAAGAGTGTATACGTTGGTGTATACGAATGTAATAAACAATTGTTGCGAAGGTCAAGAAGTTTTTGGACAGTTTCAAATTACACCTCTACGTTTATTGGATTAAACTTAATTTGTAATGAGGATCAAAATTATTCGTTTACATTTTATTGTAAAAAAGAATTGGCTTGATGGATAAATAAACATATTGAGCAGAATTATTTTTGATACATATCATTATTTTGTAAAATATAATCTATACTTACTAATGCACCTAGGTTCTGAGTGTGTTAGGCCTTGTAACTTTACAATGTATTTGTTAAGTTACCTTTTCGGAAATGTTTTCTTAATATAGGGAGTTTACATGTTTGCATTTCACCATATGTCTTTAAATAATAGGCATATCTATTCAACTTCAGAATGATCGTTGCAGCACTACACCTTTTTGCGGCCTTGTTATTGATGAATGGTAAGATGTTCCTTTCTATACATGGGGAGTAGTTTGATTCCGAAGATGTGTTACTGACTAGAATGTCACCTTTTTTATGTAAATAATCGAATGTAAAACACGTACCTTAAATTGCCAATAAGGATTTTGATCGCCTAGTGTGATGTGACATTATACAACAATCAGATGACTGGACACTACGGGTTAAGATATCTTTTCAGTCGTAAAAAGCTCATACCTGGATGCATGAATAATTCAAAAAGAATATTAATTAGAAGGTAAAAGTATTTTGTTTATATAAATCGTACCTTAAGCGGCAACAAAGTACAATGCGTCACTGATTCATATCGCAACTAAAGAGAGGGATATATATTTACAATAAAACCACAAAGTTAGAGTTATTCTTTATCGGTATTTCTTACGACTAATTAGTTGAAATTGGTTTTGTTAAAAGATAGTAAAGGAAAATCTAGCCTTGTGGCATTCAATTAACAGAAAGTTCAGCAAATGCTTTTGTATATTTGAATGTTTTTAAACAACATTTAACATAAGTGCTCAGAGAGCACATCAACCGCCTTCACGCTATCAATATTGTTCATTTGAATAAATATATACAATGTTGTTGATACGTAATAGATGTACCATGTATCATAGACCAATCAACGTCTTACTAGATTGAACATTGATTTCATTAGTCAGGCTTCTCCCATTATCTCCCCACCGAGGCAGCTCAGTCATACCCGAGTTAGCCTCTGTTCTATTACGGCTAATACATGAGATAGAAAGATAGAAATCTGATTGAGGCAATCGAAGTTAGTTGTGCAATCAGCGACGCCGTTTCAAAAGTAGTCGTTGGCAAAAGCTCGGCTATTCCCGTGTGGTTCGGCATCCAGAAACATCTTTCTTCTACAAAACATCGCTTTTTACCTTCTCATTAGTTTTTATTTTGGTAAATTATTAAAATAAAATTTATCATAAAACAAAGAACAATATACACAATTATAAAACAGTATGTTCTAATGAAAAACCCTATCCATATCTAATTTTCAAATATTTTCCCTCCTACACTGTTAATGAAAAATAAACCTAAAGGCATGATTCTTTTGCAAGTCACTATACGACCGTTGAGAATTCCCGAAGTCGTGGACATCCAAAGGGTGTTTTCATTGGCTGCAAATAAGGGAAATATCTCAAGTTACAACTTTTTGCCGCTAGGGCAATCTGCCGGAACCCCATGATCTTGGCGTAATAGAACAGAGGCTAACTTGGTTATGACTGAGCTGCCTCTGTGGAGAGAGAATGGGCTTCTCCGTTTCTACATGAGATAATATAAGCAGACGTTCCTTTGAAAGAAGATCTCATTCTTTACGAATGAATGTTTATTCATGTTAAATAAACGCAAAGTTTACATTTCTGTTGATATTATCTGTAATGAAGTTACTTATATTAAAGTCGATGCAATGATTTTATAATTATGGATAAACCATCCATTATTCTTTATGTCAATATGTAATATTCATTAATGTACTTTAAACAAACATGTGCACTATATATTGATACAATCAAAAGTAGTTATTTGAAAGATGTTTTAACCTCGACAACCTTGGGATTGTTCTTGATGTCAATAATTAATATGTTTAACATTCTGTGAAAGTAGAAGTACATACGAATTAGCAACGAGGGACGCTTAATGAGTTATTGCGTGGAGAAGAAAAACTGGGTACTAAAGCAAGAAACATTTTATGTTCTAATGGCTTTATGTATGTCTAGACTAATCAGGGAATACAAAACACTAATCTATTTTTGTGTTAATTCAGATTGGTTTAGTTCGATAGATCAATGCAAATATCTTAACTTCAAAATTATAAAACCTTTAAACTCAGATTTGAAACTGAAGAGTATATAAATTCACTTCAAATAGATAAATTTAGAAGCACTTTGGCAAATTTCCGTTGTGGAACACTCCCTTTAGAAATAGAAACTGGTTGAAAAAATGGTAAAGCACGCAAATATAGAACCTGTAGGCTATGTAAATCAGGAGAAATAGAGGACGAATATCGTTTTCTACTTCATTGTAAGCCACTTTCGGATATTAGAAGACAATACCTCAATGTTGTCACAGCGTCAAAATACCATTTTGTTAAATTAATGTCTGATACGAATAAAGAGTGTTTAATGAATGTTGCCATGTATATATACCATGCTATGGAACTACGAAGCACACTTATTACTTAAGCATTTTCCCAAACTATCTTACTTCTACAATGTATGTATTCTATGTTGTTAAGGCCGTTGGCCTAAATATCAACCGTAAATAAAGAATTGAATTGAGTTATAGCGTGATTTGGAATCAAAGTGCTTCATTATTTGATCTGACTATTTCAATATTCACAGCTCTGATTGAATCAACGGATGAAGCAAAACTCTCGTAATTATATTCACCCGAATGTTCAATTAAAATCAAAGATCGCTTAATAATTATTTTTTCAAGCAAGTTTTTATATAAAATGTGATGTCAGTATCGTGAATTAATGTCCGACAATGACGATTTTAAATAATTATAGATACTCTAAGTTGATTTGTTGAAAAGATACTCAAGACGCTATTTCCTCTCCCTTTCTCATCATCATCATCATCATAGTCTTTATTTCCTCCTCATGGGAGATTGAAGTGATTCATTACAAACTTGGACAGCAGTAGATAATGTACAGGTTAATAAGGTTAAGAAAGGTATTTAAAGAGAATGTGAAACGCTGTATTTACATCTTGTAGGTACAAGTCTCTGAAAGGGTGGTATCACCTCATATCAATGGCTCTGATGTTGATATCCCTCTGATATTTTGACATCACTGTCATGACAAATCTAGCACACATGTTGTGGTAGTAGCACAGCTCGTTGTCTGGAACTGGAACATCCAGTGGTCTGCCAAGAAGGTACTGGACCAGAGTCTCTTCATGAGCTTTGTGGAGAGTGTGGTGAATATCTAAAGGGAGTTGATCAGTTAGAAGCATCCAGAAGTTGTTGTATGCGTCCAGCAGATGGTGGCAGGATGTCAGGACGTGTCTCAGAAGGTCTCTGTAGCATTGCCCACAAAGTACACAATGTGATGGAGTGTTCTGGGGAACAGTAACCCACAGCTGAGCGGTGAAGGTATATTCTCGAAAGAAATGTCTGTTTCTGGCACGTTGCCAGACTGCGGCTGGGCTTGGCTGAATTTGAAGGTATTTAAACCGGATGAAGTCTTTGTCCTCATGTAAGTTTAAGTTCCACTTATTGAACCAGTAACTGTTGATGTTGTGGTTCACCTGATGTTTCCAGGAAGACTTAGCTGGAAGTCTGTTGTGGCAGATGTATTCTCCTAGAAGAGGTGATAAGTTGTACAGCTGGAGTAGGTGGAGGATATGTGGTATGAAGCCTCTTTTAGGACGAACTGGAGCTTGAATGTGGTGAAATAGTTTCCTATGGAACACTTGTTTAGAGAGTTTATCTGCAGGCAGAGAACAGAGTTTATACATGAACATGAGTTGACGCTTGTGTACTTCTGATATGATTGGAAGCCACCCTAACATGCTGAGGCACATGTCACTTCTTGTCCACATAGGAAAACCTTGCAATGATTTTGCCATGAAATGCCAGGTTGCTGATAACTGTTGGGTGTCTGCTTTGGTAAGGTCAGTCCACAACTCACAGCCATACAGTAAACATGGTAAGACTGTCTTGTAGACTGTACTTGCTGAGATTAGCGGATTGACACCTTTTGGTTTAAGTCCAATTCCCATTAGGGCATGAAAGCGAGCTTTTGATTTCTTGCAGGATTCTGTAACTGAGTCTCCAGGTTTCAGTTTTGAATTGATGGTCAATCCTAGATACTGGATGTTATCTGCGACATCAATGTTTTTGTCGGTCAGTTTGAAATAGCCATGTCTTGTGTTGTGTCTCTGACCAAAGACAATGACTTTACATTTATCTGGGTTTACTTCATACCTCCACTTTCTTGTATAGTTTGTGACTATTGTAAGAAGCTCCTGTAGACTTCGTGGCGACAGTGTTAACAAAGTCAGGTCGTCTGCTAGTGTTGGATTGCCGAGTTGGAGGTTGGTTATCATGATTCCTTTCTTTGAGTTCTCTAGTTCATTTAGTAAGTCATCTATGAAGATTAGGTACATTAGCGTTGACAAAACACCACCTTGTCTGACACCTTGTTTGACGGGAAATTGTTTTGATAGGACACCATTGACTGCAACAGTGCTCTGAATGTCTGTGTAGGTGTTTACAAGAAGTGTCCAGGTTAGTCCATTGATCCCTAAATCACTGAGTTTAAGAAACAGGCCATTATGCCAAACAGTGTCGAAGGCCTGTTTGTTATCCAGAAAGGCTCCATAGACTCTGTTACCAAGTTCTAGGTTATGGTGAACTGCTTCTGTGAGGTTGAAAGCTGCTGTAGTACAACCAGTTCCAGTTTGATATCCTTGCTGCTGAGGGTTTGGTAATCTAATTTTGTTGGTTTCTATCCACGATGTGAGCCGCTTATGGAGTAGTTTTTCATAGAGTTTATAGATGACCGGTAGGAGAGTGATTGGTCTGTAATTCCCAGGGTCTGTTTTAGATTTATTACCTCCCTTATGAATTGGTATGATTACTCCAAGTTTGCATGGGATAGGAATATGGCCGGTTATGATGTTGAAAAGTTTTACCAAAATTGTAGTTAATGCTTTGCCACCATAGATAAGATGTTCGTTTTGAACTTTATCAGCTCCAGATGCTTTTTTCTTTTTAAGTTTTTGTATTAAAGCATTTAGTTCCTGGTTGTCAACTGGAGTCTGTAAAGTACTGATATGAAGTTTTGAATTTGTACTTCTGAGTCTTTCAACTTGGTTGTCAACTGTTTTTTGGTGGTCATCATCAAAATCTGTATTTGATAGGGGAGAGTGAACAGACTTGTAAAATTCTGCAAACTCGTCACATATTTCCTGAGGATTCCAGATATCGGATTCATTTTTTATAAGATGTGCACAATAATTTGAAGTTTTTCCTTTTTTCTTGTTTATAAGCTTCCAGAAAAGAGAACTATTACACTCAAAGGAGTCTTCGAAATCTTGAAAGGCTTTCTCTTTGTTTTCTTGAATGGCGATTCTTTGGGCTTTTCTAAAATCGCTTTTCAGTCGTTTATAAGCTCTGAAGGAGTTAACATTTAGATCTCTCGGTTTCCCTTCACTTATCCAGATTTGTCGTGCGCGTCTCTGTAGAGCATGGATATGTTTCAGTTCATTTGACCAGTAAGGCTTAGTATGAGGGTTGTAGGTAGATTCAGGAAGAGTTATAGTACTTGCTTCAGATATGCAATCAATTATGTCCCTATACAGTTTGTCTATGTCATCAGCAGCTATGCAAGTAATTGTAGGGATGTGAACGGTTCCTAGTTTATATTCTAATACAGTTTGGTAATTGCTGATTGTAGTTGAATCACATCTTTTCCATGAAATGAACTTGTCTTTGAATATTACACTCTGGATTGGTCGTTTGACTACATTAAGCTTGATTGATATTGGTAGGTGATCCGAAACACAATTTAGATCATCTTCTTGGTGTACTTGAATTTCATTAACACAGTTTGCATTTTCAATTGATGTGAAAATGTAATCAAGTCTGGTTTTTGCAGGGACAAAAGTAAAAGTGGGTCCGTTTTGATTATTCGATTGAAGAGAAACAATATTGTTGTCACACAGAAACTGTCTTAACAGCCTTGTTCTGCTACTTTCAAAACTGTTGCATGAGCTTCATTATTTGATCTGACTATTTCAATATTCACAGCTCTGATTGAATCAACGGATGAAGCAAAACTCTCGTAATTATATTCACCCGAATGTTCAATTAAAATCAAAGATCGCTTAATAATTATTTTTTCAAGCAAGTTTTAATATAAAATGTGATGTCAGTATCGTGAATTAATGTCCGACAATGACGATTTTAAATAATTATAGATACTCTAAGTTGATTTGTTGAAAAGATACTCAAGATACTCTCCCTTTCTTGTGTATTGATTACAATAGCTAGGCGAGTTCAGAGAAATTGCTTTTACTCCTTTATGAAAAGAAAATTCATGAATGGAAAAGGTGGTTTCTGCCAATCATTATCTTTCTCATTCAATTATACTCCAGGTGTCATAATGGAAAGAGTCATTAATTATTGTCCCTTTATAATAATGGTATGAATATCGATATTCACCATGCCTCGTAACACGCACATGAGTCTTTTATAACCTTAGACGTGACATTTCCTTTTTTTCCATGCAGTATGAACATGTCAGTGTTATGGAATAAAATGGTTGTCAAAACTATAACCAAGTATGACGGATACATATTTGATAGATTCATAATGAAGAGTCTTGGACAATACTGTAACTAAGTTAAACTTACTTAAAAACTCAAATAAGAAGAAACGCAAATAAACATTTCAGAAGTATCAATTCAAAATGGTTTCCAAATGTATATAATAAGGTACATAAAATTCTAAAATGTATGTATTTTGGCATGATAGTAGATAACATTTTCATTAATAAAAGTCAAAAGTGCATGAAACTGTTTTCATAATACTGAAATACTTGACGGTTTTTGACGCAATGTAGGCCTTGAGAGAGGCTTAAAAGAAACATTCGCATTTTGGCCCACAACGTAAATAATTCTATATATACTGTTATGTGGTATAAAAGTTAGAAAAAGTATACTTGAATGAAACAAGTTCAATTAATAAGGGAGTAAATGGTAAGGGACAAGCAGTCTATAAGGGAGTTAGTAATGGGACAACTGTAAAGAGAAAATTATACAGACAGAAGTTCGGAAGAATATTGTTACAGCATAAAGGGAAACAGGAGAAAAGATTGTTAGTGTTTTTAATAAGAGAATTGTGATCGACCCAATGAGAGTGCAGGGTAATAAGAGGACAATAAGGAACAGAGAGAATTAGAAGGATATTGGATGCTACGAAGAGTACAGAATAAATGAAAATATTATAGGTTAAAGGGTAGAGTTGGGTTTAAAGGTAAAAGGTAAGATTTAAAGGTACAAAGGGTTCAAGTGCAGAGTTAGTCAGAACGAATTTATTGGGTAGAGACGAGTTGCACCCAGGAAATTGAGTGACAGTTGAGGGGAACAAAAGGATGAGACATAACAAAATAAGTCAGTTCGGAACGGGGTCCTAGGATCGGGATAAGGAGGAACCCAGGATAGAAGGGACGGGAGGTCCAGAAGCAAGTACGGTTTATGAATGTTTCGGAGAGGGAGAGTAAGGTCTAGAGTAAACCTAGGATGGGAATTAGAATTGTTTTAATTATAAATTGTGAATAATTGTGAAATGATGTGATGCTTTAAATGTTTTTGTGTACCTCAAGCTAGCTATAAGCGAGTGCATCCCAAAGAGTGGTTTTCTAATAATAAATAAGGAAAGTAAGTAGGATGATAGAAAGAACATGACAATATGGCTATATTTGAATTCTATCAGTTAATCATGTTTTGGTCCATAATTCTGAATTTATCACTCGACTACGTAAATATTACTAAATAAGGTAGGTAATTATAGTTTTAACATGATACGTTCCTCGGCCAGTTTATTGGATTAACTCTGACTGAGGGTTTGCGATGTTTGCCTGTTATCTGTGTTGCCGCAGTTCATTAAATGACAGTGAATTGATTCAACTGCCAAATCATACGTTTAAACAGTTTTGTGTGTCATGCTGGACCAATATGTACTAAAGCTCGGAACGCGAAGTTGATCCCTAACTATACGTTAAATTCGCCATTGTTAACAATGGTTTACAGCTTTCACAAATCGGATTTCACGGTAATTGGTTGATGATAGATACGCGGATATCAAATTTTGAATTCGTGTTGAAATATAATAACATCGATGAGGAAATAAAGGACTAGGATCTTGTGAAAACGTGACTGGTTACCATTCAAAGTGAAAATAACAAGTACTTTTAACGAGTTCAGAACATTCAATTCTTACATGTTTGATATCTGTTTGCACCATGACACTAACTCAACACAACTATGAATTCTTCATTGGACATTTGTCTAATTAACTTCCCAATTACTTGATTTTCATGTATACTATCAATGCTTAATGCTTAAAGAAAGCGTGTTTCAAAATAACATAAATTATAAGCAAAATGTTAAACGAATACAATTTTTGTTAATCAGGTGACCAAAAGGTTTCCTGTTCCTTATTGTTTTCCAATTGAAATATCTCATAAGTGATGTAAGGCTGGACTGGAAAGACTTGCAACAGGTTCTGTATTGAAAGAGTTTATCAAAATGTGTCTTATAAGCATTGTCAGATAAATAATGATGCTTCTATAATGTCTAAACAGGCAGACGTTGATGAAAATGATTTCTATATTATACTCTAAATTAGTCAACACCAGGCCTACATCAAAGCCTAATGTTGGTTTTTGATATGAACACTACAATACATCGATATTACAATTCCGAGTGGTTCTTAACTTTTTGGTTGAGAATATATTTTAAATGTTCACTATGTTATTAAAATATTATATCAAAACATCGAATATATTAATTATATGAACTAAAATCTGTTAATATTGATCAGTGTGGTGCTTAATTTATTTTGTTGAGTTACTGTTTTTATGTCACTCGTAGATTTGACGGACAGCGTGACTCTCCACGGCAAGAACTACGTCTTGTTCCAAGAAACCCACTCTTGGAATGAGGTCAACGAGATCTGTAACACTTCCGGTCTGAACATGCTCAAGATTGAGTCGGATAAAGAGGAGAGAATCCTGCTGTCGTTCATTGAAGACTGGGAGACACAGAATCATGTGTGAGTTGATATTTGTAATATCAGTTATGATAACATTGAAACTGACCTTTGTTACTCCGCGATTTTCATAAACCATTATTTGTTTGTTGAAAAAGTAATTGCCAACAATTGTTTGTATCAATCAAAATATTTCAAATACCAATCTCCAAATGCCAGATTTGAGATGGAAAGTTGATTTTCTTAAAAATATATTAAAAAACAGTCCTATCTATAACATCTGTATCTCACTATCATCAACAGTACAAAAAGACAATAGACGCAACTGTCAGGATTAAATTTTCACCTCATAAATATCTCTGTTCATGTAAGAGATGGCGACGTATGGCTTGGTCTGCACGACTCTGATCCCGGGTCCTCTGTGAGGTACCAATGGCATGTAGACTGCAGTCCTATCCAGGCTTCTCCACCCTGGGCCAGCTGGGAACCCAATGAGCAGATGACGGACTTTTGCATTAGGATGACGTCATCGGGCATATACAAGACCTGGAACTGCAAAAGCCCCTACCATGCAATATGTGAGACCAGCAATGGTGCGTGGCTGATTTTATATGAGTCTTGAATTTCAAAGACGCGGACAGCTCAAATTAAAGATAAAACTGATAAAGAATGAATCTATACTACTAGACCAAAATGCTTCAATGTGTTTCAATGGTTCATTGAATTTAGCTCGTATAGTGACTCCTATTTGACTTTTTACTTTTTCAACGATCCAGAATATGCCTTAATGTTACTGCTTCTTAAATATGAACTTCATTTGTAAAATGTCGTGGGTAAGTATTACTCGAAAATGTACTGGATTCAAAATCCCAGACAAAGCTACGTCATCTCGTAACTTAAATTAGACAATCTGAACTTAATACAAACATTCAAATGATCTTAACAATGACTAAGAAGTTGAAATCACCCAGTCAGGTTTTACATCAATCACGTCTAAGCTTTGCTTCTATACCTTTTGTTTAGAGGAGTGCTGGTTTCACCTCCAAGAAAACCGACGGCTCAGCTCGACACAAGAGCAGTACACAGAAGACGTGGCAGCATGTATAGAGAGGTGTAAGAGCACGGAGTTCTCTGGTGGTACAGAGTGCCTAGCCCTGGACTACCGGGCGTCTACTGGGAGATGCAGGATCCAGACTGGTGTTTCTCTGTATACAGAGTCTAATCTCCCTGCCACGGGCTCGAGTTCCAACTTTGATGTGTATGTGAAAGTGTGTTACAGCGGTAAGAGTAAAATAGTTTTGTTTCGTTTTCCAATTCAAACTGTTAAGGATAACTGCGCCAATCTGAAACAAAACAAGTAAAAGTGTTATTATGGACCTGCCATAACGCACAGGCATGTGAATTGATGCTTTATTTAACGTTTTAAATTTCCTGGACTGTATTAAAATGTATGCCAAAGGGCGTAACAGGGGTAAGATTAAATGGGATAATAATCCTTATTATTAGTTGATAGTGATAATAGTACGGTAGCAGTATTATTATTAGTAATAGTCGTAGTAGCAACACCAGCAGGAACAGTTTAAGAGTTGTTGTAGTAGTGGGAGCAGTAGAAATAGAAGAAGTAGTAGTTGTAGTTGTGTAGTAATTGTAGCAGCAGTTATTGTATGTGCAGTAGTTATTATAGCAAGGGCATGAATGTAAACGAAATAAAGATGTGAACGTTATCTTTTCAGGTGAACGAAAAGTACTGCCTACATCACTCACTCCCAATAATGCCTCAATTCCTGATAGTAAATGTAGTCCAACGACAACTTCATCAACAACATCAACGTCTCCGCCAACAACAACACCCACAACAACATCTTTGACTACCACAACACCTATTTCTACAAGCACATCTGCTTCTACCACAACCACAACTGCCACATCGTCTACTACGTCTACGACAACATTGACTACCACAACATCTGCTTCAACATCAACATCAACATCAACACCAACAACAACATCTTTGAGTACCATAACATCTACTTCTACTACAACAACGACAGCAACGCCTTCAACTATCACATCTTCATCTACATCAAAAACAACAACGACTGCATCGCCTTCAACTACCACATCTACTTCATCAACAACATCTAATTTTCTAACGGCAACAACCCCTTCAGCGTCGACAACCACCACAACATCTATAACTTCAACAACGACGTTGCCTTCAAATCCTACGACGTCGAAAAAAGCAACGACAACAACGCATACTCCTGGTATTATATCCACCGTAGCTGATCCGGTTTCCAGTTGTCCATCCTCAGGTGAATTTGAAAGTTTACTGTGCATATATTATACATAAATTATTGTCACAAAATGAGGCGATTACATAAAGTTGTGATATCATCCTTTAGATATGTGTACCGTAAGTATAGTTTAAGCTCGTAATATTTGGTCTTCGTGCATGCAGGCAGACCTTTACTCGCGAACGTTTTGCCCTTCTCTGAGATACCTTTACTATGTACCCAAAACTATTCGACTCTAAGAATGTCCATAAGCTATTCACCTTCAACCAATAGCATAGACAATACTTTTCCAAAAACGTCCATCAACCATTGTCATTATTTCCACAGGAAGACGTATCTGTAAATGCGGAAGTTCTGCATCAGAAGTGATTGATACACCCGTCCTCAAACTGGCTCTGGACAAGACGAGTGTTTCATCATACAGAAGGTCGAAGACCTCTGCCCCCGACACCCGAGTGTCTGCTATTGGTCTTGGTGTCTGCGGGGTGGCTGTGATTGCTCTGATTCTTGGGGCCGTTTTCCTGCCCGATCTTGGTAGATTGTATCTGTTCCTATGTCAGAAAGGCAAAAGAGCGAATGACAGGCATACGTTGAAACAGTCAATGGCCTTCTGATGTTCAGAGTTCAATGTTGATGTGTTGGTGATCAATTGATGGAAAGGCAATTCCTTTTCAATAAGAAATATGAAATGACACACACGATTTACAATGTGAACAAATGCAGATGGATCTTACCAATAATGTCAAGAACTGGTTATATCCATAAAAGCATCAAGTTCAGTTACTGAAAATCGCAATTGCTTTATCATATAGAAATAAACGGCAATATTTATCATGTATATAACAAAAGATTTGGATATTCTAGCGTGTCCATTTGGTAACCTTTCATTGCAGGAACAATCAATCGACTTGTAAATAAGAAAGGGGGTGGGGGGGGGGTGGTATTAATAAGCCCGTTTAAATTTATATCATCTGACGACAATAAAGTTGTCACGGCTTGACGACGGCTTCAACTTTAAACGTCACAGATGGTCGTAAACATCTGTAACGAACCAAACTTAACACTGCAGATTTGCCAAAAGGTAAATTACGTTAACGGGGAGTGACTTCGAGATCCTGGTGTGTCCGCGACCGGTTTATAATTTTGCTAATTTCACAATGTAATTGAATAATACCTATTGAGCATGATAGAATACCCACACATTTACAGAAGAAAAGGAAGTCACGTGACAGATGCAATCACGCGACAAGTCAATATCTCGGGTCAGTGTCACAAATTTCTGTCACAAAACTGACCTCCTCGCTGATAGCCGGGGTCAGTGCACAGATATATTTTGCAATCAAGTGATGTCAACTGACCAATGGTATTCTTACAAATTTATTAGAGGTATAAAAACTTGTAAGATCTAACCTGGTATGTTGATCATTCTGAAAATGTAGATGTGCCTTTCAGGATTTATATCTTCTTCTGCATTTTATTTTGGATGGTTTTCAGTGAAACTTGAACTGACGTTTCCAATGCAAAACTTAAAAATCTGTTAGATCTAGTTGAATATATACTTAGTATCTTAATCTGTCAGCATATGAAAATGTGCCCTTTTGGATTTAACTTCTTGTGAATGTTATTTTTTGTTGTTTTCGTTTAAAAGTACCTGATAATTTCATTTCCAGAGCAGAATTTAAACACAGTGAGCTCTAGCCCAATAACACTAGGTATGTGGATGAGTCAGCATGTTGATGTGTGTCTTATGTTATTTTCAAATTCTTGTTCATCTTGTTCGTCTCGGAAGCATCGGGATATGTCATCTTCTAATGACTCTTGTTCCTGTAAAATAACAATTAGCCGGTCCATTTACTGGTCGTGACGGTATGTGTTAAGATGAAATTCCCCTAGCTGAGTTGTTCCCAAATTTTTATCTGTGTTATAAGTAAGTGTTACCTCATCCACAGAATGTTGCTGATTTTGGCGGTTGGATGGCATTGTTAGTGGCTGCAACTGACTTGGTAGGCTCACTCAAGGCATGGGGAAACGCATTCTCTCCCCACAAAAGGCAGATCAAGTCCTGTTGATTTAGCCTCTGTTCTATTACGCCGAAATCCGTGGGTCTCGGCAGTTTCCCCTGGCGGAAAAAAACTGCAGCACAATACATTTGAATTTCTTTAGCAAATGACAACGCTTCTCGCATGGAAAAGGTGGTTCATATCACAATGCTTTTGCCTTGATTCAGTAGCCAAAACGATGATTTTAGAATAGCGTCGCTGATTGCACAACTGACTTTGATTGCCTCCAATCAGGCTTCTCCCGTTCAATCACACAAAGTCGGCGTAATAGAACAGATGCTAAATGAACATGACTTGATCTGCCTCTGTGGGGAGAGAATGGGGGAAACGGGTCGGATACATTCCTTACTGACAGTGACACTTCGTTGGTTATCTTGGAACCCCAACTTAGAATTGAAAGAAAAATATCTTGACCTTATTGCAATCGCAAAAACGGCCACTTTCTATGGAAGATGTTTTTTCTTTTGATATTCCCCAGATTGATACACAATGTTTTCAGCCCTGGACAGAGTAGTGTCGGATTTATTTCTGAGTCGAACATTTTGTTAAAACATGGTGTCGCATAAATAATTACCTGAAGTAATTTTGTATATGGACAATGTCATATTTTGATATATTTTTGATAGGATATTGATTGTTTTCATCGGTGCATGATCGATATACACTCCACACTCAATTAAACGTTATTTAACCCTTTCCTTCCAAAAAAAGATTTTTATTGCATGAAAATTGCTATATTATTTCAATTAATCTTTTGGAGTATCCGATACGAAAATATGCATGTACATTATGACATTTCATTAGCAAGGACAAGGATTAACAAGGTTTAAGGATTACAAAATGAGTGATCCTAATAATACAATACCAATGTTGAAGAGCTTGTTAAACAGGTCTAACTAATAACGTTTTAACTCTGTAAACATCCTCCAGATATCCGGGGACAATCTATTGAAAGATCTAATAATAGCTAATGTGAATTGATGCATATCTACTTTTCTCTTCCCTTTTGAATAGAAGTTGTGATTTATAACAGTTCTACATGTTTGTGTAATTCAAGAATTGCAAAAGTTCCATCATTGATTTGAAGTGATTTCGCCATTTTAAGTACCACTATTTGCAGGAACGTATGTACGTATTCTACAGAGACGATCATGAATGTATCACACATGTGAATATTAGATCGATAAATACCTTTGCCAACAAAGTTGAATCCTTAAACCTTTCTCTTCAAAGTAACTGTAATTCACGTACCATTTTAACATTACAGGATTCAATGTTGTTGATTCCATTATGTACATTTTGAAATCTCTTATTGATGTTAAATCATTGACAAGCCTTATAACCTTTACAAACATTATAAAATTTGTCCTGTCATATGACAATCAATTGGATACACTTTGACCGTCTACGTAACAATATGGCTCTGACACTTTTAGAATTAGTTACCGCATTGCAATGAAAATAAGGGTGAATATATGAAAATATAAAATGGATAGCTTTTACATCACGACAAATATCCATTTTATGAACTCAGAGTGCTTCATGCTATTATACTACCAGAGTTGACAAATATCCGTTCAATGGTCACACAAGCACAGCTTTACCAGGTACCCATTTGCACCGCTGGTTGAACAGGTTCTCGTACGAAAGATGAAACGAAAAGTTTTAAACTCAAGTTTCGGTGTTTAATAGGGAATCATCCTTTGATATCACGTGAGAGATTCCATAGATCAATACATCAAGTACATGTATACTCATGTCCAAAGGAAAGTTGACAAAATAAAAAATAATTTTTTTTAATAATGGGTTGTTTTCTAAAGTAAAAATGAACAGATATACGTGTAACTGTGATCCAAGAAAGGAAACACAGCCTCGAAATACACTTTATTCAATTAATTTCGAAAGAAAAGGATAAAAATGAAAAAAAATGGAAAACATGCATTTGCGCCGAGAACCACGAAATGCACGTGCACAAAATCGTATAAAGTAGCTGCTTAGACACCTTTAAAACACAGCGACAAAAAACACACACAATATTGGCTAGGTTGACGACCGTTCAAAGAGAACGGGTCATAGAAATGGCCCACCAGCGAGCAAGCAATGCCGAAATCCGTTCAACCTTCAACTGCAGCCGGTTTTCAGTCTACAAACTAATGCAGCGTTTTAGACAACTGAGTACTAAGTCAGACAGACCTAGCAGTGGCAGAATCCGTGTGAATATCAGCAATTTGGCGGCGGGAGTGTGATGGTATGTGATGACACTAAAACGAGGCTAGTGATTATTCAAGGAAACCTGACTGCACATAGGTATATCGATACAGTGTTAAGACCTGCCCTGGTACCATTCATACAGCAGCAACAGCCGTGACCAGCTCGTTCTCCAGACATGAATCCCATCGAGCACGTATGGAACCATCTTGGAGGACAAATCAGACAACGACAGGTGGCACCAGTAACACTTCTAGACTTGCAACGATGTCTGTTTGAAGAATGGCATAACATTACCCCCCACTTCATTCGACGTTTGACAACATCGATGCGTCGTCGTGCCCAGGCATGCATTGGCGCACAAGGAGGACATACTTGATATTGACTCTTCAATATCACTGGGTTGAAGATGTATTTTTATATTATTTCTGTTATCTCACCTGCTGTAATTTTCTCAGTTTCCGACCCAATCGATTTGATGTTAAATGTTTCCTATTTTGAATGATTTACTGAAATGAAACTAAAACAGTTTGTTTGAAAAATGATTTTTCAATCCAAATAAATCATATTTTTCTTTAAGTATGTCCTATTTTTTCTTCAGTGTTACTTCTAAAAGGATGTGAACTTTCGTTTGGACATGAGTATACATTGGACTACAGATAGGTAGATACAGCTAGAACGGTGTAATTATGTTTAAGCTGCGCCATTAATGTGATTTGATTTAATACATATTTTTTTAACGGGTATATATGTATATTTCCCAATGACAAAAATGCAATGGACATATCATTTACTGTGACAAAGAAGATTGTATGAATGTGTTTGATAAACCTATTTTTATTGTCAGTGTTTATTGTTGCTACTAGTTTTGTTGTGTAACTATTTTAACAAAGTTTTATAAACTATCAAATGATTATCAATTAATTCATCCATTGTATAATCATAATGATGACAGTTGTATCAAAAAAGCCATTTAGTCATAAACATATCCAAACGGTTGAGAAATTACCATGTTTTAATCAATGAACTTGAGAAACTGTTTAACTAAAATCAATACGAAAATATGGAAAATCGTAAAGGATAGGTATCAAAGTGTTAATTGGCACGAATTGTACAGCTATACAGTTTCTGAAATTGATCTGGAAAACATATCGTTCATGTTATACAATGTGACAATGTAATGACACATATTGTTATGCATAACCTTTTACAGATAACAGTAAAAAATTAATACCTATGATTTGTGATGACGAATATTATTTCTTTGCATATAGATGATTGTTAAGGCGTTCTTTAAACACATTGATTAGTCTAAAGAGAGTTTTCTACATGAATAACATCATTAACATAATCTGGTTTAAATGATATATACATTTTAATTGAATGTCTGTTGACGGCTTCAAAACATAAAAGGTGTTTTATCATATAGTTTTGAGTATTCATCATATGTTTGTCAAAGAGAATAAATAATTGAGATCTTTTGAAATGTTGTCACCATAATAGTATTAAGGTTCCAATGATAGCTCCGAAAGGTGTTATTATATAATTATGACACATTTCCATAAACGCAAAACATATGCCCTCTGGCAACAAAATAAACAATATTATGGGTACGTTAGATAACAGAAATAAGTTTAGCAACGTCATTATGTTGTTTTATCTTTATTTCGGTAGGGTGAGACCGTTTATCTCGTTTGATAATGACAATTTTCTGCTGCTGCTTTGATTGACATAAGATGACAACGTCACCATCCAGTAAAGTGAGGTCCTTCGCATTGCTAACATATAGTTTGGTTCTCTTGACTTTAGACTTGCCACGAGTGAGGGCAAACACGTAAACACGATTGGCAACCTGAATGACCCCCTCAACTGACTGTCTTTTGTTTTCTTGAATGTAGGTTGGGTATGGTTGAAATAATGACCGCTGACCGAGTGAATATCTGTGATAACCATCGAGCGATCAGCGAGATGGTTATCACAGATATTCACGAGGTCGAGGTTATTATTTCAAATACACTACATGGTTATTGTTAAAACTGTTTTCCATTTTAAATGCAAATATCAATATTAGCCGAATATAAGTTTGTTGATAATGAGTTCAAAAGTGACAATGGTGTCTGAGGAATGGATCAATTTCATTTTAACACTGCGCGTATTAAGGTGCAGTTGGAGATAATACTGGCGAAATTGTCGGTAAAACAATTCTAAGCCGTTTACCAACTGTGCATTTTCAGTCTTTTATCGAGCTATTAACCTTAAAATGTCACACTGAACTGAACTATAATTTAATTATTTTGATACACATTTTAAACGGACGTCAATGAAATTTTGTTTGGTGGCAAATGATGTAAAATGTAATAATCCGTCACTAGTCAAAAACTGTGTGGCTGCACGGACGTCGTCTATTTCATCTTGCTATGCACGGACTTCTTGTACGCCAAGTTGCTAAGCAACTCCTCAAATTCACGTGCAGCGCACAACCTAAAGCACATGGTTTCAAGAAAGTTGGTACAATGGAGTGCTCTCCGCGGCCGGTGTCAAACATATATATTTGCCGGTGTTTCGAGGTCTTTCCCGGAGGCAATTAAGGTGAGATTGATCGCAAGGTATACTTTATTTGTTGTTTCATGTAATAGACTCAGAAATATGTTTAAAGCATTACAAGGAATCAAAAGAAGTGTGTACGCATTTTCTGCTTTAGAAATGCTTTTTAGTATTGTAATATGTATATAAAATGCAGACACATATGGGTATTAGCTCGAGTTCTGACTTTGAGATCAGTTTGGTATGATATTATCTTCAATAAATTTCGTGTGAACGTTGAAACTATAAATCGTCCATTAAACAATAAGATACTAAATTATTCAAATAATTATACTAAATTATGTTAGATACGACAGTTCCAAACTTCAGTTACTATTTCGGGGAAAGCGTGATGATATGAAATATGCATGTATGTAAATGGAAATGTGTTTTTGTCAGCACTTGAAATTAGACTGTTAGTAGCGTTAAACCTTTGAATGTTTCAGGAACTACGCATTGATGATAGCTGGACAGTTAAATGTTTGCTGTTACTGAAGTCGGCTTTCTTGTGCATTGTTTCAAAAGGACCATTTCAAATGCTTGTGACCTCCCGACAACTGACTTCCTATGAAGGATTTGGAACATCAATTGAAGAGAACACTAGCATGGATACTGAGGCCCAACGGGATTGTGTGTGGGAGTGTTTGATAAATGTAAATGTTTGCATGTTTCAAGGAAACCAAATAGAAAGAAATGAAAGCAGTATGAACATGTAATATGAAAATGACTTCAAAAGTTCTCTGTAATAAAGAGTATTTTTTCTGTCTTTTGTTTTCTTTTATTATCGTTTTTGCGGCCTTTGATATTCTTTAGAATGGCATATTGAAATAAAGACATAATATATCTGAATGCACAGGTGAAAATCACAACAAATTCTAAAGAATATCAAAAGTCACAATTAGAGGCGAAGGGTCATTTAGACCCTTAAGCCGAGGGCAAGTTTTTTTCGAGTTGCGATACGGTGAAGATGGCGAGGCGTAGCCGAGACATGTTCACCGTATCGAACCGAGAGGTCAGTTATCAAGAGGTTGGTTATCAGAAAACCAACCTCGTGATAACCAACCTCCAGGTTGATCTGAGGTCAGTTATGTTAAGGTTAATTACCCTTACAAGGTAGTTATTTTAAAAAAACTTTTCGAGGGCGCAGCCCGAGATGAGTTTTTTTAATTAACTACCGCAGTAAGGGTGATTAAACGACTTACACCACGTGGACATACTTATCATTGACATGTGTAACATATTTTGAATGATAAAAAATCATCTACAACAAAATTATTCCTTTTTTCTGATAAATAACTTCCCTAGGTCGGTTATTGTTTGCACCAAAACTAACAGTGCGCCGAAACGTACCACTTAGCGCTCACGTGACGAAAAAGAGCACACGATTCTCGTGCAAGATTGTCTCTCAACACGTGGCCACACGACAGTCATTCGACGCAATTCATTTGGGACTGTTGGTACCGGCTTTTCGATTTAGGTGAAGAAATTGTGAACAAGAGCTCATGGAAGTGGAGTAAGTGAGAAGAAGGATTTCAATACTGGCATTGTTTTAATGATCTTGTGAAACTGAATGACGAAGCAGATCTTGCATTCTGTTTACATTTTTGACAACGTCTACCAACACAGAAAACAACAATTAAGGTTAGTATTGTTGTGAATTGCTGGTAATATAGTTACAAATTATAGATAGAAAACCGGATAATGTAGCGACTGGCGAGTAAATTGATTCTAACGTTTTAGACTTTTATTAATCTAAACAATACGAAAATTTCAATAATTAGGAGACATGTAAATAAAAATATTTTATTTATATCTGTCAATCGGCAGACGGAGTATATTGATGTGTATTCAAAATATTAACGTCTAACATGATTTGTCACTTAAATAAGAAATTGAGAACCATGATAGTCATATACACGGAATTATCCGTCTCACGGCTTAAATATAGTATTTATTAAGGTTCATTTTCAATAATTATAATATAAAGGGTGAAATTTTAGTTCTCTTGAAGAAGTGTTCATGACTTTCCTTGAAACGATATCGGATAATATATCTTTATTTTTAAAAAATTGAAAAAAGGTCAAGTAAAACTAAATAATTTGAATATTTGTTCCGAAAAAGTCTTTGAATCTACGCACACTTTAACTAATAAAATGTTTTCGAAACTATTGAAACGGGTGACATTATATTCTATTTTGTTCATATTTCAGGTGTGACCGCCTATCTGAGAAGCAGTGATGGAGAGATGACTACCAACATCGCCCCTCTCATGCAGGATGGAGCACAATCGCGACCGAATCGGATACAATTGTCGTAACATGTACTTTGAAAGACCTTCAATTCAATAAAATTCTTCAAATGTTTGTTGTGTATTCCTTTAAGTCAATTTGGTTGGGATGGTTATGTTGGTTATGCGTACACATGAGGTAGTTATTTAGAGGTTGCTTCATAAATTCAGAAAAAACAACTTACATTCGGAATTTTTCGAATATTGACTCGAGGCGAAGCCGAGAGGCAATATTCGTAAAATTCCGAATTTTAATTTTCTAGGGAAGATACCAAGTCCGAGGCGTAGCCGAGGATGTAAGGTATCTGCCCGTGACAAAAATGTCTGGTCAAATACAAAAACCTCTAAATAACCACCGCGGTCTTTCGCATTGCCACAATAACCGACCTCGATACATGGAAATAACCGAGATGAGGTTCGGTTATTCAGAAAAACGACTCGTCAGAACAATGGACATAATTTTCCCTAGTGGTGTAAAGATGTATATTGTCACCTTCAATAGGTAAATGGTTATAGAAGATACGGGTCGTTCTGGATAACAGAACAATGTAACTGAGTTTGAAACTAAAAGTGATCGCCAATAGTAGATTCGTCCAGGCATCTGAGCAACTCCAATCATATCTCTAGTTCTTATTTTAATTCTTCTCATCACTGGTGAGAATATTTAATATTTTTTCTTCTGAAAAGTCATATTATAGAACCTTAAATATTTGGTTTGTTTGACATCCGAATATAGGATCGCTAGCTTCTTATCACTGTCTGATAACATGTCAATGTAGAATAGTTTTGAAGAGTTACTGTAATTTGTTGTCATTATAACCAGCTTTGAAGAATTCAAATGAAGCTGTACATCATGGATAAAACGGTAGTGTGGTATCTTCTTTAACACTTAAGAGGAGGAGTTATTTACAAGACTTACATGGTAAGATTTTGTTAAGACATACATTTCCTTTCCCGACTTTCTTGTTGTGCCTTCGGTTTGATTCTGTGTAGCTGAAATGATTTCACTTTCTGTTTCCTTATTTGCACACATATTGGTCCACTTGCAAACTATGGTACCACATGTTCTAGCTGTTCTTCGATTTACTTCATGTTGAACCTCCATACGTTTGTGTATCACTGAAACAACATCCATGAAACACAGCAAGGACTGCCAATGAAAAATACAGCCACAGAGACATATCCTTTTAAAGTGTTTAAACATAAACAGTAATTGGTTCTAATCGAGTATGCTGCCCTGTACCTACCTAAACAAAACTACCATACCCTCGAAAGTAACAAGCCGTTGTCCCAAAACAAATTATGTTGATATATTCATTTTCGATTTTTAGCTTTTCAGGTCTAAAAGACCTAAATGGGGTCACAGGGGTCAAAACCTTAAAATTCTATTTTCATCTTTTTCTCCAGTTCCAGAGGTCTAGAGAGCTGAAAAGGTGTGAGTAGACTCCTTGGCTATTGGGGATTCTAAATTGTAGATTTCGTGACCCCATGACCCCAAATGTGGTCACAGAGGTCAAAACCTTAAAAACCTATGTTTATCTTCTCCTCCAGTTTAAAAAGGTCTAGAGAGCTGAAAAATTGTGTGTAGACTCTTTGACCAATGAAGATTCTAAATTGTAGATTTGGTTACCCCATGACCCCAAATTGGGTCAAAACCGTAAAAACCTATTTCCATCAAAAATCTGATGAGCTGCAGAGCCCATGGCTCTATTTTTACAGTATATATTGAGCGGTAATATATAAGATACAGTCTTAATGGAAAACCTTTTCAGCATTAGTATCTCAGATCAACTATTTGCTATGCTGTTATCAGTTCAATCCCTTATGTCTTAAAAAAAATTTAAATGTAAATTTAAGGTTTAGGTAAATCTTCATTGATAAAAGAGAATATAATTTTTCGACTAAAATTCTTTTAAAAGAGATTTTGAATTTTGAATTTAGTTTGTAGGAAAATATTAGCGTTATATTACCAATTTGGTCTAATTTCAAGTATGTCTGGAAATTACTTGTTTATTATAAATATATTTGTACCAAACAATCATATACCTTTTTTTTTGCAAATGCATTTCAAAATTACTAATTTAAAATTTAATGTAATATTTCTCAATCTTAATCTTTATTTCCAATACTATGTGTTATGTATGTTTTTGGTGCTACCTCGTGGCATATAATGCAGGACACAACAGAAGTCAATGTCACTGAGCACCGATTCCTGAAAATAATTCATTGTTTCTACAAAAATAATGACCTTTTTAACATGAGCTTTCCTTTGAATAGCTAAAATTCATGTTTGTTAAATGTTGATATTCAATCTAATTGTTACTGATAAGTTTGATAATATTTCTAACTTTCTACCTCTGTCAGCCCTAAGATGCGCATAGGTTTAGATTACTTGGCTGACTTGCCTGTTGCAATTTCGAATCTTCACTGATTTTTTAACATTCGATTTGTTCATAAGTTTGAGTTTTATAAACGTTTTTATTAAAACACAAAACCAATACTGGGACAGTTTTGGAAATAATCCACTGTAGAAATGATAGAGTTTTATCATGACCATGCAGGGTTTTACTAAGATCAAACAATTATACATGTCTCATATCATCAACAGGTATGGAGTTTAGTTTTCGGTGCATGATAATGTTTCTGATACAGGAAACAAAATGAATATGATAATCATATTCGACGAGAAAGGGACTAATGTTCTGTTCCCTATGTTTCCAAATGAACATTACGAAAATTTATAATTTTCCGTTATTTATCAAGGAGTATAGACTCTTACTTAAAACTACCAATGCTAATTAGTTGGTAAATTGCCAAAAACAAGTTTAGGTCCTCTGTGGAGATTTCATTGTTCCACCTTTTTATTAAAGTAGATGAAATGGACATGTTCCCATATCATGCTGAAAGCGTTTCTTCAATGTGCTTGGCCTAGTTCCCTATCAGATTGGAAACCGTTTTATACTAATACTACTTCTAACCATTTTCGTACTTCGAGAAGGTTATTCATATTTCGATGATATTTGGTGGCTTATTTTGATGGCAAAAGTTCTGTTTGACTTTTATTACCTGTGACTTCAATAGCTAACTATAGGTAATGGAATGCAAAATGCTCATAACATTTTGACATCCCTTCGTGTCATCTTCGACATATATATCCGTGTTCTGTACTTATTGAGAATAATGTATTAACAAAGTTTTTATTCATGGATGATAAAGTTCAGTCACGTGGTTATCGGGCTTTGAAGTTATGTTCATCTCTGAGGTTACCAAATGTAAACAATTGGCAAATGTACGGCACATTATTTGCCATTGAAGGTGTATAGAGAATTTACTTTGATGACATTCCCAAGAATGATTTACAGGTTAAGAATATAATTAAACATTTTATCATTCATGACCATTATGCGGTATCCCTTTTCAGAAAGTTTTCATTCAGACCAACCCTACTTGTTCTGAAAAACAACTTCTTTATTACGAAAATCACGACGTTTATGAGAATATGCTTACTGGGTTGGAAATGGGGATAACCAAAATAGATTATAAACAAAGATGCCTTAATGCATTGCATATGAAATTATGTAAACCTTTTAAGAAAACTTAAGTTTCAAACCTTATTAGGACCTTCTTTTGTTAGTTTATGTCATCTCTACTCTTTGTTAGTGAACTTATCATCTGTACTTGTTCGATTTACATTGCACACTCATTTTAAGTTTTATAAATATTTTCCCTTGTAATGAAAGATTGATATTTCATGAAAATGAAATAAATGTTGTATTGATAAATCTTTGAATCTTATGGGACAATAACTATCCATTACATCCAGTGCAGGGATTGTGATATTTCATTCATAACAGCACGATTGACAGACACAAAGTTATCCCTATGGTATGATAACAATGTTCAAGAGCTTGTATAACTAATAACGTTTTAACTGTGTAAACATCCTCAAGTTAACCGAGGCTAATCTATTGAAAAATCTTATAATAGCTAATGTGGATTGATTGGTTGTAGCTTTTTATGTGCTGGCAGACACAGGGGCTTTACTATCAGAATTCCCACTGTTGTGTATACTGAATGGATGCTCGAAAGTGAAACGAGCATACATTTGAAATTTTATTTTCACATTATTCTCAATAATGATATTGCACCGACGAAATTGAAACAGCCCTTCTTAAGCCTTGTTTATACGGCGGCCTTTGCATATATGCAAATTTGCATAGGGTAGTATATATACACACGTGTGTAAAAGTATTTTTGCTATGCGTTCATAGGGGTTTTATGTCGCCTAAACAGTTGGGTTTTCAGAACTTACGATACGTATCATTCACCAATAGTCATGGAGAGGGTAAGACTGGAATCTTTGCATATGATTTGCGAGAAACTAAAAGACGATCTATTGCTCAGCTCACACTGTGGGAAAAGCCCCTAGGTCTTGAAAAAATGAGAAGAACAACTCTTAATCACTGTAAACTGGCCAAGCCTTTTTGTTAAAGCTCATAAAACTACCCCAGACCCTAAAATAAGATGGTTTCAGCTCAGATTGCTCCATAGAATTCTACCTGTTAATGCATTCTTAATGAAGATGCACATTGTTTATCATAATTTATGTACTTTTGTGCAAGGCTGGACCAGAAACTATAAAACATCTTTTTGGGGACTGAAGGGGAAGCAAAACCTTTTGGAACAAATTTTCAGAATTGATTGATCAAAGTGCCAACATTCACGCAATATAGATCTTACTATAGACTTAATCCTTTTAAGGAATTGTTGGATATTCTCCAAATTTAAAAAGTGGTAATATCTTGGATTTCATACTTTTACTAGCTAAATTTATCATATATAAATGTAAAATGCAAAATAGTCTACCACACATTAAACATTTTTCAAAATGACGTTAAATTCTACTATCAGATAAAAATAACTGGACACTTTTGCAAATAAAAACATATCGAATATATCAGAAATGGTTTTTTTTAATGAAAATCTTCTCTAATTTCACTCTACTAAAATTGTCTACATAGCTTCTAGCCTGTGTATAGTTTGTATGAAAGTGTCTGAATGCTCTCGGTTATTTGTTTTTGTTTTACTCTATCTTTGTTTTTGTAAATCCTGGTATTGTATTACTGTATACTACCCATAGTTACCATTCCCTATAGCTATGCATGATGTACAATTTTCCAGGAATGAACAAAAAACAATTTGCTAACCCTGAGCAAAGTTGCTACACGTTCATACAGCAAGATTTACTTAGGGTAGTAAAAAATTCGACATTTACTCACGGTAGTATTGCATTTACACCTGCCCCTGACTAGGTGCAAATTTGCTTACGGTACTGAAAAATTTGCTTACGGTAGTAAAATATACATATATGCAAAAGCGTCCATACGGCGAATTTTACTCACATGAGCAAATTTGCATATGTGTAATGATTTACTCATATGCAAACGCTCGCCGTATAAACAGGGCTTTAAACTGAAGGTTAAGTCCTAGTCCAGATGGAATTGTACAGCAAATGCTTAAGCATTCTTCGCAATTTTTTAGGTTGTGCACATGTAGGCTATTCAATTGTAACCTTAAATCTAGAATGTTCCTGAACAGGGGTCAAAAAGTATTACATTTCTATTAAAAAAGGTAAATTTTGTTAATAACTACTGTTAATAATATTTCCCTATTATGTCAAAGAAGGAATTACTAAATAGTCCATATAAACACACAGTGCGGTTTTCGTACGGGTTACTAAAATTTGACATTACAGGGTTATCCGAAAATAGTTATCTAAATAAAAAAGGTTGCTTTCTTTATTTGTCAATTTTGAAAAAACTTTTGATTCATTATGAATAGAGAAATTTTAGAAAGTAATTGCAACGAATAGTATTAACGGTGATATGTTGGAAGATATCATGAATATGTACTCAAAAACAAACGTCTCCGTAATGTTATTAAAAAAACACTATGTTTAAGTCCGTTAATATTTTTCATGAATTTGAATCAATTACATACAGTTCTGGAACAAGATTATAATAGAGGTGTTTCAGTTTTGCAAGACAGGGGTTCCTTCTGTTAAATGTGACATAAATCCTCGTATTCAAACACGGAGACAAGTTAAGAGCCTATGAATAATGGGACATGGATGGTATTAAAGTAAATTGATCTACATGGTATAATTATCTTGGTATAACATTTAAAAACTAAAAGCAATGACAGCAGTCAAAATAATTTATTTTCATTTGAAAAAATATTTCTCATTCCATGCTATTTAAAATGATTGACGAACAGCTAAAGCTATGGTTGTGAAATTTTGGGAATTAACAAATTTAGAAATTATTGAAAGATTTCGTGTTCAATTTTGTACAGATGTGCTTGGTGTGAGTTATAAAGGTTGCTGTGCCTGCTGAGTGTTGGTGGAATGATGTATATGTTGACACTTTTATCGTCCAATACAACTTTAACTAGGTAACCATTCTCACCGCTGGATGAGCAAGGGTACTTTGGGAGCCAACCACTACTCAAACGTGACACCACATGTTTCTCAGTGAGTTTTGTTGGACAGGGAATCACCTTCTCTTATCGCAAGAGAGATATCTTGATCCACATACATTGTATAGGGCCAGCCTATGCTCAGAAGATGCTAAGAAATAATTGGGTAATAGTTGCGTAAGTTCGACTTTTCTCAATGTGTCCTCAGTGATATTTTGACCAATCAAGATGATTTTGTTGGATAGAACACTTTATTATGAGAAACTTCTGTGATTGTTTTTAATGTCGTTTGACTACATGAGATGTTATTGTGTTTAATGTAGGTTCTTTTCACATAATGCATGTACATACGTATACCTATCTTAGTAGGAAATATATGTATCAACTTTGGATATTGGTAGCTTTGTATTGTTTTGTTCATGTACCTATGTCGTCATCTCTTTACATTAAGCAATACGAATGACATTGACAATACCCCGCATTGCACGGGCTGAAATCATGCTTCCCTGTGTCCATGTTGTCCACGGGTTGTCTGACAAACTAGGTTTCTGGCTGATAAATAACTGTTTTGTCAAGCCTCGAGCTAGTGGATAAAATATATGTTTGAATTTTGAATCAAGTCCATTTAGAAATATATTTTGAAATTTTAGAGACTTAAGATGTCTTTTTGAAACAAATGAATTATTAATTTTTTGAGTGTAATAATAATAATAATAATAATAATGTATAGTTCTTTTATAGCGCAGTTCTCCTCTCAGAGGACTCTGTGCGCTTTTTCTTTGCTCTGAGACATTGACTGCAGAAATTAAGCAAAGGCTAGCCTAAAGAGATGCGTTTTCAGTTCCGACTTAAAACTTTGAAGTGTTTGCTGACTTCTGACATATATCTAATAGTGGATTATTGAAAATAATCCTTTGCTAAGGCAATCGACTGTATCAACATAAATTTGTATTCAGCTAGATTTAATTAAAAGTTGTAAGAATGTGAGTGTTATCAATTTCACGGGGATGTATTTTAGATATAATCAGTCAATCCTGTTGGACAATGAGCTTTCCATTTTAAATGTATACACATGTACTTTATGACATTGATTCGCAAACCAACGGCGAACAAGAAATATTAAGACAGGGATTAAATAACACAAATCCTTTTAACTATTCAAACATCCTTCGGTTACTGACACTATCCGACGTTAATATGCATTGATAGACACTCAATTTAACTGTTTACCGTAGCTGAGGCTTTATAAACAGTTTATTACGGCTGGTAGCAGGGGAACGACAATTGTATACACATGGACATTAACAAAACAAAAAGATATATGTAATGTATTCTGTCCTTGCAATAGAATCAGACCCAAAGTTTGCTGTAGAAAAAACCATTTTCGTCAATATGTTATTTTTATAAGTTTAATTGATCAACACATAATCCTTATTAACACATAACGGGTATTTTTATAATAAATATCAGGTTTTGCTTTTGTATTACATGTCTCTTATACTATCTTTCATATTTAATGACATCAGAAACATAAACCTTAGTTACAAATATGCATAAGAATCACAATCTTCTGGATGAATCAGTTTTGCATATAGTACATTATGAAACGATGATACACTTTGCGAATACACCTTTGGAGAATTTTAAATGTCAATGTACAGTGCTGACGTTAATACGATAATAAAGTTGATCAATAAATATATTGAATTTGTTTGATATTTGCGTCCGTTTCAGTGGTAAAGTTCAAAGACTTCCAATTTCGGGATAAGAATTTGAGCGATTTCCTGCCATGATGGTACAAAATAAAGTGTTTGTGAATGTATTAAGTGAGCATGCACATTCAATTTAAGTTTTATAAATATTCAATTTAAGTTTTATAAATATTTCCCCCTGTATTGAAAGATCGATATTTTATGAAAATTGATTATATTGTATCGATAAATCTTTGAATCTTATTGGACAATAATTATCCATTACATCCAGTGTAGGCATTGTGATATTTCATTCATAACAACACGATTGACGGACACAAACTGTTGATAAAGTTGTCTTTATGATAAAATAACAAAGATCAAGAGCTTGTATAACTAATAACGTTTTAACTCTGTAAACATCCTCAAGTTAACCGTGGTTAATCTATTGAAAGATCTAATAATAGCTAATGTGGATTGATTGGTTGGAGCTGTCTGTGCTAGCAGATACAGTTGCGTTATTCAATCTCAATGTTGCGTGCACTGAGTACATATTGAAATTAACATAGATTTGAAATACTTTTGTGATCTTAACATTATTCTCAATAATGATATTTCACAGATGAAGATGAAGCAGCCCTTCTTAAACTGAAGGCACTGTCCTAGTCCAAATGGAATTTACAGCAAATGCTAAGGCAATTTTTTGGTTGCTCATAAGTTGGATATTCAATTGTACCCTTAAATCTGGAAATGTTCCTGAACATTGGTAACAAAGTATTACATATTCATTACATAAAAATTTAAATTATCTTAATAACTACTGTTAATAATATTTCCCAAGCATGTCAAAGAATGAAATCTTTCACTTCTCTGCTAAATAGAATAACATAGAATAGATAGAATAACACAGGTTGGTTAGTAAGGGAGACTCAAAAGTTGACATTACCGTCTTATCCAGAACCATTTATCTAAATCCAAAGGTCGCTTTTTTGTTTGTTTATTTTGGAAAAACTTTTGATTCATTATAAATAGATACATTTTATAGCAAGTGACGAATAGTATGAATAGTTATATGTGGGATATGTACCCAAAACCAAATGTCTCCTTAATGTTATCAAATATCACTATGTTTAACTCCGTTTATATTTTTCATGATTATCAATCAATAACATACAGTTCTGGAAGAAGTTTATAATAGAGATGTTGCAAGACAGGGGGTCCTGTTTATATTGATAAGACATAAATCCTTGTATTCAGACACGGAGAAAAGTTGATTAAGAGTCTATGAACAGTGGAACATAGATGGTATTCAACTAAATGTATCAACATGTTATAATTATCTTGGTACAACATTTTAAGAACTTAAAAACTTTAGTTATGATTGCTATAAGAGCAATGACAGCAGTCAATATATTTACCTTTTATTTGAAAAAAATATTTCTCAATTCATCTAAAATGTTTGACGACCAGCTAAAGCAGATGATACTGTATGGTTGTGAAATTTGGGGAGAAAGTTTTCTGTAGAAAAACTCCATAAAGTTTGATTGAGAAACACGGAATCCTTATTAACACATAACAGGTATTTTTATAAAAATATCAGTTTTTCCTTTGGAGTTACATGTCTTTTTCTCTTTCTAATGTTCCTTAGGTATAATAATGCATAATTGCGTGCATTTCAGTGGTAAAGTTCAAAGACTTCCAATTTGTTGATAAAATTTTGAGCGATTTCGTGCCATGATGGTACAAAATAAAGTGTTTTTGAATGTATAAGTGAGCAGTCTTGTAAGGGGGCAAACTCACTGTTATGTATCAGACTTTTTACCACTACATGTTTATACGTATTCAAACACAAGCAGACACCTGGTGCTGTAATCGCTGTTTCAATTATGATTTTTCAAAAAAGTGTTTTGCATTAAAGGCAAAAAGTTGTAAGCTATGAAGATAAATTTAAGTTACTGTATTATTGAAGTAGGAACTCATCAATATTCAACAAGTACTTATTTACTCTCCCATCTCGTATACGTGTAACTTGAAAAATTAAGAGACAACAAGAGTTATTCAAAATGATATTTAGAAATATAACTAGATATTGTTTCAAAATGTATGAGTTACTTTATTTGACTTCTGATGTAATTATCATTTAGTCGTATCACTCACTCGTGGATTAAATATCTTGCGTTTCAAGTGTTATAGTGACAAGGGTTCATGCATACATATCTCGACGAGTGACTTCGACTGCACAATAGTTAATTAATTGCAGGTAAGGTGTAGGTGAACACCATCTATTCTCGCAGAGGCAGCTTAGTCAAGTAACATTTTGCCGCTGGGGAATATTGGCTAATTCAAACAGAGACTACATGGAGTAATTTTTCTAAGATGCCTGTGTTTGATGATGTTGAAAACATGGTATCGTTTCTTTTAGACAGTAATTTAGTATAATAACTTGTAAATGTTGGTTAGTACTTTTGTATCTACATGTACACACAACGACAAGTGTCGAAAATGACCGATTAAAGGGGCAGTCTGATTGAATGACCTGTTCTGAGGACTGAGTTTCAGTTTCATTGTACGTAACCATTTTATTAAGAGCTGCATCACCTTTTAAATTTCAAAGTATCAAATTGCCCAATATGTGTTTATGTTTACTCTTGGGACACATAATAACTACTGAAAGCTTTTATATAGCCTAGTAAGTTTATATTGAAGTTGCCTCTTGTTTTCGGACCCTAAACGGAGCTTTTCCTGATATCGACAAATCTTTCATGATCTAATGCATGTATACTCTTTTTTTGTTTTAAGATTTGTAAAGTTATGACGAGTTGTCAATGTTGTATTCTAATAATGGGATCATCGTATCGTTTACGTCATGTAATGAAAACCAAACATCATTGCAAATATTTATTGGCTGCTGTACTTCATTAAGAAATAATTGATGATATTACACTTTATCATATGATAACAATTATATTTGGTGGGGTTGTCGTCAAGGTACCTAACTATCGTCATATCTTGTCATTCAATGCGTTGAAGTCCCAACAATAATGGTACCTTTACCATATGATAACTATTATATTTGGTGGGGTTGTCGTCAAGGCACCTAACTATCGTCATATCTTGTCATTCATTGTGTCGATGTCCCACTCATAATGGTGCTTTTACTATATGATAACAATTATATTTGGTGGGGTTGTCGTCAAGGCACCTAACTATCGTCATATCTTGTCATTCATTGTGTCGTTGTCCCACCCATAATGGTACCTTTACCATTTGATAACTTTTATATTTGGTGAGGTTGTCGTCAAGGTACCTAACTATCGTCATATCTTGTCATTCATTGTGTCGATGTCTCACTCATAATGGTACCTTTACCATATGATAACTTTTATATTTGGTGAGGTTGTCGTCAAGGCACCTAACTATCGTCATATCTTGTCATTCATTGTGTCGTTGTCCCACCCATAATGGTACCTTTACCATATGATAACAATTATATTTGGTGGGGTTGTCGTCAAGGTACCTAACTATCGTCATATCTTGTCATTCATTGTGTCGATGTCTCACTCATAATGGTACCTTTACCATATGATAACTTTTATTTTTGGTAGGGTTGTCGTCAAGGTACCTAACTATCGTCATATCTTGTCATTCATTGTGTCGATGTCCCACTCATAATGGTACCTTTACCATATGATAACTTTTATATTCGGTGGGGTTGTCGTTAAGGTACCTAACTATCGTCATATCTTGTCATTCATTGTGTCGATGTCCCACTCATAATGGTACCTTTACCATATGATAACAATTATATTTGGTGGGGTTGTCGTCAAGGTACCTAACTATCGTCATATCTTGTCATTCATTGTGTCGATGTCCCGTTCATATTGGTACCTTTACCATATGATAACAATTATATTTGGTGGGGTTGTCGTCAAGGCACCTAACTATCGTCATATCTTGTCATTCATTGTGTCGATGTCCCAACAGTAATGGTACCTTTACCATATGATAACTTTTATATTTGGTGGGGTTGTCGTCAAGGCACCTAACTATCGTCATATCTTGTCATTCATTGTGTCGATGTCCCACTCATAATAGTACCTTTACCATATGATAACTTTTATATTTGGTGAGGTTGTCGTCAAGGTACCTAACTATCGTCATATCTTGTCATTCATTGTGTCGATGTCCCATTCATAATGGTACCTTTACCATATGATAACTTTTATATTTGGTGGGGTTGTCGACAAGGCACCTAACTATCGTCATATCTTGTCATTCATTGTGTCGATGTCCCATTCATAATGGTATCTTTACCATATGATAACAATTATATTTGGTGGGGTTGTCGTCAAGGTACCTAACTATCGTCATATCTTGTCATTCATTGTGTCGATGTCCCATTCATAATGGTACCTTTACCATATGATAACTTTTATATTTGGTGAGGTTGTCGTCAAGGTACCTAACTATCGTCATATCTTGTCATTCATTGTGTCGATGTCCCAACAATAATGGTACCTTTACCATATGATAACTTTTATATTTGGTGAGGTTGTCGTCAAGGTACCTAACTATCGTCATATTTTGTCATTCATTGTGTCGATGTCCCAACAATAATGGTACCTTTACCATATGATAACTTTTATATTTGGTGAGGTTGTCGTCAAGGTACCTAACTATCGTCATATCTTGTCATGCATTGTGTCGATGTCCCAACAATAATGGTACCTTTACCATATGATAACTTTTATATTTGGTGAGGTTGTCGTCAAGGTACCTAACTATCGTCATATCTTGTCATTCATTGTGTCGATGTCCCATTCATAATGGTACCTTTACCGTATGATAACATTTATATTTGGTGGGGTTGTCATCAAGGCACCAAACTATCTATCGTCATATCTTGTCATTCATTGTGTCGATGTCCCACTCATAATG
Source organism: Steromphala cineraria (assembly GCA_916613615.1). Lineage (NCBI taxonomy): Eukaryota > Metazoa > Mollusca > Gastropoda > Trochida > Trochidae > Steromphala > Steromphala cineraria. The sequence goes on along the minus strand of OU744731.1, from coordinate 17,261,101 downwards.
GTATCTTTACCATATAATAACAATTATATTTGGTGGGGTTGTCGTCAAGGTACCTAACTATCGTCATATCTTGTCATTCGTTGTGTCGATGTCCTACTCATAATGGCACCTTTACCGTATGATAACATTTATATTTGGTGGGGTTGTCATCAAGGCACCAAACTATCTATCGTCATATCTTGTCATTCATTGTGTCGATGTCCCACTCATAATGGTATCTTTACCATATAATAACAATTATATTTGGTGGGGTTGTCGTCAAGGTACCTAACTATCGTCATATCTTGTCATTCATTGTGTCGATGTCCCGTTCATATTGGTACCTTTACCATATGATAACAATTATATTTGGTAGGGTTGTCGTCAAGGCACCTAACTATCGTCATATCTTGTCATTCATTGTGTCGATGTCCCAACAGTAATGGTACCTTTACCATATGATAACTTTTATATTTGGTGGGGTTGTCGTCAAGGCACCTAACTATCGTCATATCTTGTCATTCATTGTGTCGATGTCCCACTCATAATAGTACCTTTACCATATGATAACTTTTATATTTGGTGAGGTTGTCGTCAAGGTACCTAACTATCGTCATATCTTGTCATTCATTGTGTCGATGTCCCATTCATAATGGTACCTTTACCATATGATAACTTTTATATTTGGTGGGGTTGTCGACAAGGCACCTAACTATCGTCATATCTTGTCATTCATTGTGTCGATGTCCCATTCATAATGGTATCTTTACCATATGATAACAATTATATTTGGTGGGGTTGTCGTCAAGGTACCTAACTATCGTCATATCTTGTCATTCATTGTGTCGATGTCCCATTCATAATGGTACCTTTACCATATGATAACTTTTATATTTGGTGAGGTTGTCGTCAAGGTACCTAACTATCGTCATATCTTGTCATTCATTGTGTCGATGTCCCAACAATAATGGTACCTTTACCATATGATAACTTTTATATTTGGTGAGGTTGTCGTCAAGGTACCTAACTATCGTCATATTTTGTCATTCATTGTGTCGATGTCCCAACAATAATGGTACCTTTACCATATGATAACTTTTATATTTGGTGAGGTTGTCGTCAAGGTACCTAACTATCGTCATATCTTGTCATGCATTGTGTCGATGTCCCAACAATAATGGTACCTTTACCATATGATAACTTTTATATTTGGTGAGGTTGTCATCAAGGTACCTAACTATCGTCATATCTTGTCATTCATTGTGTCGATGTCCCATTCATAATGGTACCTTTACCGTATGATAACATTTATATTTGGTGGGGTTGTCATCAAGGCACCAAACTATCTATCGTCATATCTTGTCATTCATTGTGTCGATGTCCCACTCATAATGGTATCTTTACCATATAATAACAATTATATTTGGTGGGGTTGTCGTCAAGGTACCTAACTATCGTCATATCTTGTCATTCGTTGTGTCGATGTCCTACTCATAATGGCACCTTTACCATATGATAACAATTATATTTGGTGAGGTTGTCGTCAAGGTACCTAACTATCGTCATATCTTGTCATTCATTGTGTCGATGTCCCAACATTAATGGTACCTTTACCATATGATAACTTTTATATTTGGTGGGGTTGTCGTCAAGGCACCTAACTATCGTCATATCTTGTCATTCATTGTGTCGATGTCCAAACAATAATGGTACCTTTACCATATGATAACAATTATATTCGGTGGGGTTGTCGTCAAGGTACTTAACTATCGTCATATCTTGTCATTCATTGTGTCGATGTCCCACTCATAATGGTACCTTTACCATATGATAACAATTATATTCGGTGAGGTTGTCGTCAAGGTACCTAACTATCGTCATATCTTGTCATTCATTGTGTCGATGTCCCAACAATAATGGTACCTTTACCATATGATAACTTTTATATTTGGTGAGGTTGTCGTCAAGGTACCTAACTATCGTCATATCTTGTCATTCATTGTGTCGATGTCCCATTCATAATGGTACCTTTACCATATGATAACTTTTATATTTGGTGAGGTTGTCGTTAAGGTACCTAACTATCGTCATATCTTGTCATTCATTGTGTCGATGTCCCAACAATAATGGTACCTTTACCATATGATAACTTTTATATTTGGTGAGGTTGTCGTCAAGGTACCTAACTATCGTCATATCTTGTCATTCATTGTGTCGATGTCCCAACAATAATGGCACCTTTACCATATGATAACTTTTATATTAGGTGAGGTTGTCGTCAAGGTACCTAACTATCGTCATATCTTGTCATTCATTGTGTCGATGTCCCATTCATAATGGTACCTTTACCATATGATAACTTTTATATTTGGTGAGGTTGTCGTCAAGGTACCTAACTATCGTCATAATTTGTCATTCATTGTGTCGATGTCACAACAATAATGGTACCTTTACCATATGATAACTTTTATATTTGGTGAGGTTGTCGTCAAGGTACCTAACTATCGTCATATCTTGTCATTCATTGTGTCGATGTCCCAACAATAATGGTACCTTTACCATATGATAACTTTTATATTTGGTGAGGTTGTCGTCAAGGTACCTAACTATCGTCATATCTTGTCATTCATTGTGTCGATGTCCCATTCATAATGGTACCTTTACCATATGATAACTTTTATATTTGGTGGGGTTGTCATCAAGGCACCAAACTATCTATCGTCATATCTTGTCATTCATTGTGTCGATGTCCCACTCATAATGGTATCTTTACCATATAATAACAATTATATTTGGTGGGGTTGTCGTCAAGGTACCTAACTATCGTCATATCTTGTCATTCGTTGTGTCGATGTCCTACTCATAATGGCACCTTTACCATATGATAACAATTATATTTGGTGGGGTTGTCGTCAAGGTACCTAACTATCGTCATATCTTGTCATTCATTGTGTCGATGTCCCAACATTAATGGTACCTTTACCATATGATAACTTTTATATTTGGTGGGGTTGTCGTCAAGGCACCTAACTATCGTCATATCTTGTCATTCATTGTGTCGATGTCCAAACAATAATGGTACCTTTACCATATGATAACAATTATATTCGGTGGGGTTGTCGTCAAGGTACTTAACTATCGTCATATCTTGTCATTCATTGTGTCGATGTCCCACTCATAATGGTACCTTTACCATATGATAACAATTATATTCGGTGAGGTTGTCGTCAAGGTACCTAACTATCGTCATATCTTGTCATTCATTGTGTCGATGTCCCAACAATAATGGTACCTTTACCATGTGATAACTTTTATATTTGGTGAGGTTGTCGTCAAGGTACCTAACTATCGTCATATCTTGTCATTCATTGTGTCGATGTCCCATTCATAATGGTACCTTTACCATATGATAACTTTTATATTTGGTGAGGTTATCGTAAAGGTACCTAACTATCGTCATATCTTGTCATTCATTGTGTCGATGTCCCAACAATAATGGTACCTTTACCATATGATAACTTTTATATTTGGTGAGGTTGTCGTCAAGGTACCTAACTATCGTCATATCTTGTCATTCATTGTGTCGATGTCCCAACAATAATGGCACCTTTACCATATGATAACTTTTATATTTGGTGAGGTTGTCGTCAAGGTACCTAACTATCGTCATATCTTGTCATTCATTGTGTCGATGTCCCATTCATAATGGTACCTTTACCATATGATAACTTTTATATTTGGTGAGGTTGTCGTCAAGGTACCTAACTATCGTGATATCTTGTCATTCATTGTGTCGATGTCCCACTCATAATGGTACCTTTACCATATGATAACAATTATATTTGGTGGGGTTGTCGTCAAGGCACCTAACTATCGTCATATCTTGTCATTCATTGTGTCGGTGTCCCGTTCATAATGGTACCTTTACCATATGATAACAATTATATTTGGTGGGGTTGTCGTCAAGGTACCTAACCATCGTCATATCTTGTCATTCATTGTGTCGATGTCCCAACATTAATGGTACCTTTACCATATGATAACTTTTATATTTGGTGGGGTTGTCATCAAGGCACCTAACTATCGTCATATCTTGTCATTCATTATGTCGATGTCCCACTCATAATGGTACCTTTACCATATGATAACAATTATATTTGGTGGGGTTGTCGTCAAGGTACCTAACTATCGTCATATCTTGTCATTCATTGTGTCGATATCCCAGTCATAATGGTACCTTTACCATATGATAACTTTTATATTTGGTGAGGTTGTCGTCAAGGTACCTAACTATCGTCATATCTTGTCATTCATTGTGTCGATGTCCCAACAATAATGGTACCTTTACCATATGATAACTTTTATATTTGGTGGGGTTGTCGTCAAGGCACCTAACTATCGTCATATCTTGTCATTCATTGTGTCGATGTCCCACTCATAATGGTACCTTTACCATATGATAACTTTTATATTTGGTGGGGTTGTCGTCAAGGTACCTAACCATCGCCATATCTTGTCATTCATTGTGTCGATGTCCCACTCATAATGGTACCTTTACCATATGATAACTTTTATATTTGGTGGGGTTGTCGTCAAGGCACCTAACTATCGTCATATCTTGTCATGTATTGTGTCGATGTCCCAACAATAATGGTACCTTTACCATATGATAACTTTTATATTTGGTGGGGTTGTCGTCAAGGTACCTAACCATCGCCATATCTTGTCATTCATTGTGTCGATGTCCCATTCATAATGGTACCTTTACCATATGATAACAATTATATTTGGTGGGGTTGTCATCAAGGCACCAAACTATCTATCGTCATATCTTGTCATTCATTGTGTCGATGTCCCACTCATAATGGTATCTTTACCATATAATAACAATTATATTTGGTGGGGTTGTCGTCAAGGTACCTAACTATCGTCATATCTTGTCATTCGTTGTGTCGATGTCCTACTCATAATGGCACCTTTACCATATGATAACAATTATATTTGGTGGGGTTGTCGTCAAGGTACCTAACTATCGTCATATCTTGTCATTCATTGTGTCGATGTCCCATTCATAATGGTACCTTTAACATATGATAACTTTTATATTTGGTGAGGTTGTCGTCAAGGTACCTAACTATCGTCATATCTTGTCATTCATTGTGTCGATGTCCCAACAATAATGGTACCTTTACCATATGATAACTTTTATATTTGGTGAGGTTGTCGTCAAGGTACCTAACTATCGTCATATTTTGTCATTCATTGTGTCGATGTCCCAACAATAATGGTACCTTTACCATATGATAACTTTTATATTTGGTGAGGTTGTCGTCAAGGTACCTAACTATTGTCATATCTTGTCATTCATTGTGTCGATGTCCCAACAATAATGGTACCTTTAACATATGATAACTTTTATATTTGGTGAGGTTGTCGTCAAGGACATAACTATCGTCATATCTTGTCATTCATTGTGTCGATGTCCCATTCATAATGGTACCTTTACCATATGATAACTTTTATATTTGGTGGGGTTGTCATCAAGGCACCAAACTATCTATCGTCATATCTTGTCATTCATTGTGTCGATGTCCCACTCATAATGGTATCTTTACCATATAATAACAATTATATTTGGTGGGGTTGTCGTCAAGGTACCTAACTATCGTCATATCTTGTCATTCGTTGTGTCGATGTCCTACTCATAATGGCACCTTTACCATATGATAACAATTATATTTGGTGGGGTTGTCGTCAAGGTACCTAACTATCGTCATATCTTGTCATTCATTGTGTCGATGTCCCAACATTAATGGTACCTTTACCATATGATAACTTTTATATTTGGTGGGGTTGTCGTCAAGGCACCTAACTATCGTCATATCTTGTCATTCATTGTGTCGATGTCCAAACAATAATGGTTCCTTTACCATATGATAACAATTATATTCGGTGGGGTTGTCGTCAAGGTACTTAACTATCGTCATATCTTGTCATTCATTGTGTCGATGTCCCACTCATAATGGTACCTTTACCATATGATAACAATTATATTCGGTGAGGTTGTCGTCAAGGTACCTAACAATCGTCATATCTTGTCATTCATTGTGTCGATGTCCCAACAATAATGGTACCTTTACCATATGATAACTTTTATATTTGGTGAGGTTGTCGTCAAGGTACCTAACTATCGTCATATCTTGTCATTCATTGTGTCGATGTCCCATTCATAATGGTACCTTTACCATATGATAACTTTTATATTTGGTGAGGTTGTCGTCAAGGTACCTAACTATCGTCATATCTTGTCATTCATTGTGTCGATGTCCCAACAATAATGGTACCTTTACCATATGATAACTTTTATATTTGGTGAGGTTGTCGTCAAGGTACCTAACTATCGTCATATCTTGTCATTCATTGTGTCGATGTCCCAACAATAATGGCACCTTTACCATATGATAACTTTTATATTTGGTGAGGTTGTCGTCAAGGTACCTAACTATCGTCATATCTTGTCATTCATTGTGTCGATGTCCCACTCATAATGGTACCTTTACCATATGATAACTTTTATATTTGGTGAGGTTGTCGTCAAGGTACCTAACTATCGTGATATCTTGTCATTCATTGTGTCGATGTCCCACTCATAATGGTACCTTTACCATATGATAACAATTATATTTGGTGGGGTTGTCGTCAAGGTACCTAACTATCGTCATATCTTGTCATTCATTGTGTCGATGTCCCGTTCATAATGGTACCTTTACCATATGATAACTTTTATATTTGGTGGGGTTGTCATCAAGGCACCTAACTATCGTCATATCTTGTCATTCATTATGTCGATGTCCCACTCATAATGGTACCTTTACCATATGATAACAATTATATTTGGTGGGGTTGTCGTCAAGGTACCTAACTATCGTCATATCTTGTCATTCATTGTGTCGATGTCCCAGTCATAATGGTACCTTTACCATATGATAACTTTTATATTTGGTGAGGTTGTCGTCAAGGTACCTAACTATCGTCATATCTTGTCATTCATTGTGTCGATGTCCCAACAATAATGGTACCTTTACCATATGATAACTTTTATATTTGGTGGGGTTGTCGTCAAGGCACCTAACTATCGTCATATCTTGTCATTCATTGTGTCGATGTCCCACTCATAATGGTACCTTTACCATATGATAACTTTTATATTTGGTGGGGTTGTCGTCAAGGTACCTAACCATCGCCATATCTTGTCATTCATTGTGTCGATGTCCCACTCATAATGGTACCTTTACCATATGATAACTTTTATATTTGGTGGGGTTGTCGTCAAGGCACCTAACTATCGTCATATCTTGTCATTTATTGTGTCGATGTCCCAACAATAATGGTACCTTTACCAAATGATAACTTTTATATTTGGTGGGGTTGTCGTCAAGGTACCTAACCATCGCCATATCTTGTCATTCATTGTGTCGATGTCCCATTCATAATGGTACCTTTACCATATGATAACTTTTATATTTGGTGGGGTTGTCATCAAGGCACCAAACTATCTATCGTCATATCTTGTCATTCATTGTGTCGATGTCCCACTCATAATGGTATCTTTACCATATAATAACAATTATATTTGGTGGGGTTGTCGTCAAGGTACCTAACTATCGTCATATCTTGTCATTCGTTGTGTCGATGTCCTACTCATAATGGCACCTTTACCATATGATAACAATTATATTTGGTGGGGTTGTCGTCAAGGTACCTAACTATCGTCATATCTTGTCATTCATTGTGTCGATGTCCCAACAATAATGGTACCTTTACAATATGATAACTTTTATATTTGGTGGGGTTGTCGTCAAGGCACCTAACTATCGTCATATCTTGTCATTCATTGTGTCGATGTCCCACTCATAATGGTACCTTTACCATATGATAACTTTTATATTTGGTGGGGTTGTCGTCAAGGTACCTAACCATCGCCATATCTTGTCATTCATTGTGTCGATGTCCCACTCATAATGGTACCTTTACCATATGATAACTTTTATATTTGGTGGGGTTGTCGTCAAGGCACCTAACTATCGTCATATCTTGTCATTTATTGTGTCGATGTCCCAACAATAATGGTACCTTTACCATATGATAACTTTTATATTTGGTGGGGTTGTCGTCAAGGCACCTAACTATCGTCATATCTTGTCATTCATTGTGTCGATGTCCCACTCATAATGGTACCTTTACCATATGATAACTTTTATATTTGGTGGGGTTGTCGTCAAGGCACCTAACTATCGTCATATCTTGTCATTTATTGTGTCGATGTCCCAACAATAATGGTACCTTTACCATATGATAACTTTTATATTTGGTGGGGTTGTCGTCAAGGTACCTAACCATCGCCATAACTTGTCATTCATTGTGTCGATGTCCCATTCATAATGGTACCTTTACCATATGATAACAATTATATTTGGTGGGGTTGTCATCAAGGTACCTAACTATCGTCATATCTTGTCATTCATTGTGTCGATGTCCCAACAATAATGGTACCTTTACCATATGATAACTTTTATATTTGGTGAGGTTGTCGTCAAGGTACCTAACCATCGCCATATCTTGTCATTCATTGTGTCGATGTCCCACTCATAATGGTACCTTTACCATATGATAACTTTTATATTTGGTGGGGTTGTCGTCAAGGCACCTAACTATCGTCATATCTTGTCATTTATTGTGTCGATGTCCCAACAATAATGGTACCTTTACCATATGATAACTTTTATATTTGGTGGGGTTGTCGTCAAGGCACCTAACTATCGTCATATCTTGTCATTCATTGTGTCGATGTCCCACTCATAATGGTACCTTTACCATATGTTAACTTTTATATTTGGTGGGGTTGTCGTCAAGGTACCTAACCATCGCCATATCTTGTCATTCATTGTGTCGATGTCCCACTCATAATGGCACCTTTACCATATGATAACTTTTATATTTGGTGGGGTTGTCGTCAAGGCACCTAACTATCGTCATATCTTGTCATTTATTGTGTCGATGTCCCAACAATAATGGTACCTTTACCATATGATAACTTTTATATTTGGTGGGGTTGTCGTCAAGGTACCTAACCATCGCCATAACTTGTCATTCATTGTGTCGATGTCCCATTCATAATGGTACCTTTACCATATGATAACAATTATATTTGGTGGGGTTGTCATCAAGGTACCTAACTATCGTCATATCTTGTCATTCATTGTGTCGATGTCCCAACAATAATGGTACCTTTACCATATGATAACTTTTATATTTGGTGAGGTTGTCGTCAAGGTACCTAACTATCGTCATATCTTGTCATTCATTGTGTCGATGTCCCATTCATAATGGTACCTTTACCGTATGATAACTTTTATATTTGGTGGGGTTGTCATCAAGGCACCAAACTATCTATCGTCATATCTTGTCATTCATTGTGTCGATGTCCCACTCATAATGGTATCTTTACCATATAATAACAATTATATTTGGTGGGGTTGTCGTCAAGGTACCTAACTATCGTCATATCTTGTCATTCGTTGTGTCGATGTCCTACTCATAATGGCACCTTTACCATATGATAACAATTATATTTGGTGGGGTTGTCGTCAAGGTACCTAACTAACGTCATATCTTGTCATTCATTGTGTCGATGTCCCAACAATAATGGTACCTTTACCATATGATAACTTTTATATTTGGTGGGGTTGTCGTCAAGGCACCTAACTATCGTCATATCTTGTCATTCATTGTGTCGATGTCCCATTCATAATGGTACCTTTACCATATGATAACTTTAATATTTGGTGGGGTTGTCGTCAAGGTACCTAACCATCGCCATATCTTGTCATTCATTGTGTCGATGTCCCACTCATAATGGTACCTTTACCATATGATAACTTTTATATTTGGTGGGGTTGTCGTCAAGGCACCTAACTATCGTCATATCTTGTCATTTATTGTGTCGATGTCCCAACAATAATGGTACCTTTACCATATGATAACTTTTATATTTGGTGGGGTTGTCGTCAAGGTACCTAACCATCGCCATATCTTGTCATTCATTGTGTCGATGTCCCATTCATAATGGTACCTTTACCATATGATAACAATTATATTTGGTGGGGTTGTCATCAAGGTACCTAACTATCGTCATATCTTGTCATTCATTGTGTCGATGTCCCAACAATAATGGTACCTTTACCATATGATAACTATTATATTCGGTGGGGTTGTCGTCAAGGCACTTAACTATCGTCATATCTTGTCATTCATTGTGTTGAGGAAGTCCCAACAATAATGGTAACCTTTCATTTATGTGTATCATTCCAGTTTTAATTTTGACAAAAATATATTAAGTAGTTAAAACCATTTTTACCATTAGCATGATAAAATCTACCACTTATATCTCAATAATGACTTCAAACCCAAATGGTTGCTTTAGTTATAAATTAAACTTCGTTTTCAAAATATTATGAATAATCGATTACATGAAACAAGAATGTTTTAATTAACCTGTTCCTTATGATAATATCTTAAATCATTTTAATGTAATAGAATAGTCATTTTAACTTTTTTTTAAATATTATAAATGTTAAATCATGTTTAGTCGCTCAAAACAAAATTAACTTCGGAAAAAATAAGAAAAGATGGCATTGTAACACAAATTGTTTATTGACAGGAATAGGAAGCTTAATTCTAAGATTCGAAAATATATACATGTATGTCAAAAAGTTGTGTTCATTTAATTGAATGTGCAGTCGATAGATTGTGTTTAAAATAAGGGAGAATTCTACCATTAACAATCACCAAAATCAATAATATGCTATATATATATATGATAAATCCAGAGTCTTATATCAATTGAGGATAAATGATATATAAGGTGACCTTCCACTGCACCGATAAGGGATTAGATTTGGATTTGAAAAGGTGCTCTGCATAGAAAATGACAACAACGACAAAATTGACATCAAAATCAACAACAAAATATACATGAGAAATTAAGATATTTACTTTTCGCTACACAACATATTTTGTATTACTTTTACGAAATGTTCATATATATATATATATGCGTGCTCGTCCGGAAACATAAAACAGTGAGTCGGTCAGTTGGTGTTGGCCTCATTTGGAAAACATGATACATACATGTACTTGAACAACATTTTATCTTAGTAAATAGAGTATAATACTACAAACATCACTTCATCAAAGGCATGATGCTTATGTGTATTAACATTGCAAATGAAAGTCATAAAGAGAAATTGTTAGACTAGATTTAGATTGTTTGTTAGTTCAAAGGAGAGTTATGACTCCCAGAACTTGTTTGTTTGGAGCTCGAGGCTGCTGTGAATTATAATACATACAGAAAACAAACCTTAAACAACATGTAACCCCGAGGGGGTACACAATGCAGAAATGGATACATAAAGATATCTTGAGATAACATCGATATTTTGTTTGTTCAAAAACATGCGCAAAATAGTCATTTAATGACTTTGAAAACAAACATCATATTTTCAGTCTGTAAAACTTCTCTCAGCCAATCATAACCTGCCACATCACATCGCCCTTTCTCGCCAAACTGGTCAGGCTATTCCTATTGTTTACAGTATTGAGTCAAGCGGTCACTTACTTACTTGGCGTATAATTACTATACAAACAAAGAAAACAACTTTCCAGTATGACGGTTAGTTAGTGAGACATATAATGAAGACATTTACTAATTTTGGTTGAATCTTTTTGACTGTTGATAGCTTAATCACGGCTTCTACAGAGGGATCTAAAGTCAATTCATCAATGAGACTACATGGTATGTCATAGCCCTGTCATAGAACTATGTTTCGCATATCTATTTTTTAAAAAGAAACAAAATAGTGACGTAACGTAAACATGGACAGATCAGTACACATATCATATACAGTGACAGTATTGAAACAACGATTTTCGAAAACATACAACAAAGCAATTAAATGCTAATTTTATATCTTCATTAATGGTTTAAACATAAGGATATTTCATCAAGGCAAAATCCTTATATTCAATCATGTTTTGAAAATCTCTTAGATATTACGGTATAGTTATGTTTTGAATTTAGTAGTTCTAATTAAACAAGTTAGTGAAATGTTTTAAGGAACTTATGAATAATCCCGAAGTAATTTTATATAATCTGAATGAGGTTTTGCTATATACATACTACGAAATATTCGGAAAGAGAGTCATTGAGGCATCATGTCATGAAATTGTATTAAGTTCGCAATACAAGGATATTCAGGATATACACCTTTTGACACCATGTTTCATCATGTCTTGAGCGTTTCTCAATCAAATAAAGAAACAATGTAAGTTTACAAAGAGACAACTCATCAGCGTAAAATAAATACCCTTCTATATCTTTGTTTGAGATAATGTCATTTTAAATTTTAAATATTTGTAAACTTCTAACGCAAACAACTGCCTGAAATAACAAATATCTATACATATAAGTTTGAATGCACAAAGTTTAGTTTACATATCATGTGACCAAAGCCTACCTTATTGAAGTCACTGTAAACGCAAAATACTCCATCTCATGTTTACTGAATGTGTTCATCTCAAGACAGATGCAATGCATATGATAAATTCTAAATGTTTAATTTTTGATTGGATCAAGTTTGTCTTATTGTTGACCAATGGATGACTAGTGCTTTGACAACTGGGTTGTCATAGATGGGCAGACATGCTTGATCTCTAAAACAACATCCCCTAATTCTTGTAACAACATTGTCAAAGAGTGTGAAATATCCCAAGCGCGACTCACTAGGCCTGTAATTCCACAATCAGTTACGATGTGCCATAACTGTTTAATTACTACTCTGTTTTATTGCCGGACAGATGAAGCTTCTAAATCGTGCTAAAACATGTTTATTCTGTTTATTTACCACCATTGTCTGTTATATTTACATTGATTAGGCCCATTTACGTTCTGTATATGATGTAATAATACACAATCTGTAAAACTTCTCTCAGCCAATCATAACCTGCCACATTACATCGCCCTTTCTCGCATGCGCAGTAAAGGCAATATCGTTCATCCCTTTTCAGACTGTCAAATTGAGAAGCCTAAAATTTGCGCACTTTGAAGGGCGATATCTTTGTTATTAGAGGACCGATGAAAACGTTTTTTGGTGTTTTTTGAAGTTGACAATGTTTTCTGTACATATTTACCAATTAACATGGGAAAAATTGTGAGGTTTCTTGTTGTTTAACAAGTCTGAAGAGTTTTTCTAGGTTTGTAAATATATTACCCTGAAAATTGTGTAATGTATTGCACTGCATGTGAAGAAATACCTTTATAATGCGTAGCATAATGAAGTGACTATCGGTTATGTTAGGGTTAAAACACGAGAACGAGGTTATGCTTGGGTTTTCAAAACCTGAGCGGAAAGTAAGACCGAAAGCGAAGCTTGAGGTCTTACTTCCCGCAAAGCTTTCTTTCCGAACGATCAGAGGGTTGGGGTTCGAATCCCCCAATTTGGAAGCATGTAACTTTGTAGATATTTTTAAGATAGTATGGACTTTGCGGTTCAGTTATACATTTGAATATAAAACCCTTTGACTTTGAAATATAAAAACCTTCCAACCTCTGAGTAGGTCTTACAAATGAATATAATGCCCTGGTTTCCCAATTTAAAACCTCCTTGGGGGTTATTACGAGAACACAAGAGACCAAAAACAATAGAGGAAATCCCCGATAGGTTTCTAATAGTGGTAAGCATGAGACCTCCAAAACAATAGAGGAAATCCCCGATAGGTTTCTAATAGTGGTAAGCATGAGACCTCCAAAACAATAGAGGAATTCCCCGATAGGTTTCTAATAGTGGTAAGCATGATGACATCTCAGGTATATACATGTAGCATCTCTTTATATCTTCACCATAAACCATAAAGGTTCGCATACAAGCAAAACTTGTTAGGAAATGATGAAAAGACTCTGTAAAGGTGCTCTCATGACTCATCTATTCCATAAAAGCCACACATATTGACATTCGGAATAATACATTTTGCTAACAAAAATACATGTTATCATTGATACCTTAGATAACAGAAATAAATTTAGCAATGTCATTATTCTGTTTCATGTTAATTATGGTAGGGGCAGAGGCTTCATCCCTTTTGATAATGACAATTTGCTGATGGCTCATTGCTTGACATAAGATCACCACTTCACTGTACAATATAGTGAAGTCTTCTGCATGGCAATCATAGAGCTCGGTCCTCTTGGCTGTAGAGATGCCACGAGTTAGGACAGATTCAAAAACACGATTGGTAATCTTAAAGACTCCCTTTACTGATTGCCTTTGATCTTCTTGATTATAGATTGGATGTAGATACAGTTTGTCATGTACAATAGGAAGATGGGTATTGAAGGTATGAGACCTTCTTGTTAAAGTATCAAAGTAACTAAGTTTGTCCCCTAAACTGACCGACCAATAGATTCGTCCGGACATCTGAGAAACTCTAATCGTCTGAGAGTGTCCAATTTGCAATACTGATGAGAATATTAATGTCCTTTTCCGTCGAAAAGTCATCTTAAAGAACTTTATAGTTGCGGTGTGTTTGGCAATGATTACATACTTCCCTGATCCAGCTACACAGAATCCACTGACAAGCGAAGATAGGACCGTTACCTTCTTGTTACCTTTTGAAGACAAGTCAAGGTAGAAAAGTTTAAAATAGTAACGGTAATCCTTGGCCATTATAACCAACTTTGAAGAATTCAAATGAATTTGTGCATCATGGATAGAACGGTAGTATGGTATCGTTCTTAACACGGTAGTGGAGAGGTCGCTTACAACACTTACATAGGAAGATTGTGTAATGACATAAATCTTTTTTCTTGTTACGTCTTCATTGTGACTGTCTGCTGATGAAGTCATTCCACCTTCCATCTTTTGGTTTACACACATATCTGTCCATCCACACATAACGTCACCACATTGACGAATTGTTCTTCGAATTACTTCTTGTTGGTCCCTCGTTTTAGCAAACGTTTGAGAATCACTGCACAAACACCTATGGAATGAAGAAAGGTTGATTAAAAGAAAGTACGCCCACAGAAGCATATCTGCCCAATAAGTTAAATGTAGTTATTTGTCTAAACTTGAGTTTTTTGTTACGAGCAGTTCCTTATTGAAAACCACTTCAAGTCCGAGTGGGATAACCCGTTGGTTCGCTCTTTCAATTTACTGTTCAATGTACGTTATCATTTCAGTTTTAAGTAGACATTATATATGGAAAGATGAAATAGTTGATACAATCTAAATGATATTGAAAGTTGAAAAAACCATTTCAACCATTAGTGTGATAGGATCAACTACTTAGGTCTATATTGATATTATCATTTGAACCAATGTTAACGTTGGCGTCTAGATAAAATCTGGTGAAAAGGAAGACGAAAAATCTTATGAGATGTTTTTTTTAAAAGGTAATCATTTTATACTTGTTTTTATCGTAAATATCGTAAATTTTGACTTTACCATTAAGCACTTATCTCCTTCTAAAACTCTAAACATTATCATTTTCATATTATCATCTTAGTTCATTTTCTTATAGTTTTTAATCATAGGGTAAGTTTAAAATACGATCCATTTTAGATTACATGTTATCCATTAGCATTTATATCATGTCTATTCACTGATATTAAATAATGGTTTTTTTTTCATTCATGAAACTTAACTAATACAGTTATAGTGATGATAATTGAGACTACTTACGACAAGAATTCTAAATTGTATCATCAAGCGTTGATCTATGTTATTTCTGTTTTACTAAGTATCCTTAAAAGTAATTCAATATCTATCTGATCAATTGACATTAAAAGTATTATGTGCAGATGGAAACTGGCTTTTTTAAATCATGAGATGGAATTTAGATTGGTTTCTAACAGAAAAGGGCAAGTGAATGATAACTATGTCCCCATATGAACTTTTTCGTAAATTGATATTTTTGGACAAACAGTGTTATATTTGTTGTTGACATCAACTATGAAAACAAACTCTGTAAATGCTATATGTCTGTTGTACATGTACATGTTACCATTTGAATCAAAGTTATTTCGCTATGATGATCGAACAGTGCATGTGGATTATTTTCTTTTCAACAATAAAAAACAGTCAATAAAAAGTCAAGAAAATTACGATTTGAAAGGGTTGAATATAACGTACAAACTACTTTTTGTAACAAGATAAAGAATAAATGATAAGAACGCCATTAGTTTCTTTCATTGTATATGCTCTTATCGATACTTTGCAAAAGTGTTGTGAAATTATTTCCTTTACATATTTATTTTCGAAAAATTCAGGTTTGAAGCTTCCACTTCAAGAAGAAGTAGCTTTGAAGCAAATCGGAGACCGACATTCAAACTCGGTACAGATAGAGTTTTTATAACTGAAAATTTCTTAAAATTCGTTCTTCGGAATATTCTGCACATTTCGATTGTTGGCTAGAACTCATGCACAACTTGATGTAGACATTTATAGATGAAATGATATGTATATTAAAAAAATGTTTGGTGGTTTGAATTCATATACAACTTTGATGTCTGAATTTATTTATATGTTAAAATATTTTAACATCAAGTTAGTTGATGTTTGGAATTCATACGTAACTGTGATGTAAGAATTACCATCGGCACAAACAAAACCTATATTCGATTATAATTTACTGCTTTCTATAAGTTCATGAATCATAAAGAAAAAAACAAAGTTTAAAGTAACCACAAACAGTCTTTGATGTCGCAAATCAAGAGAATATATGACATCAATAATTCATTTAATGAGATAAAAATGTCTTTTTAGCAACATATGTTTTCAATTATGCAAATAAAAAATAATTTGTCGAATCATTGATCACAGCTGTATTTAAACTTCAATTTCCATTGAATGCCAACTCCAAACTGGAACAATGAATCAACACTGTAAATGAAGGGGTGCATTAAAGAATAGCATGTTCTATGTTAATTACATAGAATAACTGTTTCTATTGCATTCTCCGAGCCTATTTCGATGGTAAAGTCAAAACGTATTATTTCAATGTTAACCAAGTCCACGCTCAAAGGTTGTCATGTAGGAATACCCTTGATGTGAGGAATAATTATGTTCAGTTGTTATATATATATAGTTGTATGATAGTCGAGCATGCAGATCTGCAACTAGTGAAATGCCGATACAAGATTGTGAATAGAACTAAGTAGGTATTTGCGTTAACTCACAGCTGTATATTGGTAAGTAAGACAATGTTCAGTTTGTATTCTGCTAGTCATGTGTTAAGTGATTTTCTGCTATTGCTTTTTTACTTACTTCATCGATTCGTATTTGAAATATTCAGTTTATATTCTGCTAGTCATGTGTTAAGGGATTTTCTGCTATTGCTTTTTTACTTACTTCATCGATTCGTATTTGAAATATTCAGTTTATATTCTGCTAGTCATGTGTTGAGGGATTTTCTGCTATTGCTTTTTTACTTACTTCATCGATTCGTATTTGAAATATTCAGTTTGTATTCTGCTAGTCATGTGTTAAGGGATTTTCTGCTATTGCTTTTTTACTTACTTCATCGATTCGTATTTGAAATATTCAGTTTGTATTCTGCTAATCATGTGTTAAGGGATTTTCTGCTTTTGCTTTTTTACTTACTTCATCGATTCGCATTTGGTAAATTTAATATCAATTAGGGCTCAACTTCACAAGCGGAGCAAGGTGGACACTTTAATAAATCAGGGACATTATATAAAATCGTATATAGGGTCTCTGAATAAATGTACCTTGACTTTGACCGTGACTTTTTGTTATTTCCATTTTTTTCTGGTTGCTTTCGACGACAGTGTCAAGCTTTATATCTATGATAAAGATGAAAACAATAACAAAAAAAACCTTAATGATTTTGTTCATTTCATCGAGATATGTTTCAATTAAAAATGTTAATACACCTGCACTGGAAGTTTCTAAATAAATCTGTACAACCTCTACTTAAGTTTTATCCATCGATGAAACAGAAATAGCCATGAAGTAATAACTCTATCTAAAGAACTCACGGAGATAGAACTTAATGATTTTTAGTTCATTTCTTTATCACTTGATTAATATATATATGTGATTCTAAAATATGTTGAAATAACTAAGTATTTCCCAACTAGGCCTTATGATTGAATTGAAAATATATCATAATAATATAATACCCTTTTAAAGGTAAACATGTCCAAACTTTGCATATTGCAAAACACATTTGGAAACATGTAATAGCCTACGTAACTTTCAGCAATGCGTGTGACAATAAACCTGCAACGTTCGTTTCACTGTAATTTGTATCTACACTGTTGCAACTTTGCAATCGAAGACAAACGTCATGAATGAAAGCGTACGAATAGTTGTTTAAGGTCTGTAAGCATAAACAAAACCACGTTCTTTTTTTTCAATTATTTTATGAATTATAATGTCACATAAAGTATGAATAAAAGAGGACAAAATTTTAAGTTTAACAACTCCTTTAATCGGAACTTATGATATTACAGCTCATTTACATGATAAAGCATGCATTTAAAATTTAAAATGATTTCAAGGAATAAAATTGATACGTTTTTCTCTCCTGTAAATCTATATATTTTGGGGGATTCTACCAAAAAAAGTTGAAACAAAATATAGGAATCCATAATTTTGAATGAATGTTTCTAATTCAATTCAAATTTCAAGTTTCTCCTGAATAGCAAAATAATCGTCAAAACCCATTTTATTTCTAATTCCGCGAGTACAATAGTACCCGCATGTTCTTAATTGTATTGGAAATTGTTTACCTATTCACAATAAGAGCTCTTGTTTTAGTATGTTTACTCGAGTGACATTAGCTGCTTCAAGTGCTCAACATGACACAAAGTAAGTATAACATTTTCAATAAAGAGGCTTCAAGGGAGCTACATTTGTTTAAAGTTAAAACCAGGCTCTGACGAATCACTTACGGAGCCTATCTGAACTGCGCAGTAAGATAGTTTAGAAAAAGTTTTCTTATGATACAATGTGATCTTAAAAAACTACAATTTGACACGACACATACATCAACTTCATGTAAGATTTATTTTTAAATATCTCACATTTACTTCTTCATTGAATTATCTTTCTTAGTTCGTGTTATCCTTTTCGCACTACCTAATTTCACCAGGCGGAGTATCTTATTGGGTTTCCCCTGCCGTTGCCATGCCTACACGGGAAAATATGACAAAATTGTCTGATGAACTTGGACTGCAATGTAGCGGCGACGACATCAATGATATTCTGGGTAAGTAACCACTCAATCTTGAAAAAGCATTACATGTGCAGCCTATAGCATATAGAAAATATTATATGAGTGAGTGTTACTTAGACGAACCGTGGCGTCAAAGCATCGTTTAGAACTTGTCGTCGTAATTGAAAAGTGATGACTTGTCCTAGGGCAACATATGAAAGGGCGAGAAAGTATTTTTACTGATGACTGTTAGAGCGTCTTTAATGTTTAATGTTTAATGTCAAATTGGAATCTCAACTGACGACCCTGTCGATTGAATATGTTGGACAAATTTGATAATTGTTTTGCCGATAACTGGTGATAAAAAAATAATATCTAATTTTATCATATGATTAAGAGCGAGATTCTCTGTCCTGTCTGGATCCTGTATAGAAATATGGCACATTAACTAAACTCTGTGGCGATACAGGAACAAGCCTCTCATTTCTTTAACGCCAATATACCATTGTAAGTTAAGCTAAAAAACGCCATTGAAGCGAGATAATAGTTCTGTCACGATCGACGCAATTATCCTATGACGTCAGATGGTTACAGAAGCGATAATCTTTCTTGAAATCATGGAAAACTTCCTTTTGGCGAAACAAAAATGGTGTTATCACATAATGCATAATCTAAGTTTAGAAAACTACACAAATGTCAAAGGTTGATATTATCAACATGCACAGCCTAATCTTAGTCACGAATCGAAAGAAATGAATATCAACATCATCATTTTAACACATGAATATTCTACTTTGGTTACAGGAAACTTCAAAGAGTATCGACGTCACCTGGAGCGAGTGTATGAGCTCCCTGACATATCCCTACCGGTCAAATACCCTCGTACACCTGGAAACAGCCCCTCATACGCTGACAATACCTGCAACGCTTGGTAGCCATAAGAAATTTGTATCACAGCAGTAGATCCGATTTTCAGGATAATTATTTCTTTTTGATGGAAACCACTTCGTTTCGGAGAAATTGCTTACTCTCTCTTGAGACTTGGTGAAATTTAATGATAATGTATTTATTGTATCCAACCTGGAACCTTTTATTCATCCTGATTTTTTACTGAACAATTTCCAGGAAATAATTATAATTTCATCTGGAGCATCCACTTGAAACATGACAAGGAATGTTCTTCTATAAATTTTACATGCAAAGGACATTTTCAGATGGAAATCTGATCCAGAAATTCTTTAGATTGATCCGTCGAATTCAAAGCTAAAATCTAAAACTTGTTTGATCAATCAAAATATTCACCGAACAATTATTGAGCAAATGCGATGATAAGATTTTTCCTTATCCTGTAACAGTAACGTTGCATTCATCTCATAGCATGTCTCTTTATCTGTTGATTATATT
Organism: Steromphala cineraria; assembly: GCA_916613615.1. Classification (NCBI taxonomy): domain Eukaryota; kingdom Metazoa; phylum Mollusca; class Gastropoda; order Trochida; family Trochidae; genus Steromphala; species Steromphala cineraria. The sequence goes on along the minus strand of OU744731.1, from coordinate 17,240,422 downwards.
GAACAATATATATGTTGCAACGTTGAAATATGTTCGACATATATAAAGTATCGAAACATACACTTCTGGTAATCTAAGGTGCATACCTATGAGGAAAATGCGTTTGCAAAAATATAAAATATAGTTACATATAAGAAAACAGATGTGAATGAGTATTTTTAATTAAAGGTGGAAATGCAAAAAACGTGCAGTTTCGCTAATTCAGGACATATACATGAAAAGTAACGGCAAGGTGATACTTGAAAGAAATAGTCTTACGCGTTAAGGACTTACATGTAAAATCAACAAAACATTTTAAAGAATCAATTAACCATCTATTGTATCAAAGGGCCTGGAGATGCGAGATCAAGGGTTCGAGTTCGGGCCTGCTGAAGGGCAAGAGGGTTGGTGTGAAGGACTGTATAGCTGTTGCCGGGGTGCCCATGATGAACGGGAGCCGACTACTGGAGGGATACATCCCAGAATTCGATGCCACGGTCGTCACAAGAGTCCTGGATGCAGGTAAATGTTTATTGTTTCATGTAATCATTCATTTTCTACGCAAAGAGATAGCTATAGTCAAACCTCTCTAGCGGTTCATTCAAAACATCCTGCAATATGCAGGCAATGAAGAAATCTTCATAGAGTTGAAGCTTGTTTACTGACACTTTTTTACCGAGGTCTCATTATCGATAATCCAGAGTTTATGTTACGATGTATTCTCCACTAAGCTCTGGATTCATAAATTATCTCCCCACATCGTCCAATGGAACGTTAACTCTGGATTATCGAGAATGCAGAGGTCTATGCTATAATTCAATTAAATCATCGTTCAAAATGAAGTCGGGGCAACTATTGGCCCGAAATGAAGCAAGATACGTTCACGACACAGTGTGCATGCATGTGTGCTCAGAATGAACACTGTTGATCAGATGAGTTTCCCAATAACTGAAACATGTCAACTGTCAAACTTATTGCCAAATAGAGTGGCTTCCCTTGACCTCCTCTCCTTATTCCACAGGTGCCATGGTTACCGGGAAGACATCTTGTGAGGATCTCTGTATCAGTGGCTCCAGCTTCCTTAACGCAATGGGGCCTGTTAAGAACCCATGTGACAGGTCACGTGACTGCGGTGGCTCCTCGTCCGGCTGTGCAGCTTTGGTAATGGATTCTTTTAATTTTAGACAACACAGGTTTAAACATTTGACTACATGAGAGGGCGTTTTCATAGGTTTTTGATCGTCTGTACTGTAAGCAAATCGTTGTTCCTTCTAATCCGCAAGTATTGCTTCAGTTATTGATCTAGATCTGAATCAGTGTTGCACTATTTGATGTAAATGTTGTACTTCGTGTTATGTTGATGATTGAGTCTTATAAACCTTTCGTGACGTTACTCATTGTTCTCCGATATCGCAATTCCTTCTGACTCGAACATGCACACACTCCAACCCACCTACACTCCCGAACGCCATTATGACAGCGCTGAAGAGATCATATGTTAGGTCCTCTTATGACAAAGGTCTGAGTCTGAGTTGTTTGATATTTTACGGCCGCCTCTGTTCTTTACCTTCACTTTATCGGTCATATCAATGCAATTATGAATAGATCAAATATGGCCCGAGGACAAACATCCTGTATTCCTAACAATGCCCGGGGACGATGTCTTATCCATAACAAAATGTACCAATTAAAACTTAAAACCCAAAAAGAGTTTGAGCTATGTGTTAAACACAAACGATTTGCTTCAGTTGAGCCTGGGAGAAATAGACCTTGCAATAGGGGCGGATCAAATGGGTTCTATCCGGGTACCTTCAGCATGGACTGGGATGGTTGGGATGCTCCCCACGTTTGGTCTGGTTCCTTACACTGGCGCTGCCACCATAGAGAACTGCAGAGACGCCATCGGCTCAATGGCACGTGATGTCAGGGGTTGCGCTCTCCTGTTGGAGGTATGTGGTTTAATACATGATTATGTTATGTAGGTTGTAAGGTTGAAAATTCCAAGAACTGGTGGATGGGAAGAAGCAGCCCAAATTTTGTTTCCTCTTTTCCATAACTGCTTCTCTTAAAGCCCAATAATCTTAGATGCAGTATTCACGATTTTTGACAATTTGTTTCTATTTTGAACAGACAACTTAAAAGGTTAAATGTAAGGACACTTTGAATGAAGGTTCTGTAAAACAACATCATGATGGTTTGATCAATTTTAAAGATGGACTGAAATGCTAAATGGCAACTTTCGGGATTCATGAAATAGTGATAACAATTTCACATGGACTCAACTTTAAATTTCTGAAATCGACCTAGAAACGGCTTAATTACGACTGTATAAATAACACCGCCTAATTAGGCCGGCGAACAGAATAAAACGCACTGAAGCGTGACTGACTCGTGAGGTGTTAGTAGGTGATGGGATACCCCGTTGTGTGCCCTCGTTATGTAAAACAACACAAGCTAACAGTACAGCTCGATGTTTAACCGTCGATTAAACACCCTAAACAACATCCAAACATCTCAAACCTTCAATAAATCGGTAGTTTATTTATTCTACTGGCAATTTGTATTGATGAAAATGTAAGACCCTGATTAAAAACGAAGTTGTGCGCATAATGCTACAGCATGTAGATGGTCTCGCTTTGCGCAATGTTGTCATAAGACTGCACGTGAGAACCCGGAAGTATTTTCGTCATAAACAATTGCTCACGTGTGAACCGTTATATCTTCGTGCACAGTTGTTTGTTGTTATTATATAAAACATTACTAATTACAAATAAATATATTACAATTCAAACACAATTATTCAAGTACAATTTTATTTTATCACAATAAAAATACCATCTCAAATACTACTTTAAACCTTTTTACTTCAATATAATTTCCCATACATAATATATTCTTTCTATCTCTTTCAGGTACCACGCCATTTCACAGCACTATTTATTTACTGACTATTCATAAAATCAGCACCCCCCCCCCCCCCCCTCACTCTATTCCAAATTCTAAATTAATTTTAACCACTTTAGAACTTTTATTAATTTTACTTGGGTGCCTAAGACCTATTCTAAATTTCATGCCCCCTTTTTTGGAAATAACTCAGGCTTAGACCCCACGTCGGCGACATCACCGTATGGTGAAGAAGACGTTAAACCCTAATCCAACATCAACAACGTTTGTTGTTATTGAATATTACTTTAGTAGCACAGCAGAAAGGATGTTATTATACTATTTTTTATACATTTAACCAATTTTCTAAAAATGCCTTTGACTTCAGGATAAAAAAATATACGTTTTTTTTAGTTAGTTCATTTAGTGATGGATAAGTTTCTCAATGAAAGGCATGTATTGGATGATGACTGATGTCTTATTTAAAACATTATTTTAATAGGGCATTTCACTGACAATCTTAATGTTTTGACTCTGGTACATAGAAGAGATATTTTTCACAACAATACCCGATACATGGCCCAACAGAATGAAGATTTATTAAATGAACCTTATTCAAAATAATTATCAGATAGAGCCAAAAAAGTATTCCTAATTTCAACAGGTTATAATTTACCAATCGGAGAAAAAGGGACGTTAAGGAATACAAATTGCTATATGATGTTACCTAATTAGCTGATGTCATAAAATAGCCAGGTGTTCATGATTGTGCATTATATAACCTACCTGCTATAGTCATCATTTGATAGCTTTTAGTTAGGAAACAGACAGGAAATACGATAGACAGTAAAGTAATTGTGTAATAAGTGAGAACTGATCTAAAGAAAGTAAATAACACCTGCAGACCAAGGTCATTGTTTATTCAACCTTTTTACACAACATGAAAATCAAAATGTGAGCATTGTAAATTCGGATTATTACCATAAATCAATCAAAAACTTTGTGCTATGATTTATATTTTACTAATCTTTTTTTTCTCTGCATGCCAAACTGTTCATTCAGTGAAAATGCGAGCTCGAAACAGAACATCGGTGTTCGATTATCTCCCGCGTGACAGACAGGCAGCTAACAGACAGGTAGCTGACAGACACTCAGTTGAAGATTAATTAGGTAATCCCCTACAGAGATAATGGAACAGTCCACAGTCTGATTAGAGCAGAGGGAGACTTCTCATCAGATTAAGCTTCATTAACAAACACTTAAAACAATATAGGTTTTCCTTGTGATCAGAGGATTAAATAATAATCTGTCTTCTACTCTCAAAAACTTGTACCACTATCTTAATATTTTACTTGTGTATAGTATACATTTTTACCAATCTTTTGGTTGTAATACTTTTTGTATCTTAACATAACATATATACCTTATATCATTTTATGTCGTGTATCTACAACATTGTATTCTCTTTTTGTCTCTCATAACTCAAATAAGAGTGGCTCATTACATGTTTTATCTATGTGTATTTTATGTATATATATTATTTTATCATGTAATGTGGTGAGACGTTAATAAACTATCTGTCTGTCTGTCTGTGTCCATTCCTTTGGTCTACGCCCTTCTACCGGACAGACGAGCTGTTACCTACGGAAGGCTGTTTCGTCTCCTCAAGGCGAAAGTATCAGAAGAACTGAATCGTCCCCTGGCCCCAACAAGGATACAGACAGACTTTGAGTTGGCGACCATCCGAGCTATCGAGAGGGAATGTCCAGCTGCCGAAACCAAGGGATGTTTCTTTCACTACGCTCAAGCCCTGTGGAGACTCAAGATCTGGGGCTCGCAGTGCAATACATAGTCTAACAATTAGACTCTGAAATGAATCCTTTCAATAAATCTGAAATTTGGAGAAAAAAAAGAAAAGGAGACTGAGATTTCTTCATTTTCAGAAATTGAGCTCTCAAATCTTATTATAGACTTGCTTAGGCTTGCATTTTATTTTAGGGTCTGGCTGACAGACTATGCAATACAAGGAGGATCCAGAAGTAAGGCAGTTCATCCGCAGAGCAGCTGACCTTGCTCTACTCCCAGATGATCATGTGCAGGACACATGGATCGAGGCTATGGAATCGTCCCCAGACAACGACCGCATCGAGAGCTTCAAGGACTACATGGTGGAGACATGGGTCGATGACGATGCCCGATTTCCCATTGAGCTATGGAATCACCACACCACCCAAGGACCGAGAACAAACAACAACCTTGAAGGGTTCCATAGTCGGATGAACAGGACTCTACCTCATCGCCACCACAACATCTTCCGATTCGTAGAAGTCATCCGGCGGATCGAGGCAGTGGACAGGGCAAGGCTGCAGCAGCTCGACTTCGGCGCAGCTCCCCCCAGCCGCAAGAGGGTGTACAGGGATATCGACAACAGACTCCAGAGACTGAAGGACAAGCTTGCCCGTGAAGAGAAGACTCATCTCCAGTTCTTGGATGCGGTCTCTCACATTGTGAAACTGAACTGAACAGAAATGAACTGTAATGAACTGAAATGTGATTGTGAAATGTTGCCTACTGAACTGAAATGTGCTACATAATAATTATGTGAAATGTGCTATGTACATTAAATAAATATTTATGTGAAATGTGCTACATAATAATTATGTGAAATGTGCTATACAATATTTTACTCATTTTCATATACAAATTCACTTTCAAACTCTTTTGTCTTTTGTCTTTTATTTGGACTAGTCCATTACAATGAATAGGTAACAAGAAGTAACCAAGTTGTGCACTGAACTGTAAATGTTGTTGGTTTAATGCGTCTGTCAGCTGGGAGCCCACCATCGGAACACGTGAGTTCGATGTAGATTGTCACATTGCTCTGTTTGACCTAACACAGCGGGTCAATTTGGCGTGAAACGATCAATGTGATGGGAATTTGTCTACCGAAACTTCATCAGGAGATATTCTAGGACAGTTGACACCAACACAATGATATGACATACTGTTAATCGCTTGGAAAACGCAGAACTACGGATTTCGCCTATCATTTTCCATATAAGCAGACGAACGCTTCACCTACTGCCACGTCACTTCCGGTATCCCCTTCCCTTGGCCTCTCAGCCTTGTTTTGGTTTGTCGCTGGACGGCGACAAGCAGACGCCTTGTTACGAAATGTTTACTTAGCTGTAGCTTCATTGAGAAACTGTGTATCGTTGCTGTTTTGGCCTAATATTTATGTTATATAATTATTTGACCAATATCTTATGAAAAATATGTTTAAAAAAGGTTATACAGCGCCTCTTTAAAGTATTTCAGTTTCCACAAGACATGTAAACGTTGTTGTCCTTTCTTATCAGTATTCTCATTCAAAGAGAGTTTAGAATCAATGATAGTACCTAATTACTTAAATTCATTTACTCTTTCTATATCATTTACATCAATACACACAGATTCTAATGTTGACTTTGTTCTCCAAAATCAATTATCATTTCTTTAGTTTTTTGAACGTTCAAATATGAAAAATTAGAATTAGAAAATAAGAATAAAATATTCCGTACTCTATCGGGTTGAGAAATGAGATTTTTAACCCTCTGCTGATAGTAAATAAAAAGTATAAATTAACACTTTTCCGGGGATACTTTGAAAGATCCTGAAAAATATGTTGCGGATTCAGAAGGTGTTTTGGAGAATATCTGGGGATTAACTCCTTCCTTTTTTAATGTGTTTGATAAATAAGATATTTTTAAACTTGATAGAGTGTCCCTGACTATTCAGGATTGATTAATTTCAATGTGTCAAGTGTTTAAAGTAGTTTTTGATTGACTTGTTACAAGGTAATTGCTGGATTCGACGATAACAACGATTCAAGGCAATGCCAAAATATGGATATCCCGAAATACTCAGAAAGGGTAAGTTTCTGTCTAATAAATTTAGTTCTTTATGTAGATGTGAGAGAGTGCATGTCCTTTGTTTTTCCGAAAACCCACAATCAACTGTTAGCACCAAACTCATTAATTACTAGTATGTTATATACACAGTCGTGTATGTCAGCCAATGAAGTCGGCGGAATTGAAACATCGTATTTAGGGTATTTTAATAGACCAATTAAATTTTTTGTTTTTTGCTTCCTTCATTTTCATTTCCTGATCTTTTTGGCATTTTCATGTACATTGTTTATAAGAGAAAAATATTCATGATATGCAAAGACAGGCATTCCATTTCCAGGAAGAGATAATTGATAAGAGAGCCTATACTAAAATGTTTAACTGATTGGCACTAACGATGAACAAAAAAACAAGAACTTTCTTACATCATTTCCTCGGCAATTTTTTTGGACTTGGTTTTTAAACATCCAACCCAATGAAGGCGTAATCGATAATCATGTACTCGTCTATTTTACAACCTTGCTTTTCTTTTGTCGAGAACTTCTAGATCTCTTTAGAAGACTGAATTACACGTTGGTACTTGTAGCTGATGGGATCAGAGAATGAACTTGAGGATATGTCTACTCGAGAAAGGCATTGATGTCTTTAATTCCCATACCATTGTTGAATTTGAACTTCATACATGTTCATGAAAAGTACAGGAAGATACCGAAACCAACGAAAAGAGGGCATGTTTAATGAACGTAGGTTTTGACATCTCACTTTGGAAGCATTGTACTAATGAACTAATGAAATGTTCATCAGCATCTCCAAGTAGATGACTGAATCAGAGGAGAGACGCTATGTCTTCACAGGGAAATGTTTGAAATTTAATTTAAATTTAAAGAATTATTGATGTCATATGAACTTAAGAATTATAGATCAACATCTGCAGGTAGATGGCGGAATCAGAGGCAAGAGGGTATGTCTACTGAAGGAAGGGTTTGACGTCTGTACTGATGTGGACGTTGTGAAGATTGTCCAGCAAGCAGCTCATCTTTTAGCGGAAGGCGGCACAACAGTAGATGAAGTTACAATGCCTGAACATGAAGATGGTTTTTATAACATTTATCCTACGTGGATCATACTCCTTTAAACCGTATCTCATAATATGACAAAATGTTTCGAGGCTAATTGAATTTAGCATCTTTTATACGAATAAACCCAATCAGGCCTTATTTATCCCAACCAAAGACATAGAGCCTTGGAAAGGCAACCCGGGTATGTTTTTGACACAGAATGAAAACAAAACTTTTAAGGAATCAAATATATCAAATAACCTGTCACAATGAAAATGTATTTATTTCTCTTCCGTTATGAAGCTGTCATCATTGTTTATGGTCAGTGCGTAATCTTTAAGGAGAAGTTCTGCAGATTAGCAATTCTCAACAAGAGGCAGTCTAAGTAAACCTAGCCTCAATATCATCCGTTTCAATACTCAGTATACTTACAGTTTATTTAGACTGCAGCAAGTTGACTTGTAACAAATTTGCCAGTCAGGAATTTAAAAGATGCTTCTAAGACACATCGCGTTCACTAACAATCCTATCCATTAGATTTGTTCAAAACATTGTAGAAAATTGTAGCTGATGATGGAGGCTTTTCATTTTGGAGGAGAAGACAAAATTAGGATTTCAGGGCATAGAATGTTAGGCCCTCATAAACTCAGTATTCGCCCATGACCAAATAACATTCATATAAACTCATGGGCAAAAGAAACGCTTGGTATTTTCAAACGAAGGATAATCAAATTATGTATGCAATGTAAATTCGATTTCGAATGTGTTTGATAAAAAAAATATATGGAGAATTATTGTTCATAATTTTAACCATGATGGCATGGAGCGTTTTGTACTGTGGTTGTCTAAACACTGTTGGGGTGCTAACATTGCTGTTCAGGTACTTTTTAGCTCATCTGGCCTGTAAGGCCCGATGGGCTTATGGCATGGCATGGTGTCCGGCGTCCGTCCGTCCGTCCGTCCGTCCATCCGTCCATCCGTCCGTAAACTTTGTGGAATTTCGACTTCTTCTCCAGAACCATAAGGCCTAGAAAGCTGAAACTTTGTGTATAGACTCCTTAGCTAGTGAGGATTATAAATTGTAGCTTTGGTGGCCATGTGACCCCTAATAAGGGCCACAGGGGCCACACCCTAAAAACCTATTTTCATCTTCTTCTCCAGAACCATAAGGCCTAGAAAGCTGAAACCTTGTGTACAGACTCCTTGGCTAGTGAGGATTATAAATTGTAGCTTTGGTAGCCCTGTGACCCCTAATAAGGGCCACAGGGGCCACACCCTAAAAACCTATTTTCATCTTCTTCTCCAGAACCATAAGGCCTAGAAAGCTGAAACTTTGTGTACAGACTCCTTAGCTAGTGAGGATTATAAATTGTAGCTTTGGTTGCCCTGTGACCCCTAATAAGGGCCACAGGGGCCACACCCTAAAAACCTATTTTCATCTTCTTCTCCAGAACCATAAGGCCTAGAAAGCTGAAACCTTGTGTACAGACTCCTTGGCTAGTGAGGATTATAAATTGTAGCTTTGGTAGCCCTGTGACCCCTAATAAGGGCCACAGGGGCCACACCCTAAAAACCTATTTTCATCTTCTTCTCCAGAACCATAAGGCCTAGAAAGCTGAAACTTTGTGTACAGACTCCTTAGCTAGTGAGGATTATAAATTGTAGCTTTGGTGGCCCTGTGACCCCTAATAAGGGCCACAGGGGCCACACCCTAAAACCTATTTCATATTCTTCTCCAGAACCATAAGGCCTAGAAAGCTGAAACCTTGTGTACAGACTCCTTGGCTAGTGAGGATTATAAATTGTAGCTTTGGTAGCCCTGTGACCCCTAATAAGGGCCACAGGGGCCACACCCTAAAAACCTATTTTCATCTTCTTCTCCAGAACCATAAGGCCTAGAAAGCTGAAACTTTTTGTACAGACTCCTTGGCTAGTGAAGATTATAAATTGTAGCTTTGGTGGCCCTGTGACCCCTAATAAGGGCCACAGCGGCCACGCCCTAAAATCCTATTTTCATCGTCTTCTCCAGAACCATAAGGCCTAGAAAGCTGAAACTTTGTGTACAGACTCCTTGGCTAGTGAGGATTATAAATTATAGCTTTGGTTGCCCTGTGACCCCTAATAAAGGCAACAGGAACGTCCTTCAAATCTATTTTCATCTTCTTCTCCTGAAGTATAAGGCCTAGAAAACTGAAACTTGTCGCCTATATATACTTAATTTTATGATTGGTGCCCCGGTGGCCTATACAAAGGGGGTATCATTGGCCACACTCTACAGCATAATTGATGATGAAGCCTGATGAGCTACAGAGCCAATGGCTCTATTTTTTGTTAATAATTATTTTGAAATTAAGTTTGAATTTCGGAAATGTATATCAGAAGTTTATTTGAGATACTGTTAATGAAAAACACCCACTTTGACTTTTCTGCATTGATATGTCTTCGCGTTATAACATCTATAAATATGCAAAAAATGACCAAATTGGCTCTCCAATCTCGCTTATTTAAGGAGATAACAAATTGATGATTTTTTGACACGCGTTTTCTAAGGCGCCATGCAAAACATCAACACAAAATGATTTAAACAAGGCAAACATAGTTGAGTTGACTTCTAAGGAAACTTTGCCACTCTGCTTCATTCACATTTATCTTACATGGAATAAAATATCCTGACATTTATGTTACCAGCGATTCTTTTGCCCGTGAGTTTATATGAACAGAAAAACATTTCGAACTAAGTGCATGATCATAATGGGTTACCATAATATTGCGGCACATAGGTCCGTTCAGTCGTTGACGAAACTTCAGATCAAGAATTCTTAACATACTTAAAAAAATATAATAAACCTTTGATAAATTCTAATAGCTTATAAATCAAAGTCAGAATCATTTAATGTTTAATGGTTGTGATATTTCAGCATCATCAGTTGGTTTTGTGCTTGCTGTCCAAGGAACTTACAACGCAATGATCAAGGGAAATGGTGAGTGAATGATAACACATAACATATCAAATTAAATGGAAGGTTGTCTAAAATGTCGACTTTATTAATCCGAACTTCATCAAGTGCTGTCTTGAAGGTATTTGAAACTTGTGATACTTAATGTTTGTTTTACTGCAAAAAAAATAAACATGCGTATACTTCATTGTTGAAAATCATTGAATACATATAAGGAAGAACAACATGATTTAGTTTAATAAGTAAAACTATAAACAAATCATCCGTAGTGTCCTCAGAATGGCACTTCAAATACCCGCAAGAAAGAGACTTCCCTGTATATCACCAACAATTACAGACTATATTGTCACTAAAAATATGTTATATTTTACAACAGGTGGCGGCCATTTCAGCAAAGGCTTCTACCCATTGAGTTATATCGAAGCCTTCGACAAGGCACAAAAGGCACGTCCCCATGAGTTCTCTCCCCTTGTCAAATCGTTTGCACTGTTCGGTGAGTACATGAACCGGATGTATGGACACAAATTCTACGCCAAAGCTCAGAACATGGCCCTTAAACTGCGACGTCTCTACGACAAGATCCTTGAGGAATATGACGTCATCATCATGCCGACTGTGACACGCCTTCCTCCTTTGCTGCCCTCTAAGGATGCAACATATGAAGGTATTATGAAAGGTCCATTTACATGGCCCTTAAATTTTCTTATATATGTATACATTGTACGTTCACACACTTAAACATATTTTAAGTTCAGCTGAATGATACATACCTACAAGTGGTGTTTGTAACGTATAATGTCATGTCTAAATTTCAAGACACATTTCACATACGTCATACGCACATTTGTTGCGTGACCTGAATAATAATTCACTTTAAAGGGGAGCATTGCGAATACATGTACTGAATGAAAGAAACATTATGCATTGTTGACTACGGATCAAGTGTTATGAATTGAAAAAAAATATAAGAAAATGTTTCATGTTCATTTTTTAGATTTTTTTGTTTGGTTAATTTACTAGTTGGTTTTGCCTAGAAGAGGAACAATTAAATTGTGCACCATTTGTGCAGAAGCTAACATCATTCACATTTGAATCAGGACTTTGTGACATAAATTGACTTGCGAGTGAGTCAAAGATAAAATTCTGAAAGTTAGTGATCTGATTGTTTAATCCTGATTTGTTTCAAAGAGAAAAATACTTTTAACCTTGTTATTGTCAGATATCCTTGACCGTGCGGTGACCATGTTCGGAAATACCTGTCCATTTAACCTGACTGGACACCCGGCTCTGACCATTAACGCTGGCTTCTGCAATGGACTTCCTGTAGGCATGATGATAGTGGGTCGCCATTTTGAGGATTTGACCGTCCTACAAGTAGCCAGAGAATTCGAGAAAATACGTGACAGTCATGCGAGCTCTTAAAAGGGCACCATACTCTCCTACTGAGACGGGGACCATGAGAGAGGAATTCCCCTTATGACATCTAATCGCTGATTGTCCATTGTCATCGTAACGTTTATATACAAGACTTTCATCATGGCGGACAATCACACATTCCAAACTCATAATATTTAACCTTTTCAAAATTTTCTGCCCCCATTTATTTGAAATAATTAAGGCATAGGCCCCACGTCGGCGACACCACCCAATGGTGAAAGAAACGTTATTAATAAACAACGACAACATGGCGGACAGTCAAACATGGCTAGTGTTTCCGCAACGTTTTGTAGCTGTGTGAATTGCAACGAAAGAAGTATTATTTGATATATATTTTAGCATACTATTTTTATTTATTTTAGTCAAATCATTTATGGAACACACTCAGTTCAATTCTCAATGGTCAGTTAGGCTACATGTTATAAAAAATAAGAGAATAAACGATTGAAACGAGATTGAAACTTTTTTATGTATATTCATCCACAATTGCAACTATCATGTTCTGTCTATGTATTGTCACCATATACGTTATATACGTCTTTACTTCGCTAATGACTGAAATATTGACCAAACTTTGATGCATATGCCATTATACATGGTGATCAATATTAAAGAAAAATAATTAATCAGAATATTCTTGAATCTGTCCATAAATTTATGCAAGATTCGCAACGTTGTAAGTTATTATATAAACGCCTTATATTAAGATTATTGAAGAGATTCACGGTGATGTATATGCTTATTATAACCTCATCTTATATTATAGCTCTGAATGGTGCTTCGGTTATCACACTGTGGACAATATGTTGATAATAATGAAATACGATTTCATATGCTTTTACCGGTTGCTGATATCACAACTCCTGAACACTTTAATGGGACAGTTACCTGTTCTTTTTAACATTTCATATTTTCAATTTTTCACTGATAATTGTACGTTAATGCTAAATGTATTATTTTGATAGTGTCAAAAATCCGATAACAAAAACCAATCAACCATAGTCAGAGAACATATCATAAAGATTCACATAAAGTCCAATGGCAGCCATTTTTGTGTGAAAACCTAAAATTCAACTTTTGTAAGAAAAAGGAATAGCATGGTTGAACTTTACCTTATTTATTTGATTTATTACTGCTTCATTAAGTTTAGATACATTTTCTGTCAATTGGAACAATTTATTTTTATTTTCCTGACATCACCATATATTTAACGTGCTATTGCCCCTTAAAAGACATAGCTTTCAAGCATTCAAACTTGCATTGTAACTTGTCAATCATTGTAAGTTTTTATATTATCTTTGTATAAGGATAATTCTACCATGTCCATGTGTATATGAACTTGCTTTTAGTGTTTGGATTCACAACCATCTTATTTATCAGGTGTTGTAAGATTATTTGCGTAGCAATATATGTCTAACGTCCATGTCATGGTGTAATAAATGGTATCACTAAAAGTGTACGTGATAGTAATATGTATCTTATGGGATAGACAAAGGTATCTTCGTTTTATCAAGTTCGAAATCTGTTTAAGTGATAAATCATGATCTTCAGTACTAATTACTTTTTTCTTTAACACGTACATGGTTTCAGTGGATTTCTTCACATCTAATAGCATTTTTGCGTTGTTTGGTGTTGATATTTTTTTGAAATTTCATGAAGTAATAAACAGAATCAAGACTTTGCTGTTATAATGTTTGTTTTGTTATAAAATCAATATGATGTTGACTTAACAGTATGTAAGGAGAATTGTAGCGTCTACTATTAGGGCCTAACACTTGAGTCAATATTAATGGAAAAGATTGAATATTTTGAACTTTTACCATATCAATTTCATTATAATTTTTGGAAATAAGAATTTGTATAATTTTTGGAAATAAGAATTTGTATAATTTGTGGTTGGATTATTTGTTAACTATCGAAATGATACATTATGTTTACTGAACTGGATTCAGGGAACATTTATGTTGATACGGTTGTGACACTTCAGAGAAGATTAAAAAGAAAAGATAGATTATTGTTTCATAACTATACCTTATCAATTTTATTATCATTTTCTGAACTCAGCAGGTGTCCTCCCACGCCCTTGCAAGACCTATATTTTGTCCCCAATGACGCTGATGATGTCATTTTCTTCTTCAGTAATCTGTTATAATACAGGGATATCATATATATGCTTAATAAAGATTGATTGCAATGTACATGTATCTATTACCAATATATATTTATTGAAATATGACATGCTCATATAATTATTCATAACATTACATAACTCATGTCGTTTCATGACATTTATGTACAACTATGTTTCATGTCCTAAATCATTCTCTCCCCACAGAGGCGACACAGTCATACCTGAATTAGCCTCTGTTCTATTACGGCTAATACACGGGACAGAAAAGTAGAAATCTGATTGGAGACAATCGAAGTTAGTTGTGCAATCAGCGACGCCGTTTCAAAAGGGGTCATTCGCAAAAGCTCGGCTATTCCCGGCTATTCCCGGTGATTCGGCATTCAGGGGAGATAACTCTTCCTTCTACAAAACATCGCTTTTTTACCTTCTCATTAGTTTTTATTTGGTAAATTATTAAAATAAAATTTATCATAAAACAAAGAACACTTTACACAATTATAAAACAGTATGTTTCTAATGAAAAACCCTATCCATATCTGATTTTTAAATATTTTCCCTCTCACACTGTTAATGAAAAATAAACCTAAAGGCATGATGCTTTCGAAAGTCACTGTACGACCGTTGAGAATTCCCAAAGTCGTTGATATCCAAAAGGTGTTTTCATTGGCTGCAGATAAGGGAGCTATCTCAAGTTACAACTTTTTGCCGCTAGGGCAATCTGCCGGTGTCACGAAATAAAATCGCCCCCGGTATAAAATCTCCCCCCGGCGATTTTGTACCGGTACAAAATCTCCCCCCTCAGAATAAAATCTCCCCCCTTCACGAAATAAAATTCCCCCCCCCCCTGAATAGAATCGCCCCCCTCCATAAATGCTATTAAAATGCTGTTTACAGCTTCATAATGTTTGGAAATGTTTGAAAATTGGATTGAATGAAGAAATATGATGTATTATACTTTTTGATAAGTATTTTCGGAGATGTTTTAGTGATTTTTACGAAATTACATTCTCTTTATTACTATCTACAGCTATGCGTATTATTGAATATATCTTAAGAGGAAAAGTGGAACTGTAGTTTAGAATATAATATACAAAGGAGGTAACATAACTGAGTTTGCAATTATGTCATTCAATTGTTGGCGGTAAAACCCCGTGCGGCTGGCTTTGTGCATTTGCTGCATACCCTATTAACAAGTGACTTGAAATAGTTGAAGAAAGAAAAACGCTCAAAACTGTTAACAAAAAGAAACTGATATTCTTAAAGTTCTTTAATGTTGTCAAATTGTAACAACAGAAATGAGGCCAGAAGACTATATATCAATGTACATACTTACATGTGATAAATTTAGAGGGGAATGATTCTTTACTAGGTTTGATATACATATTGAGATACATTTCATGGAAACGATTCTAAACTCGTTTGTTTGTATACTATGTAGGGTTAAGTGTACGTGTACTTAGATACATTTAAAGGGGGCGATTCTATTCTGGTTTGATGTATATACTTAGATACATTTAAAGGGGGCGATTCTATGCCCGGTTTGATGTACATACTTAGAATACATTTAAAGGGGGCAATTCTATACCGGGTTTGTTATACATACTAAGATACATTTAAAGGGGGCGATTCTATACGCGGTTTGATGTACATACTTAGATATATTTAAAGGGGGCGATTCTATTCTGGGTTCGATAAACATACTTAGATACATTTAAAGGGGTGGTTCTATACTGGGTTAGATGTACATACTTAGATATATGTAAAGGGGTGGTTCTATTCTGGGTTAGATGTACATACTTAGATATATTTAAAGGGGGCGATTCTATTCTGGGTTTGATGAATATAGTTAGATACATTTAAAGGGGGCGATTCTATACCGGGATTGAAGTTCATAGTTAGATACATTTTAGGGGGCGATTCTATTCTGGGTTTGTTATACATACTTAGACACATTTAAAGGGGGTGATTCTATACCGGGTTTGATGTACATACTTAGATACATTTAAAGGGGCGATTCTATTCTTGTTTGATGTACATACTTAGATACCTTTAAAGGGGGCGATTCTATCCCCGGTTTGATCTACATACTTAGATATATTTAAGGGGGGGGGGGGGCGATTCTACTCTGGGTTCGATGAACATACTTAGATACATTTAAAGGGGTGGTTCTATTCTGGGTTAGATGTACATCCTTAGATACATTGAAAGGGGGCGATTCTATTCTGGGTTTGTTATACATACTTAGATTTACTTAAATGGGAAGATTCTATACCGGGTTTGAAGTACATAGTTAGATACTTTTTAAGGGGGCGATTCTATACCGGGTTTGAACTACATACTAAGATATATTTGAAGGGGGCGATTTGAAGAATATAGTTAGATACATTTAAAGGGGGCGATTCTATACCGGGATTGAACTACATACTTAGATACTTTTAAAGGGGGCGATTTTATTCTGGGTTTGAAGTACATAGTAAGATACATTTAAAGGGGGCGATTCTATACCGGGTTTGATGTACATAATTAGATACTTTCATAAGGGGGCGATTCTATACCGGGTTTGATGTACATACTAAGATACATTGAAAGGGGGCGATTCTATTCTGGGTTTGACGAATATAGTGAGATACATTTAAAGGGGGCGATTCTATACCGGGATTGAAGTTCATAGTTATATACATTTAAGGGGGCGATTCTATTCTGGGTTTGTTATACATACTTAGATTTACCTAAAGGGGGCGATTATATTCTGGGTTTGAAGAACATAGTTAGATACATTTAAAGGGGGCGATTCTATACCGGGTTTGATGTACATACTTAGATACATTTAAAGGAGGCGATTCTATATCGGGTTTGATGTACATAGTTAGATACTTTCATAAGGGGGCGATTCTATACCGGGATTGAAGTTCATAGTTATATACATTTAAGGGGGCGATTCTATTCTGGGTTTGTTATACATACTTAGATTTACCTAAAGGGGGCGATTATATTCTGGGTTTGAAGAACATAGTTAGATACATTTAAAGGGGGCGATTCTATACCGGGTTTGATGTACATACTTAGATACATTTAAAGGGGGCGATTATTTCTGGGTTTGATGTACATACTTTAATACATTTAAAGGGGGCGATTCTAAACCGGGTTTGTTATACATACTAAGATACATTTAAAGGGGCGATTCTATTCTTGTTTGATGTACATACTTAGATACATTTAAAGGGGGCGATTCTATACCAGGTTTGTTATACATACTAAGATACATTTAAAGGGGGCGATTCTATCCCCGGTTTGATCTACATACTTAGATATATTTAAGGGGGGCGATTCTATTTTGGGTTCGATGAACATACTTAGATACATTTAAAGGGGTGGTTCTATTCTGGGTTAGATGTACATACTTAGAAATTTAAAGGGGTGGATCTATTCTGGGTTAGATGTACATACTTAGATACATTTAAAGGGGGCGATTCTATTCTTGGTTTGATGAATATACTTAGATACCTTTAAAGGGGGCGATTCTATACCGGGATTGAAGTTCATAGTTAGATACATTTAAGGGGGCGATTATATTCTGGGTTTGAAGAACATAGTTAGATACATTTAAAGGGGGCGATTCTATACCGGGTTTGATGTACATACTTAGATACATTTAAAGGGGGCGATTATTTCTGGGTTTGATGTACATACTTTAATACATTTAAAGGGGGCGATTCTATACCGGGTTTGTTATACATACTTAGATACATTAAAAGGGGGCGATTTTATACCGGGTTTGTTATACATACTAAGATACATTTAAAGGGGCGATTCTATTCTTGTTTGATGTACATACTTAGATACATTTAAAGGGGGCGATTCTATACCGGGTTTGTTATACATTCTTGGATACATTTAAAGGGGGCGATTCTATCCCCGGTTTCATCTACATACTTAGATATATTTAATTCTATAACCTGACAGAGATGTACATAGTTAGACACATTTAAAGGGGGCGATTCTATACCGGGTTTGATGTACATACTTAGATACATTTAAAGGGGGCGATTCTATACCGGGTTTGATCTACATAGTTAGATACTTTCATAAGGGGGCGATTCTATTATGGGTTTGATGTACATACTTAGATACATTTAAAGGAGGCGATTCTATATCGGGTTTGATGTACATGTAGTAAATAATGACCCGGTACCGAGGGGTTATGGAAAATAACATCGCGAGGGCGTAGCCCGAGCAGAGGTTATTTCCATAACCCGAGGCAAACGGGTTATTATTTGACTTACACTCCCGCGGAAGACTCCTGCAATGGTTTCAATTTAATTTGTTAATAACAAATTAATTTAAAAACGTTTAACTGATATCATTCGCGGGTTTATCATTTCTTGATAAGAAAATATATTTAAAATACCCCCATATTAGGGTTTTAGATATAAACGCTTGATTTCTTACAATAAAAGCTATTTTATTACGGTGTTTCAAATAAATTGGTTTACATACAAATAATTGAAAAACGTTTTAGTTCTCCATTTTGCGGGTTTGATATGTCTTGATAAGAATGCTATTTTAGACTACTTAGAATACCCCCTGCTAAGGGTTTTAGAACTAAAAACTTGATTCGTTACATTATAAACTATTTTATTGCAATATTAATAAATATTTATAGGGGAAAATATAAACCAAACAAGACACACAAAAATGTACATCAACTGGCATGGATCCACGGTAGCTCAACTGGTAAGAGCGCTGCTTGACAACATAGAAGTCCCTGGTTCGAATCCCACTTTCGTTGTTCATAAATCTTAACTTTCGTGTTTGATTAAAACTCCAAATTTTACAAGTCCAATTGTTTGCAATTGTTTACAATCTTATAACCTACCAAGGTGGTTATGAGATAACCAACCTACGCGGATGGAGCTCACGGCACATAATATTCAACTAAAATAAAGGCAATAACTTCCCAAGGGGTGTAAGGGGTAAACACCTATAAGAAGGTAGTTATGAGTTAAAACCAATTGAAAAAAGAAGGGATATAACCGCCCAAGGGGTGTAAAGTTAGATACTTTCATAAGGGGGCGATTCTATACCGGGTTTGAAGTACATAGTTATAGATGCATTTAAAGGGGGCGATTTTATTCTGGGTTTGTTCTACAAGCTTCTAGACATTTAAAGGGGGCGATTCTATATTGGATTTGAAGTACATACCAAGATACATATTCTTAAATTCTATTAGATTAAATGAATACCTTTATCTATACCTATACCTATATCTATTGTTCTTTATCAAAATGGCTTTAATATACATTCAATATTATATGGTAACCGAAATGTTGACACAAAAACAAATCAAAGTTTAATAGACTCTGTTCATTATTTAATTAAATTTTCAAAGCGATTTGATAAAACTTAAGTTCAACATTCGTATACCATGTACTTTTCAATAAGCAAACGTGTGGTAACAATACTTAGTTATTTATTCATTTGTAATTGACTTCTTGCATATGCTTTGTAACTATGTTCATGTTCGGGAGAGGCATTTATATAAGCTTGTGCTTGTTTGCCAATCCCATTTCATGTGTTAATGAAATGAAATATGTTTATCAACAACGACTGTCATTTTTCTACAAAATGGTAAATTATATCTATGACAAACATATAGAGGAATATAATAAAACTGTTACTCACTGAGTTAATAACTGCAATGCTGATTTCTCTCAGAGATGCAAATAAACTTAAAACTTTGAGTTGTCGGACATCTCATTATAAAAAGACTTTCATACCAATAACCATTGTTGATTGGAATTCTATTCCGCCAGAAAAAAAAATGAAAATAACATGATTAATTATAAAGCCGGTTTTTCCCCAACACAACGATATCCACTTTGACTTAAATCAAGGCTCTAGAACCTCTCAAATAAACCATAGCCGTCTGAGACTCCAATGCTCAAATCTAAACTCCCACAGGTTCCTAAGGCATATCTCAGAAACCCCCATGTATCTATGTTCTTCAAACCCAGAATGGAATCGCCCCCTTTAGATAAATCTAAGTATGTAGTTCAATCCCGGTATAGAATCGCCCCCTTTAAATATATCTAAGTATGTACATCAAACCCGGTATAGAATCGCCCCTTTCAAATATATCTAAGTATGTACATCAAACCCAGAATAGAATCGCCCCCTTTAAATATATCTAAGTATGTACATCAAACCCGGTAAAGAATCGCCCCCTTTAAATGTATCTAAGTATGTACATCAGCTGTATGTATGCAGCTGTTGTGTATGCAAACGGATACCCTGATAGCTATGTGATATCATGTCGACTACCTTCAACCAATGTTCTGCACTCTGTGTATGTAGGTGCACTTGAAGAACTGTTTGATATGTATGATATGCTTAGTGGAAGAGGTGATACTCACATACTGGGTGACCTTAATGCAGATATCTGTAAAAGCACGTTATCACCTCGGGATAGCGTGCTTAACAATTATATCACTAAACGGCATCTTGTACATGTTGTTAGTACATTACGTAACAATGGGCCTGGCTATACATGTAGAAGTAAAGATAATAGATTTACATCGCTTATTGATTATATACTTGTCCCGTCACACATGACTGATCAGCTTGCCCATTGTTGTGTAATGGATGATTGTAGTTACGATGTTTCTGATCATTATCCATGTCTTGTTACTGTATCTAGAAAGCGTGAAGAAGCCCGTAAATCAGATAGCCTTTACTTTCCAAAGTGGCGTAAAGCTGACCAATACAACATTGATTCATACAGGGAGGAAAGCGACCGCTTGCTCTCTGATGTCCATATCCCCACTCATGCCTTAACCCCCCATGAAATTGAATCATATACAAGTAATATAACAGATGTTCTACATTCTGCCACCTCAAGTTGTATTCCTAGTGGTGTTTTTAAGGCGCACTTAAAGCCATATTGGAAAGCAGATGGGCTACATGATTTGCACTATAAAATGCGTGTAACAAGACGGCAGTGGCTAGCTGATGGCAAACCAAGGGCAGATAACTCCGCTTTGTACTATGATTATAAATCGGCTAAGAGGGAATTTAGACGATTACATCGTAAGTCTAAAAGAAAACAGCGATCAGATATCAGTCAGGAATTAGAAAGATGCTCTGATGCTGATATTGGTACTTTTTTTAAGTCAGTTCGCAAAATGAGGCGACAGAGTCCTGTGGTTAAAGAATTAGTATTAGATGATATACGTGCAAATACAGCAGAAGATATATGTGAACTGTGGGGAAATTACTTTGCAGACCTGGCCAAGCCACATTGCTCTCCATTATTTGATAATGACTTTAAAATATTAGTTGACAGAAAAGTTACAAGTATTAGCCAGGAATCCACCTATTGTAATAGCGATATTTTATGTAAATGTATTGAAGCAAATGAAGTAAAAGAACATATTAGTAATCTCCATAAGAATAAAGCCCCTGGTCCGGATTGTATTCAAAATGAACACCTCATATACGGCAGTGATTGTGTAATAAATGTGCTAACAGCGCTGTTTAATTCTATGCTAGAATCTACTTATGTCCCTAGCACCTTTAGAAAAGGTGTTGTTATTCCAATTTATAAAGGCAAAACGCCAAAATACGATCCAAAAAATTATAGAGGAATTACTTTAACTTCTTGTATTGGAAAACTCTTTGAGAAAATCATTCTGGCAAGACTAGAAAGCTGGGTCCATGAATATGTACCCACATTTCCCGACAAGCTCCAGTTTGGGTTTAGAAAAGAACATGGTGCTACCACTTCAGTATTTACTTTAAATGAAAGTCTATCATATTTTATCAGTAGAGATTCACCTGTTTACACGGCCTTTATGGATAATGAAAAGGCATTTGACCGTATATGGCATAATGGACTATTTTTAAAACTATACCAAATGGGCATTAAGGGTAAAATATGGCAGCTCCTACATCAAAGTTATACATCAAGCTCTGCATTTGTGCAATATTGTGGCTTAAAATCAAATGAATATGCTATTAAGCAAGGTGTCGGACAAGGTAGAGTTTTATCTTCTTGGTTTTTCCTCGTTTTTATTAATGATTTAATATGTGAACTTAAAAACACAAACAATGGTATTCATGTTTATGGTATTGATATTCCATGCATTCTACTTGCTGATGACACTACACTTGCCTCTACCTCCCCTAAAGGTCTCCAATCATCTCTTGATACTGTTCATAGATATGCTTGTAAGTGGCGGTTAACATATAACGGCTCAAAAAGCACATGTATCATTTTCTGCAAATCCAAGAAACGCCTTGGTAATTACTCTTTCAAATTTGGTGGGTCAGACATACCAATAAGTGATAGTGTAAAATATGGAGGTATTCTTCTTTCATCAGATTTATCCTCAAAATCTAGAGTGCAGTTGTATTGCCAGAAAGCAAGACAATCTGTTAACTCCCTCAATAGTCTTGGCTTAAATAGTAAAGATTTACATCCTACTTCATCTGTTAAAATATGGAAGAGGATGATACTCCCCACGAGCTTCTATGGCTGTGAACTCTTACCAATTCTACGAGGTAAAGATTTTGATATCGTAGAGAGCACACACAGATACTTTGCCAAATGCATTCAAGGCTTCAGCAAACGTATTTCCTCTGCTTCTGTCCTAGGTAATCTTGGCTTGTGGACTATGGATGGGTATATAGATAAATGTAGACTTTTATTTCTTGGTAAGCTATGCAACTGTAAGTGTAATTCTATTTTTAAGGATTTATTTTGTATTCAATTAGCCACGTTTCAAAATAGAACAGCAGTATTACACTGTATATGTGATTCACTCATCGAAACTAGTATAAAATACAATCTTTTTAAATATCTAATTGATTATCTTGAAGTTGGAAGATTCCCTTGTAAATCGCTGTGGCGCAAGTTAGTTATCAATTCTGTAATTGAAAGTGAAACCATAAGATGGTCTACTCAGGTCTGTGTAAGGCAAGATATGTCCAGATACCATAAAACTCATAATGCCTTTGGTGTACATAGATTGTATTATTTTATGCATGTGTATCCACAATTTAAAGATATTTTACAGTTTTGTGTACAAATCAACTCCAGGGCAAAATTTTCAAAATATTGTGAACTCTGTGAGAGACATTGTAATGATTTAAACATATTTTATTCATGAAAAGGCATGAATGGATTGGCCAACAAGCACCGAGGTGCTTATATTAAGGCCGCTCCAAAATAATTACATATGAAAAATATACAATGAATAATTACCAGTGACGCATGTCATACATTTTATAAGCTTCAAGAATAGTGATTATGCATGAATAAGATTGTTTGTTCGGCAGTCAATATATAAGTGCTTATGGAATGTCAAATCGATCAGATTTTATAATGAAATGATGAATAGATTTCAATAATTTGTCTAGATCATTGTTTGTAAGCGATGTACATCCCCTTAATACCGTGTTGATAGTAAATCCTTTCAAATAAAAAAATGATTGCTGTCTTAATTCTGTAAACTTATTGCATGTGAAAAAATAGTGTACAGCGTTTTCAATTGGGTGACCGCATTGGCACGCGGGGCTGTCAATAATATGTCTTTCAAATTTATCAGCATTCAAGTCACTACAGCGGAGCCTAAGGCGAGAGTGGATAATCTGACAGATTCTTGAACCGTGGTTGAGATTGAAGAAAATTGTTTTATTTTTAGGTCCGCAAACCGAATTTTTGAAGCCGGATAACGAATCGCTATTTCGAATGTCGGGAGATAAAGAATTCCACAGTTTTATTGTATCAGGTAAAAAAGACTTGGCATATGTCGCCGTTCTGCATTTTACTGTTCGAACTGATGAATTATCTCTTAGGTTGTAGTTATTGGTATTGGGTGTGGTAGGAAGGAGGTTAGAGAGATATTGAGGCGCTAGAATATTCTTCATTTTATAAAAAGTTGTTAGTTTAGATATGTATCTACGTTCAGATAGTGGTTTTTGGTTAGTTTCTGCATATAATAGGTTGTGGCTTGTACCACGAACTGCTCCACAAATTGATCTTAGCGCGTCTAGATTCAATTTTTCCAGTAAGTTGCATTGTTCCTGAGTGCAATTATCCCAAATATGACCGCAGTATTCAAAAATTGGTAATATGAAGGATTTATAAATAATTTCCAGACTTTTCCGTGATAGACGATATTTCAAGCTTCTTAAGCAGTTAATCAGAGGACTAACTTTCTTAATCATAGAATCTATGTAAATATCCCAATAACAGTTGCTTTGAAGGGTTAATCCTAAGTGCTTATGGTGTTCTACTTCTTGAATTGTTTCACCATCCATTGTAAGATTAGGTTGGTTAATCCTATTTACTTTTCTACTAAACTGTATTGATTTAGTTTTTTTAGGATTAAAGGAAACCTTCCATTTTTTAGCCCAATTTGAAATCAATAACAGGTCATTATTTAAACAATTTGCAGCTGTGATAGGATCGTCAATTATAACGTAGAGAGAAGTGTCATCTGCGAATAATCTGATATTACTGTCAATATTGTCTACGATATCATTAATGTATATTATGAATAATAAAGGTCCCAAAACAGAGCCTTGAGGGACGCCTGCTAAAACTTGTTGAGGATTTGACGCGTGTCCATTAATAACTACTCGCTGGGTTCTATTGTTTAGATAGCTTTCAAACCACTTCAATAAATTTCCATCAATTCCATATGATTTTAATTTCTGCAGTATTCCTTGGTGCCAAACTTTATCAAACGCTTTACTTACGTCGCAGAATACCGCTCGTACTTCTTTTCCATCGTCTAGTGCTTTGGCTATGAAATCATATAAGTAAGTCAATTGATTAGTTGTCGAGTCGCCAGATGTAAATCCCGATTGAAGATTTGACAGAAGGTTGTTATCTCTTAAAAAATTATTTACATATTTAAAGATACATTTTTCAAATACTTTAGCTATACAACTTGTTAATGCTACTGGTCTATAATTTGAACAATCGTATATATTGCCATTTTTATGGATGGGGATTACATTTGCTTCTTTCCAAGAAGTAGGGAATTTAGCCAACTTTAGAGAATGATTAAATAATTTAGTCAGAATGGGAGCTAATGAATGAGCACAGGACTTCAGTATCTTATTTCCAATTTTGTCAGGGCCAATAGCTTTAGTTGTGTCTACAGAGAGTAATATATCCTTTACTTCCCTGATCTCCAGTACTATATCACTTAGAGTATTATCGCAACGCTGATCAACAAGAGGGGGGTCGTCATCAGGGTCTGTAACTTGAGACTGACTGGTAAAATAGTTATTCATTATTTCTGCTACATCGTTTAGATCGTCGTACAGAACATCATCATCGATGACTGAGTGACAAGTAGTTTTTGCTGATTTATTTTGCAAATAGTTCTTAACTAGTTTCCACCATGTTTTTGTGGCAATTGATTCACTTATTGCAGCATCAATCCTAATACTATGTTGTTTTTTAGCTTTTCGCACGGATGATATAACCTTATTTCTAAGTGATTTAAATGTTTGCCATTCAAGCGGACGGTTTGTTCTCTTAGCGATTTTATGTTGCCTATTTCGTTTTCTGATAAGTGAGCGTATTTCGTTATTCATCCACAGTGGGTCTCTAGGTCTAATTAACACAGTTTTGTTGGGTATGTTCGCATCGCACATTTGGATTAAATCACTGGTTAATTTGGATGTTAGGAAATCTATACTTTCGGTTTCGGTTGCATTAATGTCCATATCATTTATTGATTGGTTCAAACTGTCTATATTCGCACGGGAATAGTCATAAATTTTCCGCTCATAGCAGGTTTCTTTCTGTCTGTCGGATTCAATGTTAACATACACCGGACAGTGGTCACTACATATCGGATCTAGCACTCCCGAGTTCCGTACTTTATTCAAACATGTTACAAATATCAAATCAATCAATGTACGAGAATGAGAAGTGATCCGCGTTGGTTCAGATATTAATTGTTTGAGTCCGTATGCAGCCTCTAAATAATTCACTTTTGATTGGTTTTCATTAAAAAGATTTAAGTTAAAGTCCCCTACAATAATAGTTTTCATATTCAAATCTACAGCATTCGCAATACTATTGTCAATAAGATCCCAATATGCTTCACTTTTATCTGCCCTATAGAATGTACCGATTAGAAATGTATGTTTTTTACTTTTAATTGTAATCCATATTGCCTCAAGCCCAGCTGTGTCCAAATTATCCATTTTCATTGCACATAAATTATCTTTGACATACACCGCAACCCCCCCGCCACGGCTTTCTCTATCTTTTCGAAATGGCGCTTGAAAACCCGGAATAGTGATTTCATTATTATCTATCTTTGAGTGTAACCATGTTTCTGTTAAACAAATTACATCATAGGTGCCAAACTCAGCTTCTAATAAATCTATCTTTTCATTCAAACTCCTAACATTTAGATGAATTATCTTCAGATCAGTATGAAAACAAGGACCCGGATGGGGATGTACATCCCCACAACATAGGAGAAGAAGCGTAATACAGATGTTTAATGCCGAAGTATATAAACACAGAAATCTAGAATTGTAAATGAAAACTTTAAGTTTCATCAAAGATTTTCCGTGCACTTTGACTGCAAACAGTCCCACTGCCTGTCTATATTGTACTATATCAACCGTCATCTATATGCATTCTGTGATTAGAAAAGGCAGTGGGGAACAAATTGAATAAACATGCATAACCATACTGGCAAGCAAAACAAAATTGGATAACGTCCATGAAATCTTGAAGCATATAAACACAATGTGAACACAAATCTATTGTCATGAAAGTCACAAACATCATTTTGTTTAAAGAACAAAAAAGGTAAAAAGAGACAAGGCAAATTATGAACATAATCTGCAGATTAGGAAAAAAAAAAGGTAAATTCATGGATTTAACAGAACTATATGAAACGATTGAACACCAGTTATCAAACACCAATTACGAAGATAACACGCAACTTCTGTGGTAAATGTATAATTGTATTGTAACAGTATACAAAAATCGAAACCATTAAGACCCCAAAAGAAGACAAGTCAAACTTCATGTAAGTATTTGTTGTATGTGAAATGGAGTTACCTGCATAAGAAGTCGCGGGGAACCCCGAAATAAAATATTCATAATTAAAATCGTAAAAAGAAACAAAAGAAACAAAAGTCACATCATATCATGTTAGTAACACATGCTATTCATAAGCGTTAACTAATCTACCGCTATCTCATAGCATAAAATGAACGTTTATCTCATGCCATACCGCGTTATATCACATTCTTTTCTCGGGTGTTAACTGTTGTTCTGTTATCTCATAGCATAAAGTACACGGTTATCTCATGCCATACCGCGTTAATATTGCATGCTTTTTGTGGGTACTTCTGCTTTCATGCTATCTCATGGTATTACATTACGGTTAGGTCATGTGACTAATTCGACACGTTGATATGCTAGCCGAGTATCAACTTCTAGATAACAGCATTTGTTTACAATGTGGCGTGCTCCCGATGGTGTCAACATAAGAAAACAAAACAACAACTATTTACAAAAGAACAAAAAGAGAAAAATGTCGGAATCTAAACAATGAGTATTGTTATAACTAGGCAACATAATAAATACTTGCTTCTCACTGACAGTATTATTTCACTCAGTTTACAGTACAACAGCTATTGACTTTCAAATATAATAAGAACGAGTAGTTAAATACACTCCGTCGTTAGTATTGTTCATTAAGAAAAATAATAGGTTTTGCATATTGAAATTTGAAGTTTCCTATGAGCATTACAAACACATACCGTGACGTTCTGCTTCCCCCGAGTGGTGTAACATTTTACCGACTGCATAAATCTGTAGTAAATATCAAATGCATGTTCTGTTGTCCCCTATGAAAATATAGAATATGAAATAGTGGTACAATTATGTAATGCACCCATACATACATATATACACGCATACATGTACTGATGTATTTCCTTCATATGATACACTCACTTTACCAGGGACATGTTACTATAAAAGTATCTGTTGCATAGTCCTGAATTACACCATTAGGGATTACATGTTTATTTGAGTCTATGCGTTTATTTTTGGCTGAGATTTATCACCATTTTCAACCTTGTGGCCTCCAAAACGTCCTGGAAGTGACCATTGTTGGCAACCTTTTTAACCGTGCCATCTAAGAGTTTTATCAATATGACACCCCGAGTGACCCAAGTTCCCTCCACCTTCTTCTCCCTTACCAGTTCACGAGCCTTCCTGGCTATCGTAGCTCGGGGGCCAGTCAGATCTTCATTTATGAAGATTTTGGGGGTTCCAGATTTATGGGAGAACTTCAGTTTGGACCTCGATGCTAACATGGCACGCTTTGTGGCATTGCTTACCAATCTCACAAGAATGGTCCTGGGAGGGTCATGGGGCGTAGCTGGGCGTCTGGGCACACGGTGGCTGACGTCAATGTCAGCTTCACTTGTAATGCTTACGACTGCCACATAATTCTTCATTGTGAACACTAACTGTACAACAGAAATAGTTTCTTTTCAAAACTAATAGATCTTTTTGATGTCAATATATATGTTGAAATAGAATTATTATCAGAAGATGAAATGCTAGCTCTCTTTTCTGGAGGTCAAATAACCATAACTGACGATATGGATGAAATGTCATGGAGATGTATGATTGTTCTCTTTTGTAATTATTTGTACTCCATGCACACGTCATTGAACTGTACATTTTAGGTCTTCTTCCTATTCCGCCTTTCTATGATATCTTGTTATTTGTAAAATTGTTTTTGTAAATATTGTATGTATTAATGTGTAATGATCTTCGGACACACATCTGGAGGAAATAAAGACATTCATTCATTCATTCATTATAAAGAAACACTTTAGTAGGAAATTGAGTTTGAATTATATTAGGATAAGTGTTGATAATCTTGTCATTAAAAAAGATTATCACACTTACATCACATTTAACATCAAAGGTACACTTGTTACTTAAAACAACATAATTACATTGGTATTAACTGTTTCCTTCTCACCTGCTCAATTATATCGACATAATACTCTCCCTTAATTGATAATTTGGACTGGCCTCCCTCATTTACTATCACACTGGCCTCGCTCATTTACTTAATAATTACCTATCAAAACTCCTTTAACCACACAAAAACAATACCCATAACAGTTGGAATTTTAACAAAGCAAATCGGGAAATATTTCATAATATTTGAGAGGAAAACTTAAACAATAAGTTATGGAAAGACGGCAAATTACCAATAGACTGGAAATAAAATCTTATTATACCATTACACAAACAGGGAAAAGACTCTACCAAATCCGATTCATATCGACCAGTCCCCAATCATCAAATATATGTAAAACACTCGACTACAAGACTACAACACTATCTAGAAACTAACGAATTGATCAAACAATCTCAATCAGGTTATAGACCTCATTAACCTCATTAAATAAAAAACAAAACAAAAAACTGTTACTTTTTTTCCTGTTACCTTTTAACCGATCACCGTTTGCTTATCCTTTTTCCCTTTTGTATATATATTCTGAATGTTAGGTATTTTGTATATGTTTTATGGAAATAAAATACTTTTTAAATAAAATATGTTCTTATCTGAATACCTCACCGGTACAAAACATGATAAACAAAAATAAAGAGAACTGTTTAAATTTAAACATTTAAACGGGGCGATTACATACTTTTACATGATAAATTGCCTTCGGCATATATTTTACCCTCTGCGTTTTGAGAATTGAATTCCCTAATGTTAGAAATGTTCTAACTGAACTTTGAATGAAAAGTCGTAGATTGTGATGACATATGTCATAGCGTTGATTTGCAGTTTATTTTTACCCCTTGTAAGATTGTCCCCTTTTGTGGAGATGTTTTTAC
Source organism: Steromphala cineraria (assembly GCA_916613615.1). Classification (NCBI taxonomy): domain Eukaryota; kingdom Metazoa; phylum Mollusca; class Gastropoda; order Trochida; family Trochidae; genus Steromphala; species Steromphala cineraria. The sequence goes on along the minus strand of OU744731.1, from coordinate 17,210,168 downwards.
AGCAATTTCTTGGAGACAGTCTGGCGCCTTATATCCGCTCTATGACCAAACCTATTGTACATCAATTAAGTGTTATCAACACACAATGCATCTAAGTATGTACATCAAACAAGAATAGAATCGCCCCCTTTAAATGTGTCTAAGTATGTATAACAAACCCAGAATAGAATCGCCTCCTTAAATGTATCTAACTATGAACTTCAATCCCGGTATAGGATCGCCCCCTTTAAATGTATCTAACTATATTCATCAAACCCAGAATAGAATCGCCCCCTTTCAATGTATCTAAGTATGTACATCAAACCCGGTATAGAATCGCCCCCTTATGAAAGTATCTAATTCTGTACATCAAACCCGGTATAGAATCGCCCCCTTTAAATGTATGTAACTATATTCTTCAAATCGCCCCCTTCAAATATGATTTAAACATATTTTTATTCATGAAATTTAAACAATTACATGAATATGGATTGGCACAACAAGCTTAAAGCTTATATAAGTGCCGCTCCATTAAATATTACAAAATACAGTCAATAATACAAATCAAAATTTACAAAGTAAATAAAGTAGTAATTCCACAAAGGCCAACAGAAAGCACAATAATAACTGGTTTATACTCATCAAAAAATATAAAATATAGGAGTTCTACAATATCTTAAATTTAGGCATTTACAATTACTTAAAACGTTGTGAATCTTGTATAAATTTATGGACGGATTCAAGAATATTCTGATTTATTATTTCGCTTAAATATTGATCACCTTATAGAATGGTATATACATCAAAATCATTTTTGTAAAAATATGCATCTGATCTTAATAGATTGAAATTAGGGCAGAAAAGGAAGTAGTGGAGAGAATCTTCCCATAGATGTCCGCAAGAACAAGTTGAATTGTTTGAAATATGCCTATTAAATTTATCGGCGTTTAAGTCACTACAACCCAATCTGAGCCGGGCATGGATAATTTGGCATAATCTGGTTCCGAAATTCTTGTCAAAGAAAACATTATTTTGTTTGGTACGTAACTGATTTTTGAATGAATTTATTGTTTGAGAGTTACGTATTTCCGTTGGCAGATTATTCCATAAACGTATGGTGTCTGGTAAAAAGGAGCGTGCATACGTCTCCGTATGACAACGTATTGTACGTATACTTTGAGTATTTCTAAGATTGTATGAACTTATATCAGAAACATTTTCTGGAATAATATCCGATAAGTAGTTTGGAGTCAGATTATTTATCATTTTGTAGAATAGCGTTAATTTTTTGTTATCTCTACGTTGTGTTAATGGTATAAAATCTGTTTCTTTATATATTTTATCATGACTAGTCCCTCTCACTGCTCCACAAATTGTTCGTAGTGCATCTAATTGCAAAGTTTCAAGTAATGTAGATTGTTCCTTTGTACAATTATCCCATATATGGCAACAGTAGTCAAAATGTGGCAGTATGTAATAGGTATACATACATTCAAGTGTTCTTCTTGTTAATCTATATTTAAAACTTCTTAAACAATTAACCATAGCACTTACATTTTTTATTATTTCTTCAATCTGTCTTTTCCAAAAGCAATCTTTTTGCAGATAAACACCTAAATGTTTGTGGAAGCTTACTTCATTTACTATATATCCTTTCATTTCTAAAGGTGGAGACACAGTGGGGTTAACTTTACGAGAAAACAAAATAGTTTCAGTTTTTGTTGGATTAAAATTTACTTGCCACGCATCAGCCCAATCAGAAATACGATTTAAATCAGCGTTTAAAATTCTTGTTGCATTAATTGGGTCTTCAACAACAATGTACACGGAGGTATCGTCAGCAAATAATCTAATATTACTATGAATGCCCTCAACAATATCATTTATATAGACTAAGAATAATAGTGGACCTAAAACGGAGCCCTGAGGAACTCCTGCCGATATGTGCTTTAAGTCAGAAGATTTGCCATCTATGACTACTTTTTGTAATCGATCTGATAGATAGTCGCGAAACCAATTGAGCAAACTTCCACGAATGCCATAGGCTTCTAATTTATGTATTATACCCTTGTGCCATACTTTATCAAAAGCTTTACTTATATCACAGAAAACAGCTTTAACTTCTTTTCCATTATCCAAAGCATTTGCAATGAAATCGTATAAATAAGTAAGTTGATACGCAGTACAATCACCTGGCATAAAACCTGACTGCAAGTTGGTTAGAACATTATTATCTAGAAAAAAGTTAAATACATATTTGAAAACACATTTTTCAAATACCTTCCCAATGCAGCTAGTTAGTGCAACAGGTCTATAATTTTGACATTCATTTACACTGCCCTTCTTGTGCAAAGGAAAAACAGAAGCTTCCTTCCAAATTGAAGGAAATTTACATTCACATAATGATTTGTTAAACAAATGTGTAAGAGGAATGGATAGCGGTTCTGCGGTAAGTTTGATGAATTTATTACTTAGTTTATCAGGGCCACTTGCTTTATTCACGTCAACTGACAAAAGAATATCTTTAACTTCAGTTCTTGTTAAGACAAAGTGACATAATGAATTATCATTTCTATCAACAACAGGCGGTAGCTGTTTGTCTGGGGAATCAATCTTAGCTTGGTCAATAAAGTAATCATTAAGTATGTTTGCTTTTTCGTTAGCGTCTTCATAAATAACATCATTGTGATGAAGAGGAGGAAAGTTTTCTTTAGAATTTTTGCTCTTTTTTAGATAATTGTTAATCAACTTCCACCACATTTTAGAATTTTTATTATTGTTTAGTTTATCATCAAGTTTAGAGTAATACACTGATTTAGCTTTTCTTACTGCTGAAATAACTTTATTTCTAAGTTTTCTGAATTTAACCCAATCGTTTTCCTGATTTCTCCGTTTTGCTATTTTATGCTGTCTGTTTCTTTGTCTTATCAGTCTTCGAGTCAAATTATTCATCCATGGCGAGTCATTGGATCTAATGGTTACCATCTTGTTAGGAATAAAGGTATCACACAAATGAAAAACTTTGTTCATTATTGTTTCAGTTGCAATATCAATATCATTTGAAAGATCCTCTGACCAATCAGTATTTTTGAAACTTAAATTCAGCCCGTCCATGTCAACTAAGTCGTAATAATATATTTTTCTTTCAAAACAATTTTGGATGGGTATGACATCGCGAATAGTGACAAAAACGGGAGAGTGATCACTACAAACAGGATCAAGTACACCTGAGTTCAGTATAGAATCAGAGTTAGATACAAAAATTAGGTCAATCAGTGTACGTGACGTTTGCGTAATCCTAGTTGGTTCTGTGATAATCTGTTTCATACCAAACACATATTCAATATTTTTTACTTTCTCGTTAACCTTATTTAATATATCAATATTGAAATCACCGACAACAATAGTATCTATATTAAGGTCGATAGCGTTTCCAATTGATTGACAAACTAGATCCCAATATGCTTCACTTTTGTCTGATCTATAAAAAGTGCCTAACAATATTTTTTTACTTTTCAATTTTATCTCAATCCACAAAGCCTCAAGATTGGGGTGACTTAAGTAATCCAAACATGTCGCATACAAATGTTTCTTTACATAGACTGCTACTCCACCACCCCTAGTTGCCCGATCTTTTCTGAATGGTAATTGAAACCCGGATATTTCTAAGTCAATTTGTATTACAGAGTCATTCAACCAACTTTCTGAAATACAAATAACATCATAATCGCTTAGTTCACTTTCAACAGAACCAATCTTTTCTCTTAAACTACACACATTCATATGAACAATTTTCAAATCTCTATAGGTTGGTCCAGGATTTTTGTGAATATCGCCGCAGCACAAAAGAAAAAGAAAGATAAAAAATGTATAAGACGAACTGTACAAGCAAAGAGACGAGTATAATTTTGTCACGTAATATAATGTTATCAAAGCGTTTGCCTGTAATTTCGAATAGAAAACTCCAACTGCCCATCTGAAACTTACATGATCAACTGGCATCGAACATTAACGGAGAAGAAAGAAATGTTATGCAGAGGGCAGTTAACTTGTAATCTGGTAATGTTAATAAATCTTGGCCATGTGTGGAAATTGAAGGGACCGTGCAGTGGCACGAGTGCAAACATCTTTTTATGATATGAATGAACACCAAAACAAAAAAGAAGAAATAAAAAGGTCTGTCATTTGACATGGAAACAAAAACAACATACAGGTGGTTTGTGGTGACAAAGGTGATGTCAATTTGAATAGGAAATACCTTTCAGAATAATGTATTTGAAAATACAAGATACTTTAAATATATCTAAGTATGTAGTTCAAACCCGGTATAGAATCGCCCCCTTTAAATGTGTCTAACTATGTTCTTCCAACCCAGAATGGAATCGCCCCCTTTAAATATATCTAAGTATGTAGTTCAATCCCGGTATAGAATCGCCCCCTTTAAAGGTATCTGAGTATGTTCTTCAAACCCAGAATACAATCGCCCCCTTAAATGTATATAACTATGAACTTCAATCCCGGTATAGAATCGCCCCCTTTAAATGTATCTAACTATATTCATCATACCAAGAATAGAATCGCCCCCTTTAAATGTATCTAAGTATGTACATCAAACCCGGTGTAGAATCGCCCCCTTTAAAAGAATATAAGTATGTACATCAAACCCGGTATAGATTCGCCCCCTTTAAATGTAACTAAGTATGTTCTTCAAACCTAGAATAGAATCGCCCCCTTTAATGTATCTAGGTATGTAGTTCAATCCCAGTATAGAACCACCCCTTTAAATGTATCTATAACTATGTACATCAAACCCATAATAGAATCGCCCCCTTATGAAAGTATCTAACTATGTACATCAAACCCGGTTTAGAATCCCCCCCTTTAAATATATCTAAGTATGTACACCAAACCCGGTATAGAATCGCCCCCTTTAAATGTATCTATGTTCTTCAAACCCAGAATAGAATCGCCCCCTTCAAATATATCTAAGTATGTACATCAAACCCAGAATAGAATCGCCCCCTTTAAATATATCTAAGTATGTACATCAAAACCGGTATAACACCACCCCTTTAAATGTATCTAAGTATGTACATCAAACCCAGAATAAAACCATCCCTTTAAATGTATCTAAGTATGTACATCAAACCCATTATAGAATCGCCCCCTCATGAAAGTATCTAACTATGTACATCAAGCCCGGTATAGAATCGCCCACTTTAAATGTATCTAACTATGTTCTTCCAACCCAGAATGGAATCGCCCCCTTTAAATATATCTAAGTATGTAGTTCAATCCCGGTATAGAATCGCCCCCTTTAAATATATCTAAGTATGTACATCAAACCCGGTATAGAATCGCCCCTTTCAAATATATCTAAGTATGTACATCAAACCCAGAATAGAATCGCCCCCTTTAAATATATCTAAGTATGTACATCAAACCCGGAAAAGAATCGCCCCCTTTAAATGTATCTAAGTATGTACATCAAACCCGGTGTAGAATCGCCCCCTTTAAATGTATCTATGTTCTTCAAACCCAGAATGGAATCGCCTCCTTTAGATAAATCTAAGTATGTAGTTCAATCCCGGTATAGAATCGCCCCCTTTAAATATATCTAAGTATGTACATCAAACCCGGTATAGAATCGCCCCTTTCAAATATATCTAAGTATGTACATCAAACCCGGTAAAGAATCGCCCCCTTTAAATATATCTAAGTATGTACATCAAACCCGGTAAAGAATCGCCCCCTTTAAATGTATCTAAGTATGTACATCAAACCCGGTGTAGAATCGCCCCCTTTAAAAGAATCTAAGTATGTACATCAAACCCGGTATAGATTCGCCCCCTTTAAATGTAACTAAGTATGTTCTTCAAACCTAGAATAGAATCGCCCCCTTTAATGTATCTAGGTATGTAGTTCAATCCCAGTTTTGAACCACCCCTTTAAATGTATCTAAGTATGTACATCAAACCCAGAATAGAATCGCCCCCTTTAAATATATCTAAGTATGTACATCAAACCCGGTATAACACCACCCCTTTAAATATATCTTAGTATGTACATCAAACCCGGTATAGAATCGCCCCCTTTAAATGTATCTAACTATGTTCTTCCAACCCAGAATGGAATCGCCCCCTTTAAATATATCTAAGTATGTAGTTCAATCCCGGTATAGAATCGCCCCCTTTAAATATATCTAAGTATGTACATCAAACCCGGTATAGAATCGCCCCTTTCAAATATATCTAAGTATGTACATCAAACCCAGAATAGAATCGTTCCTTTAAATATATCTAAGTATGTACATCAAACCCGGTAAAGAATCGCCCCCTTTAAATGTATCTAAGTATGTACATCAAACCCGGTGTAGAATCGCCCCCTTTAAATGTATCTATGTTCTTCAAACCCAGAATGGAATCGCCCCCTTTAGATAAATCTAAGTATGTAGTTCAATCCCGGTATAGAATCGCCCCCTTTAAATATATCTAAGTATGTACATCAAACCCGGTATAGAATCGCCCCTTTCAAATATATCTAAGTATGTACATCAAACCCAGAATAGAATCGCCCCCTTTAAATATATCTAAGTATGTACATCAAACCCGGTAAAGAATCGCCCCCTTTAAATGTATCTAAGTATGTACATCAAACCCGGTGTAGAATCGCCCCCTTTAAAAGAATCTAAGTATGTACATCAAACCCGGTATAGATTCGCCCCCTTTAAATGTAACTAAGTATGTTCTTCAAACCTAGAATAGAATCGCCCCCTTTAATGTATCTAGGTATGTAGTTCAATCCCAGTATAGAACCACCCCTTTAAATGTATCTAAGTATGTACATCAAACCCAGAATAGAATCGCCCCCTTTAAATATATCTAAGTATGTACATCAAACCCGGTATAACACCACCCCTTTAAATATATCTAAGTATGTACATCAAACCCGGTATAGAATCGCCCCCTTTAAATGTATCTAACTATGTTCTTCAAATCCAGAATGGAATCGCCCCCTTTAGATAAATCTAAGTATGTAGTTCAATCCCGGTATAGAATCGCCCCCTTTAAATATATATAAGTATGTAGTATAATCCCGGTATGGAATCGCCCCCTTAAATTTTTCCAAGTATGTACATCTAACCCAGAATAGAATCGCCCCCTTCAAATATATCTAAGTATGTACATCAAACCCGGTATAGAATCGCCCCCTTTAAATATATCTAAGTATGTACATCAAACCCGGTATAGAATCGCCCCCTTATGAAAGTATGTAACTATGTACATCAAATCCGGTATAGAATCGCCCCCTTTAAAGGTATCTAACTATGTTCTTCAAACCCAGAATAGAATCGCGCCTTTAAATATATCTAGGTATGTAGTTCAATCCCGGTATAGAACCCCCCCTTTAAATGTATCTAAGTATGTACATCTAACCCAGAATAGAATCGCCCCCTTTAAATATATCTAAGTATGTACATCAAGCACGGTATAGAATCGCCCCCTTATGAAAGTATCTCACTATGTACATCAAACCCGGTATAGAATCGCCCCCTTTAAATATATCTAAGTATGTACATCAAGCACGGTATAGAATCGCCCCCTTATGAAAGTATCTAACTATGTACATCAAACCCGGTATAGAATCGCCCCCTTTAAAAGTATCTAAGTGTGTACATCAAACCCAAAATAGAATCGCCCCCTTATGAAAGTATCTAACTATGTACTCAGTCAACCCGGTTTAGAATCACCACCTTTAACTGTAGCTATGTTCTTTAAACCCAGAATAGAATCGCTCCCTTACAAATTATCTTACTATGTACTTCAAACCCGTTATAATCTCCCCCTGTAAATGTATAGAATCATGTACAACAAACCCAGAATAAAATCGCCCCTATAAATGTATATCAGTCAAGATTCTCCCCTTAAATGTATTGTATTCAGTTTAACCGTTAATTCTCCCTTCTAGATTCGTAGAGAACTAAGTTACTATAAAAACGCCCTATTAAGTCATTATTTTTATCAAAATAGTAGTCAAATTATCTCAAATATCAATCATCACAACTTATTTTTCTATCTCAGTAAATGAATAAGTTCAACATTCATTTTGAAGATAAAAACACAAGGCAGCAAAGGGGGGGGAGATTTTATTCTGAGGGGGGCGAGAAATATTTCCGCCGGGGGGCGATTTCATACCGGAATAAAATCTCCGGGGGAGGATTTGTACCGGTATAAAATCGCCGGGGGGAGATTTTATACGGGGGCGAATTTATACCGGGACACCGGAACCCCAGGATCTAGATTTAATAGAACAGAGGCTAATTCAGGTATAACTGAGCTGCCTCTGTGGCTAATTCAGGTATAACTGAGCTGCCTCTGTGGGGAGAGAATGGTCCTAAATATTCATATCCTATCCTATACTCCTCATATCATATAAATATGAATTCAGTTTTACATGATTTTTGCCTTACTTGAAAAAGTAGTTTAGTAAATACACTTTTGTATCCTTATTGAGTAATTTTGGGTCGTTGAAACATCAACAGGGTAAAATATTTAAAAACTTAGTTGTGCAATCAGCGAAGCTGTTCTAAAATCCCCATTTTTGACGACTGAATCATGGAAAATGCATAAATACATGTAACTCTTTCCATTCTTTAAGCGCTGGTATTTGCTAAACCAAATGGATCGTAGTGCACTTTTTTCCCGCCAGGGGAAACTGCCGAAACCCACGGATTTGGTTTAATAGAAACAGAGATTCGATCAATATTTCATGACTTTGGTAGAGAATGCGATTATGAGCTAAGGCGCAAGTTGAAATACACAAGGTTAAATTTCAAATCGCGATAGAAGTGTGCACAACTAACATTTGAATTCCTATACTTCTTTATTTGGTATATATGGTAATATATCGTCGACTCACACAATTTCAAGTTTTTTTTTCCGACAATATACGACCCTTTTATTCAAAACCAAATCCAAATGTGTTGTTCGTGATAAGTAAGTACATCAATATTCATATGAAAAATATCTATTCATTTATCATTTGTTATGTATCATGTTCATCTGAATAGTAGATACTTGATTATCATTAATTAGTACATCAATATTCATCTGAAAGAGTATCTATTCATTTCTCACTAGTTATATATCAATATTCATTTGAAAAGTATCCATTATTAAGCATTAGTTAGTATATCAATAATCATCTGAAACTTTCATTGAACTCGCCAACAATTTTAATTTCATAACACAGAACCTTGCTGGGTAAATGACTTATGTAGCACAAACGATATAACAGTTACATAGGGGTTACGTAACAAGAACCACACTGACACTGAAAAGAAGAGTAATCATCTAGTCACGAGGTATGTTTCTTTTGTTGCACTTTTACTTAAATGGGAGGTTCTTTCAATGTTTCTCAATATTACATATGCACAGACAAAAAGATGCGGCAAAAATGTAACTTTTTATCGTTAAAATTCTTTTGAAGTTAAAAATTCATAGACATTAAAAGCGGGCATTTTAAAACGTTTTCGACAAACACGGTCATCATTTTCCGGTACATTGAGTTGTTGAGAAATCCTTTCCATCTTGATGTTTTCGGCTTTAAAATGGATATCGAACTTTCATTAAGCCATTATTGCATTACCCACAATTACACAACCTCTGATACATGTTCACAAACTCTTTCTCTAGGCTTGGCATGAAAAACAGGTAAATGATTATGAGATTGGGTTTCATGTTGTTGAAAAGGGCACAAAAAGGTAACGAAACACGATTGTATGCATGATTTTGATTTGTTTCAATCTTGCAAATGATCCTCAAGACGCTGAAAATCGCAGTTCCACCGACTTTTTATGTAATGATTAATTGCAGGGTAGGTGGACGTCATCAAATGGTATACCTCAATCTGGAACTCGGAATGTAACTGTATGAGGAATTACATTGTCATATGGTACAAATTCGGTACAAATTTAGAATAAAAACAATTATATGAAATTGGTATTTATAAGTTCATACCGACATACTATTTCTATACACAGGGTTGTAGCATAACTTTTGTACAATATTGTTTTTAAATATAAATTATTCGTCTTTCTTCATTCCAAATATAACAACGATTTTATTAACTCAAAACCACCTTTGGTGGAGAGACCAGTTCCTTTTAACTAATTAAGCAATACCGAGTACCTAGTTCCTCCGAGAGTTGTTAAGGTCACAATGATTCGAAACTCATCACCTAGTTGACCTAATGAAAAATGTATATATAAATATGGATTTTCATATTCATTCACGCGCTCATATTTTTAGTTAAAAATATATTTCAAATTTGAACCAAACCGGTAAAGAAATACCCCTTTTTTTGTAATAGAATGACATAATTCAATTATACATTTGTAACGATAACGATATGTAAGGCAAGAATCAGCATAGTTTTATAGTTTTCCTTTTGTGTCGGTAATGCACGGACAATTCGTGGTCGTCATCGGCAATTCTTATAATGCTAAAAAATATTGCTTATCTCAAAAGAGCATTTCATGAAACTTTTCAAGAATACATAATTATTATAGATCTTGCTAAGTTTTCGTTTAGGACACTGATAACTTTAAACAAAATGTAATATAAATGTCCATACTAACAAACTAATAGATGACGTTGTAATCAATAAGTTGTCCACCGCCGCAACGTGGAACCGTGACGAGGGACTAAGTATATATTCAGCGGTAACAGTACGTCCTTCCAGATTCATGTTAACGTTATAGCTCATGATCCATCCCACTCCAAATAAAAGATCCCACATTGGAGGAACCCGCAGACACTACTTGATTGTGGTGATCTTGAACTCATATTCAAAAGGTAATAAAGTAATAAAGCATGTCCATTGATTAGTGTATACTTGCTGCTATATTCCCTCATATTATATGCACATGTAATCTGTATTGATGCCGATGCTGTAACATGTTTCCCCGCAATGTCCTTACTAATGGTATCGTAACAGGATATACCTTTTGCTCTCTTTAAACAAACTGTGCGCTAATGACTGAAATATTGCCCAAGCGTCGTAAAATAATAACTCACTCACAAACTGTGCATATGTAAAACATATTTGATCAAGAAATAATTTCCAAATGTGTTTAATTTTTATTTACATCTTAATCAATTCAAATGGATGGCAAACGAGTATTTGGCAATGTATTAACTGGTTTATTTGTCATTTCAAGATGACACTGAACTGTTATGTCAAGATGACTTCCTTGAAACTAACACCTGACAATATTCTGTGTTAATGGGTTCACAGAGACAACAATACAATAAGGAGAAATATACAGGACAAAATGTTTTAAAAGGCATTTTAAAGAGTCAATTAAAGAAATACAAAACATCAACTTAAGATTTTAGAATTGAAATCTATGAAAAAAATATCTAAAATAACAAACGTACTTGCAATGTCATGAACCCTGATGTACTTATCAAAATATGTTTGGATTTATAGACACTCAATTCGTTAATTTATAGCACGTTCGTGAGCGTGTTGATACATAGTGGTTGCTATTTAATCTTGAGCTAATTAGAAGGTATAATTGATGGTCACTACAGTCGCACCTTGTCATAAACCAAGGAAGACGCGAGACGTGAAGTCATGGGGTCTAAGACGGAGAAACAAGAAATACAGATTCTCATCGACAATGCACAACGTCCAAGGAGGGTTGCATATAAAGTGGAAGAAAATGTCAACTTTGTTATGCTGCCTATATTTGGACTGCAGGTACGTAAAAACCTGTATTAATAGCCCGTGTAAGATAGCGCAGTGTAATTTGTAAATATTGATATCAAACACGTATAATACCGTTTTAAAGGTGATGTCGCTTAATTCCTGCAATTATGTATGGGCGAAAAATAAACAGTTGCTTATAATTTGTTACTTGTGCATAAAGCGGGTTCTGTTCATTGATTAATTAGGGTTGTATCAAGTATCGCATGTTTCAGGAAATATTTTTTTAAAGCTAATCTACGCTGTAGAGTGACAAAAGTAGGAAGATTTGCAGTAGGCGTTATGATCGAAAACCAGACAATGACGTCGGTCAATCACTCAAACGTAATTTTACAATTCACAATGACTGCTATTCGGTACATACGAAATGTATAATACGTGTATGTACTGTCACACACAATCTGTCCCTCGGTACTGAAGGAGTGGTCGAATGATGAACTAGCTTCTCTCTATTTCTGATGTAACATACAATATATATCAATGATTTACAATATATGAAAATGATGCAAATCACGGAGTGGCTCTTTAATATTTAGTTCATTAAACTCGTGAATGATTTGATACCAAAACCCGATTTTGCTCGTTTTACGCTTAATTATCAACAAGCTTCATAAAGATAACATCAAATAGATGGTCGTTTAGTATCATCTGAAACGCCTTTTGCATGAGAGAGTTTAATGTCACGAAAATGAAGCCAATGGGCAATTAATAGTTTCTTAATAATTAATACTCAATACTCGAGAAGGAATCACAGGGACTAAGCTTGGTTCTAAGGCATGACTCATGTTTTTTGGGCAAAATTTGAAACAAGCAACTACATATGTAAGGCCCTTTTACTTACTGTGTGTAAGAATTTGAAGATTCTTTTGTGCGTCTCCAATCAGTTTACCGTCAAAGTTGTTTCAAGTTCGGTTGAGTTTTTTTTCAAAAATTCCAATTCTGTCAAAGATATCATAAACAAAATTAGATAAAGATAGCCGACGAAATAAAAAAATATAGATTTTCTTAAGAGAAAACGGTAATATTGCAAGAAAAAATTGAAATCACAAATGAGGTTGATAAAAAATGTGCTTTAAATGTCTAAATGCAAAACTTCATGACGTGTACATTTCTTTAACGAGCCTACCGTATATTGTAAAACCAGTTTGATGTTTTACTATTGTCTAGATTTCTTTCACTACATCATTCTATGTGAATTTCATGAATGCTTCATCTTTAATTTTGCAAAGTGCCCATCCTGTTACAGAGTTATTATATATGCTTTTGCAGATTAATTTGTCTTGAAAACAAATGCCTTTTGAAATATATAGAAGAATTTTATGTTCCCATTCAATTTTTTTTTTAAATTACCAATCCATTTTTTACTGAAGGGGTGTACAGCTGCTTACCAAAAGTTTGATTAACTGTGAAAAATTTCCAATGTAAGGTCAACATTTCAATTTTTAAATCGGCCATCATTTCGTAACGAAATATCTTAAAGTCAAAATTTTGGGATCACTTTGTTGATCAAACACTCGATCATATCTACACTACTTGTAAAGAGAACAGATGTGTTGCTAGTCAGACACAATTTTGGCATTCTGCAAGCGAGGATTGTTTTCAAAATTCAAAATTCTTATTTTCTCTTTTTATTAACATTTTCAGCAACTTTCGGTCAACATTATCAATATTGGTATGATACAACATACGTTTTTTTGTCGAAATGATGAGTTTTTTAATATAATCACGAAAATTGAACTAAGCATTTTGGCAGCCAGTTTTGCATATATCCCTTCCAAATATGTTCCTCTGGTAATATTAATTTCATCTTTCAGTATGGAATGGGAAAATGACGTTTCTCTGTTATATCTGTTCTAAAAAAATAACATTTGTCACAATACTGATTGAATGAATATAACTCAAGCGAGCACCATATTACATGATATATCCACTGAGATTACGGTAATCAAACACATTTGGGTAAGCATCTGTAGGTATTGGTCTGTGATTGCAATTTGCAATGAACATGTGTATAACAGGGTGTGCTAAAAATGTACGGTAACCGTCGTTATTGGTTACCAGGTAATTGTACTGTTGCAGAGAGTGATCCCAAATGTAATAGTGTTCTTTTATTCACTATCGTAATGGAATGTATTTCTAATATTCCAACACCACTGAGCTATGTATAAGTATATAATGAATTTATGCTGAGGCGTTGTTTGTGGTGACTGCTGCCACATTCTACAAACAGACATATAATCTTGCACTAATATATTGAGCGGGTAGTTGTTAAGTGTCCTTTAGGCAACGTTTCAGCCAAACCTTTTCAAACAAACAAAATAACACTGTGTACTTATGACTCTGAAATCAATATTATGCGTACACCAACACTAAACATATGTTATAATATGGTTCGAATCTCCTTGTTGGTGGATAGTCACACGAATTTGTGTATTCACAAACAGAAGTACTCTGACCTTGGTAAAAATCCGAGGAATAAAACTGTCGACATATTACTCTATCGAGTTACATACCATACAGGTAGGTCTGATCGCTAACCCGTTGGTCGGTTTGTTTTTTAACAGTTTTGTGCAGGCGAAATTTAGTCGTGAGCGGACTAATCACATCATCACGCAGCGATGATCTTGTTAAAAGCATGCATGGTCACAGAAGTTACTTGATCTAAACTACCATTCTCTCCCCACAGAGGCAAATCAGGCAGATCAAGTCATGAAATGTTGAAACAGCCTCTGTTCTATTACGCCGACTTTGTGGAATAAAATAGGAGATGTTTGATTGGAGGCAATTTAAGTTAGTTGTGCAATCAGCGACGCTGTTCTTAAATCATCATTTTGGCTACTGAATCATGGCAAAGGTTTTGTGATATGAACCACCCTTTTCATGCGAGAAGCGTTGTCATTTGATCGAGAAATTCAAATGAATTGTGGTGCAATTTTGTTCCGCCTGTAAAAACTGTCGGAACCCACGGATTTCGGCGTAATACAACAGAAACTGTATCAACATTTCATGACTTGATCTGCCTCTGTGGTGAGAGAATGCCAAACTTCTGACACTGAAGACTTTTGCATTGACAATTTGTGAGTGGTAAGCTCAGAACATGCGAACTTCGGGACTGCGCTCGGGCCTAATGGAGAGATAGCATATCGACAGAACAAGTTCGTTGTTCAAAAGAGTTAATATTTTGAAAATTTTACTTGAAAGAGTAAATACTTCGAAACGTTTATTCCACGGAACTAGTCTGATTTAAAGTACATGTAGATTGACCTTTGAACTTAAACTGCCAGACAACAGGAAGTACACACTTCAGTTGAATTTAATAGCAAATCTTTCGAGTTTTTGTGTCGTATTCTCAAACTGGTAAGAATAAGAGTTAAATCATCGTTCAGTTGTTTTGGGTTTTTTAAATTAGGTTCCGCATGTTAATAAATTGTTTCACAATTTAATTTGATACACAAAAATGTTCTTCGTTAACGATCGCGAAGACATTTTGTAGGTGAAAATCAATAAACGTGCCCATTTTTTCACATGCAGCTGCGTATCTTAAGTTTGTTCACTTACCTGCGTTGTTGGTCGAATATAATTTAATTTGGATTGTCTTTGAGGCATCCTAGCATTGCGGAAACGAAACGGATAATGTTGAAATATGAGTAAATAAGTTAACATTCAGTTTTCGTTAACATATTCGTATGTCTAACTTAAAGATAACCGCAACCAATTTGGCAGGGCATTGAAATGACCAGGGGTCAAAATTTCGAAAACACTATTTTGTATTTTTCTCTACAAAATTCTTCATTAGTGATCAATAGCTTTAGACCAAAGTCATATTTGTTCCTTTGCATTAATGCAATGTTATTGTACTGATTTCTTTCTTACAAAGTTTATAAGGAATATTTAAATCGAAATTTAAGAAAATCTGAATTTCACAAAGATGACCCCATCTGTCTATTTAATCATGCCAAATATCTAAATTTAGTACCAGTGAGAAGAAGATCCCAAAATATGGTTTGGGAATGATTTTACTAATGGATAATTGGTTGTCCTTTGTAGGTGCTCCTGGAGTTATTTTATGGACGTCAAAATGAAACCCAATTTACATGATATTTGCACTAAGATACACAAGCACGTGAACAAACTTAAGGTACGCAGCTGTACTAACAACATTTTAACCATGATAGTGGAAATTCTATTTCTTACAATTATTAAGGAGACACCATTTGTTTATTAAAACTCCTGCAAATACATGCATGTCTTTAATCAATAAATGAATACATCGCATGTATGTATATTAAGTAAATTTAACAAACTGTGATGTGTAATTTCTTTTGCTTGCAGTTTTATAACTGATGTTATCCAATTCAATACTATCAGTGAATGTATTAATTTGTATACAGTGATTCGAGTCACGTTTGTGGCCAATCTTTTATACCAAACGGTTGACTTGAATCAATTTGAATGGGCATCTAACCCAAACGTATATAGCTGTTGCAAGATATTATCATATGAATGAATCGTATGACAAATAGCTTTATGAAATAAACCATTTTGATAAAACATCCATAATTTAATTACCTGGCTATGCTGTGTCAACTCTTGACAATTTCAATGAGTTGTTCAATAAGGCATTCGTTAAAATTGCGATTGAGCTCCGTACGGATTGACATCTCGTATTCAACCACTATGAATATCGTTAACAAGTGAACACCTTGTATAAGGGTCAACAGAAGAAGCCTCCGTAAACAGTGCATGTCAAGCAGAGGCCGAGAAGGCGTTCCGTCATACGTTGTGAAACATTTGAGGTGTACTAGCGCTAAAATAATCATCATGGAGGCGGAAAATAGAGTTACCATAGAAGTGGAAAAACAGAAGAGGATATTCTATAGAGTGGAAGAAAGTCCTTTCTTTCCTCTTTGGTTCGTTTTTGGATTACAGGTCTGACTTTTTGAAACTCATTTTAGTCATTTTTTATCTCTGACCTCCTTTTTCAATACTCCATGTTTTGTATGTTTCTATGATTCAGTTTAACGTAATGATTTGATACCAAGACACCTAAGCGACTACCATTTCTTAATATACGTAATGCACAGATTCTGATTTTAAATTAATGTTACTTAAGATCCAGATTCAGATAACTCTCCTACAAGTTAATTGGAATATATGCAAGTAATCAAGTTTTAATGCACAAGCAGGGCCATCCTGTCTCCGGGAACGAACGTTACGCTAACTCCACTAATCTGTACCCTGGGTTTCGGAAAAGGCTCGCTGTGTCAAGGTCAAGGTCACAAGTACAAATATCATGGTGTCATCTGAAAAGTCTCATCACAAGGGATACACATGTCAAGTATCAAAGACCTAGCACTGACAGTATAGAAACTATAGCCAAGGTTAAAGTTTTCGGAAAAGGCTCGCTGTGTCAAGGTCAAGGTCACAAGTACAAATGTCATGGTGTCATCTGAAAGGTCTCATCACAAGGGATCCATATGTCAAATATCAAAGACCTAGCTCTGACCAATCAAAAGTTATGACCAAGGTTAAAGTTTGTGTGGACAAACGGACAGACGGACAGACGGACGGACAGACGGACAGGTGAAAACAATATACCCCCGGAATCTCCGATTTGGGGGCATAAAAATGTAATGACTGTCAGTGTTTACTGTCGCCTACGGTGCATTAGGTAAGATAGTTACATTTTGAAACCCTGAACTATAGAACATGCAGTCCTTGAATGCATAGTTTACGTCTTTGTATTACCTGTACATGTCCTTGAACGAATACGTGTTGTTTTACATAATGTACCTGCAGGTTATATTCGTGTTCTCAAGTTGCGGCGCAATGAATAGAGAAAACGTTTCATAAAGAGGTTACTTCACTTTGAAAATAAACACGATTTGAATTTATACAAACACATTTTTTGGATTCTCCATAGTCATGGTAAGAATATAGATGTAAGATGCCTCGTTTATATGGTAATGCTAATTTTCAACTGAACTTTCTAGGTACATGTGTGTATTTATTTTTAACATGCAGCAACTCTGTAATAAAAAGTTGGTGTTAATAAGCACATTCAGAGTAAATAGAGGTATGTAATTCAATCATTTAACATATTTACTTAAGCTCCTAGTTCAAACAGCTTCGAATTTCAAAAGCCGTACAACGAAGACTGCACTTTAAGTGATAGCGTCTCTTCAGTATGTATATGTCATACCTGACCGTGACATAGTCTGTCCAACAGCCCCTGAAACTAAATATCTTTATAGCCCCATGCAAGTCTATGGAAATGAGAGTTAGGCCACTTACACAATAAAATTTTGACATTGAGTAGGATTTTTTTATAAAAAGAGATCATTCATTCCACACTAACGCACTAACGCTCAACTCCTAACCTTGTATATCTATAAGAATGTATTATAAAGTTATTTTCTGATGAGAATAATTAATATAATTGAAAGAATTATACAATTAGAACTTATGCTGCTCATCAAAATGAAAATAAAATATGATACAACATCCAATTCATATAAACAGAATTCAGCAGTACAAATTATATTGTAGATTGTAGCTGTATTTATGTGTATTTTCATTTCAGAGACTAAAATGTAGTCTAACCGTGAGAGTAACCTACATCGGTTACAAATTATATTGTAGATAGCTGTATTTATGTGTATTTTCATTTTAGAGACTAAAATGTAGTCTAACCGTGAGAGTAACCTACATCGGTTACAAATATATTGTAGATAGCTGTATTTATGTGTATTTTCATTTCAGAGACTAAAATGTAGTCTAACCGTGAGAGTAACCTACATCGGTTACAAATTATATTGTAGATAGCTGTATTTATGTGTATTTTCATTTCAGAGACTAAAATGTAGTCTAACCGTGAGAGTAACCTACATCGGTTACAAATTATATTGTAGATTGCTGTATTTATGTGTATTTTCATTTCAGAGACTAAAATGTAGTCTAACCGTGAGAGTAACCTACATCGGTTGTCAACATGTATTCACACACTACATTTAGTAAACCAGGTCGCCCTTATGAAGCTACCTTATGTTCTTGTAAAGTTCATGTTCTCGCGGTATAAAAGTATTAGGTGAAAGAATTCACTTAACCGTATCTTTTTGCTCTATTAATCTTCGAATTTTAAAATCCGTACAACGAAGACGGCACTTTAAGCGACAGCGTCTCTTCAGTATGTATATGTTATACCCTGATCGTGACATAGTCTGTCCAACAGCCCCTGAAACTAAATATCTCTATAGCCCCATGCAAGTCTATGGTATTGAAGCAAGTCTAGGTCACCGCAGTTTCGGGAAAATATATATTCAGTGGGCTCCTTTCAATGTTGATAGTAGTTAGCTGTATCTACTGTGTAATTTCATTTCAGAGACTAAACTTTAGTCTAACCGTTTAATCATTAACTAAATATGGTGTCCTGGTACGTCTTCCCCCTTGTGAAGCTAGATGTTGTATAGTTCATGTTCTCACAGGAGAAAGAGTGAAAGGTGAAAGAACTCACTTAACCGTATCTTCTTTTCTCTATATATATATATATCTATCTACCTTGGTATCAATGCTTTCATTCTCATATTCAAAGGGTTTAAATGTTTAAATGTTTCTGTAAGTTCCTTATGCTAACATCGATTGTTGTAGCGGGTGTAACGTTATGAAAAAGCAAGGGTGGAAGGTTGTTTGTTTAGGTGATGTTTCACTATGAATTTGTTAGACGACGTTAGGTGATATAGGGAACAATACTCAATTTCCACCAACACTGATACTATTCCATGAAGAAATGCGCTTAGGAAATCCGATTATAATTATATCTATAACTTCACAGAATTGCAAAGGTCGCATTTACGATTTTTCAGATGTTTTATAAGCTTTAAAATTGATATCATACATGTATATTCCAACACATGATAAGCATAATGTTTCGGAAGTAACTGTAGACAAGACGTGTTTGCAAAAAGCTTTTTCGAAAGCAGATTAGAAAATAAAATGAAAATCTCAGAGTAATCTGTTAGACGACGTTAGGTGATGAAGGGAACAATACTAAAATTCCATCAACTCGGATTGTATTCAATGAAGAAAGGGGCTTGGGAATTTCCATTATATATCTTCAACTTTTTTCATTTAAACTACAAGGTCGCCTTTATGATAACATGTGTCGTGTTGGTTATGTTTTATAAGCTTCAAAACTGATATAATACGTGTATATTCCAACATAAGTTAAGCATAATATTTCTGAAGGAACTGTGACATGACGGATGAACGTGTTTGCAAAAAGCTTTTTCGAAAGCAGATAAGAAAATAAAACGAATATTTCAGGGTCATCTGCAAGTAACGTTGTATTTGTAAACGAGCAAATATTGAACCCTGTTTAGTTTAAGATACTGATGGAAGTCTCCTTAATCTTAATGACGTCAGTCTTGTTTGTTTCAACTTTTGAACTTGAAATGCCCATCTGTTGAGCGAAATGTGGAAATGCTGATCTCGTGACCTCAATAATACCTGAAGCACTTGACCCATCTATAAATAGTATGTAAATTGTTGCACACCCAAATAAAAGTTTATTTTTTATCGGCACATACCAAAATCATGAATCTGCTATGTACATGTAGCTATATAGTATGTTTGAATTATCATGATTTTTGTAGGGATCACGTGTTAGTTTCACGTACAGTTTGCTCTCAACGATTTCCAGAATTTGCAGTATTGGTTTGTGATCAATTTCGGTTATAAAAACGTGGATATAAGTAGTTTAGTCATTGCAACTCAGAATTCTGATTGTTATAATGTTAGAGGCTGTCGTGTGGCAGACAACTGATATTCTGGGAGCGGGTCTTTCTTTCAGGGATATTTCAAGAACTGGTCGTCACTACTCTACCATAAGCCGTTTTAACAGAAAACATGCATGAAAAATGACGCATCGCACACCCTCAGGCAGACACGGATCACCTCTGCTCGTTAGAAAGTATCATTTCGCTTTCCCTTAGACGCCAATGGTTTCCACACCGTCTCTCCAGTCTTCAAACTGTCAGAAAGTCCAGAAGAGTTATCAAGCTCAATAACAACCACAAACAAATTCGTCTGGCATGGTGTAGGAAATGACTTCGTGAAATTGAAGATTATAGATGAAGGTTCACTTGTCAGACGAAAGCAGGTTCCTTCTGCACTCTGTGGATTGCAGGATCAGGCTTTGGAGGCGTCCAGGAACAGCGTATGCACCACGAAACATCATGCCAAAAGAATCTTATTGCAGGGGATCTTTGATGGTATGGGGGTGCTTGGGATGAATTTCATTTGGCTGCAAACTTGATCTTGTGACCATACAAGGTAACTTGACAGGAGATCGCTACATCCGGGAAGTCCTTGCACATGTTGTCATGCTCCATTTCGACAATTATGCACCATGCACTTGCAACAAGACCTGTAATCAAGGACAATAATGCTTGACCGCATCGTTCACGAGTTGTGAGGCCGGTTATCCAGAACAATGGCATGACACACCTCCAGTGACCTGCATTAAGTCCCGATTTAATCCGCTTGAACATGTGTAGGGCATTTTGGGCCGACTGGTTAAACGCAGGGATCCTCCCCCTCAGAACTTGCATGAAGTTGAAGCAGCATTACACGAGGAATGGTAGCAATTGCCACAAGAGCGATTTTGACGTCTGGTGATGGGTTTAAGGCGAAGACTTTAAGCTGTCATTGAAATGATTGGTGGAAGTTCGGTAGACTGACTGACAAGTTCCTGAATGATCCTTTAAACCAATCCCAGTTATTGTTTCGTAGTGAACATTGGATTAAAAACAATACCTAAAAGTCGCTTTCTGAAAGATAAAATGTGATATACCATGGGGTCAGAGAGTGCCAATTTACAGTCTTATTCATAGTCAAAACAATGCTTTTCAATCTCCCCATCATAGACATAGACATAGGGATAAATACAATAAATGTTACATACATAGAAGGTTTGCAGTGTATACAAAAGGCTGAGGTTACTGGTTTAAATTGTTTATGTTATAACAGACTGTGGTTATAGTAACAATAAATAGATATTAAATGAACACCCTGTTTAATAAAATGTTTATGAAAAAATATGAATATGTTTTGTTTTAAACGATCTAGAATTATCATAACGGGACTGGGTTTTGCCTTTTGTTCAATATCGTTGAATTTCATAACAAATCGCGCTGCAACTACTAGTTAAATATTGTAAACAATGTATTATAACATTGTGGAATTAAAATCAAAAAGCGATTTTTGAACGAATGCAAAAGTTACAATGTACTTCAGTTGTGTAGACCTATACAAATACAATTTGTAGCTATGTATATCCTTTTCAACATTTTATTCAATATAATATAATTTGCTTCATGTTGTCTTAGTTTTCTAAGATTATTATTATAAACATAATTTCTCCCCCAGCAAGCAGTCATGTGTATCACCGGTACCCTGTCCATTCCCTTCCTGATCACTCGACAGATCTGTGCTGGACACATGGCGGATGTGATAGCCCAACTACTCAGTGTCTCCTTCTTCATGTGTGGAGTGGCCACAGTTCTACAGGACACCATCGGTGTCAGGTGTGTGCATTCCTCCATATGGAGATTTTAGATTCAGTTTCAACCTAATGCACCTCCAGCAAATTTTGTTCATCCCAGCAAATATTTCAATAGTTTTTCCCCTGCTGTTAGAAATTTTCATGACATTCTTTCACTTCATATTGAATTTCCAAGCGCACTGCCCCTGTATGTTGTCATCAGACAAGTTTTACCTCATCATTATGAAAAAGTCATGTGGAATTGCACCCGAAGTGATCTGACGTTACAACTGTAACAACGTCGATTGGTTGCATCGGACAACCGATATTTACATACTGTCTAAACATTGGTTGGTCTTAATCTAACTCTTCAGTTCTGTTCTAGTGCTTGTAATACCAAGAGATCTGGTCTGCGGCGGAAATTACTCTTTCGAAAGCAAGTTTCAAAAATTTGTTTGACATGATCGCATTTCAAATATGATGGTGGAAAACTTAAATTATGCCATTAAGGATATATATATATATACTGTTGCACGTTTGTGTAGGAAATACTAGAGATCTAAATAAAGAAACACACTTGTCACAATTGCACGACCAGCTTGTTATTCTTTACAAAATTTCTCTACCGATTATACCAAGACCACTTAAGGTCCCATACTCAAATGATTTAAATGTTGCCTAATGCATAGTTCCCTTGTTACATTTTCTTCGGATGAGTAATGAGAAGTTTTACCCTAAAATATGCGTTTAGCAAAATACTATGCTATACGTGCTTCATTGCCTTAAACCTCCATCTTCCCACGGCAAGGAGAAAACGTATCGAGCAACTCCTCGTTTCGACCTTGCCATCACAAGGTAGAAAACTGGTGATCCGGAGCAGCGACATCTATCGTGATCACGAGTTACGCCCTTTATAAGCTCTTTCAACAATAGCCAATGAAATTGCCGTTTACATTTGGAACAAATTCAAAATACTAACAGACGATCTTTTTGAAAACTATCCGAGTGAAATTTAATTTTAAACTTCAGTCCGCATGGTTGTTTACATGTTTTTGATGAGCACCGAGAATGCAGAGAAGACAATCATTAATGTATCACTCAAATAAAGTGTTTCTCTCCCTTGTAAATCGCATACAAAAGTTGTTGTTTTTTCAAATCGGATCATTTAACATGCTGTCTTCTGATTGGACAATTCTACTTCCGTGCAGCGGGTTGAAATGCTAGCACAGAAATTACGGCCAATGATGTCAAGGGGGGAATGGGAAAGTTAAGAAACTTTTTCGTTTCGCCCGTTACGTTGTGAAGATGTAAACCTCGTGACGTTGTGAAGATGTAAACCTCCTAACGTATTCAGGGATCACAAATTGACTGCCCGAACTCTTAAATTGTGCACACACAGGACGAAAAGCACTCGTATGTGTAAGACAACATCGTATTTGTTTAAATAATTATGATTTCCGTGTTGAGAATTTTCGGATGTTTCAAAGGGCCCAAAAAAATGTCCTACTTGTTAAAGAGGTTAAGGAAGATTTGATCATGGAGGAGAATAAAGTATGAAGGTTCGCAAACAAGCATGACAAGCGGCGATTTAGATCAAGTCATGAAATGTTGATACAGCCTCTGTTCTATTACGCCGAGTTTGTGGGCCAGACTGGGAGATGCCTGATTGGAGGCAATCAAAGTTAGTTGTGTAATCAGCGACGCTGTTCTAAAATCATCAGTTTGGCTAATTAATCATGGCAAATGCATTTTAATATGAACCACTCTTTCCATGCGAGAAGCGTTGTCATTTCAAATGGATTGTGGTGCAATTTCCGCCAGGGGAAACTGCCGGATCCCACAAAGTTTCTGTATCAAAATTTCATGACTTGATCTGCCTCTGTGGGGAGAGCATGCATGTGTCAATATTTTGGCAATTTTCATCTGAGGGAGAAATTATTAATTCAATAATTACGGAATTATTTTGGCTATCTAAACATCAGTCTTCATGCACATGCAATGTTCCCATTTTCTTCTCATGGGTAACGCTTACACCATCGCTTTATATTGGCTGTCAATGACACGTGCATGTTATCTCATCAGATTGCCGGTAATACAGGGAGGATCTCACACCTTCATCCCTCCTATTGTTGCAATGATGTCTCTCAAGAAGTGGGAGTGCCCGCCAGAAGGTAACTTTTATTTTATTTTTCACCAAAATCTGCATATCCAACGACAGTCCCCTACATTGGCTGATTTTTAACTTGCATATTGGCCGTTATCAGAAATAAGAATCAACTTCCAGAGATCCAGACTTCTAAAGGCACTTTCAATCCCCACTGCTGTTGGATAAAGAGTTCGTGTAGAAATTATGTAAATGAAGTAAGGATTGAGCTTGAGATTGGCGAAATCTAGTTCCTCATGGCGATGCTATGTAAGCTAAAACTAACTGAAAACACTGGCTCATGAAACAATTTAAACGTTCTTGTAAAATGGGTCGTCGTGTTTTCCAGAAAAATTAATTATGTACACCTTTTGATGCTGCAAATTCTGAAATATCCTGTCTCTGTTTCATCTGAAGATATTGCTATTGGTAATGCAACAGTGGAAGCCGCCTGGAGACCGAGAATGAGAGAGGTAACACTTTATCAAATGTACTACCGATTTTGCATTAACAAACACAGTACCGTCTACATAAGCATGTACTATTTATGTATGGATAAGTGTTAACTAATACGTTATTTATATATTTTATTACGTATTTTCCGAGTAACCTCACTCAAGTTTTGTATTAAGTTATCTATAACGTTTAGATTAAACGACTCACCTCCTCGGCCATCTGCTCTTAAATATATTTGGCTTTGTTTCTCTATGTTTCCGAGGAGCAGAGGATTTCCTGGTTTATAAATAGTTAAATTTTCAAATTAACATTTGATGAATTATTTCAAAACTGCGGGGCTATAAAGAGTAAATCTGCGCTCTGACCTTTTATTGAGTCAGCTGATGAAAAATGATGCGGTTAAAAAGAAAAAGTGACTGGGTCCTTATGTTCACTGTAACAAACTCCGAATGACATCACTGATGATATATTTCACTTGGTTAGTGCTATTGTTAATATTATAAACAAATAATATGTTAAGTATGAATTTGCTATTTATAAATACAATTTACAAAACTAAGAACCAAGCATTCTCATGCCACCTCAAAAAATTACATCACGTTCAATTCGGAAAATATGTTTATGATTAAGTTTTAAGATCCGGGTATATGATATAAAAAAAGCATATAAGAACTAATGGCCAACGTAAATTCTCTTCCTACAAGGAATGGTAATATTTTCCTATACCAATCTTTTTTTCAGCTCGAGCACTTTGTGTTCATTTTGTCGTTTATAGTATCCATTAATAAAGTCGCAGTCATTTTCCACACACATTCCACAACTGGTTGTTTTCACTTGCTGAAATTCGGTTTATAGTTTGTCGTGCATTAGTTTCCCGCAATCTGGCGGAACTTTAGAAAATGCTCGAGTTAGAACAGATGTTGAGAGAGAATAGGAGGTGAGTTACATTTTTGGGGAAAGTATAAGGTCTTTACACTGAAAGTCATTCTATATCACAGAGGCAGATCAAGTCATGAAATGTCGATACAGCCTCTGTTCTATTACGCCGACTTTGTTGTATAGAATGGGAGATGCCTGATTGGAGGCAATCAAAGTTAGTTGTGCAATTAGCGACGCTGTTCTAAAATCATCATTGTAGCCATCACTGAACCATGGCATAGCATTGTAATATCAACCACTCTTTCCATGCGAGAAGCGTTGCCATTTGTAAAAGAAATTCTAATGGATTGTGAAGGAATTGTTTTACGCCAGGTAAACTGCCGGATCCTACAAAGTCGACGTAATAGAACAGAGGCTGTATCAACATTTCATGACTTGATCTGCGCCTCAGGGGATAGACTGAAGTGGGCACTCCAACCTTTACCTTAACCTCAACTGTGAGTAGATGAGGTGATAGTGTCTGTTGTTTTTGACAAGCTGTTATCATCTTCCCCCAGATTCAAGGAAACCTGATGCTGGCGTCCCTAACCCAGGTAGTTCTGGGCTGTACTGGTCTTATTGGGTTTCTTCTGCGCTTTATCGGACCTCTGACCATCGCTCCAACCATCTCCCTCATCGGGCTGTCTCTCACCGTCGTTGTCAACGACTTCAGCAAGGCGCATTGGGGAATCGCTGTGCTGTACGTCAAAGGCTACAGTTTGATAAACTCGAATCTCTTTTCTTAAAATACCATGTTATTCTTTCAACCGATGCATGCATGTCCAAAGTTCAGCTGTGCTGTACTTTACACAACATTTTATAACAACTTTAGTCATTAAGATATTAGAATTTTACACCATTTTCTTATTTGACTCCATTTCATCCTAAACTTGTTCATTTTGCATTTGTTTTCTTTATATATGTATATGTATATAAAGGGTCGGTTTTAGAAATTTAGTAGGGCTCACCATGTTGGTTTCACTCGATTGGACCTTTTAACGGCCACTTCTGTTTTTCATGTCATACCATCTGATATGCAAGAATATCCATTGTTAGAAGATCTATACAGGGCACTGTTAACTCATTCATTTCATAGAATTTAGTTCTACATAACAAAACTACTGTTTGCCCAGGTCAATGTGTCTGTTGATGACCTTCTCACTCTTCCTGGCCAACTTCAAGCCTCCAGTACCAGGCTACAGTAAGGAGAAGGGCTGGCATGTCATCAAGTATCCAATCTTCCAGTTGGCTCCGGTACTTCTATTCGTTAGATAACTATACTCAGTCTAAATAAACCTAGCCTTAATAACATCCGTTTCAATCCGATATTGAGTCTAGCGAAATAAAGTAGCGAGTCGCGTCAGCTGAACTTGCGCCGACCTATGACCCTTCAACGTTATTTGTGCGAATGCAGACTATTGCGGCTTGATAAGACGATCACTGATTGGTCAATTCGAAAGCTCGGCTGAAATATCAGTGTGAAACAGGTATTATTGAGGCTAGATTACTTAGACTGAAATATATTTAAACCTAAGTAAACGTAAAACGTATTTAAAAGATCATTGCCCTGAGAGAGGTTCTTTTCGATGTTTCAAACTTTTAAAGGTCAAATGATTTCCAATAGAATGTCACTAAGTCCAAGGTCAATTTTTGGGTTATTGCATTAGAGTGTAGGTACATGTATCTGCGAGTTTGCATTACTAACACGTCATTAACCTCGACTTCCTAATATTAACGTTCCAGGTTTTGCTAGCCATAGGATGTTCGTGGATATTCTGTCACGTGCTGACCATCACTGACGTGTTCCCCAACAACTCCTCACTTCCGGGTTACCTGGCTCGTACTGACGCGGCCAGTAGAGTAGAGGCCGTCAACAACGCCCCCTGGTTCTACTTCCCTTACCCCTGTACGTCAGATCACAGACCCCTGGGTCATTAAAAATCTCAAATCGTTCTGATTGCAAAAAAAAGGGAACATTTAGACAACACCTTTAATTCAACGCGTTTATGCTTTGTAACTATAAAGGCATTGAATTAAAGGGGTCGTCCAATGTTTAGCTCATCCGGCCTGTAAGGCCCGATGGGCTTATGGCATGGCATGGTGTCCGGCATCCGTCCATCCGTCCGTCCGTAAACTTTGTGGAATTTCGACTTCTTCTCCAGAACCATAAGGCCTAGAAAGCTGAAACTTGGTGTACAGACTCCTTGACTAGTGGGGATGTTAAATTGTAGCTTTGGTAGCCTATGGTCCCTTATAAGAGCCACAGGGGCCACGCCGCAAAAACCTATTTTCAATAGGCCCAGAAAGCTGAAACCTTGTCAATATACTCTTTGACTAGTGAGGATCATGATTTATAGCTTTGGTGGTCCCTATTTAAGGGCCTCAGGGGCCACACCCTTTAACCTAATTTTATCTTTTTATCAAGAAGCATCAGGCCTTGAAAGCTGAAACTTTGTGTGCAAACTCCTAAGTTAGATAAGGAGGAAATCAAATTGTACATTTGATGACCCTGTGGTCCAAAGTAAGGGAGAAACCACATTTGTCACACCCTAAAGGAAAATTGATATGAAGCATGATTGGCTACAGAGCCACTGGCTCTATTTTTTATTTTTATTTAATTGCGGAAATGATTTGAGTTTATGAATGACCAAGGAGCCTATGCGTGAGCACATAAAAAAAGATCGTTTTATAGTCATTTCTAAGTAATTTCTACAATCACATTGAGTATTGGTTTCAGGTAAAATTTTGTGTCGGTGTGGGATTTCATTCTCTCCCCAAAGAGGCAGATCAAGTGTTGAAATGTTGATACAGCTACCTCTGTGAGGGAGAATGATGGGTTTTATGCATGGTATTGAATGTAGAATAAGTGCATTGTACCTTTATAATATTTACTAATTAACGTTATGTGACTAAGAGCACATAAAGATAACTATAAAATTTGTTCATGGATGCAACGACTGTTTTTAATCAGTTATTTTCTTTACACAACCAATACGTAGTTCTCTCATTCGAATCAAGCTTCTTTCTTTTTCAATTGGCTAATACTGTTTAGATGTGAGATAATTATTAAATTTAACTCACTCTATTTTTTAGTCCAGTTTGGAATGCCTACAGTTAGTGTGGCGGGCTACGTTGCTCTATTATCTGCCACTATAAGTTCTGTGATCGAATCAATCGGAGACTACTACGCCGCAGCACGAGTATCGGACGCCCCACCACCCCCAGCCCACGCCATCAACAGAGGCATAGCTATGGAGGGCTTCAGCAGCATCATATCTGGCATGGTTGGGGCGGGCCATGCCACTACATCCTACAGTGGAAATGTCGGCGCGATAGCAGTAACCAAGGTAAGAGCTCCGTCGTTGCTTAAAGTGTCAAGAAATACGTAATACAATGCATCCTATCTTACAACTAAGTTGTCAGTCAACAGAACGACACACTAAAACACATTGACAATGAGTGCTTCGGTTTCATCTTTGCATTTGGTATATCTGAGGTAGACCACATTCATATAACTAAGTGCATACCTATTCTTCTGGGGAAAAAACTGTGACATGTCGGTCATTCAGCAATATGACATTATCAACAATATTTTATTAGCATTTTTTCTTAATCTAAGCATTTAATTAACCAACGGACGTCCACTAAGTAGCTAGACTTATAAGTATATGACGTGTGACAGGAGATTTTAATGGCTTTTATCCTGATACTGTTTATATCCTCCTTCAATACCTCGTTTTCTATAGGGTTGTGTATTCATGAAATATCTTAAACTCAACGTCACTTCGCTTCATTTTCATTTTGGATGGGTATCAACGTAGCTATAGGAACGATTTTGCCTTGTTGATACCAGGGTATTGAAAGAGATCTACGGAATCATAACCGCTGAAAAAGGACACTTCTGATACCACATGCTTTGCTCTTCCACAAGATGCATGTTGTCTTTCAGGTTGCAAGTCGAAGAGTTTTCCAAACAGCAGGTGTAATTCTAATATTGTGTGGTGTTGTCGGCAAGTTCGGTGCTGTAATAACTCTGATTCCCGAGCCCATCCTGGGAGGAGTGAACGCTGTGTTGCTAGGAATGGTTGCTGCAGTTGGTATCTCCACGCTACAGTACGCAGACCTGTCTTCATCCCGGAACCTCACTATCCTTGGTCTCTCTCTCATGCTCGGACTCTGTGTACCTCAGTGGATATATGCAAACCCAGACGCCATTAAAACAGGTTAAAGGACATATTGTTGTTGATGAAACTGCTATAGCAATCTACACAATTTTAAGACAACTCTAAGTTTCTGTTACTTATCGGGAGTTCAAGACAAACATTTGTTAATAGGTTCAGAATTACGAAGCAATATGATTACATGACTCGATTTCGTGAAACATTATTTTGATGGACTTTTGTTTTGCAATCAAGTTGCAATAGAAATTATACCCCAAAATGCAACACACACTGCAAACCCAATGTTTAGTTGAGGGTTGGGTACAATGTAATAGCTTTTATTTATTTTAGTCATTGTTTTGTATTATTTTAGGAATCACAGATTTGGACCAGGTGATAAACGTCTTGCTGGGGACGGCCATGTTTGTGGGCGGAGTAGTGGGATGTCTTCTGGATAACCTTGTGCCAGGTGAGGTCAAAGAGAGATTCTTAAATACATTGTGGAGGTTTTATTAGAAGTAACCGTCTTTCCTATTGCAAATGGAGGTACAACGCACATTGATAAGTTCGTTAGGATCCTGGTCTACTGTTTGAATCATTAGTTTGTCAAAATATTCGTAGGACAAAGCTAATTGTGACATACTTTAATCCCAAAGATGAATATCGTTTAACTTTGGTCTCTATTGTAGAGTAAATAAATAGTTCAAATGATAAGAAGATACAAATTTGAAATCGCGTTCACAAAAAAAGACCTATCCTACTTATCTCCTTGCTTATCTGTCTATTAGCTCTTAGATGACAACATATACCTCTTAAATCTGAAATACTGCTGACAGCAAGAAAACCCTTTTATCTCAATGTGTGGTAACTTAATCTGTTTTCACAGGTACTCTAGAGGAACGAGGCATGACAAAATGGACGAAGCAATTCTCCGCTGACCATCCATTATCTGATGACGAAGAAATGAGACTTTATGATCTTCCTTTTGTGACGAAATATCTGCGGAAAATTGGATGTTGTGCCAATATTCCCTTTATGCCTTCATATGATGGGACAGTAGCTTGTTGTTCTTCTAAAAGAAAAAAGGACCAACCTGAAAAAGTTTTTGGAAATGATGTTGTGGATAAAGATGAATGTCGCCTTTGATTTTCGAAAATCGAAAATAAAATGTTTTGTTATTTTTATCTTTGCTTATATTATTTTCATTTGTTAACGCAAGTGTTATCATTGATGTTTAGTTTCATTCCAAGTCTTTCACAATTAAAATTAATAACATACATATTATAAATATATATACAGCACGTTATATATGTGCATTTGGGTCGTTTGTATTGAACGAGTAGATGTCATGGACGCGGAGGAACAACGAGTTCGAAGAACGAGTTGTTTCTCCGCGTCAATGACATCTTCGGCATCTTTTTAACCTTTTTAACAGTAATTTTATATTGTTTAAATAATTCGAGACGTCGCACTGCGCATTAATACATAATGCGAACAAGGCGATTACCTACAACACTCTCGACTGATGATTTGATACCTCAATTATCTTTTTATATTCTCATTACTTTGCGTAGTTAAGCGCAAGAGGCAATTTTCTCAAGTGTGAAAATAAAATAAAGTGATACAAGTTATTCCTTGGTAATTATTAATAAAGTTCTGAATATGATAAACGTAAGTTTAGGATTCCGAGCGACGGGATTCTTTCAAACGACGTCACCATGGAAATGACGTCATAATCGTTGTAGGCTATGACGTCATAAGGGGTAATTGTCGGTGGCGATCTTCTCGGAGTTTTGTTTAGAATTTCCTTTTTCAAAGTGTGTTGCAGTTTCTTTACTAACGATAACATAAGTTTCTCACAAGATTATTCTTCAATATCATATCAAAAAGTAGGTTTGTTACCAAATGAGATACGTCAAATCGGAAAGTTGCGAGAAATGCCGAAGCTTGAAAAAGTAGAACCGGCAATCGTGCAATACGGAATTTGCCGTGCAATACGGAATTTGAAGACGTATTCCGTATTGCACCCTTGTATTACTTTCCTAAGATTACATGAGTATATAATTAAAAAAATTATTTGGATATTCCGCAAAAAGATTGTTGCCTTTAAAACATGTTTATGATTGACATAAACTTATAAGGCAACAGGAACGTTTTAGGAATCGTGCATTTTGTCAATTCATTGTTCCTTCACCCCAAAATACTCGAATTGTCCTTCATTTATACATGTAGTCACAATGTACTCACTAACATATATTGTCCTCTTTTGAATATGTTTCAAGGGTCCTGTTTGTTATTACAGTTATTTAAAAACATATTAATTTAACAAGCATTATTGTAAACATTTTCACTGTCGTTTAATACGTGAAACTGTTGAAATATCTTAACTTGATCAATTTAGAATGAAAAGATTAATATATGGAAAATATGACTGTACGGTATTTTTGTAACTAACTTAGGCATGTCACTCCTTGTGAAGTAAAGGTCGTCCACTACACTTCTTCTGTTTTCGTTCACTGACATGAAAATGTAATAATACATCTGCTAAGTGCACACGTTCAAAACGTATTGCATAAAAACACTTCCTCCTTGCAGTGGAGTAACAGTGATTGTGATGGTGGTTTGGCCATGTGTTTAATATTCTCTGGTCTTTGACACTTACCACTTCTGTAAAGATTTTAATGTGAGTACTATAATAATATCAAAGTATTTGCTTTTCCTGTTTTTCACTTCCCAACGCCTTGTTTGAGGTACATGATTACGTCTACCTTCCATCTTCAAGTAAGTGGATTTGACTGATGGAGGCAAAGCAATTTGGACTTACTAAGGAGTAGACAAATGAATGAAGTAAATATGTTTTAAGTTTCTTTATCAAACCCTTGGGCTAAATGTTTCTATTTAGGTTCCTTCAGAGATTCTTTGTCGCAGTTTTAAAATGATATAATGTTTAAATTTGTTTTGCCTATGTTGAAAGTTTTACGTCCATTGATAAACAAGTAGTTGCGTTAAAAAATCCTCGTTACTCTTCTCTGTAAAGACCAGAAACGTTTTATTTTGGGTTAACTTATTTAGCCATTGAGACTTGAAACTCATCAAATATCGTTTGATACGATGATTGCCAGAGGCAAGGCATGTCAATGATACTTTGAATGCAAAATAAACAGACCGAACACCATGACTGAGACATGCAGGTAAACAGAGAGAGCAGTGGTTCTGGGGACAATGACCTCTCAACAGCAATAATGTCAAGAGCAACGCTTTATTACCAAGCATGTGAACAACATATAGTTGACATGGTGTCAGGCGTCCGCCCGTTCATCCGTCCGTATTTGTTTTGCATTTTCGACTTCCTCTCCAGATACATTGTCTCTATAACATACTCTATACATACTCCTTGTGAGGATCAATTTGTCGCTTCCTGTTGCTCCTCAAAGGGCCATTTTCTCCAAAAGCAGATGACCATAAAGTTGAAACGTTGTATACAGACTCGTGGACTAGTGAAAATGTTAATTAATTCTACAGCTTTGGTGGTCCTGTGTCCCCTTATATGGGCCACAGGGACTATGCTCTTAAAAATATATGTTCGTTTTCTTCTCCAGAAGCATATCTCCCAAAAAGGCCAAACCTTGTTTAAGGACTCCTTGACTATAGTGAGGATTGTAATTTATAACTTTGGTGACCCCTAATGCGGATCGCATGGGATATGCACTTAAAACCTATTTTCGTCATCCTCACCAGAAACATGAGGTCAAGAATAGTGGAACCGGTATACATACCGTTTCTCTAAAGGGGATGATAATTAATAGATTTGGTGACCCTTAATAAAAGCTTGTGAACCTTTGGTTCCTATACCCTAATCAATTGCAGATTTGGTAGCCTTCTTTCTAAATAGAGGCTCACTTAGTTACACCTTTTTATCCCACCGGTATGTAATACCGTGGGATATAGTCATCGCCCTGTCCGTCTGTATGTCTGTCCGTCCGTCCGTCCGTAATCATTTCGTTTCCGGAGCAGAACTCAAAAACCGGTCCACATATCTTTCTGAAACTTTACATGTGTATTGCCCACCTACTGAAGTGGTGCCTATTGATATTTTCACATTTCTGAAAATTTTATTTTTTATTATTTCCATGGAAACGGCTCTTATTTGGACTCTGTTTTTGAAAGGTTTTCGTTTCATATATATTAGCTTATTCTATTATGAACCTTGCTTGAACAATTTACAATTATCTTTCAAAGGTTTACATCTTACGATCATGTGGAACCGGTGGGATATGTCATCTTCTGATGACTCTTGTTGAATTTTGATATCCATTTCTGAATTGATCACCGAAAGCTGAGATCGCCTCGCCTACATGTTTGATTTAAGACTTTGTGATTTTGTGACCCCGTGACTGCTAAGGGCCATATTCTCCAGACGCATAGTGCTTAGAATTCTGAAATGTTGTGTAGAGAGGTATTGAGGATACCAAATTGTACATTTTGCTACTACTTAAATAATAAAACCACATTGGCCATTAACTCTCAAACCTGGTATCTCGGTGTGGAAAGAAGAGAACAGATCATACAAGGCCCCATTCTCTACCAACAGAGGCCAGTCAAGTCTTGAAATGTTAATACAGCCTCTGTTATAATACGCCGAGTTTGTGGATAGAATGGGAGATGCCTGATTGGAGGCAATCAAAC
The DNA here is from genome assembly GCA_916613615.1 of Steromphala cineraria. Lineage (NCBI taxonomy): Eukaryota > Metazoa > Mollusca > Gastropoda > Trochida > Trochidae > Steromphala > Steromphala cineraria. The sequence goes on along the minus strand of OU744731.1, from coordinate 17,175,514 downwards.
TTAGATATGCATCAGCGACGCTGTTCCTAAATCATCATTTTGGCAACTGAATCATGACAAAGGCATTGTGATTTGAACCACTCTTTCCATGCGAGATTAAATCTAGGTGAAACTCTGCAGCCATAGAACAATAAATATTTACGAAGGTCTTAAAATTATAAGTAACGGAGTATAAAAGTGAATAATTATTATGAATTTCATCGGATGCAGAGATCCTAATTTAGTCGTTGACAGGACAATATGTAACTCATGTTGTTTCACTGAGGTTGAATTGTCAATCTCGCGATATGTAATTGTGTTGCTTCTAAAATTTGGTTTAAGGCCGTAGCAAGCAGGATCCTTTTGGGTGGGGGTGTCATTCTTCAAACACATGAACCTAAAGCTTTGATTGCCCAGACTGGGCTAATAATATAGGTCAAATAGGGTAAGCAATCGAAAAAAAGCTTAAAGTACACAATTAAGTACAAGATTACTCCTCCATAATACTTAGCAAATAAACCGGAAACTTATAGTGAAAATAGTTTACACACTCGCGAAACATCCTTTTCTGCCTTGACACATGTGTCTATTTAAGTACACAAGGAAATATAAAGCCCAGGTAATCATAAAAGGTACCTTTCTACATAGGTTTTCTACAAACAGTTCAAGATTCCTTCTACTTTTCTAAAAACGAAAATGCATGTTATTACTATGAAAGGTCAATTAAAAACGCAGTTCTAAATAAACTTAGTATTTGTTATTTTCTATTTAAATTAAGAAACAAACTCAGATGTCTACAATTTTTATTTGCATACCTTTTGCGATTATTAAGAATAAATAATGGGTGTACATTATTGAGTCTGTTTATCCGAGTGATCATGAGTAGAGAGATGCTTCTGATCCATCAGAAAGCTGTATATCTATTTTAATGAGAAGTTGAACACATTAAAGGGACAGTAGCCTGTTTTATGGGGGGGGGGGGGGGTGAATTTATGTTAGGAAAATGAAAATAAATGGTTCCAACTAAGATAGACAATGTATATAAACTAATTGAAGCAGTAATAAATCAAATATATAATGTAAAGTTTAACCATGCGGTTCCTTTTTCTTACACAAAATAAATTAAAGGTGATCACACGAAAACGGCCGCCAATGAACATTATCTGTATCTTACAATTTGTGCTCTGATTATGGATGATTGGTTGGTGTAATGAGATTTGACACTATCAAAATAATACATGTAGAATTGACATACAACTATCAGTGAAAAATTCAAAATATATGACTTTCAAATAACGTGCTACTGCCCCTTAAAATCCTAAGAAAAGGTGATAGCAAGCAAACACCCAAATGATGACTGACACAAGAAAAACACGCAAAGCATGAAACACGTGTTGGTAAAAGGTTAGCGTCAACCATGTCAACCGCTGTAACAAATCATAAAGCAAGTTTTCGAAAGAAAATTGGGGATGTTTTTCTTATCACAACCAACCTGCTCCTGGTTACAAGCAAGCCACATTAAGCATACTATACTTCATATCAATACTTGGGAACACTATTCAATGAAATCCATCATAAAGCAGGGCTTGATAGGGCTGGTCACTATCACAGAATACTATCTTGAATCACGGTAAATTCATATCAATACTTTGGATCACTATTCAATGTAATTTATCATAAAACAGGAGTTGATAGCGGCTGGTCACTATCACAGAATACTATCTTGAATCACAGTAAATTCATATCAATACTTTGGATCACTATTCAATGTAATTTATCATAAAACAGGAGTTGATAGCGGCTGATCACTATCACAGAATACTATCTTGATTCACAGTAAATTGAACATTCTTCAAGCAATTTCATTGCTTGGTACCACAATTCAGTTGGCTTCTGAAGAGCTTCGGAAATGTTTCCAAATCACAACATCCTCCTGAGTCCCGAGTGAGCCATATTTACCATATCAGACACCATACGGTCGCAACTCCTCAAGTAATGAACGCATAAGTTACAAACCTTGATAGGAAATGATTATTTTCTGCTCCAGTCATTACTTTTGTAATGGAATTGTTTTCTTGATCCCGTGGAATTTTACTTAACGAGTTTCTGCGATTCATCATAAAGGACGGTTCCGGAGGAAGGTTTGAGATGTTTCTTGATTACACCAATATCACCCTTTGTAATCTTGGAGACTTGAGGCAAGATCCTCTTCATGTGTTCCTCAAAGTCAGAGCAATGTTGGTCATCAGAAGCTACGACATGTACCTCTTGTAGGGATCCTCCTGTCACACTCTCGTCAAATGATTTTATTGCCCGGACCATGTCTTCATATTGCCTTTCATACCAGCCTGAGAAAAATACATAACAAATATAAATGTTGACGGTTGCCTTAGACTTGATTTTGAAAATAATCTTGTCATTGCCTCTGTAGGTAATCAGACATTATACGACATTACAAGATTAGTTTCTCACCATACAGGATTTTACACAATAAGTCACTTTTCTATGGTTTCTTATCATTGACATAATGACAAGGAGAATAAAAATAGTTTTAGGATTTGTCTAAACAACAATTCAAGTCTTTAAAAGAATTTGAAAATTGCTTAATCATGGTGTCGATGAGGGAGGTTGAATAATTGAACAACAAAGTTGAAAACCAGATTCCTCAAAAATAAACAAATGAGTTAAATAATCAAAATGATAAGATTTAATACAAAACTTCAAATGAATAGAATAATGATAAAAACAATTTAAAGCAACAAAAGGCAATGTTCACATTCACGCACTTTTTTCACTTTTATTGCTGTATGTAAACGGTAATTCTGAGGAATTGCTTCTTGTTTACAAAGCAAGATTGATTTCTTAGCAAATAAAAAACTATTAATATATTTGTCCTTATTAACAACTTTGATATTCTGTTTCGAAATGTATAGATACTTACAAAAACTTGTGAATGCAATCGATGTGAGTTTTCTGTTGGCAACTTCACAGAGACAGCTGGTGATGTCGCCTTTGATATGAAATGAAGCCACAAGGTTGAAGATGTTCTTGTAGGGAAGATGACCAGCATCAGTGACAACAACTGACCCAAGAGGAGCCCGTCCCTCCTCACGGAGAATTCTCTTCAGCTGGTCTGACAGTTGAGGTCCTGCAGCTGGGGCAGCTGTAGACTCGAAGAGTCCTCCCAGTGGCACCAGATCTTGGCTAACCACTCTGACGATGACATCTACCGGAAGTGTTGTCAGATCACCTTTGTAAAGCTTCAAGGTCAGTGTCCTGCCCTGAGCAAGGGTACAGCCTGGTTGTTGAGTGACTGTCATCGTCCTCCGTGCAGCTGTGGATTGAAGTGTGAGATGGATTGAATATATATATCATAAGTTAAACATTTCTCAGAAATATTTCCAAAAAAGAAAAACAATATGTTTTAATATGAAAAGGGACAAAAGGTTTCGGCAATGTTTTATCTAACTGAAACATAAAAGGGAAACTTCGAAGAGAGTGAATACTGAACATCACAATATTTGCAATCAGAGATATCCTAAAAGTCCAATAAATCAATCATGCCTTTTAAATTGTATCGATTGTAGAGTAAGTAAGTTATTCTTTAACATCATTAGGGCAATATTTCAGATATAACCGATTGTAGATAAACATCAAAAGGAATATCTAGCGATAGCGATATGACAGGAGGTTTTAGTTTTATTCTTAGTTAATGCCATTTTGTTTAAAATATTCCAAAAATAGCCATCAATGACGCTAACGTTTGGGCTTTATATATAGATACATCATATCAGCCCATTAAATATTATAAGCACTAGAACGTAAACGAAGGAGCACTGGATTGTCTCAAGTAGTCATTATATGGGAAAATATTTTGACAGAAAAAAACTTCTACCTTGAGTTCATTTGCTTATGATTCGGAAGAGTATTATCTTTTGGGGTTTTTTTTATCACAGATTCTATTGGACGGAACACTCTGCCTGAAGAGGGTTTTTGCTTATGAATACTTAATCGCATTTGATGTATTTCCTAAACTGATTAAGTTCCAGTAAATAATAAAACCGGTATATAACAAACATCCTACCTGTGTTATCTGCTAGAGATGGTTTACCCTGAACGCAAACAGTCCCAAATTGTGACACAAGTTCATCAAGTGCTGTTTTATTTGATGCTGTGAACTTGAGCAAGTTCTCGTCGATTTCCTCTTCGGTAGTTTCTAGTTGTCTTTGCAAGGCATCTACACTTGTCCTGAATTCAAGGTTGTGCAACATCTCAGCGTCATCAGCATCCATGTTGTTCTCCAAGAAACTGTCTCTTGAGTCAATGACAGCTAGGGTTGATTCACAGGCTTCTAATGACGTGTCAATAGTAGACAACATTGCTGAACTTTCTTCCTGCAATTGAGTCAAAAGTTGTTCTCTCCGTTGATCAAGCTGCAGCTTCATGCCGTCAATCATGTTGTTGATGTCCCTTATAGAATCTTCCTTCATCTTTTCTAAAGAAGATGTCTGTGTTTCCATTTGGTTCTGTTTAAGCATAGTAGTTTTCCTGTGAGCGTCCTGGAGAGATTCCTGGATGAGGGTCATTCTTTTAGCAGCCGCTTCTTGAATATTCTCAAACTCATGACCTTTGTGATCAGTTAAAGTACATGAGACACAACAGAGTTCCTCGTCTGTAGTGCAGTAGACCTCCAATTGATTTTCTGGATGTTTCCGACAGAAATGCTGTTTCTCGGTTTTTGGTTGTGATACCTCGGTTAGTGGAACATTGGAAACTTCTTGACTGGTACAGCTACTCTGATACTTCCTATCAACATCGTGTTCATCTAGAACATCTGTCTTGATTTTCTTCTCGGCAGGCTCCCCCATGATTTATACCTGCCAATAAATTTATATCAAAATACTTCAAAATGGACACTATGCAATTGCTTGTTATCGTAATTCAAATATAAGAGCATCTGTTTTTGTGAGTCATCATTGCCATTCATATTGCTACATCAACGTATTTGAACTGCTATGCTCCTTCACTCCATCAAAACAGCTGATATCTTGTGCCTCGTCTCATTACCCGGTGCTCATTCAGCGTGTGGGCGACATTGGGCTGCACTGATATAGCAGGATAGTCATCGGAAATATATTATATGGGGAACAATCGTTTAATCACATATATAACATTTAGACAGAATAATGCTTGAACTAGCGCTTCACTGTGGCTCATAATTTCAAATTTACAATATTATGATATCATTTTTATCTATATTTTGTTTCAATATAAAAACTAGCGTATTAGTTGTTGTTATGTACACGCTAATTTCAACTGTAACATGTTTTAAAAACCCCAAGCTGTATACTCACGTTATTGTGTTGGACTCATTAAGGTTATTTTTGGCCTACACGTCACCTAAATCGACCTGCCTAATATGTGTGTACTAATGATTCGGAAAACATTTTACTCATATAGATGTACATGTACGACCAATGTTGAAGTGTATATCTAACATTCGCTACAATGTTTACTTTATTACAAAACTTTCAATACTTATCGTATTTTCTCTAATTGGGGTCGGGACTCAAATAAAGGCCGGGCCTCTAATAGCAGCCGGGGGGTAAAGGCATCTAAACTTGAATAGAGGCCGGGCCTCCAGTAACACCCCTGAAATGTTAACGAGGCCCCTATGGAGGAAATACGGTACATTGAAAGCATAACTAATATTAGTGCTGACCGCTAATGGCTTTAAATTTCCCAAGCGGAGCTAATCAATAACCCCCATATATTTATAGGAGCTCGATATTCGACGTAATAAACGGTCCATTTATAAGATAAGCTACTATCTATTTACCTTGGGCATTGCCACTATACAAACGCTACCTCGCTGTTGCTCCAACGTATTTAAATATTTACCTAATAGAATGATACATGACAGTGTGACAAATAAGGAGTTGTAAATAATATTCAGACATGTATGTTACTGCTCTTACATTTATTTATTGGGAATATTACCTTCTTTCTGCGAACAGCTCAATCACTTCCTTGTTAGAATGCTAGCCTATTAAAGGGAGATAATCAGGTGAAGGTCCCTGAAGACGAGATCTAGAATAGAGTTCGGAGAGACATTTTTGCAAGTTCGAATGTGATCACTGAATGTTATTTGTCAGTCAATTTTCATTTTTGCGTTTTTCAATTATCAAGTATTATAAAAGAATCGTAAAAGATGTTATTATTCATATTTTTTCCATTAAGCATTTAAGATATAATATACAATGTATAAATATATATTATGATTTGTAAACGGTAATTTATATGTATTTTTTTTTAACCTTTATCAGTTTGTGTTTGTATTTATAAAACTATTTATACACGATGTTGTAGTATGTCATGTCTACCCTTGTATTTATCTTTGTTCATTTTGTACCAAATGTTTGTCTGGAAATAAATTACTTTTAGATACAGTTTAATTTTTTTTTGTGCCATTTCAGTCCCACATATGATTAGGGAATAAAGTTTCCTCAAAAGCGAAACCACGTTTTTGTCTCTAAGCAAACCCATTCCTTCTACTCTGAATATTGACTGTTCTTGAAAGCTCATTTCAAGGGAGATAAGCATGGTTAGACATCGTTCAACATTTTTATTCCGTTAAGAGAAATTGAAGATATGTGTTCAAAACTGCAAACTAAAAAAACGGACCTACCCTTACATATTTACCGATTCTTTATACAAGCCTTTTTGGTACAATCAGGTCATAATTTTAAAATAAGTTTCTTAGTCATCTTCATTTTCCATTTTCTAATTTCTAAAGGTTCTTTTACAGAACAGGTGTCATACTAATTCATATTATGTAAATATAGTAAAAAAATAGTACAAACATTTCAAATTTGAATTTTATATTAATTGTTGCATAATATTGCGATTGATACAGTCAGATATATTTCTCTCTGCACAAAGACTATTTCTCCTTTACAAAACATATTCATGTCAGGAAATGTTTAACGCACTTCAAACCTTAAATATAAATCCCGAATACCATTTTTGACATTATCTACTTAAGATAAGTTGTACCCTCAAGTAACCTATTTTCGTGGGTCACCTATTTTCGTGGTATTTACAAATTGTGCCATATCTCACCAACTCAACTTTTGTTCCTATCAACTTAGGGCTTATTTTTTAGATCAGTTGATTCGCATTGATCTGAGCATAAAATTATCAACATTTAACTGACCTGTTTCACTCCTCAGTTGAGTGAAGAAAACTAAACGATATTTAAAGCTTTTCACGAAATACTTTTTTGGACAACTTTCCTGGGTGACTTTGACAAAAGAAATCCTTTCAAAAATGTTTAAACACTATTTCCTAGCAATATAATATAACCATAATCCTAAATCAAATAGTTTAAGAGGGTAATTTCTGTTCTATTTAAAAGTATTTGAAATTACAGAAAGGGTATTTCATATATATTTTTGGCTATTTTGCAGAATTTTTCAGGGCAAAGGAAGTGATGTACTGCTTTAACCCCTGCATTTTTTCTCGGATTCGTCAAACAGGATATTAAGGTTCATGACTTTCAAGTCATTTGGCTTCTAAAATATTTTGTACTACCAAATTATTTCCTTGTTGCCATATGATTTATTTTATGTACCAAAATTTCAACATTTTTGCTAAATATTTGTGACACAAAACTAACTGAATTGGTGTGGAAATTATCTAAGCATTTGACATCTGTAATTTACATGCTATTCCACACCATCGACCTATGTTTCAAACACAATAAACGTTTTCATTGTGGCTTGTGTTGTATTATCATAATTCATCCTAAGAAAAATACCATGAAAACAGGTGACACCAAAAAAAAATTTTAAAAATTGGCACCTGTTTGGAAAGTGTCAACCAAAGAATAAAATAATTGTTAAATTAACATCAAATGTTAGGGAAATATGTCTCTTATCAATTACAATGTTCATAATGTTTGTCGTTGTCAGTGCTCAAGTTTACTGAGATTTATTGCGAAGGTACCTGTACTATTTGCTGGACATGCCTTGGAGGAGTTGAGTTTCTATAGTTTATGGGTTGATTGTGGTATGCGCTGTTAAGTGTTACAGACATCATACAGGCGTGAGTAAAATATATAATATTCTAGTCTCTTACATTTTGTGTGAACTCTATAGAGGATTTCCTCTTTTTATTATTGATTGATTGATCATGCTATAATGTTCAAATATCATTACTAATTGTTTTATAACATGGTAGTACTTCAGTTTAAAATAATATGAAATGAATCCCTGATTTCTCATCTAACAAATTAAAGTACAGAAAAAGCAAGTCTATGAATTGTTGTTTCCAGCAGTACTCTGCTACTTACTATCGAGAATAGTATATATAGTTGCCAACGCACAATCTGTGAGTTAAATGCATCGATATAATATCAATGCATTTTAATCGTGTTATCATTTGTCTATTAACTGAAAATATTGAATAATAACTGAATGAATTAAAACATTAGCGAACACATGCTCTAGAATGTACATTTACTTCCTGGGTGTTAACAGCAGTGACTCAGACTATACGCTGATATCAGAATGAATTGTTTACTTGGTAGGTCGGCTAACCACGTTCACAAACCTACTTTACAATGTCCCTGTGGCATTAGAACGTCTTACAAAGATAAATATAGATTTTAAAGGAGCAGTAGCACGTTTTTTTTGAAAATTCTATATCTTTTTATATTCTAAATTCAATTTTTCACTGATAAGTGTATGTTAAGGCTAAAAGTATTATTTTGATAGTGTCCAAAATCTCACTACACAAACCAATCATCCATAGTTCGAGAACAAAATATAAAGATTCACATCAAGTTCATTGGCGACCATTTTTGTGTGAACACCTTTTATGCATCAGTTAGAAACAGAAATCTATCGCATGGCTAAACTTAACCTTATATATTTGATTTATTACTGCTCCATTGAGTTAAAATACATTACCTTGCAAATGAAACCATTTATATTAATTTTCCTGACATCAACTTATATTTCCCCTCAAAACCGCGTGGTACTGTCCCTTTAAGAAGTTAAAGGTTGTATGTAACTCATCGTCGTGTTAAATCAAAAACCATACATATACAGATGATTAAGCTAAAATCTATTTTATAATTCAATCTATAATATAAGTCGGGTTAGACATACAGATAAGAGTTTTACAAGTGCATGAATCACTATATGAACAATATATCAAATACATACAACATACCAGTGTTTGCGTGGGTATTGTAAAACTTACAGTAGTGAATCATATACCATTACCCACGTGGTACTTCATCACATTAGTTTGGACACATATATGAAATACAAAATCTATATTCAAAATATAATACACGACTCTTTCGATTTTATATCAAGGAATGCGAAAAAGCCAAATTCACTCGTGACATACTCTTGATATCTTGAATTCAAACCCTATAATTACGACCAGTCATACCAACTTATTGAAATCAAAGTGTCAATTATGTCGTAAAATGATGTTGTTCAATATAAATATGAATGGCAGTAAAACAAAAAGGATACATAAATGTGTAGGTCAGAGTCAGTTAACGTTATCTCAACTACAATTGTTGGTTATTAACAAATCATAGCAGAAGGCACACCAATTGTACATATGGCGTCACTATCAAATATAAATTAGAGCTCATTTTCCTTTCAAATATCTTCTTCACAAGGCAATAGACAAGATGACATGTTAGAAGCCGCTTTCTCATCACGTCGAAATTATATCATTAAGATGTCATTACCACTGAATACAAAGATAAGTTGTCGCTGTGAAAAACTATACTATCTTTTTTATTTTGTATCCTTTAATTGCTTTGCCATTCTCTTTTAAATATAACGATAAACTGTTTCGCATCGAATTCGCCTTATTCTGAAAACTAAAACATTTGAAAAAGATAGACAATTATGTAATTGAAATATGGGACAAGTAATACTTTATCCATGTACAAATTATGATGGTTATGATATTACACGTATGGAAATACATAACAACAAGCAAAAAAGTGAGCGTGGCTCACTAATACCCCCGACTGTGCATCCCTGACTAACTGAATTATTTTTTACTTTCAATGTAGTCATCTCTTGCACAGCATTTGACCCCAAAGAGGAATTGAGAGAAATGATTAATCAAAAAAATGGAACTTTGTATAAAAAAATAACACACAAAAAAAACCGTATCAATTTTAGTTTTGATTTGGCACTGCACCGCTCCTAGTAGGGAAGAAGACACATGCAAAATGTGAAAAGAATCAGATGAAAAGGTTTTCCCGTAATAGGTTGGACAAATCTGATATTGGAAAATGACTGTATGTTAAAATATGGAAATTTGTAAAAATTTGAAATATCAATGGAATTTGTTGCAATTTCGCACTGCACCCCTCCTAGTAGGGTAGAAGACATGTGCAAAATTTGAAATCAATCGGATGAATAGTTTTCCCGTAATAGGTCGGACAAATCTGATATTGGAAAATGACTAAGTTCAAAACATGGAAATTTGTAAACAATTCAAATATTAACGAAATTTGCTGTAACTTCGCACTGCACCCCTCCTGGTAGGGTAGAAGACATGTGCAAAATTTGAAATTAATCGGATAAATAGTTTTCCCGTAATAGGTCGGACAAAAAATGTCCTCGGACGGACAAATCTGATATTAGAAAATGACTAAGTTCAAAACATGGAAATATGTAAAAAATTCAAATATTAAAGAAATTTGTTGTTACTTTGCACTGCACCCCTCCTAGTAGGGTAGAAGACATGTGCAAAATTTGAAATAAATCGGATGAATAGTTTTCAGGTTATAGGTCGGACAAATCAGATATTAGAAAATAACTAAGTTCAAAACATGGAAATTTGTAAACAATTCAAATATTAACGAAATTTGCTGTAACTTCGCACTGCACCCTTCCTAGTAGGGTAGAAGACATGTGAAAATTTGAAATTAATCGGATAAATAGTTTTCCCTTAATAGGTCGGACAAAAAATGTCCTCGGACAGACAGACACACACAAACACGGAATCGTTGGTATTACTAGATACCCCGGACCGTTGGTCGGGGGTATAATAATCGTCTGAATGGTATAACGAATTATTCTTCCCGATGCACGTTTTTTTCATGGTTTTTTATGTAAAGGATATTAACCTGTCCCTAGGGTTTGATTGAAAATGTAAACATGCCGGGGGAGGGGAAACCCGTGGGCCGTAGGCCCTAGGGCTTCCCCGAATGTTTACATTTTCAATAACACCCGAGGGACAGGTTAATATCTGTCATATAAAGCAAAGGAAATGACGAAAAACTCGGTAAAAATATTGAAATATATAATAACACTGAAAGTATCGCACAAACGCACCCAATCCTTGCAAGCTGTCTGTTTAACAGCAGCTCTTCGCGAAAGACTTTAAATAAACACTTTGCATACGATTTATGTTTATAAACATTACAGTGTAAGTGATGACACAACAAAATGAACATTTGCTGACAAGAAGCCTCGGTAGCTCAGGCGATAAGAGCGCTGTTTAACAACATTGAGGTTAAAAATTCAAAGTTTACAAATCCGGTTTTTTTTGTTTTTTGTTTTTTAAAGTTTTTATTTGTTCCCACAATAACATATTGAAACAAAACCATGTCATATCAGTGACAAGATAAATGGTCATGATGATATACATATACATCTCTATAAAATATCAGAAAAACAATATGTAATTACATGTTAGATCAAAGATAAGGGATGAAAGGAAACCATTTATTTTCACATTTTTGTTCGCTATTCTTTCTTTTTGCAATAAATTTTTCAGCTTGGTAAATCAATTTTAACGTTTTCAAAAAGTTACCAAGTTTTGGAATTATATTTTTAATATTGCATATATAAATATGTCTTTTTGCCGAGAAAATGATTTGGTTTAGTATTTTTTTTAAATAAAAACTACCAAACAAAACAAAATATTTTGTTATTTTTATTTCTAGCTTGGGATAGGTATTAAGCCAATTCTCAACATCATTCCAAAATATCTTGGTTTCATTGCAATCCCAATAAACATGACATATGGGTTCATGCGTGTCATTACAAAAAGTACAAGTGTCGTTATCTATCAGTTTCATTTTTAAAAGCTCTCTTTTTGAATACATGTATATAATACCATGTAAAAACTTAAATTGAAAATCAATAAGTTTGACATCCATAAAACCATAAATGTCAAAAATCTTATGACATTCTATGTCACAGTCAAAAAGGTTTTCCCATTTCAAACATATCTTAAGTTTTCTGTCATCAGAGATGAGTTTATCATAAAATATTTGGATAGGGAAATAAGGCTTTTGTTACAGGAACTAATATTCATGTTATTAATGGGTATCATACTTTTATTATTTTTAGTTTGTATCCATGGCTTTGGCAATAAATTAATAACATAGTTGTAATCTAACACTGTTCCTCTGATGCCATACATAGATTTAAATGTTTCAAAAGGCATAAAACCTGATATGTCACATAAGTCTTTAATTGATAATATTCCTCTGTCAGCCCAATGTTTTATAAAGTGGTGGGTATTTTTTAAATTGTGATTAAACCAAAGGGGCTGAGCTAGGATATCATCAATATTATCTATTATCTATTTCATTTTTCTTACAGTATCTACTCCATGCCATAAGAAATTCAAGCCAGTATGGATTATTGATATCAAAAACTTCTATACCATAAGCCCCCAATTTGAATATATCGTTAAAGGGTATTTTGCAAGAGTTATCTACAGACTCTTTTTTACAGTAAAGTCTCAAAGTGGATATTTTTAAAGCATCAATAAATGTTTTTATATCAATCATCCTTAGACCACCTTCTTTTACAATTTTTCATAGTAACCCTTTTTATCTTATCATTTTTATCATTCCAAATATAATTTAAAAATATTGTTTCAAGTGAAGAGATGAAAGAATCTGGGGGATTAGGTAATGCGCTAAATATATGGACTAATTTTGAAACTGCTAGAGTCTTAATAACTGTAATCTTTCCTATTAAAGTCAGATGCCTTTTTCTCCAAATGGCTTATAATCTATTAATTTCTTCTAGCCTTTTTCTGGTATTAAGTCACAGAGTGTTGGGGTAAATTTGATACCCAATATTTCAAATTCACCACTTTGCCATTCTATCTTTATATCCTTACATAGTTTTTCATGACTATTTGCTGTTGAGCCTATCCAGATTGCTTTAGTCTTGTCTATATTAATCTTAAGTCCTGACATTTTGTAACATTTGTTTAATGTAGAAATAGCAGCATATAGACTCTCTTCGGATCCACCAAGCAGTAATTCTGTGTCATCAGCATATTGTCCAAGCTTAAATTCATTATCATCTATCACAATTCCTTTTATATCTTTATTTGCTCGTATCATAGACATAAGATTTCCGCTACAAAGAGAAATAGGTAAGGGGAAAGGGGGTCTCCTTGTCTACATCCTCTTTCATTTATAAAAAAAATCTGATAGATGGCCATTTTGGATTACACAAGATGTTGTATCAAAAGTTAAGAGGTCTATCCAGCTTCTTATATGAGGGCCAAATCCAAATTTTTTTAGAACTAAGTCAATGAATTTTTTGGAAACTATGTCAAAGGCTTTTTCGAAATCAATTAAAATCAATAAACCTGGAATATTTCCTTTTTTTTGCTTCAAACATAACATCATAAAGCATTCTTGTATTTTCACTAATAGTTCTACCTGGGATAAATCCTGTTTGATTTCCGTGGATAAGTGAATCTAGTGGTTTTTTCAAACGGTTAGTTATACAAGTACTAATTATCTTATAAAGGGCATTTAGAAGGGTTATTGGTCTCCAATTTTTTAGGAAAGATCTATCTTTATTTGGTTTAGGAATACAGGTTATTATCCCCCTTTTTACTGTCAAAGACTTTTCTTCTTTTTGCTGAGACATTTTCTATAAATCTGAAAATCCAAATTTTCAAGTCTTTCCAAAATAAATTTTAAAAAATCAATAGGAAAGCCATCAATACCAGGGCTTTTGTTATTTTTCATATTTCTGACTGCATCTGTTATCTCTTCAATGCTGATATCTTTTTCTAGTAAGTCTCTCAAATCCTCATTTAAAGTAGGGGTAACAACATTTTGTAAACCAACCTCTTCCTCCAGGTCCTTATTTGAGGAGTATAATTTATTGTAGAAAGATTTAACTTCATTTAATATAGAATAAGAGTCAATGATTTCTTTATCATTATCTGTAATAATTTTATTAACTGATTTGCTTACAAAATTTCTATTTTCCAAGTTGCAAAAGTATTTAGTAGGGTTTTCACCTTCTTCATACTATAATATTCTAGTTTTGATTTGTTTTCCTCTTATTTCTTCTTCCTTTAATTTTTGTAATTCCATCTGATGTTTCGAAAGTTCAGAAAGCAGATCCTCAATGTTTTGACAATTTTTTCTAATTGTATCTTCACAATCTTTTATTTTAGTTTCAAGCTAAGCAGTTTTGTCGTGTGTTTTTTTAAGAAATGATGAGAAAGATATTGATTTTCCTCGTACCTTCATTAAGAAGGTCTCTAGAAAAAAAGTATCATCAATGTTAAGTTTAATATCACTATAATCAGAATCAGTATAGTTATATGTTTTTGAATCAGAATATTCTTCTATTATTTCACGTAAAATAGATTTTACCAAATTTCCATATTCAGGGTGAAACAGTAAAGAGGTATTAAATTTCCAGTACCCACGTCCTCTTTCTTGATTAATAGTATTAGAAAAAGTTAGAGATACTGCAGAGTGATCGGTCTTATAACCAGGTAGAATATCGTTGTCTAGGCTTATATGGTAATGTTTCGTAATGTTTACAAGTTATGAGTTTTGTATTATATGTAAAATTTATTAAAAAAAAAAGTAAAAATAAAAAGTATTCTGGAATGTCCCTGGGATATTCTAGAATGTTCTTGGGATATTCTAGAATGTCCCGGTGAGAGGCGATGTGACATTGAAAGCAGGTTTACCCGAGAAAAGAATAACCTCCAAAATGACACATTTATTACCCCGCTCAAGAGGGTAATATGAATATTTATCCAGGGTCACTTGGACCAATCAGAGATCGAGATTTTACATGGGGTAGGATAAAGGATTGTCACTTCCTGTTACATTCGTTGCTAGGTAGAGGGATAAACTGTTCAACTACTTAATACTAAGCGTTTAGACACTCATTTCGCTTTTTGAGAGTTTAAACACACAATAATGTTATTATCCAATTTTTGAAAAGAAGTATTTTACGCACAGTCAGTATTACAGCTCCAAAAGCATTTTTTGGCGTTAAGACTAATCTTGATACTTCCGTGAAGAAGACCATGGAAGACCAGCAAGAAGACCGGTATAGACAGAAGGTGTACTACAAGGTTGAGGATGCTCCTCCAGTACCCCTCTGGTTCGTGTTTGGTCTGCAGGTGCGTGTTTGAATACATTCATTCATACAGTATGAACCATTCCATCTCCCCCCACCCCTAAACAACTTTTGTAAAGAAGTACAGACGACCCCCTACCCCGAAATTACAACGACAATGTGTTTTTCGTATAAATGGCATATATTTACAGGTATGGGTTAAAATTTCAGAGCTTGGTAATATGAGAAGGTGGAGTTGAAAATCTTTTGTATCTAGTATTTTGGGGTTAAGGCAAATTCACACGGGTATTGTTCAATTTTGATTGACAACTTTCATATACGCCTTTAGGGATAAATGTATGTAGGGAGTTGTTGTTATGAATTTCATTATATTTGGATTTTGGACACAAATGAGAGATAAATAGAAAACTATGGAAAATAACAGAAAATTAAATTTCTTGAAAAACGAAAATTAATCTATTATACTTGACTTTTGAAAATGATTACCCATTGTTTAATTTTTTTCACTGTAACCAAAAAAACATTTGTATCAAAAAAGGTAATAACACTATTTAAATCGTCCCCTCAGCAAGCAGTCATGTGTATTACCGCCACGCTGTCCGTTCCGTTCCTGATCACTCGACAGATCTGTGCTGGTCTCCTGGTTGATGTCACAGCCAAACTGCTCAGTGTCACCTTCTTCATGTGTGGGGTAGCAACACTACTACAGGACACCTTAGGGGTCAGGTGTGTTGTGATACTACCTTGTTTTAGCTGTCGATTAGTTATTGTCAGTTTATCAGAAATTTCTTAAATAATGGTAAGGATAAAATGTAAATGGTAACAAGTAATTTCCACTTGCCATGCTTATGTATTATGTATATATAGTAAGGTCGCAAACGTATAATTAAATGATGAAAGAGCCTCTCCGTGAGTTGATGGAGGTCACATATGACAAACTTTATGTCATTTGATAAAGAAGTTTCGATTGTTGCAACAAGGTATAATTATGAAGCTAATCGACGTTGTATAATGACCATAGGAAGCTTTGAATGCGAGATTGTGATCGAAAACCGGTCAATGACCCGCGGCAGCAGTCAAACATAATTTTGGAAACTTATCGAAAGCTTTCAGAATGACAGTTGCGTATGGATATTGTTCCGTGGGTTAAATAACTAGAAACCGTGCTAATTGGACCTGTGGATTTGTCTTCCGTGAACATAAATGACTGTTTGTTAATTTTCAGTTCATAAGTATGTATCGTATATTTGCCATTTTGAGATGAATATGTCAGATTTTTCGGATTTATATAATGAATCATGCCAAACAAAGCACAAAATCACATGGGGAAAATCACGGAGTGACTCTTTATATATTAGTATATCTACATGTTGTTCATTGAAAATGTAAGAGCATGCAAATTTTATAGAGAAGATTGTTCATAAACCATGTTTTTTTTACCCCCACAATGTCACAAGAAGAGAATATTTTATTGCTATTCAGATTACCAGTAGTCCAGGGAGGATCCCACACTTTCATACCCCCTATCATTGCCATGATGTCTCTCAAGAAGTGGGAGTGCCCTCCTGATGGTAAGTGTTGCAACTACACTATACTTTCCTGCACTGCTTGTTAATCGTTTTATTTCCAATAGTATCAATAACACTGGAAGGATTTAACAAGTTCATATATCCTTCTGTTGACGTAAAGGGCGTGACCAGACGGTTGGGTGATACTGTATATAACTAAAGAACAGCTAAGAACGTAATTTAGGAAATGAATTTTAATCTGCACAATATGTATGGTTAATAATTTCTGCTGTATTGAAGACTTGGTGGCAGGCGACAACACAACGGAGGCTGCATGGTTACCAAGGATAAGAGAGGTAAGAGCTTTCAAAGGAAAATCATGAATTAGAAAAAATACTGCTTAACAAAGAATCTTTTGCCTTGACATATTGCATCTCATTCTCTCCCCACAGAGGCAGATCAAGTCATGACATTTTGATACAGCCTCTGTTCTATTATGCCGACTTGTGGGCTACAATGGGAGATGCCTGTTTGGAGGCAATCAAAGTTAGTAATGAAATCAGCGACGCTAGTCTTAATTCATCATGATGGTTACTGAATCACGTCGCAGTGATATGAACCACTCTTTCCATGCGAGAAGCATTACATTTGATAAAGAAATTCAAATGGATTGTGGTGCATTTTTCCGCCAGGGGAAGCTGCCGGAACCCACGGATTTCCGCGTTTTAGAACAGAAGCTGTATCAACATTTCATGACTTGATCTGCCTCTGTAGGGAGAGAATGGATTGCATCTAAGCAGTATGTCTATGGTCAACGTTTTCTCTAAACATTCCAAAGCTTGAATCCATTTTCATTGTTTCCATGATCCGATAAAATATGTTTTTTTAAAGAAAGTCGATAAAAAAATCTTCTTCTTTTTCAACAGTTTTCAATTTCAACTGTGAGTTTTAAAGTAAAGACATGCCTTGATGTACTTATGTAACAGAGCTTAAAATTCAAGGCATTGTAACAGGACATAAGTCCAGTCTATGGAACGCAAATGTCAAGCAAAACACGTCCCTTATTGAGGTCGCACAAAATATTGACTGCTATGTGACCATGACATTTTGACACATATGCTCTGCAAAGTCTCTACTTTCAATACATGTTCAGCATAGGTTTTCTTGCTTTGGTCATTACGAATACAAAATATACAAAATATTTTTTAGCTATGCGTTTCTTTGTTTGTGTAGCATATACAATTCACATATACACATACACAATTCCCTCACTGACTACTTTACCGCATCTATCTCCCTCAGATCCAAGGTAACCTGATGCTGGCATCTCTAACCCAGGTAGTCCTGGGCTGTACTGGTCTTATGGGCTTCCTGCTGCGCTTTATCGGACCTCTGACCATCGCTCCAACCATCTCCCTCATCGGTCTGTCTCTCACCGTCGTCGTCAACGACTTCAGCAAGGCGCATTGGGGAATCGCTGTGTTGTACGTCAAAGGCTACCTTTTGATAAACTCGAATCTCTTTTCTTAAAATACCATTTTTTTCTTTCAACCGAAGCATGTTGAACAACTTCGTCGATCAGTATCGGTTACAACTAATTCTAACGCTCTCCCTTTTAAGCCAACAAACTGTCATTTTTTGCAAAAGAGGTTGCATCAGAATAATATCTACCTCTGAGAGGTAAAAAATAAGGTATGGTTGACTGTCAATGCCACATTTCGAGTGTGACACTACGTAGTGCGCGTTGCAAAGAGTGCACAAACAAATGCCGGTGCTGATGTGAGTGACAGCGGCGGATCCACAAGCGTTTCTTGATAGTTTTTCCACCGCTCGCCACTTGATAACTCAGTATATAAATCTGCGAAAAATAATTGTGAACTGACACCTTTTCAATAAGTCATCCCCTCCCCTTTGAAAATTCCTTAAATCACCACTGATAACATATGTGATAAGTCTTCTGTACTTTTTACATAGCACGTTCAAAAGTAACATTATAACAAGGTTTAGAACTGTAAAGCTTTGATGATTACGACCTAACAAATGATGGTTATTGAGTCGCTTAACTACGATGATTTTGAACATGCAATATCTCTATTATATTGAGATACGGAATAACATAATCGTAAATATCATAATCGCCAATGCATATCAAGTCTTTGCATCCAACCTGAGAGTGTCAGTTTTTGCAATCATATTTAGGTCCATGTGCCTGCTGCTGCTTTTCTCTCTGTTCCTGGCCAACTTCCGGCCACCACTTCCTGCTTACAGCAGAAACAAGGGATGTCACGTGATCAAATACCCTGTCTTCCAACTCTTGCCGGTACGTCTTAGAAATGACATGACCTGTATTTACGTGAGCTGTTGTTGTTAAATTCTAAAAGTAGGGTATTACAGATATCTCAAATGTACATCCGTGTTATCGTCCTCGGTTATCCAGGGGCCTGATGCTCTAAACCCTTGGAAATTTTCATCATGGAAATCGCTACTAAAAAAACGCTATTTGGGTTTGAAATTAAACAATATATAAATGGATGGTCTTCACGTGAAATGGTATCTCCGTTTTGCAATCATGCTCATATTCGTTTGCTCAGGGACTTGAATTTAAAATCTCAAAGTGAGCCTTTAGCTGAAATTTCAAGCCAATACCTGTATGAGTAAAACGTGGTCTAAACATTGTTTGAGAAAATTGCAGTTCATTGGCTAGGTGAAATCACAGTGCAGATTTTCCTGATGAAAAGCAAAGGGCGATTTAGAATACTGCATCAGTTAATCTTTGCCTCATTCTCTCGACACAGAGGCAGCTCAGTCATTATGACTGAGCTGCCTCTGTGGGAAGAGAATGTTTATTCTTGTGTAATCGAGGATTATGTATCATTTTCCAGGTCCTGATCGCCATCGGCGTGTCCTGGTTGTTCTGTTTCGTCCTGACAGTCACTGACGTCTTCCCCAACAACTCGACACTGCCCGGCTACCATGCCCGCACCGACGACGTCAGCAAGATCGAGGCGGTCAAGAATGCTCCTTGGTTCTACTTCCCTTATCCATGTAAGAAATAGCTATTTACATCGACAGTTTCAGACAGGCTGTTCAAATGTAGCTAAAATTATCAATTGGAGGTAAACTTACATGATATCTCTTGCACCTTCATCAGGAAACTTTAAATTATCCGTCATTGAGAAGACGGATCTTAGGGAAACGCCCGTGGCATGTGGCAAATAGGGTTATGTTAAACAGTGAAATTGCAGTACATGTAATCCTATAATTGCAATAATAATTGGTTATGTGATTATGATAAACTTCAATGGGGTGATATTTGATGAAGATTCAGCGGATGATATGTGAGTATTTGAACATTCTCCCAATAACCAAGGGAAACGTTGAGATTGACACTAGGCTTGGAATTCTAGCGTACCAATGAAGGAATAAGTCGTTGTTTAGCTCCGCTATATTTCAGCCGTTAGCGCCATAAACGTACCAACGAGCGCTGCAATAGCTGTAGATGATGCGTGGTATGAGAAGAGAGAGGTAGCTGTATACCTTTTGTCATTTAGGATATTGACCCCCTGTATTCTGTTGCAAAACGTCATGAGATGATTTTAATTTGATTTTTTTTACGATATATTAGCGTTTTAAAACGACATCATGTCTTTTGTTCCTTAATCTTCACATTTAAAAAATCAATTTGTGTTATGGTAAAACTCCTACCGTTGCTTTTAATTCCAGTGCAATTTGGAACGCCCACCATCAGTGCTGCAGGTTATGTGGCTCTTTTATCTGCCACCATTAGTTCTGTGATCGAATCCATCGGCGACTACCACGCCGCAGCTCGAGTATCGGACGCCCCACCACCCCCAGCCCACGCTATCAACAGAGGCATAGCTATGGAGGGCTTCAGTAGCATCATATCTGGTTTGGTGGGAGCAGCTCATGCTACTACGTCATACAGCGGGAACGTTGGAGCCATTGCTGTCACTAAGGTTTGACGTCTTCATTTGTATCGTATTTTCCATCAAGTTAAATCGGATTATATCTTTTGCAATTTCAATTTTGACATCTATAACAGTCTTTGTCAGCTCATTAAATACTACCCAATCTTTAGATTGTTGTAATTTCACTGCAACAAACATTCCTTTTTAGAGTAGATGATAATATGTACAAGAATACGTGTATAGAAAATCAAGAAGTTTAACAGCCTTCAACCCAACTCTGTAACTCATAAATATTATATCAAAAATTAGGTTTCACCTCAATACATGTGAAAACTTGCCAATTAAATCAAACTTTACTCTTTTTCTCTTCATAAGAATTCAATATGTCACAAAACAATATGGAGCCTCTACAAGACTTCAGTAAGTTTAATTGAGTATTGGTCATTAATATATGAAGATAGGAATTTGTCTTTAATTTCTAAATCTTTGATATACATTCAAACCATGAAATAGTCTAATTAAATCAAATCCATAAGATACATAAGTTTTTCAAAAAAATGAGTCGGTCGCATAAACTAGCATTGCATTACTTTACTTTCGTAGTTTTTTAATGTGGAAACTTAGTTCATTATTTTAAAACCATAATTTTCTGGGTAGAATATGATAAATATTATCAAAATCTACATGCAATAATTTTATAAATTAGTATTATGTAGTATATTAGTTATATTAGTATTAATAGCAGTTCGTAAATTTGGTCAAATCCATCAAGAAAAAACCAATTGTGATATGCATTATTTAAACTCACTATCATCAATGACATTACCCTTTATATCAGTATTATTCCTAATCATGCAATCTTAAATTTAAGCAACAAAAATCAAGACTTATGGTGACAAAGGATCACCTTGCCTACAACCGCGTTCATTTGGGTAAACATTGGGAAATGTTTCCATGTTGACAAACAACGAATTTTGTATAGATCAACCCCTATAATTACTGGGATAAAAATCAAATTTTAGATAAACTGTATCAATCTGTAAATATATTTAAAGATTTTATACCGCCATAGTACTTGTTTGCATATGAATCATTATTTCAAAGAGAAAAGTTATGTTTTCACTTTGTGTCCTACCTTGCTTAAGTCCTGATTGATTTGAATGTGTTGCCTTGCTTCATTCTAACAATATCTTAAGAATGTGAGTCCCTTAAGAATTTACTTATCAGGTTTCCACTGTAATTTACAATGGAGCTAAGCTAAAAACTGGTCAATAACGTCATTTTATGGCGCTTCAACAATTATTAACTAAGTATGATGCCCCCATCCCTTTCATGGAAAGAAACAGCATCATCACGATTGGAAGTGAATCACAATTTAAAAATAATGTAGATCAAAAACTCTCTGTTGTACTAAGTTTCAGTAAAGAAAAAACATCAAGTGATTCCTAACTTTTTGATTAGGAACAGCCCTGACTCCTGACCTAAGCTCCTTATAATAATTTGTACTTATCATCATATCAACTTATCCTATCTCACAATTACTTGTAGATATCATCATATCATCTTTTCCTGTCTCCGAATTACTTGTAGATATCATCATATCATCATATCCTGTATCATTATTACTTGTAGATATCATCATATCTTATCCTGTCTCCGAATTACTCGCAGATATCATCATATCATATTATCCTGTCTCCGAATTACTTATAGATATCATCATAACATGTTATCCTGTCTCACAATCACTTGTAGATATCATAATATCATCTTATCCATCTAGTCCTGTCTCACAATTACTTGTAGATATAATCATATCATCTAGTCCTGTCTCACAATTACTTGTAGATATCAACATATCATCTTATCCTGTCTCACAATAACTTGTAGATATCATCATATCATCTTATCCTGTCCAACAGATCGCCAGTAGAAGAGTGTTCCAAACAGCAGGCTGTATTCTCATTCTCTGCGGAGTGATCGGTAAATTCGGGGCCGCCGTCACCCTGATACCAGACCCAGTTATTGGAGGTGTGTCCGCCATTGTACTTGGGATGATTGGAGCTGTGGGTCTCTCCACGTTAAAGTACGCAGACATGTCTTCATCCCGGAACCTCACTATTCTCGGTCTTTCCTTCATGCTCGGACTCTGTGTACCTCAGTATCTCAGCGCAAACCCAGACGCTATACAAACAGGTGATCTTCTAATTTCCTTCCTTTAAAGTGACACAGGGTATCTTTCTTCAAATTTTATTTGGTTTTGATAAGCTACAAAATATCTAATATGCTGATTGAAGTTCATATCTCATCACTGGACTTGCAAATATATCCAATATCCAATATCTCTAAAATGCTTGATTTTATTGAAAACTCATGAAAACATCTCAAATACGTTTAATATTCGAAATTATGCATCCAATTAATCTACCTATTAGTGACAATACCTAATAAACACTATTGAATTGAATATATCTTCCTGACAGCTTATGACAAGGTTTCAAAATTACGTTTGGCGAATTTGCGCGCGCCACTCGAGCCACATTGTCCGGTTTTCGATCACAATCCCGACTTTGAATGGCCGTATTTTCGCTCTTATGTACTGATTTACCTGTAACTTGTTATTTTTAGTAACAGTAAGTGGTTCCCGCGATGTAATAACATCAATTTCAAAATTTTACATATGTGATCTTATCAACATACTATGTGTCTCTTTAAGAATGGACGATAAATGCTCCTCATAATCCCTTCTCTAGGCAATATATCCTCAGTTTATGTATTGAATTTCCTCATATGATTTTGACCGATATGGACAAAAAATATTACTCAAAATGCCCTTAAGTTAGAAACGTTGTGAAATTAAACCCCTGACAAAAATATAGAAAGGGACAATGTTGATTTTAATTTCTATTTATGGCTTACTATCGTTTTTGCATACCAAGCTTTGAAAGTTTATGTTTTATAAAACAGAGGCAGATCAAATCATGAAATGTTGATCGAGCCTCTGATCTTATTTCCCGAAGTTGTGGGGTAGAATGGGAGGCAATCAAAGTAAGCTAGCAATTAGCGACGCCGTTCTAAAATCATCATTTTGGTTACTGAATGATGGCAAAGACACTGTGACTGAACCACACTTTTCATGCAAAAGCCTTATCATTTGCTAAAGAAAATTAAAACGGATTGTGGTGCAAATGTTTTTAGCCGGGAGAAACTGCCGGAAGCCCCGCACTAGGTCTAATAAGAACAGAGGCTAGATAAACATTTCATGACTTGATCTGCCTGTTAAGAGAGAATGGAAAAGTCAAAGAATTGATTACATCTTTAAATAAAACTTTCATATGAGGGTCTTATCTACATCAACATTGACTCGTATTCCATGCCTGCCCAGAACTGTAACTATATGAACATTAACCCACAGGTAGCACTGGTTTGGACCAGGTGATAGAAGTCTTGCTTGGGACCGCCATGTTTGTAGGCGGAGTCGTGGGATGTCTTCTGGATAACCTTGTGCCAGGTGAGAAGAGAGAAAAGATTAAAATTTTGTCGAAATTATGCTTCTTATCTTAATCTAATCGCTTTTTTGTCTCAGAGGATTCCTTTATGTGTGTATCTTTAGTTTGTGTCAGCAAATACTGTATGTGATGGAAGCGTTTTCTTTAGTTTAATGTTGTTGGAAACCGTTGAGATTATGTTAACTTTTTTATTAAGAACCGTGCTTGAGATACCTAGGCTACAGAACAAGAACAACGTCTTCAATATCGTACTTCCGTAACACTAGGCATGCGATCTTTCGGCGTTCCCAGGGTTCTAAAGTTTGGCAAAGTCCGTGAGTAAAGGGCAGTAGAATCTCTTATAGAATGAGTGAGTGGCGCAGTGGAGACAAAAAAAAGGCAGCACTTGTAACTTCAAGCACGATTTGTTACTCACTCACTCATTTCTAGTTTGACAGTGTTCAAAAACGATATGTACGGTTCTATATCGTTTCAAAAAAGGGGTCCTACTAAATTTGCAATACGTTTCTGTTGCATGCGTTCCCATTTCGCCCTCTTCAGTACCGTCAACCTCTGCGTCTGTTTTATACCTTGGCAGAGGTCCCATTGAGTCTTCGTGAGTTTCCAACTGCGACACCCGCGACGCATGTCTGATTTGATTGAGGTACATTTAATCACATTTTGTTCAAACTTAATGAATTGAAAACCAGGTTTTAAACTCAATACTCCAGGTACACTGGAAGAGCGCGGTCTAATCACATGGAGACAACATATGGAGCATCAAAGTACCCCAAACACCGGAAGTGGCACCAACAACGATCAGTCGGGATTGTACGACCTACCCTTTGGGAACTCCTTCCTAAGAAGAGTGGCGTGTTGTGCCAATGTGCCCTTCCTGCCGTCCTTTGATCCCGGGCAGTGCTGCAGATCCAGAAGAATCACGGACAATGAGTCTGTTCCACCATCGAATGACGCGGAGCTTGAATCTCAAAATGGCCAAACCTCTCATCTTTGAGGGCATATAACTTGAATTCCTAAAGATTGGTTGCAAGTATATATACCATAGTCATTGCAGCCATCAGCCATGAGTGATACTAACTTATACTGGAGATCAAAAGAAAGTTGTTACTTTTTTGTATTAATTCTATTTCTAAAAATAAGACAGATACTTGCAATCAAGTTTCTTTTATTGATATTCCATTCCAAAAACAATAAAGCAAATAACATGTTTCGTTGATAGGACCAGTTTTGTACTTTAACAATAAAATATCAATATAGTCTTTCATGTGCCTATTCTTATGTCCACTGAAGTTTTCAACCAATAATATATAAAATGCGTTACTTAGTACACTAAAATGTTAATTCATTCCTCAACACATCTGAAAGGAAGTGTCTGACAGAAGTAACAACTGTTGATGACGTTACTAGCTTAAATTCCTGTCCTCACCTAAAGACATGCCCACAAGGCTCAACACAACTTGGTATAATCAAATTTCCATTCGGAATCGCACCTCGCCAAACGGTGCCGTCTACTCTGCAACTCCGCCTTATTAATGACAATATTCGAAACATGAACAAGCAATAGTGAAGTACATTCCTGCTCAACAGGAACATGCAACAGCTTGATATACATGTGTATACAATTTTACATACAACGTTGAACTTGCACATGAATCAGCAACATACAGGCGCAATGCCGGGCATGATTATCGTTTACAAGCATTCATATATAACTAGGACACACGAAGCTTATAACTAATTTCAAAGCACCATTTACTCAATGCCACTGTCATACGGTTTCAATTTCAATTTGTGTCAACATTATTATTATGTTAAGTCCTACCATGAAAAGAGAGGGTCCTATATCAGTTGTTACAAAAACAGCTTAACATTAAAACACCTTCATTCGATGGCAGCCATCTTTTCAACGTCACGGGCGAACAGAAAAAGAAGAGAGTAGCTCGATACGTTTTCACATTGCCGTGGGTAGATAATGGTAGCGGTATCAAGTTTACATGGACATGTAATACTCAACCAAATACATTCCCTTTCATGCAGTAAATACGATATTTCATCATAGCATGCTAACACTGAAGTAAGTATCTGAAAAAGGTTCACGATCAGCAAACTATATCGTCCTCTGCAGAGAGTTGCATAGAGGGCTAAGTCAACACCAATAAACAATCATCATAAACCTAGTTCAGATTCTGTCTGTTGTTTTGTATAGGTTGCTTCTTTTCTAGGAATAACCTCTTTAGAGGTGTATTTCCGAGAATAACCCTGTATGAAGTTTTACTTTTGAAAGGAAGACATGATAGCAGTTGAAAGTAAGCTCTTAAAGGGGCAGCAGCACGTTTTTTGATAATTTTATATTTTAAAATTGCACTTATAACGGTAAGTAAATGCCTAATGTATTATATTGACAGTGTCAACAATCACATTACACAAGCCAATCAACCATAATCAGAGGACAAAGTATGAGGATTTATAATTACATAAAATACATTGGCGGCCATTTTTGTGTGAACACCTTTAATTCATTTTTGTAAGAAAAAGGAATCGCATGGCAGAACCTTACGTTATATATTTGAATTATTACTGCTCCATTTAGTTTAAATACATTGTCTTTCATTTGGAACCATTTATTTTCATTTTCCTGACATCACCTTATATTCCCCCTAAAAACGTGCTACTGCCCCTTTAAAGGAAGGAAAGTTTGTCAGACCTACCAATCAATTTCTATCACACAAGTATTATCGAAAACTAAACAAAATTAGGATTTTCGTAGTAGAGATTGGTGAATTCGAACTTGGAAACCTCCGCTCTCCGAGCCGGACATATTACAATCAGTCCACTGAGGACTGACAAGCTGATAAATATGCTTGAATTTTTCTTTTTAAAGTCATCCTGGGTTTTTTTTCGATATAACGACAAAGAGGGAGATATATTCTTTATAACGCCCTATTGCGGAATCAAAAATTATAAAATTTAAATTTTAAGATTTTTCATAACGCCCTCGTGATATAATCCCTCCCTACAGATTTTTCTGAGAGCAGAAACCTTAAGGGCCAGAACCTGCTTCACGTAAAAATGGGCTTGACCAAATGCTCTTCACTGAGAAGTGTAATGATTAATATTGCTGATAGGCATCTTACTTTTCGGTGATTGATGAAGACTGCATCCGGACAGACAAAGAGAAAGAGAAACCGACAGATGTATTTATTTAGTTTCACCTCAAATGAAATACATCATCAAAATGGGGTGTTAATATACAACATAAAAGCTATCCGTGCTGTAAAAGTAATTTGGAGACAATTTAAATTCTAAAAAAGCGTGAAAAAAATATATTTAAAAAATTAAAAAATAGTGTGAAAATACTACTCAAAAGAAGTTAACGAAAAAACCTATATTAGGGGAAGAACTATTGCATGGCTGGAGGGGGGTTCCATAAAGAGAATTGTTGCACAGAGCCTCGGTTGCAACAACTTCTCTGTTGAAGCCCCTGTAGCCTCACAAGGATGTTGCCTCTATTGAGATCCTTATACTAACGTCTGACCATAACGAAATTTGAACTGAAAGTGATTGTGGGCTCAAATTGTTCATGGAAAATTCATATAACACGTGACTTAACCACCTCATAAAGTACCGTCTTATTTGGAACAACGATGAAGAATTGACTTTATGTTTCTTACTTGGGGGACTCCCAACAGAATATTGTTCATCCCTTGACCATAATGTTTGGATTGATTGTATGATAACTGTTTGTAAAACTGTTAACCAGTGGACACACTTTTTCTCAAATTGTTTGTAATCACTTGCATTAACCTGTATTTCATGTAAACATATATCAAATTGTATCTTCATTCAATGGAGGAAATAAAGAATATCTATCTATAACACGTGACTTAACCACCCCATAAAGTACCGTCCACATTGCGTTTGGACAATGCCAACGGTTTCGTTGATCCCTAATTTGAGCTTGATTGGGTGGTTTCGTTCTACTTGAGTATGGTTCAGTGCATGGAATACAGTCTTCAAAATATATATTAACAAGATTTATGCTTTAAAAGCTGGAATTAATATATTTTCAATACATAGAAAAATTCAGGCAGATTTAGGATTTACCCTTTTCTTCTTCTGAGCAGTATATAATAAACAATCATGAAAGAAAATGATTTACAAAAACATCTACCAATAAAAATTGACTATCTTATTTGTAATACATTTAATCAGGTTTGGCGGTTAATAAATGATAAAAAATAAACTGTTCTCGTCGCAACAGAGATTGTCATGTTCATCCAGTCCGAGTTAAAGTTGACATGAATAAGATATATTCATTTGAACCGAGAAACCGTCCTCTTTATTATAGTGATTTTACTGACGTTTCATTGAATACAAAAACTATTTACTTCAATTTCATTATTGAAAATTGTACAAATACGCAAATTAAGCAATCATTTCGTTTCTTTTTGTCTAGTTCAACTTTTAGAACATGTCGGACAGCAACCGGTAAAACAGCGATGGTATTTTATTGATAAAATGAGTGAATTTTAGATATTTTCCATGAAATGAGATGTAACAGGTTGATTATGATTACGTCAGAAGATAAGGATCAACCAATGATTGTCTGACTGTAGAGTAAACACCATTATGACTGAAGAGATTCGGTTGTACCATCACGGCTTTTAAATTGTCTTGTTTGCGGATAAACTCCAAAGCAATGTCCTTTCCAAACCCTGGTTTGCACGTCATCTTGAGCAGATGCTTGATAATACTCCTTGCAGCGTCGGCCGGGTATAGCATCGCTTGAGTACAACAGTATGGCGCTGGGGTGAGCTGGTAAAGACTAGTAGTTACCCGGCGCAATTCTATAACGTTGACACGCCCAACTGTTAATACTATCAAACTTACATACATCACCCAAGAAATCCAAATTAGAAAAAGGTCGGATCTTTTCGTCGAAGAGATAGCAATGACACATGTTAATGACAAAATTGATCCAAAGACAAGTCCAGTCGATACAAGCTCGGCTAGTCTCTCTACTTCAAAACTAATGTATCCAAGCAAGCGCTCAGGGTGATGAAACTTCATGTAGTGCACGTCTTTCATATAAATGTCTCTTGTAGCTGTTTGTTTGGCCAGTATCTTTTCTAGCACCTTTATCATATCCTTATATGGGTAGGCGTCGTCTTCGATCATAAATAAATAAGATACGTTTTGTTTAAGAGTCTCTTCCATGCAAAATATATAATCCTCCTTTTCTTTTTCCAAAATGTTGTCTGTGATATTTAATCCTTCATTTAATTTCTGGAATATATTAAAAGATGATTTGAGATCATACACCTCGGTGTGTTGGTTAGGATACCTGTCCACGTTACAAACGTTTATGGTATAGTTCATACGAGAGGGGGATAAACTGACCAATTCAAGTAACGCACCAGCCGCTTGAGTAAGGTAGCGAGGCCGGAAACCATCCGGAAAGCTCCGAGATGTCGTAACGATCGTTATTCCTATTGATTCCCCAGAAGGGGGTCGGCGTTTGATATCATTTGCATAATGTCTGTACTTTTCAAGAGCGGCAAGACTCTTTTCCAATCTGACTTCATTTTCTTGTTTCACATCTTGATACACTTGGCGCCTGTTTCTTCGCTGGCGATGATATATGGAGTGTTTGACGTTGCTGCACAGAACCGGAAGTATTATGAAGAAGGTAAGAATGTAGAGGCAGACGAATGACTGGATCAACGTCCTGTTCTGGGTATATATCCGGCGGAAATAGGTTCTGTTGCAAATGTTCCATCTGTAAAGCAATGAAAATGAGTTACTGAGATTTATGTAATGATTTTTGAGAATTTTGACTAAAGTATTATGATGAACAATTTCACATCAGGGCACGTGGTTTCAATAACCAGGAAGGCCTATAACCTATATCCCCATATTTCCAAAGGGAAGTAACTCCCTACCTTCGAGGTAAACAGTGTAAGAGAAGTTATAGCGAGGGTTGCACGGATAAATTGCACCTTTTGGCGGGATTCTAGGATTAAAGTCCATTCCCTACACAGAGGGCAAATAACTACTTACCTCTCCTAATAATGACGTGTGTATCATGAGTTGTGTCATGGTTTTGTTGATGAATGATATAACACATGCCATCATTTTTTTACTGATATGTTTTTACTATTATTAAGCATTCAGCCTTTCAGGCTGAATCCTTATTGTTATTGGCGTGTTTTATTATTATTATTCCACGAAACTTTTGCTTCGTTTTTAGTCAAAACGGCACAAGCAAATGATACCAAATTTTACAGACTTGTAGACCTTACCCTGGAATCGCCAAGGTAAGCTTTTGGGCCAAATCGGCTCAGTCATTTTTCGCCTATGTAGGCGTAAAGTTTAAAATTTTAACATGGGAATTTTTTTCAAAATAAACTTAGAGACCTGAACTTTTGTTTAAAAGATGCGCAATAAAAAATAATGGAAAAAAACAAATCATGACAAATTCGTAGGTCACGTGGTTTGGCCGCCATCTTGGTTTTAGTGCATTTTTGGCAATTTCCGACCCCACCCACCTTTGAGAATCTTCTTCTCTGAAGATACTTGCACCAGAGTGCCGAAATTCACACTCAGTGTAGCTGAAGCATTGTAGTTCTTAATTTATATTCTAGAAAGATCTAACGTTAATACTTTTCTTGCTGTGATCTTTCAAAGTTGACCAAAATCTAAAAAACGCCAAATTCAAAGGCAGATAACTGAAAAACCAGACCATAGAATTTAATGATTTTTGCATGGGAGTTAGACATTGGCAAGGTCTTTAAGATAAAAGAATAAAATCTCTCACGAGCAGTCATTTCCGGTCGATAGGACGTGTCAAATTACATGATAAGTCAAAATTTTCGGACCCCCCCCCCCCCCCCCCCACCTTTGACAATCTTCTTCTCTGAACATACTTGCACTAGAAAGCTGAAGTATTGTAGATTCGAATTCCTAAAATTGAAAGACCTAACCTGAATACTTTTTCTGCTGTGACCTTTCAAAGTTGACCAAAATCTAGAAATCGCAAATTTAAAGGGCAGATAACTAAAAAACCTAGCCAGGGAATTTGATGATTTTTGCATGAGAGTTAGACATTGGCAAGGTCTTTAAGATAAAAGAATAAAATCGCTATATTTTTTTCCTCAAAAATTTTGGCTTGAAAAAAAAAACACTTTTTTCGATTTTATTTGATAAAAATCCTTCCCAAGGGCAGGGCAACACCGCAAATGGCCAATGAAGTCTGGACTTATAAAAAAAAAATAATAAAAAAATATATAATAATGGATTTTCAAGTATATTTCTCCTTCCTCTGCCCTCTGTCCCCTTCTCTCCCTTTATTCCTGCAGTCTGACTACTTGTCTGTCAGTTCTGAGAATTTCAGGCAGATATCAATTCAAGTTTTCGAGTTATCTGCATTTGAAAAAGGTGGTATGGAAAAAGTGGAGCTATTTTGAAAGTGCACACTGGGAAAGGTATTGAGTATTCGCGACTTCTGAGGCTAACGTTCCAAAGGAGGAGGCTTCAGCTATATAATATGTAAGTTTGAGCGCTTTCGTGCCAGTGTTAGCAGGGGCCAAAGTTCATACAAAGGGCTGAATCCTGTCATTGTCACTTTGCGACTATATTTACATTTTTACATTGTTATTATTTTATCGTTTCCGAGTTAAGGCAAAGAAAAAGAAAATCCAAATTATATTCTCTAAATTTGCACAAACTTTGTCTGCATTCTACCTACAGTACCAACGAAGAGATAATCAAATGACAAATATCAAGTACTTATCCAAATACAACCTAATTTAGAGAGTGGCGAGTTTCACTTTAAAGGGGGAGCAGCACTTTTCTTTTCTTTTTTTCAGTGATAATTTTACGTTGACGCTTAATGTTTTATTTTGAAATTGTCAAAAATATAATTCCACAATTCATCCACAATCAGAGAACAAATTATAAAGATTCACATGGCGGACATTTTTGTGTAAGAAAAAGAAATCCCACGGCTGAACCTTACATTATATTCTTAATTAATTTAAGCTTCATTTAGTTTTATACTTTGTCTTTCAATTGGATCCATTTATTTTCCTGACATCACCTTTTATTCCTCCTTAAAACGTGCTACTGCCCCTTTAATACCTCAAGAAAAGGCGTTTTGCAAGTAAAAATAACATAGCCCGGAAAAACAAATAGATGTGACATATTTTCTGAAACATTCTGAAAACATAAACCAAATCTTGTCTGACGCGACAATAACACGTACATCAACAATGTTTTCGTTCAAAATCATATTAATGTTGACTTTAACATTGAATTTGAAGCTAGAAACTCTTTAATTATGTTTTGATCTTAAACAATTTTTCTATTCAATCTAAGTATTTGAGACTTGAAAATTTTTAGATGACGGTTTTTGTCGTCAACTATCAATAATATCTTTATGACTTATTTTGTTTAGAATATATAGAAAACATATCACACAGGGAAGTAAACGGTTATTTTAAACATCATGCATGTATTCTTCTTCTTTTTTTGAAGTTTTAATCTGAATATTCTTTGACCTTATTTGCATTTATTCAAAAACTGTTTTGTACTTCAGATGTTGTACTGTAAATATAACGCGAACCTGTTTTCCTAAATACACATGTATGTTCCTCCACTTGAAATTCTTGGCAAATTTCTACAACAATACGTACAAGTTTCTAGATAGATAGTAAACTATATATTAATTAGATATATCAACAAATGTCTTTTCATTTTTGTCAATTTGAAATCAGCTCAAAATTTGTTTTTCAGCATTTTAATTAATTATCCATACGTGTTAAAATTAGTTATTTGTGGTTAAACCCTTGCGATGATTTCATTGGTCGGTTAATTAATTACCGTAAGTAAACTGAGCGACATTGGAAAATCAGGATACCAAACTAACTACCCAATCTTGAGCCTCAGCCCGTCGATAGCAAGCAAAAAGGCGTTCAGCACGTGCAAGTTCATGTCCACTGTCACAGCGAATTTTTGTATCAGTGCAAACATGTCAATTCATCTGCCTGACTTTGACATTTTATAACCCGATTTCGAATTATGCTTATTATCGATTCTCCTTCAATTGATAATGTTTAATATTCAAATTTATAGAAAGTGATTTTTCCATTTGAATCTTGTTGTTTGAAATCGGCGCTACATTCTTAACCATGCTCTGCATGAACGCGGGAGAGATGTATATATTCATACGCGTTGACACGATTTTTATTTTTAACCGTTCAGGATGCAATGTAATGTTCCCATACATACGCTTCATCAAACTAATACCTACCGATATGCTACGGTCTACACGAAACACCAATCAACTTTGATAAACGTATTGCCTTTCACAATAGATCCTTTCATATAATACTTTACAGCGAACATATTTCATTACAGTGTTCACGGTATCGCTACAGTTAGCCCATCTAAAAGCACTGAAACTTGCAACTAAATGTGTATCACTATTAGAAAAATATTTGAAAGCTAACACCATCCGACGTTTTCATTCTCTTATTAAATTTAAAGATTCAAAAATTCAACAATTTATTGACAAAAACAAACAGCCGATACATAACCTTATAGTAGATGTGATAATCAGGTACTATTGTATGTGTCACTGAATTAAATCACTTTCAAAAGATAATCTACTTATTCCTATATTGATCTATATATCTCAATTTTCTGCATTTATCCGATATTTTCCTCCTAAATATGAATTAAACTACAGCGGTGTTTGCCCTAACTTACACACAAACATCCGTATTCAAAAACACTAAAACAAACGATATTCAGAGGACGTCACAGAGAACTCATTCATATATTATACTTACGATTTGCAGAAGACACCAAAACTATTCATCCTTAACCTGTACTCCTTATTGTTCGAATTCAATTTGTCTGCACACCTCAAAGGCCATATTGAGGAAACAGCTTGCTATGACCTAGAAAACTTGCTGGATTCCTCACTAAAGCGTGTGTCAACTTTGGTATTTACTTGGTTTTCACGACCACTGTAACAATGACCTCGAGCGAGTATTACAAATAGTAGCAAGCTTCCTCCTAAAATAGGAACACTGTTGGGGTAACACTGTTTAATACGTCGCTTGCTTATGAAAATATTCATACAGATAAGTTTGAAAGTTAATTTATCGTAAGGAAGAATAGGTTTAATTGTAATTTCTGCATGTGACGAACATTTCTAGTTTATGCACTTGAAAACAGTTATATAAGGAATCCATTGTTCTAAATACGATGATAATGTATTAAAATAAATTTTTGGTCATCTTACACTGTTGAAAACATTGATTGGAAATTTTCAGCAACGAAAAACGACGTGTTACTTCCCCTTTAACTTTAACGTTGATTATAGGCATGACATTGGTAAAGTATTTTAACAACCTTATAAAATGATCATTCAATGTTTCATCTTAGCATGATCATATGAAGCATTTGTGCAGAGACAACAACACAAGGAGTTAGTTCAAAGATTTGATTAAAACAATGGTATATAATATGTATAAAGATATATACATGGGGGCTTCTCGGCTGCAGATATGGAAAGCGTCCTGCTGACTTTAAAGGGGCAGTAGCACGTTTTTAGGGGGAATATAAGGGGATGTTAGGAAAATTAAAATTTATGGTTCCAATTGAAAGATAATGTATTAAAACTAAATGGAGCAGTAATAATTCAAATATATAACGTAAAGTTTAGCCATGCGATTCCTTTTTCTTACACAAAATGAATTAAAGGTGTTCACAAAAAATTGGCCGCCAATGGATTTAATGTGAATCTTCAAACTTTGACCTCTGAGAATGGATGATTGGCTTGTGTAATGAGATTTTTGACACTGTCAAAATAATACATTTAACATTAACTTACAGTTATCAGTGAAACTTTTTAAATATAAAATTATCAAAAAACGTGCTACTGCCCCCTTAAGGAGTGATGTCCTGCGGACGTGATTAAGTAAGTGAATGAGCATCCTGGATGGAGTGAATTGTGGTGTCCTGCGGACAAGTGGATTATGTTATAATTTTGGTACCCTGCGGTAAACTACCAAACCACCTAAAGTCAGAAGTTTCTATTAAGAAAAACATGACGGCTACATCAGCGCTGTCAGTGGCTTAGTGGTCAGAGCGTTGTGTTCAGCATTCGTGAGTGTGAACTATACGGGTTCGAGAAGGCATATTGTCAAAACACTTGCAGATTGCAAAATCAAATTTGTGCTAGTTTTAAAACTTATATTCAGTTAACACTTTGACTTTAACAAAAAATCAATATATATCGTTTGGAAATAATCATTTGAAGAGGGATATAGCATCATCATGTCCTGTCATACATCCTGTTGATAATAACCTGCATCCGAGTGACAAAATTCATATAATATATAATGAATACATAAAGACCTCAAAGAAGAAAGAGTGACATCACTTAAGGTTTTTAAGCATTGTTGTTGTCTATTGTCCTATAAGAATCAATAAACTGATTTACGATATCATTGTTTTGTTGACGCAGCGTCTCGGGAAGCCGTCTGGCGATGATTTGATCAATCTTTCTGGTCGAAACGATGTATGGTCGAGATTTTCGGCTGAGATTGGGACATTTGCGAATATTAAACCGATATACGATAAATTAAAGTAATGAAGACTCGGCGGCAAGTAATTGTTGATGAACGCCGCTAATGGCTGAAATATTGCCCGCTAATGGCTGAAATATTGTCCGCTAATGGCTGAAATATTGCCCGAACGGCGTAAAACAATAACTCATTAACTCACTATTATTGATAACATTGTGTAGGATTTGAGATATATCCACTAATGGAACATGATCATATATTGGGGAACTTTGATATCATGGTGTTGGTCTTAAAGGGAAACTCATTTACCTCGCTAAAATAAAATAAATTACCATAGGAAAAATATGGTTTTACTAAATATAAGAAGTTTTGAACAGACGTACAAAAAGTGTTTCAGCTGCCAATCCTTTTCCTTAACTCGGATAATGAAATGAGGTTCACACTAACATAGCTGCGGGCATTTTGAGTTTGACATGTAACACCTTGTTCTATGGAGTACGAACAAACAAAAGAAAAAATATGTTTTCCCCCCTGTAAGGTTTTTCCTTTTGCATGAACTATAATTATGGAATATGATTCAAAGAAAATGTACAAAAACATGATTTGATGCTTATTCATATTCGTCATTTTTATATGCTTTTTGTAATTTTGTTATAACCCAGTAGCAGTCTTCATCAAGGTTAATGACCTACAAAAAAAATTCTGGGGCGGCCCTCGTCACATGTCTCACGGTGTACAAATACCTTAACTAATGAATGGACGCAAACCGTGGGATAAAAAGTCCGTCATTTTATTTTTGAAAAATATTTAAAAAGTAGTTTAATCAACAGGGAAATAATATGACCAAAACATAGAATCGTATTCTCCAAAAGCCAAATGAAATTTATAATTTTGAGAAAAAAATCGTCCTTTTGGAAGCACCTCTCGTGTCTATAACAAATAAAAATAGATTTTAAGTTTTTTCCCCTGAACAGTGAAAGTCTTTCTATAAAAATGAGTAAACACTCGCGTCAAACGTGAATGCTCGGTCGTTAGTAATATCTACAGATATGTATGTCAATACCCTATTCCTGTCAACGAAATTATTGGCGTGCACAAATGCCTTTAACAGAGTATGAAGGAAACTAGCTATAGAAGTTAATATTTAGTGTCTGGCGTGTACGCATTCCTCTTGCCCTAAATATACAGTCGGTGGCCAAAAGTCTGCTACCACTGACATAAAACCCTTGAACTAACATGTTCGTCTGTAATTGAGATAATAATCTTTACGAATTCATTGTTTGTTGATTCATTTAATTCATGAAAGCTATTCTTGTAATTACTAATAAGCATGTAAGTATATGAGAAATTACGTTGGTGCGAACACTTGGCCACTTACCGTACGTATCGATGTATGCGTCACATTCCAGTTTATCGCATACTTGAGAAGTATTGAAGCATTGAGTAGGTCGCCCAAAAACAGCTTTCACTAACGATTCGGTCGACGTACTGTACAATACAGCGTCCCAATTGCTTCAGTTTGACTACCTATCTCCTGTTTAAGAAGTCATACAGATGCCATGAATAAGCTTACGTGAGAAAAATTTCAAGCTACATTCTAAAGTTAAATGCGAAATGCTTGTTTCTGATAAACACACGTTGAAGTAATATCAAATAAAGAGTAAGCACTAAGTGTCGTCAGCAGACCTCTTTCATAGTATTTGAGTCACGAATGAAGTTTACTTGAATTTGAAAAACATCAAGTTTGAGTAAACATTCGGTGAAGGTTTGGCTTCACCACACCGCCTTTTTAGTATGTAGGATAAAAGTGTTTTACTTTCTCTCATTTTATTTTAAAAGGACAAGTTGAATAAAATTGTTTTACGAGTTATGTTTGGATTTTCCTTTATTATTAGGGTAGTTATAAGAGGGGTTCACCTACACCAACATACGAGTGACATTATTCATTTCAAAAGACGGCGGCAGTGTGGAGTGGAAATAGTGTGGCTTCAAATGGGCAGAAGCCCTTTTTGTGGAAATTATATTTCTTCAAATATTCCCTAATACATTATTACTTATGACAACTGTTAAATCTTTAGAGGGTCAAGTATCCCATTGCTCAGTCCGATTATACTTATCCGCAGAAGACGTGGAAACAAGTGATTTCGACCATTTTTGTGTGAACTCCTTCTAATAATTTTCGTGGGAGATATGGACTTGCGAAGCTTGAAGCTTCGTTTGAGGAGACTCGAGTCGATCTGTGTCTAGTATTGACTGCCTTGGGTTTGGTAACGTTAAATTCAAAAGAAATTCTGATCTCCTTTAGAAAACCTGCGGCGGTGCCTTTCAATGCATTGAGTTGTTCAACGAAGAATGGTTTTCATTTACAACAGAACAGGTTTACAGAACACTTGGCCCGTCACACTTGAATTGCCTAATCTCATGAAATTATTCAGACGGCTGTGGGGTTATACATGATACAAATGAAATACACCTTCATTATGTATACTATGCTCATGCGTTTTATACATGCGTAACAAAAGGTCTCCTAACCTCAATATGAAACTATATCAAAATTAACTATGAGAAAGTTGGGCTAACACTGCTTCTTTATGATATGAGGGTCGTAAATGTACCACTATAATAGCACGTAGCTTTAGCTAGATAAATATGAATAAACTACGAGTAAGTCTACATAGAAGGGCTTCTTCACGCCGTCTTTATAGTATGTGATCAAACTGTCAAGCTTGACTTCTTCAAACCCTACGTATACAGACCCGTGCCAGTTATACTCGGACAGTGACAAAATTTCCCATAGACTTGTTAAATTAGTGAAGCAAAAATTATTTTCACGAACAAGTTTCTTGTATTCTAATCAAATTAGCAGGTTCAATCATCTCAGCTTGAATTAGATAATTCATTTTTTATTCCCCAATTAGTATACCCCCGCCTTACAGCGTCCGGCTGTCCGTCCGTCCATCTGTCCGTCTGTCCGTCCGTCACAAAAGTTTGTCCGGAGCATATCTCCTAAACTATACATGTAAGCTTCACCAAACTTCATACACTTATCAACTATGATCCCTACATGTACATTTTAAGGGTAAGACCATCACATTATTTTTATTTTTTGTGGTTTCCATTGAAACATGACTAAAACAGTGACTTTACGACCAAGTCCTTTGTCCGGAGCATATCTCCTAAACTATACATGCTAGCTTCACCAAACTTCATTCACTTATCAACCATGATCCCTAGATGTGCCTTTTGAGGGTTAAACTATTTTTATTGTTTGCAGTTTCCATGGATATATGACTAAAAAGTGATTCTATGATAAATTACTTTGTCCAGAACATATTTCCTGAAATATTCATCTCAGCTTCAGAAAATTTGCTACATATGTCATGATTGCTGGATATGCCTTGTGAGAGTTAAACGATATATGGATTTTCTTTTCTGTGGTTTCTTTGGGGAAAATAACTTACAAAGTGACTCAACAAAAATAATTTTGTCCTCAGTACATCTCGTAGAATATTCATGATAACTACCTCAAATTTGAAACAAAGATCAACCATTAGCCCAATTGTACCCTTTTCATTGTTAAACCTATTAATAAACTAAGTATTGAGGTTTCAGTGGAAAGAAGACTTACACAATGACATACTTACGGTATACTCAACTATCGTACAACTTTAACCAATATTAATCAATTTTACTATTTGAAATTCTTTCAACAAAGAGGGGAGCGGGGGTATGTGAGCTCTGCTCCCTTCTTCGCTTGTTACTTATGTAACGTCACAAGATTTAAGATTTAAGAATTAAGACACCTCTCCCATTGATCTTGTTCACAATAATGTACATACTTTCATTATATTACTGTCGTTCCTTGAATAATCGGTGGAAAATTGAACAATAATTATGAGTCTGTAGCTGAGATGATCTCTTACAAATGTGCATTAAATGAACAGAATCCGATCGAAATTAAATGCGTGAAAATTAATTATGTTACAAAATGCAAGTCTATGGAAATAACGTCACTGTCCGAATATAACTGGCACGGGCATGGCAAATATTTGTCAAGTAGTAGTTGACCCATATACTTCACACTTAATTTATCCTAATCTGGCAAAAAAATAATCGTGTAGGCTATCGGTAAGTCTACATGCTGTGACTGATTTCGTTCACCTTCTACATAGTATATAGAAAGGATTCCCTTGGGCGACTTTTCAGCTAATAACGGCGGCAAATTGAAATGCATTCATATTATTCTGATCTAAGCGAGTGAAACACTAGTACTGAGGTCTTAAGTTTTAAAATTTAGAAATAAACTAAGAGGTTTGAGAGAGTCTACGTTTTTAGGATTCAGCTCGGCTACTTATCAGTGCATTTTCACAAAAGAATGACCCGACATACTTGAGTAAACAGAACGAGGTGAAGCGAAGAGACAATGTCATCTCTCGAAATAGTTATAAAACCTTGAATAACTGGTAGTCTAGTATGCAAGTCATAAAATAATTTTCGTCCTTATTCTCAAGGTGTATCTAATCACGTTCAAATACCATGCTTGCAATGTATTATATAACTCGTTGTCTTTTGGGACCAAAAGCTTGATATTGTTAAGAAATTATATTTCAGAGAGCAGGTATGAAAGTTGTATGATGGTTATGTGAACTAATTACCCCAAATGTTTCTCATAAATGATGGAAACTCATTCAACTTCAATGTCTTCAAATAATCTTTCTTAAGTGTCAATCATCGTTAAACTTACGCACTTGACAAGTTTTATGACAGCTCGTGCATCTTCATTAATGCACCGTACTACTGAAACTAATTATGATTCATTATGTACATCGAGCTTAATGCAATCATGATTCTGGGCACGTTTTGCCCATATATCCACCTTGACACTCGGGGTACATATCTAGCATAGCAACAACATCCTTTAGATAATAATAATAATATGGGAGATTTATATAGCGCCCTTTATAATTTATGATAAAAAGACTCTAAGGCGCTTTACAACATAGATTAAAAATACAATACAATTCATGATTCCCTATTAAACGCCTATTGAGAATAGAAGTAAATATTTTACCACAAATGTCCATAAGAGAGATACCACGATAATTACCTACCTGATGAATGCTCCCCTTTTTATGCAACGGGACTATAATGCTATGTGACCACTGGTCTGGAAACCTCCCTGATTTAAATATACCATTAAATAAAGTACATAATTATGACAACAAAGTGTTCTTATTGTATTTATACATCTCCCATATATTTTTAATGCAAATTATGGAAAGAAAAAGCGATGAAAGTCCTTAACCATACATCAGTAACGTTGAACAAGTATGTATGATGTGTTCAAGACATAAATAAAGTAATCAAAAAGTGTCATACGTATACATAGTCTCAATGACTCAACTTACCCCATGTTCCTTGCTGCGAGGTCACACAGGAAATCTCGGTCCTTTCACAATCTCGTTAGTATGAATAGCTGATTGAAAGTGTACTCTGTATCCATGGTTGGGGCCATTATATTGAACTCTTTGCCCTGCGCAGTGTATGACAAACATCAATGTGGCCTCTATTGACCACGAAGTTATTTATTGGGTTTCTATATATCTGTCTTTCTGTTTGTCTGTCTATCTAACTATCTATCTATCTGTCCATCACTGTGTACAACGATATATCGGCATGTTTGAGGCCTTGACTTCATGCTATGCGAGAAAAAAAAAGAATTTTGATAGCTGCCTCCTTATTTTTTATACAGTTATGCAACAGACAAAACTCATCCTTACTCACTTAACAACTTGTTTCTAAACAGCGATCTTTCAGTAAGTATTAAAGCACAGATCAGATGTTATATTATTATAATTTGGGCCCAAATACAGTGTTTGTTTGATTCATGATTATACCTGCAATAGTAAATTGTTTGTTTGATAGTTTATGACTTTTCACGACGTGCTTTGAATACTTTGATAATGAGCACAACTTTGGCTTGCATTGTCTGTTTTTCTGAGAATTAAAAAAAGTTGAAAAAATTGAGGTTATGTTGGTTTTAAAAAATAGTTACTGATGTACAATGTTCGCTTATGTTGAAACCTACAGAAGAACGGAAGAGTATTAGTGTCACGGTGTAAAAACAGTTTGCAGAACAGTCAACTATGTGCTATACGTTGGAACAGAATTCTTTTTCACCGTGACACTAATACGCTTCCGTACAGAAGTACACTAAGTTAATTTTCAATTTGAAAACTTCTAAAAACAAAGCTGTATGATATGTATTTACTGGTTTCACGGTGATGTTTATTACCTTAGTGAATGTCAATTTCCATAGATAATACCGTTTATTCAGGTGTTTATGTTTGTCTCTCGCAATTAGCTGAGCGAATTGTTGTGTGTATATGTGTTACTATGTACATAGTATATGTACAAACGCGGTAGAGGATGAGTTACACGTGCTAATACACTGCCCACTATACTGTGATATTCGCTCTCTACTTTTTAGTCAATGTATGAATGTATGTGTAGGTTTTAGTGTGTTATCAGATTTAACAAAGCTATGTTTAATTCTGTCCAGCCCCACAGTGATGTATTATTCAGCCAAAGCCTGCAGTGATATTTTACATCTCAGAAAAAGCAGTTTAAAGTGATAATGTATAATCGTTTTATATAGTGTATATATCTATTAACATTTCTCGTTTACATAGTTGTATATTTAAAATCTATAGTCTCTCGTAACCCTTATTGGGTGGCTCATGTATGTAAGATTTTTAATGTTTTTATTCTATTTAATGTATGAGGTGAGACTTGAATAAATTATCTGTCTGTCTGTCTGTCTGTGTGGCAGTATAGGTCATTCATGATTGATTGCTAAGACATACCTCGCATATTAAGGTATAATTAGCTCATCGAAATTAAGCAACTTGTTTGATTACATAACATAGCATTATTCATAATATTGGATATCCTTTTTATAGTAGAATACATCAAGGTAATGTTTTAAAAAAGCCAACAGTCCAAAATTTTGAGAGATAAAGACGAATGCCAATCTTGAATTAGATTATATTTTAGTCTCTGGTCAGATATAGACATATATTGATAAATCATGAAAATGGCTTTCAAAAACCAAACTTAACTATACCTGATATAATATCTTACTTATTTATAAAATATTTAAAGAGAGAAGGAGAAAGACGGAAAGAGAGAGAGAGAGAGAGGGGGGGAGAGAGAGAGTGGAAAAGGGGAAAGGGTTAGAGAGGGAGAGAGAGAGAAAGTGTGAGAGTGAGAAAATGAGTGAGGGAGAGGGAGAGAGAGGGAGAATAAGTGTGAGAGAGGAAAAAGGTTAGAGAGAGAGACTAAGGTGACAGAGGGAAAGGAGAAAATGGAAAAGGATGAGAAAATTGAGAAAAGTGACATAAAGAGGGGGAAAGTGAGAGAGAGAGGCAGATAAGTAAAATAAAGGTGGAAAGTAAGAGGGAAAAGGCTATAGAGGGGTAGCAGTGAGAGTGAGGGGGGATTGAAGGAGGGGGGAAGTAAAAGACAGATAAGAGAAAAGTGAAGGAGAGAGGGGGGGGGGGGGGGGCGTTAAAGTGGAATATTGAAGAAAAAGAGCGGGAAAATGAGAGAGGAAAGTGGGAGAGAAGTGAAAGTGAAAAACAGATAGGGGGAAAGTGTGACAGAGGAAAAGAGAGCGAGAGGGAAAAGTCAGAGGGAGGTTATAATAACATTATTTGATAGTATTTTGTACGCAATACAAACAAAAATAGAGCCATTGGCTCTGTAGCTCATCAGGTTTCATCATCAATTATGCTGTAGAGTGTGGCCAATGTGATTCCCCCTTTGTAGAGACCACAGGGTCACCAATCATAAAACTTAGTATATAGGCGACAAGTTTAAGTTTTCTAGGCCTTATACTTTAGGGGAAGATGATGAAAATAGATTTGAAGAACGTTCCTGTTGCCTTTATTAGGCTACAATTCATAATCCTCACTAGCCAAGGAGTCTGTACACAAAGTTTCAGCTTTCTAGGTCTTATGGTTTTGGAGAAGAAGATGAAAATAGGTTTTTAGGGCGTGGCCTCTGTGGCCCTTATTAGGGGTCACAGGGCCACCAAAGCTACAATTTATAACCCTCACTAGTCAAGGAGTCTGGAGACAAAGTTTCAGCTTTCTAGGCCTCACGGTTCTGGAGAAGAAGATGAAAATAGGTTTTTAGGGAGTGGCCCCTGTGGCCCTTATTAGGGGTCACAGGGCCACCAAAGCTACAATTTATAATCCTACATCCTTAC
Organism: Steromphala cineraria; assembly: GCA_916613615.1. Taxonomy (NCBI): domain Eukaryota; kingdom Metazoa; phylum Mollusca; class Gastropoda; order Trochida; family Trochidae; genus Steromphala; species Steromphala cineraria. Next base: position 17,131,301 of record OU744731.1, on the reverse strand, counting down.
AAGCCAGATAAGCTAAAAAGTAGATATAATGATGGAAACGAATAAGGGAACGTTTAATTACTGTTAACTTATGTCTGGCATGTTCCGTTTGTTCGAGGCTGCGTGGGGCCATTATAAACTGAAAATGTTGAAGTTTACTTTCACTGAAAAAGGTACCGTGCACGTGAAAATTGATTTCCATGATGAACTTCATGCATGGCAACGTCCATTTAACCTTCAAGGAGTCAACGAATGTCAGTGTACCTTTACCTTCAGAATCATGCCAAGAGCATACTTTTCTGATAATGAGAAATTGCAGGCTATCGAGTGCATAAACAGCGGTCAATCAATATGCCAGACAGCCAGACAATTTGACAAGTCTATAAGTGTGATTTCGCGACTGTGGAACCGGTACCGTCAGACAGGGAACGTAAAGATTAGACCAGGTCGTGGTCCAAAACGTAAGACAACGCCCCAAATCGACCGCCAGCTGGTGCTGCTGTCCTTACATAACCGATTTAAACCAGCATCGAAAATAAACTCCGTGTTCAGGGCAGTAACGAAACTAAGAATTTGTGACGATACTGTCAAAAACAGACTTAAAGCAGCAGGCTTAAAGTCACGTTGTCCTGTTGTTGGAGTAAGGCTGACTGCGGAACACAGACGTCTCAGAAGAGCATGGGCTACACAACATCGAGTAAGACAACTTCGACATTGGCGCAATACCATGTTCAGTGATGAGTCTAGATTCAATTTGGACTTCGCAGATGGTCGGATCCGCGTTTGGCGACGCCTTCGTGAACGTCACCATCAGTGCACCATCAAACAACACAATTCCTACGTGGGCGGATCTGTGAGTTACAACATGACAATGCTCGACCCCACACGGCTCACGTCAGCAGGGATTTTCTAACGCAGAACAACGTCAGAGTATTGCCATGGCCGTCCAAGAGCCCAGACATTAATCCCATTGAACACCTCTGGGGCGTTCTTGGACGTCGGGTGAGGGATCGTGATGTTCTACCCCCAGACACTTGATGCCATGTTCCAGGCTCTCCAAGAAGAGTGGCGCGCAGTTCCTAGGGCTGTCATCCAAAGTTGATCCAAAGTGTTCCACGACGGTGTGAAGAAGTGATCAGGAAACAGGGAGGACACAACTGATACTGAAATTTCATCTGTGGTGTACATACTTAATGAAATATACTTGATAAAAAAAAACATGACAATCAAACAAATTTCACCATCAATACATGCGTTCCTTTATTCATTTCCATTGGTATATATATCAAGCTATATGAGGTTCACTTACCATTAACCTAAACGTAAGATATCTGAGTAGATGAAGAAACATTATTCTCTAACATCATAATGTAGATTACTCTGATAGTAGGAACCACAGAGGTTCGAATCTCGGAGTGGACCCTATAATTATATAGTATTCTATATAACAGATAGGAATTACGCTAAAATGTTTATTTCCTGACCGATTTCGTTCAAATTTGAAATGTAGGTTTATCTCAACATATGAAAACGATATATGAGTGCAAAAGTTTGAAAACAAATAATTATAGGGTCTACTCAGAGATTCGAACCTGTGGTAGGAACACACTTTCCAGTGGTTAGTGCAACACTTGTGCCAATAATGCAAACGCTTAAATTTTCTTATACACTTTTCATTTCGAAATTCTGTTTTGTCAAGGTATATCACACCGTTCACAAACATTGACTATTTAGACTATTTCTGAACATATCGGAATAAATATTTTAAGAAGTAAATCCGACTATTGCCCCCCATGCCTATCTTCGGCAATTGTCGATTATCCAGAGTTTACGTTCCGATAATAAAAGTGGAGATATTTTCGGAACGTAAACTCTGGATAATCGAGAATGATCTTCGGCGTGTCAGAAGTGTTTCGGGTATGTCGGATATATGCCCCCTCAACAAGTGTTAACACGATTCATTTACAAATTCATCAAATAGCTCTACCTATGAAGTATTTCATGAAGAAAATGTAGGAAGTATAACGATTATCGATAATAGCAAGTATTATCCTACCTGTTGCGGTATAAAGTCGACTCTGAAAAACTAGTTGAATCTCCCCAGATGATTTCAGTCAGTCAGAATATTATACACTTGTTCGGTTCGAAACTAAATTTACAATTTTTACAATTGAAAACATGACCAACCAATAATAATGAAGAGGAATATATGGATAACGACTTCTTTATTCTTTTAACATTGAATAAAAAGGTCTTCATCTATATATTCCTCTTCATTATTTTCATTCCAACTTTTAAAATGTCTCTCAGTTGGAAGTTGGCAGTTTACGGAAAACAAGGATAGGCGGATACAAAATCAATATATATATTATCAGTATCAGAAGAACACGAAAACATGTAACACGTTTTATATGAAGTGGTTTAGTGTTTTTCGAAAGTTGTTTTGTTGAAAGGAAAGTTTTAAAACAAGTCTTAACTCTGTATAAATATGCCAAAATTATTTGCAAAGATTTCCGATGATTTTTCTTCACTTTCGTTAATTTTTTTATTTTTGCTTCAAGGGTTTGATAAACACGTGTATGTATAACAGGTTTGTCCCGCACAATATAAATATTAAAGAAGTATATTTACTGTCTGAGTAGTTTTAGGACTCCGAGCCATTGTTCTTAAAAGCTTCATATGTGTCAAAACGGCGTGTATAACTGCTTCGCTTACAGGTAAGATAATTACAGTCGCAACTCGTCAGCTAATATTCACAACTTATTCAACATAAATTATTCTACATACATGTAACTCGATCATAATGAGACAGTCCCTTTTTAATTAGATTTTTTAACTTATTCAACTTTACCTAACGAGTTGCGACTCTATTAATGTCTGGTAATAACCCGTCATGGACATTATATTAAGGTAGGTGAGGGACTTCTTTCAAATATACCCAAGAGTGATTTATGAAGATGAGTGAGTAATGTTTAGCGCCGCTTGAAGGTAAATATTCCTCAACCCTTCTACCGTTAAAAGATGCACTCAGTGAGCTCTTGAACGGTTGAATATGCTTCTTCTGAGAGGCATTTTAGAAGTTGGAATGACAATAATGCTGAGGAACATATGGATGACAACTTCTTTGTTCATTGTATGCGACGTTTCGACACAGATTCTTGTGTCGTTCTCAAGCCCGAAACAAGAATCTGTGTCGAAACGTCGGATACAATGAACAAAGAAGTTGTCATCCATATATTCCTCAACATTATTAGAATATGCTTCTGTTATAATTATATTGTGCAAACCTGTTACACATATTCCAAACCTTATAATGTTCTCATCTCATTGAGAACTACTGACTATTTAAGTGAACCAATTTAAGGCTACTCAGGTATTAAAGAGACAATCTTAACAGGGTATTTTTGTGGAAATAAAATTCAAGAGTACTTCCCTGTTTATACATATATACGATTATTTCACACTTACATTTGTAATTTCAAATATTTTAGTGAGGGTAACTTGTTAGGTATACTAGATTTAGCCATTTGACCAAAAATAATGCAAATCACTGGACCCTTTTGATTTCCCTTCAAAAATTACCCGATAGGACTGTCTCTTTAAGTCACGATTATGGTCGATCACCTTACTAAGACCTATGATGTTTAGTCAACATCAATTATCATAAAGCGAGGGAAAGAGAAAAAATTGAAATCATAGCGTTGCATTTATGTCACTTAATTTAAAAAGTACATGTGATTTCCGATCAAGCAAAACTGATTTTACGGTTTCAATTGATAACTAAGTAGCCTATCGTTGCAACTTAACATTTGAAATAAATGAAGAGGTGTAACGAGATTGATATAGTTATCTTATACATAAGAAGGTTGGAATTCATATTGCATAAATTAACATTCTCTCGTTTCATTTTGTACAACGTGTTCTACTCCATAAAATAATATCGCTTAGAAATTACTTTATCAAGTCCTTTCATGTTGTCTATCGCTTTTTGAAGCTAATTCTAAGGGACGCAAGCTTTCTTGACTACATGTCACCCGCATCGTATCTAATAGAATATAAAAGTAGAATCACCGATTTTCGGACAAAATAGGGTAGATGTTGAAGATTATATAAGTAGATGTACATCTCTCTTAGTTTGGAAATTTAAGTGACTCTCATTTCTTTTTGCGTGAAAACTAGATTCCGTTTTCAGAGTGTTTGAAATGTTGAATATTTTGAATGTTTCATATGTGTATGAAATAATATGACACGCGATCATAATAGAAATCGGCTGGCATAAAACAAGTAAGTGAATGAAGCGGTTGTAAAATGTTCATTGTATCCATCGTGGAGGACCAACAGGGAAAATATTATCAAACCTAAAAACATAACTGTTTATGCTTAAAATCAGGACATTGAGCATACATGGTGAGAAAAGTGTATGTATTTTCCAAAGGTATATTTATTACGTTAATGTGTTATAACCGGACGTTTTGAAACGTCTCTATGAGGTTTTGTTCACCAACCTTCTCTTTCGTGTAATAGGTCATATCGTTCAGAAAAAAATGACCATGTGCATCACTTAGGGCCAGTTTGAGGACATTCTCCTACTTAAAACAAGCGGAAGGCGTCGACGTTATTTTATGAAGCACTAAAGGGGTTAAGTAAACTTGTTCCTGCTGCTCGAAAGACGACTTTTGATGTAGTTCATGATCTTCTTTGACCGTTAGTTGCAAACACTCCAGTGCCAAGTAAAAACACGTATTAGAATAAGTTTGAAAATTAAAAGAAAGTATACATTAATTCCATAACATTTATATTTATAACCATTTTAAAAACTAAGATTACATCTAATATTTTTTTTTTATTAGATTTAGTTCTAGTATTCTTCAAGGTTATTTTTACTATTTATTTGCAGAAAATAGCATAATATCTCTCAATTAGTTCTCATTAAAATTAAGATACAATCAGTATCGAAACTTATAAAGATAACAATAGGCCTACCCCTCCCATGTACAATAGCTTGGTCTGTTCTTTAGGGGAGGGCTATTGTAATCCATGTTGTTTATTATACGTTTACATATTTACTTTTCCTGTATGTCCACCATAGAAAATATCCGTAAGGTTGCATGCATCCTTAAAGTATGACATACATCTTGTCAATTGCAATCATTGGCTAATTTATATACAGCATGCAGCAGTTTCATCTATAGCCTAGTCTGTCATCAACTACTGGCGCTCAGCGGCTATTTGTGGAGAATGGCAAGAATTAAACCTTGCGGGGCAATTTACACTGACATTCTGTGCAGTTCGTTAGTTACAGTTTATGCTTGTTGATTTTGAACGAATTTTAAAATAATTATATGATCTAAAAAAAGGGGAAGAAATTCTAAGAAATGGGCCGTTTGGGTGTTTTTACCACATTTCAAAGAAAAAACTAGTAGTTGCAGGTTACACTGAAGCAGCCTATTTAGAAATATAAAATGATAAAACAGAAATAGCCTCAAGAAAAGAAAAGAACAACGAACCCGATAAAAAAATTTGTTTTGAAAATTCGTGAATACTTAGGTTACCCTAAGTCGTTACTTTCAAACGCAGTGTAGTATGCTATTTTAAGAAAACAAGAAAAGCCTTTTAAAAAGGCATGGTTGATGCCACAGATGAAGGTTGTGATTAGTCTACCAATTTGGGTGATAGGTGAACAGTAACAACACTGGGTACCAGCACTAATATTAGCACGAGTATTGATCAATCAATCAAAGTTAATTTAACAAAATTAATTTTTATCAACAATAGTTTATGATTATTTTTTTACTTTTATCAACGGGTGTTGGTTTATTTTATATCAAAAGACACGAGGGTGATATTCTATTTATCATCCAAAGTCACTCTTTTTCACATCTCAGAGAAAAAATGTACATCTCTGAACACAACTATACTAGATTTTCAAGACAGTGGGACAGCGTTGACAATGACAGAATATTGTGCAAAATGTACTGCCAAAACGATATCTCCTAGGCGCCAACGCTTGATCTCTCAGAAGCCATGATGGTTAATTATTAACAGGAATATTACAGATATAAAAAACAAAATACTCTCCGATCATCTGACGAGATTCGATCCCGGATCCTTATGATCCGAAGTCGAAAGCGTTATACACTGACAGTGTGGGCATTTACTCAAAGTTTCTTCATTGGTCATTTGATTTGGATACAGCACATGTGATTGGCGCAGGTTGATGCTTTTGGGCATCAACCAATAATCCATTTTCTCAATATATGTTGACCTTGCTGTGACCTTGACCTTCTACAGTTTGTACCCAAATTTTTTGGAAAATTTTGTACTTCTCAAGAGATAATATATATACAAAATCTAAACTTCATAGCACAAAAACTTTTCATGTGTTCTGAAAAGGTAAATGGGATAAAGTTATATCCAAATTAGGTGCACATTGCAATAACTCATATCTCATGACCTTGACCTTTGACCTTCAAGGTCACACATTCAATGAACACTTTTTATTGAATATAATAATCATGTATTGATTAAAAGTGTTCTAATGACAACATGACGAGCACTTGTGGGGGTTCGGTGGATGGATTTATTCAGACCACATAATATGGACATGAACTAACAAGCACAATATCAGTCAATACATAATAATACAATCGAATACAGATTTTATGAGTATCCACAAATCATTTTATAATTAATAAATACATGTAGTAATAATCTTATTCAGCATTACATTATTATAAATACGAGGGCATAATCACATACAGCGTCACATGATATTAGTTCATTAAAAGTTATGACACAAATCCATCCATCACAATAAAACATAACATTACATGAAATAGACTTATAATTCACAAACACATATAAAAAAACAGAAGCTCAACCAAACTTGTCTCAGGGACACAGGCTTTCCATATGTACAGAGATGCCAGGTGAAGAAGCGTGATGCCTAAATAAAGAATGTACTATACTAATTAACTAATCGCTTAACTTAAATGAATAGAGTAAAAATAGGTAAACTAGCTTGGCTATACCCTACAATAAACTAAACTATGTTAAGAGGTGTTAAAGAATATAAATATACTATTATCCTAAATACTATTAATCCTAGCTTACCTAGAATTCCTACATACTAAATGTAATGTAAACCTTAGTTAAGACGGAATATGTACTATAACCCTAACGACCCTAAGATTGATATGAATATAACCTATATAAAATCCCTAACATAATATCCCTAAAGCCATACTAGAAATACACTAATATGATAGAATAATACTAGCAAATATATAAAATGCTAACAAATACAGTAGTAATACTATCATTTAAACACAATGCAATGATGAAACTACATAAAAATCACTCATGGTACATGATGTACTTCATGTACCGACACTATCATAAAACCCTAACTATACATGAGGATATTTACAACATTATGAATGAAATAAAATGCTAGAATAAATAAGATAAAACGATACATATACCATTGTACTATGCTGTAACATGACCTATCATAAACATAAATACATATGCATACTATACACAATCTAACCTAAGTCCCTACAATAATGACTTATAATAACTTAAACATAACTTAGCCTACATACTGTGCAGTGTTGAACTTGGTGATGGCAAGAAAGAATATGCCAAGTAGCAGGAGAGAGCAGAGAGGAGAGAGCAGAGTATATAAGGGCACCTGACTATCAGAACCCAAACTAACCTTAACAATAAACTATGGTCACAGGACAAGCCTCTGACCACCCATGTAAACCCAAACATATAGGACTAACTTAATTACCTAAGCTGGAGTGAATAACTAGCTTGCATTGAAATAAGTAATGGTGCAAGTGTTAGTAGCAACAGTGAACAAGGGGTATTGTAAATATTTTAAAGGAATAAATTATGTTTTTTTTAGCTAATTATCTTAACTTATTTGGTATGATTGATAATAAAATGTTAAAAAAAAGGGAAAAATAATAAATTAAAAAGCCATATTTACATCCGGTTACATTCTACCCCGCCAGGGAAAATGTCGATCCAAACTTTCGCGAAAAAATTTAGGTGATGGCGGATAGCGTCAAACTTGTGACCGGTTGAGTTCTTCAGTTCTTGTCTGAGTCCTGACCAGAAGACAGTCCTAAGTACGGATGAAGCTCTATCCTGTTGTATGAAACCTTGTGATATAAGCCTATCCAACATGTCCTCCAAGCGACATCCCCAGGTGGTTGCATCTTCCTTGTCCTCTTGTCTCGCGCTGTAAAATTGAGCCATGAGAGCTTCTCCTGGCTCTGTTACAGAAGAGCTGAACACCGAGTTCAACTTTGTGAGTACGGCAGCGAGTGAGGAGGAGTGGCCTAACCTCATAGCAACTCGTGCCGCATCACCACGGAGAGCTCTCCGGACAGCTTGTAAAATCTCATCCTCTGTATGGGTCTTAGCCTTTATGAAACTTTAAACTTTATATTCCCATACAAATGAAATTTCACACTTTGCTGTCGGATCGGCTGAAAAACAAGGAAAGCGTGGTGCCTGGTGCAAAGTTAACTGGTGCGGTTGTTGAGGGAGAAGAGGCTGTGAATTTTGAGATTCAAAACCACCTTTTGCACCCTGAAGCTGTTGGACAGCTTCCATCCCTTGAGCCCATTGTTTGAGGTCTTCCTCCGTTTTTCATTTTGGCTTTAGGCCGAGCTTCTCAAACCCCACAAGAAGAGTTGACAACTCCTCTTGTGACAAGTGTGCCATTGTAATGTGTGCTAATAATAGATATGGTCAACAAGTGATAACATGTCGCAGCGCAAATAACAGAAACAAACAAAAAATTTAATGATACAGGATTAAATCATAACTAGCAAATTTTTTAGATTTGCTATTAGATTTGGAGCATAATTAAACTAAACACTGTAATGTAACATTAACAATTACATATTAAATGAATAGGATATGATGAGTATGATTGATACGGGATAGCTCAGTCGGCAAGAGCGCCGGTCTCTCGTTGCTGAGGTCCAGGGTTCGAATCCCATCCAGGCCAAGGTGTAAAAACCTAGAGTTCACCTCTGTTAGAACTCTATAAGTGTCACCCTGGAGCCCTAGTGTGTAGTGCAACAAAAACTGCGCACTAAAAAGATCCCACAAATTCATGTCAGTGGCTGAATGGTGGATACATGAACACGTGCATACGGTGAGCTGTCGGTTATCAGCGTTCAGCAGTGTTGGACAAACTGCTGTGACTGTGTCTCAGTTCACCCAGCTGTGAATGGGTACCCTGTGAGGCAGAGAATGGTTCCTAACCTGAGCGCCACATATGGATGCTGGTTGAATACTCCCCAGGGAGTTGAAATGGAAAAATGATCGGACAGTGAAAGAATGCCATTGACAAGGGGAAAAATGTAAGCGCCTTGAGCAACCACGTGTGGTTGGATATGCATGCTATATAAATATCCATATAATAATAAAAAATAATAATATGATGAGGGAATTATAACCAGCAAATTGGATTTGCTGTTACAATTGGCGAAAATGATTTTCCTAAGACTTAAATGTAATGTTAAAATTTACATTTTTAGATATTAAATGCAAAATTATTTAAGATAGATAAAATTTAACAGTAAATTTTGATATGGGGATAAATGATTACATCATTAGATTATGATTTAATGGGGAAAAAGTTAGACAAAGTGAATGCAAGTTAGCAAAATAAGTGAATATCGAATATGTGAACCTATACACTATTAATTAGCTAACCCATACTAAGTGATTTACCCAAAAGCAATGACAGGAAAGTATGACATTACAGATGTGAAAGATGTGCTGTGCAAACCTTACATATTGCTTATTAACTTAAACTTATGATGAATTTACCTAACACTAACTAACTAAGATACTAAATTAAATACCAAACACAATTGCCTACAACTCCAACACAACTAAACTAACTAAGTTAACTTAACATTACTCTTTTATGGTATATGCCAAGTTACCAACTAACTTAAATGCGCTTTTATGGCATGTTTAAATTGTCGAGCTAAAGTAACTAATATAAATTAAGTTTGCAGCAAAAGTTTTCAATTAAACTACCTAAATACTAATGCAATACCTAAGGGCCCAATTTATACTAAAGATAGATATATGCAGATGGAAAGCTATATTACATACTTATAGATGAATGCAATACATGGTCATACAGATGCATCAAAACATGATATATACACACATGAATCAAGTCAACGATATATGAAGCACATGGTAAAATTACGAATATATAGAAAATTTCAGGTCACAGGATCCAAGGGAAAATAAGCAGTGTCTCTTGCACTTAATTAATCACACAAGGTTAATACACATCAACATCATGAGACGTCATGTATACTTGCACACACATAGTGTCCTAGGGTCATCACTTCCTGTGTCTTCATGCTCTCTGGCGGCAGGTCAGTCCAGAAATCCTATCCCACCAGGGATGCCATTGTAACACAGAGGTACTCTATGGTGTTCTAAATGACAACAAAGATTTTGTAGAACTATTGGAAGTTTGACTAACTGAATCTTCTGGATAAACTTCTATGTCCTGCATGGAACCATTCAAGATTAAACTGTCCTATCTTTCCATTTTCATTAAATTCTTGAACTTTTTGTAGGCAAATAAAAAGGAACAGACTTCTTGTACACAACCTTTAATTCAATAAGTCATAATGGTTCCATGCTCATTACATTTCTTCAATCTCATCTTCATTCATATGTCCACACATGTGAATCTTCAAACTTCCATATTCATATCCATATTCAAAATAGTTATTTATTCATATCATATCTCCTAAATCTTCAATACTTCTCAAAATATCTTCATTCCTCTGAGTTCAATTCTAATTCTGAGAAAATACAGTAGACTATGTGTTGATAGGTTAACATTGATAAGTTGATTGTTTGGTGATAAATGGTTGATTAGTTGTTGAAAGGATGTTAATTGGTTAATCTTTTAGTTGATTACTTGATTATTCATTTAGATACTGCTTGTCAAATTGGTTGACATACTGCTTTTCAACTTGTAATTGACCATTTGGTTGGTTCAAGCTAGAAAGAAACAATATATTTCTGTGAGTCAAAATTTCCAATAAATTGAAATTACAAACAAATTACCAGGAAATGTTGCTTTAACAACCTTAAGAAATAAGTTATTGCAAATAAATTACCTTTAAATTAATAAGCTTACAGCAAAAGAGCTATAACAAAATTATGCGACCCATGAAATTAGGTGACGGCAAAGCACATGGTCTGCTAGCACCTTTACAAATACATTTACTGAGGAAAATATAGCAAATTAGGATTACTCATGAATTGGAAATTATCAAAGAAACATTTATCATTAAAACCTGAATGAATACTTAAAATTTTGTACCCTATTAATGCCTACAAAACATCAGCATGCTTCACCACAGCGAAGACACGTCCCTACGAACCGCAGCTCGCTGTTAGAGTTACTTCCCTTTGTCGCATGTTTTATGAAAACTTTGATTTCAAAGCGGAAACATTCAAGAAATAAAACGAAAGAAATATATCAGCAACACTAAGGCTATCCACTGATGCACATTTTGCACCAATGCAAGTTGCAGGGACGTCAGCGGTAGTCTCTGCAACTGTGGCGGAAGTTGCAGCAACCTCGGGGGTCGTTGCTGCAACCGCAGCGGCTTAACGCTAACCTATGGCTATCCATTGATGCACGGTTTGCACCAGTGGAATGCAGGGACGTCGGCGTTAGTCTCTGCAACTGCGGCGGATGTTGCAGCAACCTCGGCGGTCGTAGCTGCAACCGCGGCGGAACTTGTAGGGACGTCGGCGGTAGTCTCTGCAACTGCGGCGGATGTTGCAGCAACCTCGGCGGTCGTTTCTGCAACCGCAGCGGCCTAACGCTAACCTAAGGCTTTCCACTGATGCACTGTTTGCACCAATGGAAGTTGTAGACAAACAACAAAACACAGACATTAAAATATGAAGTTTATATACATTGAAGAATATTTTAAAAAATTGGGAATACTCAGATGCAATAAAAATTTAATGACAGTAATTATCTGACCATCTCACCCCCTCACTAACCTCACCCACTACACCTACCTTATCTGCTACACCCACTACACCTACCTTATCCACTACATCCACCTCACCCACTACATCTACCTTATCCACTACACCTGCCTCACCCACTACACCTACCTTATCCACCTCACCCACTACATCTACCTTATCCACTACATCCTCCTCACCAACTACAACTACCTTATCTGCTACACCCACTACACCTACCTCACCCACTACACCCACTACATCTACCGTATCCACTACATCCACCTCACCCACTACATCTACCTTATCCACTACACCTACCTTATCCACTACATCCACCTCACCCACTACACCCACTAAACCAACCTCGCCCACCTCAACCACTACATCTACCTCACCAACTACACCCACTACACCAACCTCACCCACTACATTTACCGTATCCGCTACACCCACTACACCTATCATAAGTACATTGTGTATAACTCAATATCAGTCAATACATAATAATACAATCGAATACACATTTTATGAGTATCCACAAATCATTTTACAATTAATAAATACATGTATAGTAATAATCCTATTCAGCATTACATTATTATAAATACGAGGGCATAATCACATACAGCGTCACATGATATTAGTTCATTAAAAGTTATGACACAAATCCATCCATCACAATAAAACATAACATTACATGAAATAGACTTATAATTCACAAACACATATAAAAAAACAGAAACTCAACCAAACTTGTCTAAGGGACACATGCTTTCCATATGTCCAGAGATGCCACGTGAAGAAGCGTGATGCCTAAATAAAGAATGTACTAATTAACTAATCGCTTAACTTAAAGAGACACAGAGTATGTTGATAGGATCACATATGTCAAATTTTGAAATTGATGTTATTACATCGGGAACCACTTACTGTTACTGAAAATAACAAGTTAAAGGTCAATCAGTACATTAGAGCGAAAATACGGCCATTCAAAGTCGGATTTTGATCGAAAACCTGACAATGTGGCTCGGGTGGCGCGCGCAAATTCGCCAAACGTAATTTTGAAACCCTGTCATAAGCTGACAGAAAGATATATTCTATTCGATAGTGTTTATTAGGTATTAAAACTAATAGGTAGATTAATTGGATGCATAATTTCGAATATTAAACGTATTTGAGATGTTATTTTTATTTTCCCATAAAATCAAGCATTTTAGAGATATTATGCATAAAGGATATATTTGATGAGATATGAACTTCAATCAGCATATTAGATATTTTTGTAGCTTATCAAAACCAAATAAAATTTTAAGAAATATACTCTTTGTCACATTAAATGAATAGTGTAAAAATAGGTAAACTTGGCATATACCCTACAATAAACTAAACTATGTTAAGAGGTGTTAAAGAATATAAATATACTATTATCCTAAATACTATTAATCCTAGCTTACCTAGAATGCCTACATACTAAATGTAATGTAAACCTTAGTTAAGACGGAATATGTACTATTACCCTAACGACCCTAAGATTGATATGAATATAACCTATATAAAATCCCTAACATAATATCCCTAAAGCCATACTAGAAATACACTAATATGATAGAATAATACTAAGCAAATATATAAAATGCTAACATACAGTAGTAATACTATCACTACACAATGAAATGATGAAACTACATTAAAATCACTTACGGTACATGATGTACTTCATGTACCGACACTATCATAAAACCCTAACTATACATATAATATAATATAATGACTAAATATAATGCTAGAATAAATAAGATAAAACGATACATACATCATTGTACTATGCTGTAACATGACATATCATAAACATAAATACATATGCATACTATACACAATCTAACCTAAGTCCCTACAATAATGACTTATAATAACTTAAACATAACTTAGCCTACATACTGTGCAGTGTTGAACTTGGTGATGGCGAGAAAGAATATGCCAAGTAGCAGGAGAGAGGAGAGAGCAGAGTATATAAGGGCACCTGACTATCAGAACCCAAGCTAACCTTAACAATAAACTATGGTCACAGCCTCACAGGACAAGCCTCTGACCACCCATGTAAACATAAAGGACTAACTTAATTACCTAAGCTGGAGTGAATAACTAGTTACATTGAAATAAGTAATGGTGCAAGTGTTAGTAGCAACACAGGACAAGGGATATTGTAAATATTTTAAAGGAATGAATTATGTTTTTTTTAGCTAAATTAGTTATCTTAACTTATTAAGTATGATTGAATGTCAAAAAAAAAAAAAGTTTAAAAAGTAGGCAAATATAATAAATTAAAAAGCCATATTTACATCCGGTTACATTCTCCCCCGCCAAGGAAAATGTCGGCCCGAATTTTGGCGAAAAAAATTAGGTGAGGGCTGATAGCGTCAAACTTGTGGATAGTTGGTTTCTTCAGTTCTTGTCCGAGTCCTGACCAGAAGACAGTCCTAAGGAAGGATGAAGGTCTATCCTGTTGTATGAAACCTTGTGATATAAGCCTATCCAACATGTCCTCCAAGCGACATCCCCAGGTGGTTGCATCTTCCTTGTCCTCTTGTCTCGCGCTGTAAAATTGAGCCATGAGAGCTTCTCCTGGCTCTGTTACAGAAGAGCTGAACACAGAGTTCAACTTTGTGAGTACGGCAGCGAGTGAGGAGGAGTGGCCTAACCTCATAGAAACTCGTGCCGCATCAACACGGAGAGCTCTCCGGACAGCTTGTAAAATCTCATCCTCTTTGAACTTCATATTCCCATACATCAAATGAAATTTCACACTTTGCTGTCGGATCACCCGGAAAAACAAGGAAAGCGTGGTGCCTGGTGCAAAGTTAACTGGTGCGGTTGTCGAGGGAGAAGAGGCTGTGAATTTTGAGATTCAAAACCACCTGTTGCACCCTGAAGCTGTTGGACAGCTTCCATCCCTTGAGCCCATTGTTTGAGGTCTTCCTCCGTTTTTCATTTTGGCTTTAGGCCGAGCTTCTCAAACCCCACAAGAAGAGTTGACAACTCCTCTTGTGACAAGTGTGCCATTGTAATGTGTGCTAATAATGGATATGGTCAACAAGTGATAACATGTCGCAGCGCAGATAACAGAAACAAACAACAAATTTAATGATACAGGATTAAATCATAACTAGCAAATTTTTTAGATTTGCTATTAGATTTGGAGCATAATTAAACTAAACACTGTAATGTAACTTTAACAATTACATATTAAATAAATAGGATATGATGAGTATGATTGATACGGGATAGCTCAGTCGGCAAGAGCACCGGTCTCACGTTGCTGAGGTCCAGGGTTCGAATCCCATCCAGGCCAAGGTGTAAAAACCTAGAGTTCACCTCTGTTAGAACTCAATAAGTGTCACCCTGCGTTCAGCAGTGTTGGACAAACTGCTGTGACTGTGTGTCAGTTCACCCAGCTGTGAATGGGTACCCTGTCAGGCATAGAATGGTTCCTAACCTGAGCACCACATATGGATGCCGGTTTAATACTCCCCAGGGAGTTGAAATGGAAAAATGATCGGACGGTGAAAGAATGCCATTGACCAGGGGGAAAATGTTAGCGCCTTGAGCAACCACGATATTAGATATTAAATGCAAAATTATTTAAGATAGATAAACTTTAACATCATTAGATTATAATTTAATGGGGGAAAAGTTAGACAAAGTGAATGCAAGTTAGCAAAATAAGTGAATATGTGAACCTATAAACTATTAGCTAACCCATACTAAGTGATTTACCCAAAAGCAATGACAGGAAAGTATGACAGTACAGATGTGAAAGATGTGCTGTGCAAATCTTACATATTGCTTATTAACTTAAACTTAAGATGAATTTACCTAACACTAACTAACTAAGATACTAAATTAAATACCAAACACAATTGCCTACAACTCCAACACAACTAAACTAACTAGGTTAACTTAACATTATACTCTTTTATGGTATATGCCAAGTTACCAACTAACTTAAATGCGCTTTTATGGCATGTTTAAATTGTTGAGCTAAAGTAACTAATATAAATTAAGTTTGCAGCAAAACTTTTCAATTAAACTACCTAAATACTAATGCAATACCTAAGGGCCCAATTTATACTAAAGATAGATATATGCAGATTGAAAGCTATATTACATACTTATAGATGAATGTAATACATGGTCATACAGATGCAAAACATGATATGCATATACACACATGAATCAAGTCAACGATATATGAACATCATGGTAAAATTACGAATATATAGAAAGTGTCCTAGGGTCATCACTTCCGGTGTCTTCATGCTCTCTGGCGGCAGGTCAGTCCAGGAACCTCGGCGGTCTTTGCTGCAACTGCAGTGGCCTAACGCTAACCTAAGGCTATCCACTGATGCACAGTTTGCACCAGTGGAAGTTGCAGGGACGTCGGCGGTAGTCTCTGCAACTGCGGCGGATGTTGCAGCAACCTCGGCGGTCGTAGCTGCAACCGCGGCGGAACTTGTAGGGACGTCGGCGGTAGTCTCTGCAACTGCGGCGGAAGTTACAGCAACCCCTGCGGTCGTTGATGCAACCGCAGCGGCCTTACACTAACCTAATGCTATCCACTGATGCACGGTTTGCACCAGTGGTAGTTGCAGGGACGTCGGCGGTAGTCTCTGCAACTGCGGCAGATGTTGCAGCAACGTCGGCGGTCGTTTCTGCAACCGCGGCGGCCTAACACTAACCTAAGGCTATCCACTGATGCACGGTTTGCACCAGTGGAAGTTGTAGACAAACAACAAAACACAGACATTAAAATAAGAAGTTTATATACATTGAAATTTTTTTTTCTAAAAATTGGGAATACTCAGCTATAAAAATTTAATGACAATAATTATCTGACCATCTCACTAACCTCACCCACTACACCTACCTTATCAGCTACACCCACTACACCTACCTTATCCACTACAACCACCTCACCCACTACACCCACAACATCTACCTTATCCACTACACCTACCTCACCAACTACACCTACATTATCTGCAACACCCACTACACCTACCTTATCCACTACATCCACCTCACCCACTACATCTACCTTATCCACTACACCTACCTCACCCACTACACCTACCTTATCCACTACATCCACCTCACCCACTACATCTACCTTATCCACTACATCTACCTCACCCATTACACCTACCTTATCTGCTACACCCACTACACCTACCTTATCCACTACACCTACCCCCTCACTAACCTCCCATCCCTCCCCCTAACCCATCCTCTATTTCCCCCCCGCACTAACCTCCCATCTACCCCTCTAACCCACCTTACACGCTCACCCACTTCACCCCCTACACCCACCTTACCCACTACATTAACCTTATCAGCTACACCCACTACAACTACCTCATCCACTACACCCACTACATCTACCTCACCCACTACACTAACCTCACCCACTACACTAACCTCACCCACTACACCTACCTTATCAGCTACACCCACTAAACCAACCTCACCCACTACATCTACCTCACCAACTACACCCACTACACCCACCTCACCCACTACATCTACCTTATCCGCTACACCCACTACATCTACCTCACCCACTACACTACCCTCACCCACTACACCTACCTTATCGGCTACACCCACTACACCCTCCTCACCCCCATACCCCATACATCCCCCCACTGCACTAACCACCCGTCTAACAATATAACCTAACACCCTTCTAACCTCTGCCCCCACCTTACATACCACCCCCTGTGCCTTACGGAAAATACCCATAGTTTAGTAAACAGTACTTTCAGAATATGTCAACAGTTCTTTCAGGATTCGTCAGTTCTTTTAGGCTTTGTCAGTTCGTTCAGGCTTTGTGCATCAAAAAATGCGCTGAAAAAGAAAAAGAAAACATTAGTATGATTGTCAGACAATTGCCTTGATAAATGGAGGAACTTACAGTAAGTTATGATCAATTCCTGGCAAAGGAAAATGGTGTTCGCATTGATAATTAACTAAAAATATGTGCATATGCACTGTGATGTACCCAGTCCCCACTTTTAATAAAAAAAATGACCATACCTCCCTTATGTACTAAGTTTATATTGTTTCCATGGAAACCAGAAAAACAAAAAATCAGAATAACTAAAGTGGCACCATTCCTCCACTAGATCTAACCATAAACCAAATTGATTAAGATAATATCAAACAGTTTTTAGCTAAAGCTTGGAAATTGACCTTCTCACAAAAGAACTAAGTTCAAATGATTTCCAGGGAAACTAGAATAAATAAAAAACCAAGAATAACCAAAGTAGCAAAAGGAACCACACCACCATTAGGTCTAACTACATACTAAGTTTGGTAAAAAAATATTGAAAGGTTTTGGAGATAGTAAGCAAGGAAACAGACCCTATCCCCTATATAGAACTTGTTCTTCTACACAGATGTTTCGAAAACAGAGGAACATTCAAAAGTCGCACGGAAGGCAATAACCAGAGGTGTCTACGGCTATATGAACAGGTGAAGTTATTTAATGATGCAATTTTATGGGTGAAAACATTTGAGCACCATTATTTATTTTGCTTGTTCAAATGAAACACTTTTTCTATTTTAGTGCAAGTTGTATTGATATGGACGAATAATCAATATACAAAATCAGTGTGAAACTTACATATTCATAAAAATTATGTGATAATTTGTTTATCGGTGCTTTTGCATGTCGATTTATATTAGCTCTCAGCAAATATACAATACTGTTAATATTAATAGCAGTTACTTTGTTAGTTCAAAAATATCTGTTTTCTGTTACTTGAGAACCACTTGAAATATTGAATTGATAACTCCTTACTTTGAAAAAGACATTCGTTTTAGAAATCATTTACGGCCTGTTTCTGGAGGACAGTTACAGAGAAATGACAGTTCGAGATCACACCAGATGATGTCCCCTACACTTTGAATTGTACCTACTTTGATGTCGTCCCCTACACTTTGAATTGTACCTACTTTGATGTCGTCCCCTACACTTTGAATTGTACCTACTTTGATGTCGTCCCCTACACTTTGAATTGTACCTACTTTGATGTAGTCCCCTACACTTTGAATTGTACCTACTTTGATGTCGTCCCCTACACTTTGAATTGTACCTACTTTGATGTCGTCCCCAACACTTTGAATTGTACCTACTTTGACGTCATCATGGAATACCACGATGAAAAGGAATATTAAAATTGATTTGGCCGATGGTAACGTTGTGAATTTGTCATTCTGAATAAATGTATTGACTTGTGGTTTGTTATTCTCTTCCTCTTAGATAAAAATGGTTTTATTTTGAAATGGATTCTATTGAGATGAAATGAAACAAAGGTTGCGTTTGAGCATTAACTCCAAACTACGACACACAATACCATTGGAGGTTGAACATTCGTTAGAAACTAATGGAGGATAAACAGACAATACATTACTTATTGGAGACAACCATAAAATCATATCATGATGCAATAAATCTAATGTTTAAATTACTCTGTTATAATTGGTTATTTTCAGTCAATGTATAGTTTGGGAAATATGTCCTGGGACCAAATGACTTTCTCAAAGACTCACTGTTCAAATAATGCTCTTTGGTAAACACTTTGGACAATTTTATTATGAGATATCTCAAGGATAATAAATGACATATGAATCCCTTATTGCTAAAATGTATAGTTTGCAGGATAAGCTTGAGGAACTGATTACCTAAAAAGTCAGTCCATAAGATAACTTCAAACTCTGTTGAAAATAATACAAGACTGAAATATGAAAGAGGAAAATGAACACAAAGTGATTAAATTCAAAATATGATTTTGTAATGATAGGAAATAAATTGAAAGTATGAATAAGCAGATACTGAATAGATTATTCCCACGGGATCTCCGATTCAGGGCATAAAAAGCCTTCTGTTACCACAACTTTATTACTTATTTGCAGCTTTACCAAACCCAAACGACCAAA
Organism: Steromphala cineraria; assembly: GCA_916613615.1. Classification (NCBI taxonomy): domain Eukaryota; kingdom Metazoa; phylum Mollusca; class Gastropoda; order Trochida; family Trochidae; genus Steromphala; species Steromphala cineraria. Next base: position 17,111,264 of record OU744731.1, on the reverse strand, counting down.
TGATCAAAGAAATAGAACAACTTTGCTTTGAACTAATATGCAAAGATAAACCCGAAAACGTGAGTCAAGGCATTAATACTAAGAACTATTAACAAAGGGGAATATGAATCCCAGAGGAAACAAATCTCATTCGATCACAAAAGATTTCATGGATAAAAAAGAATTACCAACTCTGAATCAAAAATAAAGAAATTGTCAAAAAAAAACCTCACAGATTCATTTGAATCTAAAAGTAAGATGTCAATATTCAAAATATATAATTTTGGTACCTGACTGAATTATAAAAAAGGTACATCTAGTGATCATAGTGAATACATATGGTCTCATAGATCATATTCCAACAAATGATTAAGGGTAATTTCTCAACAATCCAACAAGCTATTTTTCAAATACATTATACATGTTATTTTCTTATAGATCTGGCCCGGTATTCAAAAAAGCTTCTAAGAATTTTCTTAGTTTTATACTCAAGAATTCCTAACTTTAAGAAAAACTCAACTTGCATTGTGGGAATGGTAGTACACTAAAAAAGCTGGTTTGAATTTATTTTAATGACATAATGGAAATCCTTTATCTATTATTAGTAAAAGGCGTATGTTCTGCTAAGTCAAAGGTCAGAAAATCAGTTTTTTCCTGTGAACAATTTAAATTATCAAAATAAAGATTTTGTAACACATTTGAATTGTCAATAATATATAAATAAATATGACGTTTAACAATGCTGGGTGGAATATACCTAGCTAGCGAGTAATAGACGAAAGGTCAGTAAAATATTTGATAATATTTGATCTAACTTTTATTGATCAAACACTGAATACAATCCAGACTCAAAAAAACCAACTAATTTGCATAAAAAGCCTTTATAAATTGTACATGTTAAAGGACGAATTGCACCAATAAAATAAAACAACACATAGTGTTGAATCAAGGTCTGCATCCAATTATCTATCTATTTTTGAATATTATTGTCAAAACAATTCTTTTAGTTTACAGGAATGAAAAATAAATAAAATAAAATAAAAATTTCTTTAGTTCAATTGTGATTATCATATTGCATCACAATGTTTCCTAATTTAAAGAAAAATCTATCTCACTTTTCACAAAAATGTCTACCCATGTTTATTATAAATACATCTTATCTGTATAATTAGATATGAATGCTAACTGTTGCTTTTATTCTCATTGAGGCAGATAAATTATGTATAAACATATAAATAAAAAAAAAATCATAATATATATAAATATAAAACGAAAAGATTTGGAGATGGTTCAAAACAGACATGTTGTGATTAATCTGTTAAGCAAACAAATTATTGAAATATAATATATATGATTCATATAATTCATATAAATCTTGCTACCATAATCTCAAAACATTAATCATTGGGTAATCTAAGTTTAAGACCCTTGTTTTACATTGGTAATTTTTTTTTAAATCTACATTTCATATTTTTTAAAACAAATCTGTTTATTTGAAGTGTGTATACATATTTTGTATACTTACAAAAGAGCTGATACTTTACATGCCTTTGCTTGAAAATTCTTATGAATTTGTTTTCACTTCAAAACAGAGATAAAATTTAATCATGCATGTTATTTTTCTTCAAACTCTTCAATTATTAGTTAAATAATTTGAAATCTATCTATTTTCATGCATATAAAATATCTTCCTAAAGAAATAAACCTTATTTCAACATAACTTGTATTTCAAATATAATACACATTAGATGATTACTAACAAAGTTTAATTATGATTTCTGATAATGAAACTGTTTTTTATACCTTTTTGATTATTAACTAAATATTTTTATTTAGTAATTTGGTAATATTTATATTTATATTTATAATAATCCAGGTACCGATACCAATTTCCAAAAAGTACAAAAACATAGATATTTTTTTGTTTTGATAATTGGTAGGTTCACAAAAAAAACTACCAAACATTTCAAATTAGAATTCAAAATAATACAAAATGAGGGACAAGAATTTTATATACCTTCTTAACCTCTTGAGGATATTCCTTAAGATATGTGCTTTGAAACTGTTGAAACTGAATTTCATTTATAATGTTTTATGTAGTTCCGATCTCGAGGTTTATAAGAGTACTTGTTAAGTGTTATGTCTATTGGGTATGTGATAAAATCATAAAATTTGGGGGTTTTGAGATATTATATGTAGCTTTCTTATACAAAATAACAATCTGTTGAAATACTTGATTTGTTCTTTTATATAAAATAAAATGTTTCAATCAATCCAAGCAGTATATCTTCCAAAAAATATTTTAAATTTATGAACTATGTAAACCATTTTACCAGATAGTTAAAAAAATAACATTACAGTTAATTCTTGTGGAAAAATGTATATATAAAAGAAATGTTGAAATTTTAAACAATCAGAAATAAAAAGGTTGTGAGCATAGTTTGTTGTTGGTGTCTTATTGTATCCAATTTCAATGTGTGTGTTTACATTTTCAAATGTTAACTGATTAAATGTATATCATATTGATCCTATACCAGTGCCCGGTAACAAAGTCAAGAAAAAATGCATCATATTTTCCCATTTCTGTTCCTGTCTTCCAAAACAAATGAACACAGATTTCATATTAAGGCTAAGGAAAATAATTAAGCCATTAATTATGTCATAAGTCTAAGTGTTTTTCATTATTGAAATTTGAGATCTTGTTAAAGTTGTCCCTTAAAGGGGCAGTAGCACGTTTTTTGACAATTTTATATTTTAAATATTTCCCTGATAATTGTAAGTTAATGCTAAATGTATTATTTTGACAGTGTCAAAAATCTTATTACACAAGCCAATCTTCCATAGTCAGAGAACAAAGTATGAAGATTTACCTGAAATCCATTGGCGGCCATTTTGTGTGAACACCTTTAATTCATTTTGTGTAAGAAAAGGGAATCGCATGGCTAAACTTTGCATTATATATCTCAATTATTACTTCTCTATTTAGTTTAAATACATTGTCTTTCAATTGGAACAATTAATTTTCATTTTCCTGACATCACCTTATATTCCCCCTAAAAACGTGCTACTGTCCCTTTATAAAGGAAAAGCATATATGAAAACCTAAAGTTGCCTTTTGATATTTTCAGTTAGAAACAAATATTTAATCAATCTCATAGCTTTGGTGATATTATGTAACAATTTAAAAATATTAACATTTCAAGGTTTTCTGAGCAAGTTTATTTCAGCATATTTGTCTTTGAGAAAACAATTGATGCTAATTTATTCAAATAAAGATTGAAAGCGGTTTGGGTTATATACCGGTTCATAAAAATACTTTTGATGAATAATTCAGATACTTTGAAGATGTATTCTAATAAGGTCTTTCCACCCTTATTGCTTGTAATTAGCCATATATATACTTCAGTCAATTCTATGATGTAATTTTTCGTCAATAAAAATTATTTCTTCACACTGCAATTTGCAAACAAATGTTGCTAAAAGGATTATCATTTACAGGATATATTTGATTTGATGTTCATTAACTGAAAACCCGACACACAATGATAAGGGACCGGTCATTTATCACAAATGGGGGGGGGGGGGGGGGAATACAAAAGAATAAACGTATGTTTCTTTCAATTTGGAAGATGCTGCAATATTTCATTACGAAGCATATTTTGGGTACAGCTAAAAAAAAATTTATTTTGAATAGTTCAGGATTTTAATTCATCTAACATTTTACAAAGTCACCGGCAAAGTCATTTGAATAGAGGAATATATTGATACATCATTTTGGATGACATTGTTCACATTGACAAAGTGCTTTCTTAAAATTCTAAATTTACTTATGCTGCTGTCACAATTGAATCTTTCAAACATAATAATCTGGCTATCAATACTCAGAATTTAGAAAGAGAAGCAGAACTCGATACAAAGTCACAACAGGATTCAAAATTAAATATTTTGATTTTATAAAGACATGTTGTATTGTAGAATGTTTTAAGTTACATATTTGAATAGGAAAAACAATTAGCTTTCATTTGATATGCAGCATGATACACATAAGAGGAAAATATAATTACATCTGATACAAAATCTGTTCCTGTGTATGACCTTAAAAGATACATTTGACCTTGATCCACAACTTAGATTTTCATAGATTTTCAATATGTTTTAAAGGAATACGACTTCATTATGTGTCAATCAGTTGAAATCATTTCTTTTGCAATTTGTGGTGGATACTCTGACAATTTAACTGGACTATTTTGTCCCAAGCATATCTCCCAAACTATACATTTACTGTATTTTCATAGCATAAATGTGTGTTTCAATATTCTATTAACTAGTATTTAAAGTAATGTAGAACCTAATATCTATTTCTTAAATCAAATTTCATAATGTTTTTAAGAGGGTCATGAAAAAAGTACACTTTAATAGGGAGGGTCGCTCAAAAATGACTTTGATTTGGGAAGTTATGTGGGGGTCGGAGGCCGAACAATCTCGGTAAATCTTAGGAAACTCTAGTTCTTAACGAAGATCTAAAACTGCCTTCTGACTGTAAATGTTGGTAAACCTAGCCCAAAATCGTAAAACGTGTTTTGGCGACAACAAGTAGGGTATCATACTCATAGACTGAATATACAGTGGGACGTGCACGCCCATCTACGGGCGCGGCCATTTTTCTTACCGGACTGAAGACTATAAGCATGCAGAGTTTTGATTGGCCGACAAGTGCTCGTAACTATGCCAACGATAAACAAAAAGCTCAACATTTAAAAGTGAATTACTATAACATGAAACTTTATCTGTAATAGAGCATTCACTGTTTGGGTCTAGTATTGTCCATCTTATTCATCTAACTTCATGAGGCACTTTGACACGATTTCCTCTTTCGTCCTACGATCTTAGAAGACTCAAAATACTGAATGCCGCTAAAACCCAAACTCAGCAAAGTTGAGAACTTAGGGCATAAAAACATGTATTAATTACAGATCGGACGAAAGTAATGTTTTATTGGATTTTACTCCATATATCGCCGATATTCGAATATTTCAATATGATCAATTAAGTAAGCTATAATTAAAAAAAAACAGGATTAACAAACCAATCGGGGGTTGAAAAGGAACACGGAGGCCAATGAGAAATATGTAAGAGTGGTTATTCAGTGGGGTGTAACAAATGCCTGCTTGTGATTTAGTCATCAGTATCAAATGTACATATCCTATCACGCCGTAATAAACTAAACTCTATAATGGTTTTGGGACCTAGTTACATTATGGCCTAAAACTAAGACTATAGTTTATAATATTCTGTCCTTATGTTAAGTTATTAAAAACATACAGTATTATTAATACATAAATTCTAAATGCTAATGGATAATAAAATCAAACAAAGTCTAACGACAATTATAACACTAAAACGCTAATATAGAAAACAATACTTACCAAGTGAATCAAAGATTCTGGCCGAGATTTGGTGAACTTGGCCTTTTGTACCGAACGCCAATCAATGTAGCTTGGGTTTACAAAGAACAATAGAACGTACATGATAGTCTGAGTATGAGACGCTCCTAAAAGCATGCAGTGCGTGTTGTTGATTAGTAATCATTTTCATTTTAGCTTAATTTCCATGCACAACAAGTCAAATAACGTATCTTGAAGAGATAAATTATTTGTTCGTGTATATAGCTCATTGGTTCTTGCAAGTGCAAACCGGGGCGGGTCTTGACAAAAGTTGTGTAATTTTTTTTTTTACGGTTGTTTGACAAAAGCTGTGTAAAAGTTAAGCACCCCCACGTTTTTTCAGCATCAAAAGTCATTTCCTTGAAATAAGACAATGTGGTTGCATTCATAAAATTGTGGTATTAGATATGTCAAGAAACAAAAGTTACATTATCCTAAAAAATGAAAGTGATTATTGGTATTTAGTAAGTCAATACTCACAAGTTAGACCACAATTAACCGTCAAAGTCGCAAATTCTGAAGAAAAGAAAAACACAATTAAATGGCCTTATAACAAAATATGACAATGGCCAGTGTCAACTGAAAGTACCCCTCGAAATCAATGAGAAGTGTTTAGATTGAACTCAAAAGATTCCCAAAATTTATTCTAAAATCGTTTGATTACAGCCTTTAACGTCAATAATTTAGAATACTTGTTTCAAATAGGACTGGACGTCATTTCAACCAGTGATCATGACTTCCTTGTTTTCAAGAAAAAAACATGATTTGATTTGCAAAAGTCAAGTTGGCGATCCGAATAGAGTTGTAGAGTTGCTATTCAAAGATGTCGTCTTGAACAATGGGACGCACGCGTTACTATATATACCGCGCGATATTTAGGAGTTACTGTTTCAAACGATAATACTGCATCGACTCCATTTGAGTATAAAATAACCCTATTTTGCGCATGCCAGATATATGTGTAACATCCCCCTACTGGCTTTGGAGAAAAAAACATCGACAGAATTACCCTTATTTTAAAGTTATAACAAAAACCATTTTGGTGTCACATTGCGTTTTTCTAAAATTCCTTGAGACCTACACAAAGAAAGAAACCCTTATCCTCCCATAATTCCTACAGAAACTCGAAAATACTATATTTCCTTCTTTCAGTAGCGGATCCAGAAATTATATTTTGTCAAATCCAAAACTGGGGAAATCTCTATTTGTTTTTATTGTCCAACGCTATATTCCAGTATCTTCTTATATTTATAAGATTTCAACGTCCATAAGGTAATTAAGGTTATGTTGAATTCGTTATGAACAGGCTGCATAAAAGGTGATTAAAAAAGGTGTTTTTTTCTCACTGTTTCCGGATTTTTTTTCAGAACATCCCAAGAAATTTGAAATTTTATGTACAGACTCATTGGCTTATGATATTTATCAATATTTAATAAAATCTAATAATATTTAAACGGCCGAAACCACCATATTTTTATATTCTTCTCAAAAAGAAAATTTAAATGAGCATAGAAAGTCAGTTGCTTTTGCTAATGGGTCATGGATGGAGCTGGCGACCCTAGGACCAATAATTAGGATCACGAGGGCCTCGCTCTAATGGATTATTTTCAATTTCTCCAGAAGCAAAAGGTACAGCAAGCTAAAACCTTGTGTATAGACCTCTTTTGTAAGCTGATGGGGATTATCAATCATAGTTGATCATCATAGTATTTTAATAACACGTGTACACGGCCACGGGAGGCATCTCCAAAAAAATCCTTTTTTCATTTCTCCCCATAAAGCCTAGAAAGATGAAACAGTATCAAGTATCCTTTACCAACATGGCTTGCTAGGGGTTGCCTTGAAACGTTGTCTGCTAATATGACCATGCTGATTTAAGCATCACTCAATACTGGAGAGGTCCCGACATGTTTCAAGAAAGCTGTCATCAATCCAATCTTGAAAAAAAAACCATTGGATCCGTCAGTATTGAAGAACTTTCGACCTGTCTCGAATCTTCACTTCGTATCTAAGATCTAGGAGAAGGTTGTACTGAAGCAACTCAATGGACATCTGTCAAACTGCAATCTACATGAAGAGTTCCAGTCAGCATACAAGGCCAAACAAAGCACAGAGACTGCACTAGTGCGAGTGCAGAATGATATCCTTCGCAGCATTGACAGGCAGGAAGTGGTTTTGTTGGTTCTACTTGACTTATCAGCAGCTTTTGACACGGTGGACCATGACACTCTACTCTCAAGACTACAACACTCCTTTGGTATCTGTGAAACTGCTCTCAAGTGGCTTAAATCATATCTGTCAGGTCGAGCCATGCAAGTTAAAGTCGACGAGGCGTTTTCAAAGACACATCCCCTACAATTTGGAGTTCCCCAGGGATCAGTGCTTGGGCCTGTACTTTTCTCAATGTACATCTCGCCACTAGGAAACATCATCAGGAAGCATGACCTCCAGCTGTACATAAGTGTGAAACCAGCCGCAGTGGCAGTAACTCAGGAGAAGATGACAGGATGCATTCAGGACATTCGCAAGTGGATGTCTAGCAACTTCTTAAAGTTGAACGATGACAAGACTGAGTACATGGTCATAGGTATAAAACAGCAACTAAGCAAGGTTCCTGGCCAGCCCCTTACAGTTGGAGATGCATCTGTAGATCCAAGTTACAAGGTCAAGAATCTTGGAGTGATGTTCACCAACACCATGTCATCTGACCAGCAAGTCCTCAATACCTGCAGAGCTGCCAATATTCATCTGCGTAACATCGGCAAGATTCGAAGGTTCCTAGACACAGACACAACCAGACTACTAGTGCACTCTTACGTATCCTCGAGACTTGACTACTGCAATTCTCTTGTAAATGGATATGGCAACATCCAAAGTCTCCAGCTTGTCCAGAACCGTGCAGCCAGAATAATCACCAGAACAAAACCCAGAGACCATATAACACCTGTTCTACAGCAGCTGCACTGGTTACCCATTCAACAACGGATACGATTCAAGATTCTCGTGCTCACACACAGATCCGTGTATGAAGATGACTTCCCAATCTACATGAGAGAACTCGTCAGCGAGTACCAACCCTCAAGGTCTCTCGGGTCAGAGAGAAGTCGTCTCCTGTGTGTTCCTCTGACCAAAACCAAACTTGGCAGTAGTGCTTTCTCAGCGACAGCCCCAGTTCTCTGGAACTCTATTCCGCTCCATCTACGATGCATCGAGATCGTTTCATCCTTTCGAACACTTCTCAAAACTTTCCTTTTCTCCAAAGTCTATCTACACTAGACTTTTGTAGCGCCGTTGAACAGCTGGAAGTTGGAAATCAGGTGCATTATAAATGCATTATTATTATTAAGTAATTTGTCAAAACAGAGGCTAGAAATACTGAGATTCTGGGTAATGCTACATCGTATGGCATCTAATATATTGCCTTTCGTTGTTAGTAGTTGGTCACGGCGTCTTGCCAAGTCATGGGATAATAACGTGGCATCTTTGTTACAATCGTTGAATCTCCCAGTGATCAATTTGCTGCATATATCTTAAGTATGAAATTGCTACATCATCTCAGAATATACAGTTGTTAGATCATCAGGAGTGGCTGCGTGAACTGTGGAATGACCAGGGAAACCACAACAGAAATAAGCTTCGTACATATATATAGGAAATTTAAGAACACTTGTATCTCAGAACAATAACTATATTGCCTCGTATATATGGCATCGTAGTGTTCTATGTAAGCTCCGTTGTGGTACACTTCAATTAGAACTAGAACGTGGTAGATTTTCCCTCCCTGTGACACCTCTTGTTGATTGGATTTGTCGTCACTGTAGTCGTCAGGCGTCAGAAGTTCGCTTCTTTGTAAATTGTCCATAATACTCAGATCTCCGGTATGACCTATTCCAAAATGTTGGTATTTCGTACACGAGTTTCACCCAGTTGTCAGATATTGAGAAAACTGCATTCCTCTTACAACTAGACACTATCGTAAATGCACTTTAGTTAGCCGTATATCTCGGTGTAAGATGTCAACTCAATCATAATAATCTTTGTTCTAGCCCTTCCATATTTGAAATATTTCTTTATAATTTCAATTATTGACCAGGTTCACAGCCATCAGATTGGAACCGGTCGTGGAAGTGGGGAAAACGTGAATAGATTTATCAATAATCCATGTGTCAGATAACTTTTATATATTTGTTAGAAAGGCGATTGTTATCTTTGTTTTCGTTATGAAATAAATCAGAAATGAGCTTGATAGTTGTCAGAAATATATTTTTAAGATCACAAAGAACCTCTATTGTTCGCAAGATGCTGTCGACCAGTATAATTCCCCGTCTGTTGGTTTAAAACTCACAAATGTTGCTTTCCAGGTAGTGAACCGTCTCTACACTATCTTGATGTGACTGATACAGTCAATGGAAAGGGTACATTTAGAACTCATAGTATCATAATATCACTTTTTCAGTCAATGCAATTTTAGAACTATTACTATATGACCTGCAAAATATGGTAATATTCTAATATCCTTAGAACTCAGACCTAAAGAAAAATGTTGAATTGCTCAATTTGACTACGCTTTTATCCAATCAGATCTGATGAGCTTTTGGCATGGCAGGGAGTCCACCCTGATTCTTTCATCAATCTGTAAACATTTGTGACTTCTTGTGTAGATCAACTGCCTTTAAAGAATTTAAATCTTGTGCACGTTATTGTTGGCAAATAGGGTTTATGAACTGTATACTTCAGAGCCTAAAAAAATCAAACAACTTTAAATTAACACCTTTTTTAAATATTCGACAAAAACCTATGAAATATTGAATATATTTAGATAATATTTCATCAACCGTTTTTTTTAAATAGACCAAAACTCAGTGTTTTATTTCACAATATGTACTATAAAATCCTCTGAGACATAGATTTGTATCAGTGAGTCTGTTGGTTCTTAAAAAAAGTGCAAAGTTTTATGAACCCTTTGTTTTCAATCTTTAAAATGTTTTAATTCCAACATAACCCATTTTGCTTAATTTGGTTAACAGTTTCAGTTGTTTTGATATGTTTAAACTACAATAAATTCATTATTTGTATATGAATGTGAGGTAGTAATGTAAATGAATGTGAAATTATGGAATTTATCCCGTTGCACAACAAAAAGAATTCCACTTTATCCAATACATGTATTCAGTAACCCATCACTTAAAAGCAAACAGTCTATACTTGAATCAATGCAGCCTGGACAGGGGAGACAGTATTCCAAATGTTTTTATTTTTGAGAAATAAAGACATCAACGTCGTTGTAGAACAAGGCAGAGCGTGAAAGTAATTCGCACTAAATCTTATTGACCATAGGGTTGGCTCGCATATCGAAGCTAATCGACGCTCTATAGTGTCAATTATTAGGAAGGTTTGAAGTCATGCGCGTCAATCAGTCAAACGTAATTTAGGAAACGTAACCAAAACATTCAGAAAGGCAGTAACGAGCTGACACCGTTCAGTAGGTTATATAGCTATTATTTTTTTTTAAATTGGACGTGTATATTTGCTTTCCGCGAACATAAACTACTATTTTTAGATTTTCATTTAAAACTATTAATTATCGTATGTTTGCCATTTTGAGAAGAATGTGTGAGATATTTTTGGATTTATATAAATTATTGTACGAAGTTGACGTGTTTGACGTTAATACAACAAAAGTAGGTCAATATATGGAATAGTTTATTGATTTCCTACACCTTTCCTAACTTAAAGATAAAAGATAAAGGTTTTTTTGCTTATTTAAAGGTGTTTGTGAAAATCATAGTTTCCCTGGAAAAAGTTGTCATGGTTTCATATTTGGTGAATCACGATTTTTATATTTTCCTTCCTTATCAAAACACGACAAATGTGATTAAATAAACAACAACGTTTTAACCTGAATCTTAAACTTTAACCCTAATCTACTCATGAATTTTGAAAAAGGCCGAAAGACGTATGTGGTCATTGTCTTTGCACTATTATCGAAACATTGTACTTATTGTCACTTATCAACCTCACATGTGCCGTGCTAAACTAAAATTAGTGTTATTTTCGTGTTTGAAAGTTTCACTTAATTTAGAAAATTTAATGAAATATTGAGTTTAATCAGTTTTTAAAATATTGTAACATATGCGTAAAATACATGCGGGCAAGTTATCACCTATCACCAGATGTCACGTATCACGCCAAATTAACTTAAGTCAATTATGATATTATAGAGGTAAGTACGAATGTAATATCCTGAACTTTCTAGACATCGCGACGTAGCTTAGTTGGTTGGTAGTTCGATTCCCGGCCGCGTCATACTACAGATTGGAGTTGTTGCTGCCTTGCTTGACACTTATTGCATTGTAAGAAAGAACAACGCATTAACTTGCACTGCACTGGAGCTGCCGTGCGCACAGGTACAAAATGAATTTCCAACATGTTCATGTACTGGGGACATTTAAGTGTTATTAATATTATTATATACTAAGATAATATAAGATAATCTTTATTGTCCCAAAAGAGAAATTTGTTTTGTATAATTACAATTCTCCAGAAATGTGATGACAACTAATTACATTATATTCTATAATTCATGTAAAAAACAATTAACATAGACTAGGATACATGAAAAACGTGATGCAACATTAGACAGAATTTATTTCTCTAATGATGCACGGGATGAACGATTGGCGGAACCTGTTTGTTCGAAAAGTCGGCATAAGCAGCCTACGCCCAGAAGGTAATGTTGAGAATTTCAAGAAAAGTAGATGGGAAGAATCACCCAGAATTTAGTTTCCTTTTTTTATAACTGCTTCTCATAAAAACTGCCGATCGTTTCAATAGGTAGCCCAAAAATCTTAGATGCAGTATTCACGATTTTTGACTATTTGTTTCTATTTGGAACAGACAGGTTCCAAAACCAACTTAAAAAGTAAAATGTAAGGACACTTTGAATGAAGGTTCTGTAAAACAACATCATGATCGATGGTTTGATCAATTATACAGTATGTCAGTTTCCACAAGAAATGTAAACGTTGTTGTCCTTTCTTGTATATTTTCTCAGTATTCTCATTCCAAGAGAGTTTAGAATCACTTAAGTACTTATATTCATTTACTCTTTCTATATCATTTCCATCAATACACACAAATTCTGATGTTGATTTTGTTCTCCTAAAATCGATTATCATTTCGTTTTTTGAAGATATAATTCTAAAATCAGCCTTAATCATATTTCCATGAGCATGTGTTATGCAGGTAGGCTACTTTACTTTTACTTTACTATCAAATAAGATCCATTATAAATAATCTGTAACATAATCTTCAACTCAGTATAAAATATTATGTATTTTTTTTCAATATCCAAACAGATGTTTAAAATGTGCTTGCTCGTTCTTATCTATCTATTTCTGGAACGAAAATTTTAAACAAGTTGTATTAAACACAATATTCAATAAATAATCAGTTTAATGATATTGTCTAAGACTTCCTTTCACAAATTCCGACGGGTCAATGAGTCAATCTTATTTTTTACGAAGTCAAACCAGATTTCGTTAGTTACTCGACACTATCAAGTATTCCTATTGTTGCTTTTTCCACTGATGATAATTTTCAAAATGCAGGCTATCCCATTCACGTATTTGAATGAATATATCTAAATAAACGTTTTCTTGTAATCCTGAACAGAAGATTAATGTTACTCCTTCACGCCATTATTATAGACTGTATGCAATAATTATACCCCCGCCTTACAGCGTAAGCGGGGGTATATAGCGTTCATTCTTTCCGTCCGTCTGTCCGTCTGTCCGTCTGTCCGTCCGTCCGTCTGTCCGTCCGTCCCAAAACTTTGTGCGGAGCAGATCTCCAAAACTATGCATGCTATCCTCATCAAACTTCATACACATGTCAACCATGATCCCTAGTTGTGCCTTTTGAGGGTTAGAACTATTTATGAATTTTCATTTTTGCGGTTTCCATGGAAACGTGACTAAAAAGTGACTCTTTGAGGATGTCGTTTTGTGCGGAGCATATCTCCAAAACTATGCATGCTAGCTTCATCAAACTTCATACAGATGTCAACCATGATCGCTAGTTGTGCCTTTTGAGGGTTAGAACTATTTCTGAATTTTCATTGTTGCGGTTTCCATGGAAACATGACTAAAAAGTGACTCTTTGAGGATGTCGTTTTGTGCGGAGCATATCTCCAAAACTATGCATGCTAGCTTCATCAAACTTCATACACATGTTAACCATGATCCCTAGTTGTGCCTTTTGAGGGTTAGACCATCACATTCTTTTAATTTTTGGCGGTTTCCATGGAAACATGACTAAAACCGTGACTCTATGACCAAGTTCTTTGTCCGGAGCATATCTCCCAAACTATTCATGCTAGCTTCACCAAACTTCATACACTTATCAATCATGATCCCTAGTTGTGCCTTTTAAGGGTTAGACCAACAAATTATTTTTATTTTTTCTGGTTTCCATGGAAACATGACTAAAACAGTGACTCTTCGACCAAGTCTTTTGTCCGGAGCATATCTCCCAAACTATTCATGCTAGCTTCACCAAACTTCATACACTTATCAACCATGATCCCTAGATGTGCCATTTGAGGATTAGACCATCACATTTTTTTAATTTTTGGAAACATGACTAAAACAGTGATTCTATGATAAATTACTTTGTCCTGAACATATTTCATGAAATATACATCTCAGCTTCACCAAATTTGCTACATATGTCAATCATGATTGCTGGATATGCCTTGTGAGAGTTAAACGATATATATGGAGTTTCTTCTCTGTGGTTTCTTTGGAAAACATAACTTACAAAGGGACTCAACAAAAATAATTTTGTTCTCAGTGCATCTCGTAGAATATTCATGATAACTACGTCAAATTTGAAACAATGATCAACCATTATCTCTAGATGTACCCTTTTAATTGTAAAACCTATTACCGGGTAATGAATTCGGTATTTGGGTTTCAGTTGAAAGAAGACTTACACAATGACTTACTGTATACTCAGCTATCATACTTTAACCAATATTAATCAGTTTTACTATTTGAAATTCTTTGAACAAAGTGGGGAGCGGGGGTATGTGAGCTTTGCTCGCTTCTTCACTTGTTTGATACTTTCATCACACTAGTCATGTTTAATAACTTTTATACTCATCCTTCAAAAAATATGAAAATTACTTCAGATGACATTGGCTGTAACTATATCATGTTACTACGCATTCAGTCAACTCATTACAAATCTTTTCAAAATGTATTGATAAAGATTTGTTATTATAATGTTTGACGTGTGACTTTTAGAACATAACATATTCAAACCTAGATATTGCGTGTACCTGTTCAATAGATTCAATATATGTTTAGATTACATAACCGTTAAATGAAATGGACGATTTCAAAATCGAAAAAACAACAACCGGAATTTGGATACTAACGAGTGTGTATATAGTTGCTTCTCTAACTCTGAAATTAAAGACTGCTAACTGTTTATAGTCGCGATATGTAATGAACATATTAATTATGCACGACTGATATCAAATAGTAATCTCAATATTACAAATAAAATCATACAGACGGTTTAATGTTGGCAGGGCAGCAAAATTTTTAAAATCTAAATGGGATTCGTTTATAAGGAATTATTTTTTGTTTTACAAAACGTGTTAAAAGACAATGTCAAAGCTGAATTTTATGATTCTTCTGTGCTTTTGGGACATTATAGGATGCACAGTTCATTATTAAGAGAGACAGACGAAAACAGTATATGCTGTAAATGCGTTTATCTGAAGGCAGCTGTAGAATTATAAAGGCGCAAATTTAACCTCTATGTTCTGTTTATAAGCATCTCTCCAGTTTGTATGTGGAAGATATGCAACAGCGATAAATTAGCACAGTTTATAACAATTTGCAACATTATTTAACTTTACTTTCATCAATCGTGTAAAATGCCAACGTTTACCCCAAAATAACATGTCTCATCACGACGATTCATATGGTACTATACTACATACTATGTAGCCCCGACTGACCCGCATGATAGGTTAGCGTGAAAGAATAGAGTTCCGAGCAACCCTACAAATAAGGGGCGATAACTTGGACATTTTAATACGCTTCGCAGATGATACATGTATGACCAATATGACATCCTCAGGTGTATTAAATATTTTAATCATACCTCTATTAAATTTGTAAGAATTTCATTGGTCAGTTGACATCACGTGATCATCATCATTAAATGTATAATATATTGACCCCTCCACCACCACACTTAACATCTTCTGTCCTTAAACACAATTTCAAATGAACATTTAATATATGTTCAGCTTATCAGCTGGTAATATTGCTTTTGCGCACACAAAATAACTTATGCGCACAAGTTAGGATGTGGATGATTTACTTTGAAAGGGATTTATCAACTTACACATTAATGCTTTATCTGGTCTAAGTCTACTTCAAATGCCATATTTGAGATCAGGTCTCGAATACACGTCGGGCCACAGGCGGGAATTAACGCCGGGGACGTGGTTATTGGGGGGATGAATATTCACCCGAAACAAATTAATTAGTCATAATTTCATACCTAAATTTTCGTATACCTGTATGGTTGTGGCTCAATATTGATTATAGACGCCAGCCTCGACTTGACGCCGGTTCTCAAAGTGACGCCAGGGCTGTTGATAGTTTAAAAATAATAGACCTCGGGAGTCTTCTCAGATCCACGCTCATAAAAAGGCCCGTCTAGCTGATCGAGATACGTTTGCAATGTTTGAAAGTATTGTCATGGTACAATTAACGCAACTCGATACATTAGAAAGAGTCTAGACAATAATAACTATTTTCTGTTATATTTTTTCATATTCCAGATACACCTTTCATATCAAACGTGTTTAGCGGCCACATATTTCAACGATGTCATGTCTTTTAACATCACGATATCAGGAGCACTTTATTTCATTGATGTTTTGGTCTTTACACCTTCTAATGTTCGTTCGGTTGTGGTTCTTTTGCAAAGTAATACAAGAATCCATGTGAAAAACTTGTTGGTTATTGTATTTGTTTCAAAATATTTGTATAGGTAATATACAATATGCCCTAACAGGTAATTTGTACTGGTTGAAAACGAGATCTATATACTAATTTCTGTTCGTAATAACGCAGGATATAAATCTCAAACATACGTCTTCTAATATGAGAACATGGGACACACGTTGGTAAAAGTTCCAAATATCAAAAGCTTCTCCATGATGTTTCAATTTTTATCAACGTTCAAGTGACTGTTTCACCGTTGTTCCGATCTAAGAATTAGACGTCTAAATACAACTGTCTTTCAATGTTGGTTTTTAAATATCCCCAATTCATAATGTTGAAGTTACGTTCTTTTCAACGTTCTTTGGACGTAATAATTGGTCGTTTGAGTACAACGTCCTTTAAATGTTGATGTTTAACCTAACCAAATCAAAACGAAGAATTGACCTCCTGTTTCAACGTTGTTTGGAGGTAATAAAAAAGATGTTGTTGAAATAAAACGTCCTTTCAACGTTGGTTTTGAACCTAACCAATTCACAATGTTGAACAAACGTCCTGTTTCAATGTTGTTTGGACGTTAGAATAGGACGTTGGAATACAACGTCATTTCAATGTTACAACCAAACCAATTCCCAACATGGAAGTGACGTTTTCTTTCAACGTTATTTGAACGTAGGACTAGGACGTTGGAATACAACGTCCTTTCAATGTTGGTTTCTAACCTAACTAATTCACAATGTTGAACCAACGTCCTGTTTCAAAGTTTTTTGGACGTTAGAATAAGACGTTTGAATACAACGTCCTTTTAATGTTGGTTTCTAACCTAACCAATTCACAACATTGAAGTGACGACATCTCTCAACGTTGTTTGAACGTAGAAAAAAAACGTTGAAAAACAACATCCTTTCAACGTTGGTTTTGAACCTAACCAATTAACAATGTTGAACCAACGTCATGTTTCAAAGTTTTTTTTACTTTAGAATAAGACGTTGGAATACAGCGTCCTTTCAATGTTGGTTTCTAACCTAACCAATTCGCAACATTGAAGTGACATCATTTTTCAACGTTGTTTGAGCGTTAGAATAAGACGTTGGAAAAACAACGTCCTCCCAATGTTAGTTATTGACCTAACGTATTCACAATGTTAAAGTGACGTTTTCTTTCAACATTATTTTGACGTTGAAATAAGACGTTGGAATACAATGTCTTATTAACGTTGAATGAACGTTTGTTTAAACCTAACCAAATGACAATGTTATATTTACGTTCTTTTATAACGTTTTCTTAATGTTAGGGACTGGCGTGAAAAGTGTGACGTTGTGTTGACGTCAGTATACAACGTCGGGAAAAAACGTAACCAAACCACAACGTTGCTACAACTTGTGAAATTGTTTTCTGGGGAGTATATTGAACCAAATTTTGTATATATTTTTTTAGTGACAGTTTATCTGTAAAGAAAGAGGCGCATGCGTGGTTTGATTGTTATACACTGGCATATTTAACTTATAAGTTTTTAAAAGAGAGCACCGTTTCTCCCTATAAGAGCAATGGCTTTATTTCATCCATTGAAATGACCACTATTGATATTGGTTTCGGGGAGTATATTGAACCAAATTTTGTATTGAACTTTTTTGGGTGACAGTTTATCGTGTAAATAGAGGCGCATGCATGGTTTATCACGCAATCACCGCCTGTCTGGTAGAATGTAAGATCGCCAAATTATTTCTATGTAGCCTACGAAAAATTTTCAAAATAAATTATTTTTAAGTAATAGTTGTTTATTTTGATATTCAAAACAAGTTTCTGAGGAATTTGCAGAGATATGTTTGACAGCTCCCGGAAATGTTAGTTTGCCTGTTTACATCCTTACAAAATATGTCTCACTATGTTTTCACATACATAACCTTGTTAAAGATTTTTTATTGTGAGGTTCTACCTGTTCAGATATTGAAAATGATAACTTTTAACATCAGGCATTTAATTTTTAAAGGCTTATATCTAATGCATGTTGAACATATTGTCGAAAGCAAAGTAGTCATACTCATACATGGACAATAAAAAAAGATATTCCACTCAGCTAAGGAATAGATAAGGGTTCAGTCTAGGCTTTTTACTTTATGGGAAGAAAGGTGCCTTCCGTGGCCATACGCGTTATGAAAAGGAGCCTCATTTCAGAAAACAACTATAGTTGATAATCCCCATCAGCTAACGAAGAAGTCTACATACAAGATTTTAGCTTGCTGTACCTTCTGTTTCTGGAAAAGTTGAAAATAGTCCATATTATAGTGAGGCCCTCGTGACCCTAATAATGGGTCATAAGGTCGCCAACTCCATCCATTACACATTAGCAAAAGCAATTGACTTTCTTAAAAGTTGCTCCTTTAAATTTTCTTCTCGAGAAAAATATAAAAATACGGTGTTTTTTCCCGGGCAGTTAAAATATAATTAGATTTATTAAATATTAATAAATATCATTAGCCAATGAGTCTGTACAAACAATTTCAAATTTCTTGGGATGTGTTCTATAAAGAATCCGAAAATACTGAGAAAAAACTGTTTTAATCACCAGCTTTTATGCAGCCTGTTCATAACAAATAAAACCATACCGTTATTACCTTATACACATTGAAATCTTATAAACATAAATGTTTGGACCAGACTATTTAGCGTTTGACAATAAAAACAAATAGAGCTTTTCCCCCATTTTTAGAATAGACAAAAACAATTCCTGGATCCGCTACTGAAATAAATCAATATAGTATTTTCGAGTTTCTGTAGGATTTATGGGTTTCTTTCTTTATGTGGGTCTCAAGGAATGTTGAAAAAACGTAAATGTGACACCAAAATGTTTTTATAACTTCAAAATAAAGGTATTTCGTCGTTGTTTTTTCCAAAACCATTAGGAGGATTGTACATATATCAGGTAGGCGCAAAAGAGGGTTATTGCTTTGGGGTCCAGAGACCCCAAAGTTATGTAACATTTGATATTAAAAACTAATGGCAGAAGTGTCTCTCTATATTACTCTTGGAAACTACAAAGAGAAGTTTCAGCCAATGATTTTTGTTTTAAGCATATCCTGGTATTTGAACGACCAATTGACAGAGCTGTAGCAAATTTATCCCCACGTGACCGTGTGGGTGGTACGAAATAATTGGCAAGCATTAATTTGGAAACTGATTATTATAATAATGTTATGATGTAAAATATATCGTAATTTTCAAAAATATATGGATGAGCGTTTACACCCTTAATAAATATCAATTTTGCATATGCATATAACTGTTCTGTAGTTATTCGGTGTAATTTTTTGCATTCCACATTCGGAAACGACATTCCATTTTTGTATCAACTAGGAATTCGGTTTCTTCAATTTTCTTTATTTAAACGCGAGCGCTGAATGTCCCGCCTTGTCAATGACTGATCCTTCACTCAATGCATCTCATCGCTTCACGAAAAATAAATTTCATGTTTCAAAACATAACGTTATAGATGATTATTTGCGATTAAAGGTGTCTTTCGAAGAAAGTATCGACATAGAGCCAATGATAAAATATTCTTAAATGTCATCCTGTAACATAATGAAAATTATGAATTTGTAGCTGAGATAATTTTTATCAGCAATTTTCGGCTGTAGTTCGATCATTATTCAAATTATTCTTGCAACATGTAATTAACCTGAAATTCAATGGGAATTTCGTCTAAATTTGCGGGTATTGAAAGCAATGGATCCCGGAAAGTTTACTAGCGCAACTATTTATCTTCTAGTTAATCACTAGCTATTGTATTAAATTCGCCGTCAGCTATCTTTTAAAGCAACATAAATTTGAATAACCATATTAATGTTTAAAAATTTATATCATAATTGAGATAGGAAAAATGATGAAATTTAAGCGGAACGAACGAGATGTTTTACTATGTACATAGTGTACTGTTAACTATCAAAATAAAGAGCAAAGAACATGCGTCTCCGATTGGAACAATTTATTCAAATAAAAGTCCCCGTCCCTGTCCTCCCTAACCTAAATCTCCTGGTTCTATATAGTGGACATAAACTGGTACCCCAAAGCTTGCCTTTTTTTAAGGCTTTTCTTGTTTCATACTCAAATGGAGTCGATTCAGTGTTATCGTTTGAAACAGTAACCCCTTGAAGCGGTAACTCCAGATAACATAATATCGCTTGAAGCGTACAACTCCATTCGGATCGGGTGTCACTTCATTCTCGTTATCGTGTTTGCAACACATATGGTTTGCTTTAACACGAATGTATATGTATAAGTCATGCGATCAACGATATAAATTCACGTTTTAATCCTTAAAATTCAATTACATAAATTCTTGTTGTCATTTTAAATCTTACATGTGCAGTAAATTATATTTGTCAAAATGCCCAAACATATTCATTGATAATGTTCCTGATGTACAGAAAAGATACTTCTCGATTAAATTACACTTTTGGTGCAGTTTTGCAACATTTACCCCAAAATTTGGAATTCTAGAGTTTTAAAATGCATGGAAAAACTTGGATTCGACCACCTGAAAGATGTTGAATATTTAGAGAAGAAGCCTTTTCTTAAAGCTGTCCAAGAAATATTACTCGAAAATTATCATCATTCATGGAAAGAAAAGCTATTGGAACCGGAGGGAAAAAAAGGGAAGAATAAGTTACGAAATTACAGAACTTTTAAAGAGCACTTTGAAACATAAAATTATGTATTATGCCCACTTTCCCGTAACCACAGGAGTGCTATGGCCAAATTTCGTTGTGGAGTGGCACCAATAAGAGTTGAGACTGGCAGATATGAAAACCTACCACTTAATGAAAGATGCTGTTTTAACTGTCTAAAGACAGTTGAAGATGAAATCCATGTCTTGTTTTACTGTCCAATTTACGCCACATTAAGAGAAAGGCTCCTTACCGCCTGTGATACAAGCATACCTTAATTTAGTTCATTGCCTGATGTAGAGAATCTTGCCTTTATTTTTAGCTCCCGTGACCTAACTTTTATCGTTTCCAGAACCTGCTGTGATATTTTACATAAACGTAGGGAAATTTTATATAGATAATGTAAATAGATAATCTTACTGCATATTTTAAAACTTTTATACCGGAAATTTTTAGTCTCTTTTTCCCCATTTATATGTATATATCAAATGTATATCTTATCCTTTATGTTTTAGTACATGTATACTTTGTTTTATTGTCTCCCATAAGTCGCTGAGCCACTGGTCGTTTCATATTTTATAATCATGTAACGAGTGAGACATTAATAAAATTATCTGTCTGTCTGTCTGTCTGTCTGTCTACCCCCAAGGAGAGTTTTTTTTTTAAATTTTGTTGTTGCGCTCTTCTCTATCAAGTTGCCAAATCAATATCGGAAAAAATGTTCAACTGGTTTGTGAACTGATACTGATACATTTACTGGAATGTCCCCTTGAATTTCGATTCATTAAAATACCCAAAAATGACTTAATATAACACAATGGTAAAGATTGATTCAAATGGAGTCATTGTTGAGATTTCAAACAGTTAAAAAGCTTTTTGCATATTCTTTATCATTCGATGGTCGTGTATACTAAGGGCACACCTAACCCGGGTTGGTTTTTCACAGTTGAAAATTACAAATGTAAATGTAAGGTTGAAAAAGAACTCTCAACTTTAGCCATTTTTGATATGTAACAGGTATCTAATTGTTAAACAGATAGCATTTAGTAAACGTAGACAAGATCAGTTTTATAAGAAATGGATGTTGTATCATAACATTGTAGATTTAAAGTAGTCTGTCCTCAGCCTTTCTTTAATTGTTCCTCCTTGACTCTTGCCAATCATATATTATTTATATGTTCTCAAATCTCATACCCGGAATTGGTAATATCTTATCTTAAAGGGGCAGTAGCAAATTTTTTGATAATTCTAGTCATCCATATAGTCGGGAGGACAAAGTATGGAGATAAATATAAAATCCATTGGCGGCCTTTTTTGTGAACACCTTTAATTCATTTTGTGTAAGAAAAGGAATCGCATGGCTAAACTTTACGTTATATATTTGATTTATTACTGCTTCATTTAGTTTAAATACATATACTTTCAATTGGAACCATTAATTTTCATGTTCCTGACATCACCTTATATTCCTCCTATAAAAACGTGCTACTGCCCCTTTCAGGACTTAAAGGTGTATTATATAAATATAATGTACGACTTTTTTAGTTTTGTCTTATACACAAAGGTGTGAATTTAATCTTGTCTTTATTTCGTGTAAAAATTACAAAGACCAGCAGCAGTTATGTTTGTGTTCACCTGAGACTTCTATTACCCTAGATAGAAGCCATTTATATATGTTATATGTGATATGGTCGCGTTTGTTGATGCTCAGAAGTATACATATAACATGCATTCTGTATGTTGTCAGTCACTTTATTGTAAAGACAGAGACGACACATAATAGAAATAAAAAATGTACGAAAATACCACTCATGCGGGATATGTGGACCTCTGAACCCCCAAACCAAACCATTTCCACCCAACCCCAAACTATTATAAAAGGAAGAAAGTGTACAAAGTGATATATTGCAATTGTGCAGCTAGGGCTGTGGATAATTTTCGCTTGAATGACGCTTTTAAATTAAAGTTACAGCGCGACGGCGAAATCCAAGTCAGAAGTAGATGTTGCCTTTAGTAACCAAAAGTAAGGCAAAAGTATTTTTTTTTGTTTTAATTTCGCACTTTTGTTATTTACTTCTGAGTTGTATGAGAGACATTTTAGAAGTTTGAAATATCAATACAAGGTTTTTATGGATTATCTTTATTGCGGAATGTAGCGACGTTTGGGTATAGATCCTTATACATAGCATACCTCAATTTATATTCATTTACGTGTGACTTCGGCTAATGCATAACTTGAGTCATCTGTACATTTTTTTAGCACTTTTTTGTAA
Organism: Steromphala cineraria; assembly: GCA_916613615.1. NCBI lineage: Eukaryota > Metazoa > Mollusca > Gastropoda > Trochida > Trochidae > Steromphala > Steromphala cineraria. The sequence goes on along the minus strand of OU744731.1, from coordinate 17,087,874 downwards.
ATTTTTCAAATTTTTAATGTTAATTGTACGTTAATGCTAAATGTATTGCTTTGACATCGTCAATAACCTCATTATACAAACCAATCATCCATAGTCAGAGAATGAATTATCAAGATTCATATAAAGTTTATTGGCGGCCATTTTTGTGTGAACACCTTTAATTCGTGCTGAACTATGCATTATATATTTGATTTATTACTTCTTCATTTAGTTCAAAACATTGCCTTTCAATTGAAACCTTTTATTTTCATTTTCCTGACATCACCATATATTCCCCCTGAATACATGCTGCTGCCCCTGGAATCACGGCCAAATAATGTCTTTAAATTCACAGAGTACTTCTTTTAATTGTATTTGAATTGTTTTAGACATGTCAAGCAACATTTAATATAATTATTTTAGTTTAACCTAATAAAATACATATATGTATATATACTTCGCTCAGGACAATGAACCAACAATTGGGTCACGCTTATTAATTATATTCGAAACATATTTATATCCAACCCGGATAAATTACCGGTATGATCAAAATTATGTTTGTCAAAATGCCCAAACACAATCATTGATTATGTTCGTGGTGTTCAGAAAAGAAAAAGAGTTTCATTCATTTTCTTACCTTATTTGACGTAAAAGTAATGTTTCAAGACAAATTACCATCGTAAATAATACCTACGGATGACATGCGATCCCGTACGTTATTGTAAAAATGATTTCAAACAGACCGAGGCGTATATAATTGGAGTTAACACATGTTATTAACTCGACATTAAACATTGTTCAACAAATGTAACACGTGCTTTTATATCAACCATCTATAACTGTTTCCGAATCGATTTCACTATGATTGACATCTTGTGACCGACAAGCACCAATAATATCTCACCCGATGACCCGTTGGTCTATTTCTTAAGGTGAAGGTCGTTTGTAACATGGCGATGTATTCTCGCCTGTGAGCTAAACCTCTCGGTTACAGAGACATTTTACGGTAGGTGACATTTCCGTATAATCTGACATTCTACTATCGACAGCTTGTAACCAATCTCTTTTTAACTAGAGCTAAGTTTAGTCATTTATACGCTGTCAACATGCTATTTAACCGTGAAGTTATGTTGGACAGAGAATTGCAATCTTCTCACTTCAAACGGATTAAGCGAGGTCAGGTGAACAAACTAATTAGTTTTAGCTTCCGACAATATCAACATACTTACACTTATTGTTTTTACATATGATAGTTCTAGCTTGTCAGAAGCTTGATATCCATATATACCGTTGGTCAAATTCTGAAGATATATATATATATTACATGTCTATGTACAAGGTATTGATGTATTGACTTGTAAATTGTAATATATATACCGTGACGCTGGATACCTTGATACTTATTTTACTTATATATGATATAGTTAATGAAATACAATATTATCATCTTAATTTTCCATTGTTAGAATTATTGAATTATGAAAATATCTAATAAACATGTTGAGATCAGGTTGTATATATAGACAATGAAGTACGGCAATGTAAAATGTTTCCTATGTTTATGTGTTGTACATATGTTCATGTTTCATGTTATGAGTGTTGAATATGAATGTTTAATAAGTATTTTTTGTATTGATATTTGATTCAAACGGTAATCAACTGCACTAATGAAGAAAGATAAGTCATACCGCCCTCATTAAAAATGTTTGTTTGAAATTCATTATTGACAGATGTATATGGTTTTCAAGGGTGTTATGAGGTATATAGATGTGAATTAAGTTCATAATTTCTAGGAGTCTCCTACTTAGTGAAACATTAGCAACATTTTTAACAATATGATAACATTGTTATGTTTGTATTACTTTAAACTAAAAGACTGTGAAATATCAATGTGAACAATTATATTAAGGCGGTTTGGAAACTCCCTTCATAAAAGAAATGGAATTTGCAGAATTTTTATTCTGGTCAAAAAGATTTCTAGTCAAATGAAACATGTTTATATTATCATGTTATCAATTTAGGTAGAAATTAGATATTTACACTTATTGATGGGGATGATTGTTTTTCAGAATCTTTTACGCAATATACATTTGACAAGACTTGAGTAATATCAATATCCTCTATACATTATAAAAGCACAAAATATTCATCAGCGTCAAAACATACTTTTGATTCCTCCTTATTGAGGCACTGAATTCATAATCTTATTGACAAAAATATATTTTTAAAATATCTGATGTCAATATCCAATATCTTAAGACATTTTCAAGTGCAACATCCTATGTTTGAATGATTTTTGTATAAGCATATACAGTAAAAACTATAATAGTTGGGATGTGGGGAATTCTACAAAAACAGATTACATGTATATTTAATTCAATTCCATCTCTTTTTTTACTGTTAGCTTATTTTGCTAAGTTAATTAGAATATTTACCTAATGACAACTGAATGATAAATCAAATTTATTTATGGAAGAAAGGTCTTGAAATAGTCAGGAATATAATTATTAATATATTAAAATGTAATAAAGTTTTGATAACCAACAAACATAAAATGGAGATCATCCTTTGTATGTCAATTCATATATAACTTACAAAATCTCCTTCCAATATATGCTACAAAGTCTAACAACTTTTGTAATTTATGGTAAAAACCCAAGTCTTAGAAGCCTTCTTTATTTCATATATTTAATTTGGCTTATATAAGATTCTACTTTAAGAAAAGATTTATACTCTCACTGCTCCAGATAATTTTGGACCTATTGAGTATTTACTCCCTGTTTTGGTAGCAATTGAGTATATTGTCGATTTTGATAGTGTACTGAAGTACAATTTTACTCTCCTGATTTTGGACAATTAGGTATTTCATACTAGAAATTAGTTTGTACCCTCATGATTGATCATAAAGGGGTATTGCTCTGTATATAAACACTATCTTTAAAATGTGATGATCCTTATGAACATGTTTAAAGCACTGAATATTGATATTTTTAAGAGTTATGATATCCATTTGTGAGAATTTTAGGTTCGACTTTGCTAGTATTAAACAAACCGCTGTGTACAGTACGCATGCTCTTTAATTCTTCTGGCTTTTAATGAAAATGTCTGCTTTTCTGTACTCAAGCGTTTAAACTACCGGTAATTGCGTTTTTAAGGATTTTGTAAAATCTCAGATACCCTGCTAATCTGCAGCACTGACTCTTGAAATAGATATGACTTAGAAGATATGAACCTTTAGAGAAAAAAAACGTTAGAAAAACAATCTTGCTGATAACGACAAACTGATTTAGAAATATAAGACAATGACCAACCTTCTCAGTCAGAATTCCAAACAAATCCAAATAATAGCGAAGAATAATGATAATATTGTATTACATGTGTAACATGCTGTACATATGTATATCACAGCATAAAACAAGTTGTTAAAACTCAGCACCCAGCCATAAGGCTTTCACGACACAAACATACAATTAAAAAATCATTACAAATACAACAATACAGAAGAAGAAGAGTATTTTATTAATGTGTCACATGCTGTTCATATATATATCACAGTATAAAAAGCTGTTAAAAGTCAGCACCCAGCCATAAGGCTTACGAGACACAAACATACAATTACAATTACAAATTCATAACAAATACAACAATACATTTGCAATCGTCAGATTTCGCACCACCTTTCACCACGTTACCCATCATTACCCCTACCCACATACACTCTCAATACATTACTGCACTCATAAGAAACCACGATATACAACGCATCCGTATACAATACTTTATTCTCTCAGTCAAACATCAGACTTACACAGTGCACATTCGCCCCTCTCTCCCACAGACACACGCTTTCAGTCAAACATAACATTTGCAATCACTAAATTTCTCACCACCACTTACGACACATACACTTTTGTAACATTACTGCACTCATGAGGAACCAGAATACACAATGTACCACTATACAATCATTTAAAGCAAAACAAGAAGTATCCATACCTTTGAAGCCAATGTAAAACAAGAAGTATCCATACCTTTGAAGTCAATGTAAAACAAGAAGAATCAATACCTTTGAAGCCAATGTATTCTGATGGTAATCATCTATTCAACAAAGAAAGGTAGCCTTTATACATACGGTATATATAAGTTTGTACTAGGGATGCAGAATAAAAAATTTGCCAATCAGACATTTTAACTTTGACCCAAGACAGGAAACCAGAAGTATTATTTATTCATGATAATAAGTGATAATTAATATTTGTCGTTCCTTTATCTAAACATAAAAGTAAATTTAGACATGTGTGGAAATCTTTAACTTTATTATAATAGAGCATAATGATAACAATAACTAATTTATAAAGAGAAACGATGTCGGATAACATGACCACGAAGTAAATTCGTCAAACCAAAACTGTGTAGCAATATGTATCATGTTGCTGTATTGCACACTAATGTTGTGATAATACAGCGCATCATTTCATGCCACCCACTACTAAGGCTATCCCCAGAGCAGATGAATGCCTTCATTTATGAATGTTCTTTTTTAAAATGATGGAGTTATTTTTTAAATCTTGTGCAATCAAAGTGTTCCACTCAGTAACATGTTTAAAATGGATTCTAAAATAATCAGGCTTAAATGATTATGTGTATAAACAGAGAGGTCACAGTGTATTGTGTTTCCACAAAATTTTCCAAACATTACTCTCTCTTAAAGGGTATAATTTTTGTTAAAGACAACTCTTTGTCAAAGCAATTATTTTAAGTATACATACAATATAAGTTATTCAGAAAATGATGCTAAGATGACATGCTCTTACCGGTATTCTTATACAGGAAATGTTGAATAAAAATCTTTCATTATGTCCAATATGATTGTAATACCCAAATGTAAGAAATATTTTTTATGTAAGATATTCTGTCTTCTGTCTGTCAACCCTTGTTTACTAATTCTGAACACCTTCTGCAATCTTTATCATGAGAAAAAAATGAGGTTTTCTGTATAGAATTTTATCTTTTGTGTCTTTAATGTGAAAATACTCTTCAGTATACGGTTGTTATCCAGAGAATCTTGCTTTTGGTTTGTATGCCACTCCTGTCAGTCTTTCAAAGATTTGGCACAAGATTTTCTATTCATAATTCCCCACGTCAAGTCAAGACCGGCCGCTTTTAATCTCTTGGTGACGTGTATTCAATGAAAATCATGTCTCATGAGATCAAGAGAATTGACAGTCATTTTAGTTGAAAGTATTTCTTAACTCTTCTACCTTTAAAAAGAGATCCTTGATTAACTTTAAACATCTTTCATTTTCACATTCATACTTATCAAATCAATAACATAAATCATGCTTATGATTGGCAAAATTAGTTTATTGATAGCAATTGTGATACAATTGTAGTGAAACAATAAACCATTTAATAAGGACAATACATGTTTATGAAAATCATATATTTTTAGCTCATCGGGCCTGAAAGGCTAGCTGGTTGTTATGACATGGCATGGTGTCCAGCATCCGTTGGTCAATCCCTCTGTAAACTCTGTGGAATTTCAACCTTTTTATAATGCCTAGAAAGCTGAAACTTGGTGTACAGACTCTTTGACTGGTGAGGATGATAATTTATAGCTTTGTTTAACTTGTGACCCATAGTAAGGGTCACAGGGGCCACTCCCTTAGAACCTATCATCATCTCCTTTTCAAGAAGCACAAGGCCTAGAAAGCTGAAACTTTGTGTATAGACTCTTTGACTAACGAGGATTATAATTTATAGCTTTGGTGGCCCTGTTACACCTTATAAGGGCCACAATGGCCACGCCTTTAAACATTTTTTCATCTTTTTCTCCAAAATCAAAATGTCTAGAAAGCTGAAACTTGCGTGTGGCATCTAATAAGGACAACTGTGGCCAGCCCTTAAAACCTATTTTCATCATCTTCAAAATTGAATATGAAGCCTGATGAGCTACAGAGCCAATGGCTCTATTTTTAGTAGCCATTTTAGCAGCTGATATGATGCAGGAGAACAAGTTTTATGGATAGTAAACTTCTTTTTTGCACTTTATGGATAGTTTCATTCAGATACTAGCATCATTAAATGCATGTTCCAGATAATGTTTTTATGTCGAGAAAGTAGGGTTTTTTTTGCTTCAGAGGCTATGTATATCCATGTTCAGTGAAGTTTATACTTGTTGTACCAGCTAAGGTCAGAGAATACAACCATGTTCACTGATGCGAAACAACCTGTTTTCCTTTCTGGACGCACCATCAATAGCTTATGCATTGTTAATCAAATATCTTGTCTGAATGAAGGCAAATCCTCAATCCTCAAGTCCTGTTGTCTAACCATGCCATATGTTGTGAAATGATAGCGTCTATTCCTTATGGAACTTGTAAATCATAACAACGATTTTGGAATACTAGATTCAGTAGAGAAAATTAAAATATTTCAGGATAATTTTCAGGTGTGGTTATGACCAGACCTATAATCAATTAAAAAGCAGTTCTGAGTTACAATAAATGACTGTAATGATGTGGAATAATCAATTAATTTACACAACATTACTGTAACAAAATTGATTCTTATTCTGAGTCAATAACATTCAGATATCTTTCTTTGCTGATATTTTAGAATACAATTGACCCAACGCTATTTATAGTCTCGCTTCAGTTGTCAACCAATAATTCAGCGACTTCAAATCACAAAAAAACACATTGTTTCCTTGAAGATTGGGTCTGATTTGAGAATATTTTTTTTAAAGATACCGTAATTTCTCTATTAATTCGACATCTCCAATAATTCGACCACATACTATTATTCTGAGGTCACAAATTCAAATCACTTCTAAAAATTCAACCAACTGCCAAAAGCTTGTTCCTGTAATTCAATAACTACCGTACTTGAAATGATGATTTAATTTGCAAAAATAAAATGAATAATTGCAATGTGTAATTCTCTCTGCTGCAGTAATCAATTAAAATATATTCATTATAATGACTATGGCATTATCATCTAGTCACCTATGAAAAATATGTATTAATTAATAATAATTATATATAATATAATTCCTTATATGTATCTAATATTTCAACCATGGTACCAAATTAGCCACCAAAAGTAAAAATAGTTCAACAATAGACATTTTCTAATTATCTTTTGAAAATTTTAGGGTCGAATTAATAGAGAAATTACGGTAACAACAATAATGGTGATGAGATACTTTAGATATTATTTTATTATTGGTATAAATGGTACTTTGATTTTGAGTACAGCTATTTGGAAGGAAAATACTGCGGATTGATTTCTATCAAAGTAACTGTAGTTGTGAACCATTCTACCCCTAGATAGTATATCCATTAGACATTAGCAAATAAGGGGTTGATATGCTCATTTTAATTTGAAGTAGTTAATTACATATGTAATTGTTTTCACAGCTGTTAATTTATGACATTATCGAATTGGACAAATATTGCCTTTTCTTGTCGTTTGATTCTTACAAATACACAGAAATATTCAGCATATGACTTATTATATAATAAATTTCTTTGATTGTTGTGTCATTTGATACAATGAGTAAGTTGAAATAAAAATTAATTCCAAAATCTTATCAGGATAATAGTTCTCAAATTGCAGATGTTTTTAGTTTTCATAAATATCAAAGGCAATTATTGCTATTAATTTTCATAACAATCTCTCCTGAATTTGGCACAGGTTTTTAATAACATGACAAATAAATTCTTTATCCAATTTAATCCAATATAAAATCAAATTCTGCGTAAGATTTTGCAGGTCATATTGTTAAAAAGGAGCAGATTATTTTCTAAAACTGTATTTGTTACACTTCTCTTTTTTGAAAGCTTGGGGCTTCTGAAAATAAAATTAATTGTTACCCATTATTACTATTATTAAATAGCTGCTTAAAATATACTTGACAAGGATATATAATTTTCTATTGTATATTTGTGCAGTTTTTGGACATTAAATATATATTGTAACATGACTTCAGTAAATACTCGAATCTGATTGGCTGATTAGAAAGATTTCCCTACATTGAAAGGCAATGAACATTTAATTGTACTGTTTCTCCAAATATCTGTGCACTATTTTGATTTGACAGGTGGTGTTGTTATTTTCTAATTTGCATTATAAATGCTAGCTTTAAATAACGTTCTATTTGCTGTTGTTTGTTTTTATGTAAATAAATGTTTTAACCTTGCTAGTTTGACCTTTGGCCTGTATGAGGTCATAATGATCGTCTCATTGTCACTGTGGTTTTAGCAATTTCAATGTTATTGTTCACTCAGGTTTTTTCCTGTTGATCATGAATTATTTAGACAATAACTTACGAATGATGGGGAATGACAGATTATATTTCCTGAGTTATATTAATGTCCTAATTTTGAGCCTTGGCGCGAGAATTACATAATATTAGTATAACGAGGGAAAGATAATCTGTCATTATCCGTCATTAGTTGGTTATTGTTTATATTACCCATATCATTTAATAAGGTTAAAACTAAGATTTTTTTTTTTTTAAATTGTCTTTAAAGGATTTCCCAAGGAATCGAACTCAAATTCATACGCGTTTGCCATTGCTTTACTCCCCATTTGCCCACGCTGCTAAATATCTCTAAATATCCTATAACAAGGACAGATTCATTTTTTTAATATATTTTTTATCAATCAAATCAAAACTTGAATAAATGTTGTCAAGTACATCTTACAAAAATAACGTCAATTGAAGACAGAAGAAATCGGATCAGACAATGCAAGGAGCTTTGACTGCTACGTGTTTACTCTTAGCGGGAACACATGCTTTACTGTCAAATGCAGGTTCTTTCTCGTGTAGGTGTGATGTTTATATTTGCCGATCTCTTTATTGCGCTTGGAAGATTATTTCCGTTAACAACTTTGATCTGAGAGGAGGGGACATCTTATATGTGCTGTGACAATAGATGAAGGTGCTTATTTACATTTTTTCATTCACTACAAATTATAAACATGTGCTGTGCAGTCAGTTGCAGAAATTTTGAGTTTTATTTAGATTGAAATAGGGATGTAAACATACTTCTAGAGATTTGAATACTCTTTGTCAAAACTTAAAAACAGGGGAAGATTTTATTTGATCAATGACATGGATTTTGTTAAGCAAAAAACATAATCAAACAATGGTTGTGCAGACAGTTACAGAATTTTCTAGTTTTGTTTTGACAAGGATACGGATATAAACATACTTTGAGAACCTTAGATACCTTTTGGCACATACTGAAAGTCGGATACATTTTTCTTGAAATGTTGGCATAGTATAGCCAGTTATGATCAAGGTTTGTATTAAAAATATTTTTGGAATGGGTTCCACTTATGAAATTGTGTTTGGGTGGGGATGGGATCTTTTGAGGAGTTTTTATCAAGGTAAGCTATTTGTTATTTCCCGGGTAGTATCATTATATTTGAACGTTTATCTATTGTAGTAGCCTTTATCACATTGTCTTAATTTCTAGGGCAAAAGAGGACATGCCTATACTAAAACCTTTTAACAAATTTACAAGCAACGCTTATTTTCTGATATATTGTCTTGTAATTCACTTTCATGTTACAACTTGTTAATGACAATCTGAAAAAAAGGAAGAAAAGGTTCAAAATATAGATCCAGGATTTAAGAGTTAATTTTTCTGAATCGTATAATTAACACTTCATGAATTGCATGGAGTAATTAAATTCAGACTGTAAAGTTATTTATGGTGTAATTTAAGTCAGTTTTGAAATTATCATGTTGGCCTTTTTGAAATTTTTTTAATATGAATATTCATGCATTTGCATAACTGAAAGGGCATCCAATGTAGATCTACGATCATTACGAACCAGTGAAACGTCATTGTGGTGTCATCTTACTAATGTAGTATAGTTTAGTTGTTGACTTATATCTTACTCAGATAATGCCATCTTGTCTAAATATAAGCATTAAAGTGACACAGAATGGCCATATTTTCTCTCAAATGTACTGATTGACCTTTAACTTGTTTTCAGTAACAGTAAAAAGTTCCCGATGTAATAATATTGATTCCAAAATGAGATCCTATCAACATACTCTGTGTCTCTTTAAGAACAATCATCATTTCTATGCGGAGACATTATGGAAAGGGAGATTTTTCAGTCAGTGTTTTTGACCTGTATAATTATTTCAGCTAGTTTCACATTACAACTTCACACACTATTAAGAAGTTTCCATAAAATTATCTTATATGTTTGTGTTGTTCTGCAATTTAAGATGGCAAGTACTCATTTTCAAACATTCAATGCATTTGCTATTCTCAAAGGTGTATATCAAATCGTACCATGTTGTTCCTGTACCGCAATATACTGATATACGAATAATACTCCACATTCTTACTAACAACAAACACATTCTTCAAATAACATAAAAAATATAAAATATTGTAGGATTACTAGAGAGTAAATTTTAATTTTTTAATGTGAACAGATATTTATTATCTGTTCCCGAATTATTTTGGTGAAATATCGGTGTGCTTGAGTGCCCATAAACTATGATTTATGACAACATAACACAAAATTATGAACCTTGTATTCATCATTGTCATTTCTACAACTTCAAAACCTAATAAAAATTTGTATCCTTGACATGTTTGAAAGTGAGAAAGAAATAAAACTGTGTTACTTTGTCAATTTTGACAAGATCGGAACAAAATCAAAAGATTTTTAAGTGCCTGATATAAAAAACTGTCTCCATTTCAAGAAATAAAGAATAAAACGTATCTATTTGCCTCATATGCATACTTTAGCCAAGAAAAACTTACCAAAACTGTCAGATTGCAGCTGTTTAGATAAAACAGATACATAAAAACAGATTCTTACAATTCATGAAAATTTATTCTTACCGATATAGAATTCTTTCATTTAAATAGTTAAAAAGATAAAATTATCAATATTACTTTCCAACAAAATCAACTGCCTAGAAACCATTTTTAAACCTGTCAAATTATTGTGTAGAGAGGTATTTTCAATTTCTAGGATTATGTTTTAGCAAAACTGCTTGAAATTAGGGCTTTCACGGGTACTCGAGTACTCAGGTCTGAGTCGGGTCCAGCTAGACTCAAGGGACTCAATGAGTATTTAACACTTTTAATAATAAGTTATTTCAATCTGTTTGTCTGTATTAAATGTGTGAAGAAAGATGATCAACTTTACCATTTCAATAATTATTCTTTATACAACCATTTAAAAAAAAATTTAATATGGTACTTATACAACAATTCAAGGTTCATTAGGTCGGACAAAGACGTAAGGGTTATACAAATCCATAAATCCTTGCGTACTGATAAAATGTCTGGTACTCGGGTACTCGGGTCAGAGTCAAGTGTGGCACCTCGAGTACTCGAGTCCATTTTGTCGGACCTGTGGAAACTCGTCTTGAAATGTATTCTTGAGCAAAACTAAACTTTTTGTTTGAGTTACCAGAATATGTGTAAAACACACAACAATAGTAACCATTACTACAGAATGAACTTATGATTTTTGAAACCTAATTGTTTGTTTTATATTAAAAAAGGTTTTGATGAAACAAGATTTAATGATAAAGTGTTGTAAAGAAAGTTATACATGAACAGGTTGTACAAACAACCATCTTGAATAACTCGAAGAAAGACACATCCTTTTGAAAAGGGAACCAAAATAATCAATGAACTGACATTAATAAAGCTTCTATACTGCCTAATCAAACAGAGCATAAATATTGAATTTAATTTCTTTTTATATCGATATCAGTAATGATTCACATTTATTTTATTTATCCCATATAAAATTATATATACAGATAACACCAAAGGCAGTGTACATATCATTTAGATATAAACTTCATAGCTGATTAAGATGTTCTAATATTCATGGAGTTATGAGGCTTTACAAGATAACAATAAGCCTTAAAGGGACAGTGTTATCAGGGTATTTTATGTGAACTTCAAGAGGACACATTGGTGCAATCTCTTCCCTGTCAAACTGTTAAATCTAAACAACTTAAATGTTACCCGCACTAACACATTTGACAATAAGTGTTAAATAATCATTTGGTAATCAAATAAAAGTATAAATAGGGAAGTACTCTTGAAATTTGTTTTCACAAATTTACCTCGATAGGACAGCCCCTTTGGGTATTAATGAAATTTGTTGACAAATATCTCATTTTCTACAAATGTATAAAGAAAAAATACCATGACATTGAAGGGGCGGGATAGCGCAGTGGTTCGGCTTCGTATCAGGACGTCCAGTGATTCAAATCCTGCCAGGGGCTCAGCAACTTTGTCACCTCACCTCACCTCACCTCACCTCACCTCACCTCACCTCACCTCACCTCACCTCACCTCACCTCACCTCACCTCACCTCACCTCACCTCACCTCACCCCACTTCACCAATGAACCAGAATATACCATGTTTATCTCATCTAGTCAGGCAGATACAGACAAATATCCTCTTAGTATTTACTTCGACATATCTATGTCATGATTTTCAATGCATTCTTATAAACTGATATTTCCACCTTTCTGAACTTATGACAGCTGGAAATATATACAGTCTAATAAGATAAGTTTAATACTCCTTTCTCAAATTAGATATTTATACCACAATTAAGTGTCACATAAACCTTCTCAAGCCTAGTTGGCTATTCACCAAGTTGAACTTTTCCATTAATCTTGTCAACGTATTTTTCCGAGTATTATATTTCTTTATCTGTCTTCATTATACTATCTTCCAATTTGCTGGTTACGACATTATGCTGCATCAGCGTATATGATACCTTATTAGGGCTTCGACTGATACTCAAGTACTCAAGCCCGGGTCGGGTTCAGCTGGACTCGAGTCGTTTTTTGGACTCGAAGTAGTGAAGGTCATTGTTACTTATCTAGATTATCTTAGACTGTTTTTATGATGTTTGAAGTTAGATGATCAACATTGCCATTTCAAAATACTGACTTATAAATTTACTGCAAATGACCATGTATACGTAACCATGCATGCATATACAGTAGAACACAGATATAACGAACTCGGATATAGCGAACAATCGGATATAGCGAACAAATTTTGAAGTCCCGTCCCTATATAATATCATTAGAATTATATGCGTATAGCGAACACCGGATATAGTGAACTAAATTCTTTGGTCCCTTGGAGTTCGTTATATCTGAGTTTTACTGTATATGCATAATGTTTTTTCTTATCAACATTATTCCATGATATCTTGGATAAAGTTAAGAATTCGAGTACTCGGGTCTGAGTCGAGTCTGACCCCTCGAGTTCTTGATTCTATGTTTTTGGACCTGTGGAAGTCCTTATCCTGATGGCCAAATACTTTGCATTGCTCATGGTTAGTTACTTAAAGGTTTTAGAAACCTGTATGGTAATAATTATATACAGTAATAGAAAAATAGCAGGTGTAAATTTTGAATATATTTCAGCATATATCTTTTACTTATATGTGCATGCTTAACTTGATAATATAAATTGAGTGTGGATGTTTAACTTATCTGCACTTACTCTAAAACAAGATATTAATATGCCAGTAAACAGAAGGATCTTTTCAACTTTTCGTACTTATGTCTTGACGTAATGTCTAAGTGTTTTACCGGTACATGTTTTTCTACTTCAAGAGAAATGTTTTATGCCCGAGGAGGGGACTGATACAATGTCTTATGGAAACCCAATTTATCCTCCAGTATGTAAAACAGCCTTTTGTCAGTCCACCTTTCATACTTCTGTCATTTTGAAACATGTTTGTACATTGTGAGTTTGTATTCAACCTCTTTAAGGGGAAGTAGTACTTTTTAGCTCATCAGGACTGAAAGTCCAAAGGGCTTATGGCATGGTCCGTCGTCCGGCGTCCGTCCGTCCGTCCGGCGTCCGGCGTCCGGCGTCCATCGTCCGGCGTCCGTCGTCCGTCGTCCGTCCGTAAACTTTTGACACTTTCGACTTCTTCTCATGAACCATACACATTAGAGAGCTGACATTTTGTGTACAAGTACCTTAGCATATGGAGATTCTAATTTGAAACTTTGGTGACCCTGTGACCCCAAATGGGGTCACAGGGGTCACAACTTTAAAAACCTATTTTCATCTTCTTCTCCAGTTCCAGAAGGACTAGAGAGTTAAAAATGATATGTGCAGACTCCTTGGCCAATGGGGATTCTAATTTGTAACTTTGGTGACCCTGTGATCCCAAATAGGGTCACAGGGGTCACAACCTTAAATACCTATTTTCATCTTCTCCAGTTCTAAAAGGAGTAGAGAGTTAAAAATGATATGTGCAGACTCCTTGGACAATGGAGATTCTAATTTGTAACTTTGGTGACCCTGTGAACCCAAATAGGGTCACAGGGGTCACAACCTTAAAAACCTATTTTCATCTTCTTCTCCAGTTCTAAAAGGACTAGAGAGTTGAAAGTGATATGTGCAGACTCCTTGGACATTGGGGATTCTAATTTGTAACTTTGGTGAACCTGTGACCCCAAATAGGGTCACAGGGGTCACAACCTTAAAAACCTATTTTCATCTTCTTCTCCAGTTCTAAAAGGACTAGAGAGTTGAAAGTGATATGTGCGGTTTCCTTGGACAATGGGGATTCTAATTTGTAACTTTGGTGAACCTGTGACCCCAAGGGTCACAGGGGTCACAACCTTAAAAACCTATTTTCATCTTCTTCTTCAGTACTAAAAGGACTATAGAGTTGAAAATGATATGTGCAGACTCCTTGGACAATGGGGATTCTAATTTGTAACTTTGTTGACCCTGTGACCCCAAATAGGGTCACAGGGGTCACAGCCTTAAAAAACTATTTTCATCTTCTTCTCAAGTTCCAAAAGGTCTAGAGAGCTGAAATTATATGTGCAGACTCCTTGGCCAATGGGGATTCTAAATTGTAGATTTCGTGACCCCATGACCCCAAATAGGGTCACAGGGGTCACAACCTTAAAAACTTATTTTCATCATCATCTTTAGCTCCTAAAGGTCTATTGAGCTGAAAGACTGCATGTAGACTCCTTGGCCAATTGGGATTCTAAACTTTAGGTTTTGTGACCCCATGACCCCAAATAGGGTCACAGGGGTCACAATCTTAAAAACCTATTTTTCTCCATAAGATGACAGTCTATGGCAAATTTATTTCTCCTTGGATATTTTAGTGTGGACTTCTTTCACTGTCTGATATTGGCGATCTAGAAAGTGTTGAATAATAATACATTAAATTTTGTTTTGTAATTTTTTTATAGTTTTTTTTGCAATAAGTTACATCAGTTTTATTTTTAATTCATCTTGCCTGTATAAAGCAAACTTGATATGATGCCTGATGAGCTACAGAGCCAATGGCTCTATTTTTTAGCTCATCAGGACTGAAAGTCCAGATGGGCTTATGGCATGGCCCGTCGTCCGGCGTCCGTCCGTCGTCCGTCCGTCGTCCGTCGTCCGTCGTCCGTCGTCCGTCCGTAAACTTTTGACACTTTCGACTTCTTCTCATGAACCATACACATTAGAGAGCTGAAATTTTGTGTACAAGTACCTTAGCATATGGAGATTCTAATTTGTAACTTTGGTGACCCTGTGACCCCAAATAGGGTCACAGGGGTCACAACTTTAAAAACCTATTTTCATCTTCTTCTCCAGTTCCAGAAGGACTAGAGAGTTAAAAATGATATGTGCAGACTCCTTGGCCAATGGGGATTCTAATTTGTAACTTTGGTGAATCTGTGACCCCAAATAGGGTCACAGGGGTCACAACCTTAAAAACCTATTTTCATCTTCTTGTCCAGTTCTAAAAGGACTAGAGAGTTGAAAGTGATATGTGCAGACTCCTTGGACAATAAGGATTCTAATTTGTAACTTTGGTGAACCTGTGACCCCAAATAGGGTCACAGGGGTCACAAACTTAATAAAAGTACCGAGGGTACAGAAGCTCACCTTAAAATGAATGATGTGGTAAAATGGTTTAATTATACATGTAACCATCTTTTATATAATTAATTATGGCTGCCATCATGATTTTTTTATCTTTTAAAATACTAGTCTTCTTTTGGAAACGACTAGAGCTTGAACAAACATTAATACACGAATGATATAATCATGATAAGTTAACAAGCAGTAGGTTTTTGTATAACTTTTTTGTATATCTATGGCTGAATTGGTGACCATCTTGTACTTTTTAATCTTCAAAATGCTACTTTTATGTGGGCATCCGTATTAATTTCATTATGATATCTTGATTGGTTTAGGTGTATCCATTTAAATGTCATTCATTACTTACAGGATGGTGGCCACTTACATTTGTTTTGTAGTGAATCATTAATATGATTTCAAGATTATTTCACTGATGGTTATGCTGCATGGGATATTGAGAGTCCCAAAAGTGCAGATTTTTCAAGGAAAATGAATGACTGATTGAGAGGAAAGTCATAAACACAGCAATGCATAAGACACTTTTATTTTGTTCACATAATATTTACATGTCAAGTGACCATGAGATGTCTTTCATTAAAGTATCAATTTATTTAACACTCATACAGTACTATAATGGTAAACATTTTTGCATTGTCAAATCAACAGAGAGATATGACAAATCAAATTTCCTTACTTTTCTTACTAAACCCTTTTCGATTTTCATCTGCATATTTATTCCACATCAACTTATCATGTAGATTGCTAAACACAAAGCTTATTGTAGACAAGTTTTGTGTAAGTTGTTATTCTTAGAAAGAACATATCACTGTCATGAGAATACAAGTCCATAACTTTTATTGCATACACATGGGCCATGGCCATATAGCATAATGCTCTACCATATCAATTGGGTCAGGTTGATTATGCAACAGACTGGCAGCTGACACTGTGATGCTAGCAGCCTGCCTTGGGATGTGTATTAGACAACAGAGTGGAATATCTGAACTCTTGCTGACCCCTTATGTGTGGTATTTAAAGGAATATAAGGGAGAAACCATTGTTTAAAATTTAACATGTTTAATGTGATTTGGTTTTTGCAGCTAGTTGCCATAAAGATTTTAAACAAATTAATCAATTATGTTTGTCTTTCATCTTAATTTTTTTTAGAAACACTTAAAAATATAGAACAACTTGCATGAAAATCTTAAATATTCCATATTTAAGATAATATTATGATTAGTAAGTTCAAATTAGAGAATTTATATGGTGCCAGTGATCACTTGATTAAATCTTAAAATTTAATAATAATGATGGGTTATCTGCAGCTGAAAAGTCAATATGGCTGCTATTGCGGCCATCTTGGATTCTCAAAACTGAAACATCTACCTTTCTGTGCAGAATCACTATAGGTATAACATACTACAATATAAAAATGATATCTAGATTGGTTTAGGAGAAATAGTCTTTGTCATGAAATCTAATTGAAAATTCAATATGGCTGCCATGGCGGCCATATTGGATTCTCAAAATTTTAACGTCTACCTTTCTGTGCGGAATCACCATAGGTATAACATACTACAATTTCAGAATGATATCTGTATTCGTTTAGAAGGAGTAGTCTTTTTCATGAAATCTAATTGAAAATTCAATATGGCTGTCATGGCGGCCATCTTGGATTCTCAAAACTGAAACGTCTACCTTTCTGTGAGGAATCACCATGGGTATAACATACTACAATTTCAGAATGATATCTGTATTCGTTTAGAAGGAGTAGTCTTTTTCATGAAATCTAATTGAAAATTCAATATGGCTGTCATGGCGGCCATCTTGGATTCTCAAAACTGAAACGTCTACCTTTCTGTGAGGAATCACCATGGGTATAACATACTACAATTTCAGAATGATATCTGTATTCGTATAGAAGGAGTAGTCTTTTTCATGAAATCTAAATGAAAATTCAATATGGCTGTCATGGCGGCCATCTTGGATTCTCAAAACTGAAACGTCTACCTTTCTGTGGGGAATCACCATGGGTATAACATACTACAATTTCAGAATGATATCTGAATTCGTTTAGGAGGAGTAGTCTTTTTCGTGAAAGTTTACGGACAGACGGACAGACGGACGGACGGACAGACAGACGGACGACGGACGAAGCGCCATGACATAAGCTCACATTTACTTTGTAAAGGTGAGCTAAAAACCTATTTTCATCTTCTTCTCCAGTTCTAAAAGGACTAGAGAGTTGAAAGTGATATGTGCAGACTCCTTGTACAATAAAGATTCTAATTTGTAATTTTGGTGAACCTGTGACCCCAAATAGGGTCACAGGGGTCACAACCTTAAAAACCTATTTTCATCTTCTTCTCCAGTACTAAAAGGACTATAGAGTTGAAATTATATGTGCAGACTCCTTGGCCAATCAGGATTCTTAATTGTAGATTCCGTGACCCCATGACCCCAAATAGGGTCACAGGGGTCACAACCTTAAAAACTAATTCTCATCTTCTTCTCCAGTTCCAAAAGGTCTAGAGAGTTAATATTGATATGTGCAGACTCCTTGGACAATGGGGATTCTAATTTGTAACTTTGGTGACCCTGTGACCCCAAATAGGGTCACAGGGGTCACAACCTTAAAAAACTATTTTCATCTTCTTCTCAAGTTCCAAAAGGTCTAGAGAGCTGAAATTATATGTGCAGACTCCTTGGCCAATGGGGATTCTAAATTGTAGATTTCGTGACCCCATGACCCCAAATAGGGTCACAGGGGTCACAACCTTAACAACTTATTTTCATCATCATCTTTAGCTCCTAAAGGTCTATTGAGCTGAAAGACTGCATGTAGACTCCTTGGCCAATTGGTATATAAACTGTAGGGTCACAGGGGTCACAATCTTAAAAACCTATTTTTCTCCATTAGATGACAGTCTATGGCAAATTTATTTCTCCTTGGATATTTTAGTGTGGACTTCTTTCACTGTCTGATATTGGCAATCTAGAAAGTGTTGAATAATAATACATTTGTTTTGTAATTTTTTTATAGGTTTTCTTGCAATAGGTAACATCAGTTACATTTTTAGCTCATCTTGCCTGTATAAAGCAAACTTGATATGATGCCTGATGAGCTACAGAGCCAATGGCTCTATTTTTTAGGTAATTAATGGCATCTAACACAAATGAAAAGAAATACTCTTAATTGCAAGAATATGTTTTTTGTATCTAAAGTTGCAGTTCTAATACAAATGTAACATGTTTGCTTTAAAGGGGCAGTAGCACGTTTTTAGGGGGGAATATTAGGTGATGTCAGGAAAATGAAAAGTAATTATTCAAATCGAAAGACAATATATCTAAACAAATTGAAGCAGTAATAAATAAAATGTATAATGTAAAGTTCAGCCATGCGATTCCTTTTTCTTACACAAAATGAATTACCGGTAACAGTGTTCACACAAAAATGGCCGCCAATCGACTTTATGTGAATCTTTATAATTTGTTCAGTGGCTATGGATGATTTGATTGTGTAATGTGATGTCTTACACTTCAAAATGATACATTTAGCATTAATTTACAATTATCAGTGAAAAATCAAAAATATAAAATTTTCTTAAATCCTGTTTCTGGCCCTTTAAGGTGTTTACAGTAAAATGGTTTCAACAGTTTGTGCTTGCATGATACTTGATAATGTCCATATGACTATGAATTTTAAGGTTGAGTAATATTCTGTTTCATTTGACCCACAAAAGAAATACATAAAGGATATCTGACCTTTCTTGCCAATACAATTTTTATCTCAATGAGTAAGGCAGAAAGCTTATATTTTTATGACTGAAAATGTTTAAGGTTTTCTACTTCATGAGATGAGATAAACATAGTATTTGTCAAGAATTGACAGATGTTCTATTTATAATATGATGAAATTCATATAATGCCAAAAAAGGCGAATATCTTGAAAAGCCAGTTGCCACGGTCATAGTGTGACGTCATATGAGAATTTTGTTCATGATGTCAAACTCTTAAACTTGATGCACTCAATTGATGATAAACTTTACAGACATGGCAAGTATTATTTATTATCACATAACAGTCCGTTTGTATAGTTTATGTAGGTTGAAAGTTACGAAAATTTAATTGATGTTGATGATGAAAACACGTTGCCGCTTTGCTGTTTATCAACATTCTGTTAGGTGGGATTGTTATCGTGTTGATAAAGTTGTGTTACAAAACATTTGTGTCAGACAAATTAAAACTTTTTGGGAAACTTATATTATGATTTGTTGAAGATATATCCTAATTATTCTATATCAATCATTGTCAAAATTTAGAGAATAAACTAAGCAGGTATGATAATATTTAACTTTGTTTTTATCGATTAGTTTTTGTTGTTGTGACTCTCACAGTGAAGGCATGTTGTGCACTTGACTCACATTTGTTTTGTAATATCTTGTACAAATTAACAAACATTTCCTTGTTACCACATTTTATGAAATGGCTATATGTGAAGTTTTTCAAACAATGTAATGTGTTTCCATGTGTGGACAATTTTTAGAAATTAATTATATTTTCAAATCCCGGTAGAAAATATCATGATCCTGGTACGTCGGTAGATGCCCCTGAAACCGGTAGATTACAGGGTAAACCGGTAGACTTGGCAGGTCTGTTTTTATCTCCTGTAGCCAGATAGGGGGTTTATTTCACTGATAGAACAGAGGATGATATCACCCTCAATCAGGTAATAAATTTGACTCTGATATTTATTGATGAAATCTGATAAAGTAAGTTTTCCAAAGAATGCTACTGCCCTTTAAGTCATTTATTTATAACATTTATATCTGCCTAACCATTGTAAGATTTGTGAGGTAACAATGCCATGAGAAGGCCAGAGGTGTGAAATAGACTAGTTATGTACAGCTTTTCAGAGTAAAACTCTACTTTGATGTCTACAAGAAATAACTTGCAACACTGTTGCACTTGTCGTTGTTCAGTTCACGATACACAATACAATTATTGAAGGGTAACAGTTCATTATTGTCCCCAGTCAATGCAGAGCACGGAACAGGGGTCATTTCTTATGTCAGTCCTGCTTCCTGCAATATCTCACAACCCCTGTCTTCATTGGTTAGATACGCAGACACCAGTCCGTTTTGGTAACCTTGACCTAATTTTCAAGGTTACAACAGGAGTTTGACCTGAAGGTAAAGTTTTGTTAGCCTGATATCTCACAAACCCTTGCACATAGAGCCTTCAAACTTAGCATCAGTCTTCATTTGGTGAATATGTAGAAAGCTGTCGGTTTTGGTGACTTTGACTTAATTTTCAAGGTCACTACAGGACATTGACCGTTACATAAAGTTTTGTTAGCATAATATCTCAAAACCCTTACACCTAGAGCCTTCAAACTTGGTATCAGTCTGCATTTGGTGAATACACAGACAACAGTTGGTTTTGGTGACCTTGACTTTATTTTCAAGGTCAGGACAGGACTATGACCTGTATGTTAATCCTTGTTAGCAAGATATCTCACAAACCCTTGCACCTAGAGTCTTCCAACTCGGTATGAGTCTTCATTTGGTGGATATGCAGACACCAGTTGATTTTATGTTTTGGTGACCTTGACCTAATTTTCTAGGTCACAACAGGAGTTTAACCTGTACATTATGCTTCATAAGTGAGATATCTCACAAAGCCTTACTTACGTCTTCATTGTCATTGTTCATTGGATACAAAGACACCATTCGGTTTTGGTAACATTGACATCGTTTTTAGGGCAACTTTTACCAACCCTGATGTGTACAATCCCTTTTAGCCAATTTCTTCTTGCAGCAGAGGACATGGTGACGTTAGTGACAACTGCTTGAATGAATATAATAATGATATAAATAATGATAATAATGAAAGCAGTTGACAACTTGGGCCCTCGTCTAAGATTATTAAAGGAGGAGGCAACCAGTTTATGCACTTTCTGCACTTGAGTTTACAATATATATGCCTGTATCTAGGGGATAATTATTCCATGTTACCTGCACAGCATTTTTGTTTGTTTTGACTAGATTTGTGTGTAAACATCAAACATGTTTCATCTACCACATATGTTGTGATTTATTATCTTGTGAAAACATAATCAGGTAATGTCAAATATGTTTGTCCTATTTGCACATTCTTCTTTTTTCATAATCACTTTAATATCTTCCATTTGCACTGTCTGTAACTATTTTTAAGAAATAAAGAAGTTCTAACCATCATGTGTTTTGCAATAAAGTATAGTTTTGCCCTGAACTATTATAGTTAAAGTACGAGGCTATATCACATGAAGGTTAAGACTACTCTATTACTTTTCTAGTATGTAGATTTTAACTTGTTTAAGTAATATTCCCTTAAAAATAAATGTTTGTAAGTAACGTTCGGACCCGATTTGAAAATCCATGACCAGGGCCGTGGCTAGTGACGCAATATTACAAATGTTATTGAAGTCATCGACAATTGTTTCATGACATCACCTAAACACCATACTTTGTTGCTGTCTTAAGGGCAGGGGGCGCCTTTGATCTTTATAGAAACAATACTAGAATGATAATTATGTACAGAGAATTCAGGTATTTTAAAACCTATTATGTTTATGTTCTGTTTCTTTGTTGAATCCAGAGCTAAACATTTTGTAGGAAGCTCATAGTTTTAGGACCAAAGTCTTTTCATTTTGACATCGACAAATATCGGCATTACTTGCATATCCCAAAATTGATATTCTTATATGAATTTCAGAATAAATCATATATCATAATATTTTGAAATCATTAGCAGCCCTGTCTAAGGACGGGGCTGCTATCAGTTTTTGTGAAGTTTCCATCACCGCCGCTGCCGCCGCCGTTGCCGCACTCGTACTTCTAGCTATAACTTTTTTCCACTAAGCTTTCCAGAACTCTTATTCATACCTTACTACTCATACCTCGGGGGAACGATTTTGACACGTTCACTTTCAAGGTCAAAGGTCAAGGTCATGAGATATGTATTCACTCTAAGAATTCCTTGTAAACGCGATAACTTGAAAAGTTTTTGTGCTATGAAGCTCTAACTTGGTATATTTCATCCTTGGAAAAGTAAAAAATTTTGAAAAGGTTTTGGCTACAATCCGTCAAAGGTCAAGGTCACACCAAGGTCATGACGTAAGCATGTTTTAGCGAAAATGCTTAATTTTAACTATGATCACTTTAAATCAATACGTGATTGTTATACTCAATAAAAAGTGTTTAATTATTGTGTGACCATTTATGGTCAAAGGTCAAGGTCATGAGATATGAGTTATTGCAATTCCTTGTAAACACAATAACTTGAAAAGTTTTTGTGCTATGAAGTTTAGATTTTGTATATATTATCTCTTGAGAAGTACAAAATTTTCAAAAAGTTTTGGGTACGAACTGTCGAAGGTCAAGGTCACAGCAAGGTCAACATATATGGAGAAAATTGATTAATTTAAATTTTAACACTTTATTTCATTACAATAATGTTATACTCAATGAAATGTGTTCATTGATTGTTTGACCTTGAGTGTCAAAGGTCAAGGTCACGAGAGAATTCCCAATTTAGTGGGGCCTGAAAAAGCAGAAACAGGGTAAGGCGAAACCCCAAGTTCCGAGGCTGCTCTGCTTTTGCGGTATCCCGCAAACGCTAATCCAGTTTTAATTCTCTCAGGGTTATAACTAACAGCTAAATAATGGTAATTTCATGAATATTGTGTTTTTCATTATGGAGGTTTTCCTAAATGAGAGTGGTCCGTTCCTTCAAACTTGTCTAGAAGAAAGACTCAACCAATAAACCATAGATAAACTTGTAGAGATTCTTTGCTAGAATATGCCAGCTTTATTAGCTTAAATATATTTGTCAAAAGATCAAAAAACAATAAAAACCATAACAAAATATGACATTACAAAAACATCACGACATCGAAACCATTCTACAGATTTGTTAATATTTGAATAAAACATTTCAAGAACAAAAGCTTGAGGGCATGTTAGTTCTTCATGACAGAAATCACAAATCATTGCTTAATCTGCAATAACAGAACATTTTTCATTTATTCATGTTTGCAATGACTCTTTGTAAAGCTCTTGCTGAACTTAGAGTTGCTTATTAGGTTCATTAGATGGAAAATTAACAATTTGGATACTGTCAAGAAAATTGGAAATGGCCACTGGCTTTATGAACCATATAGGATTTATTTCTAATGAGAATAAAATACGCAATTCAGCCAGTGTTTTCTTGTGATAAAGAAAATATAGAAACTTCATTATTGTTATCATATTACCATTACTTCCCTTTATTATGACATTTGCTTAGTCGGAACATGTTTTGTTTAATTTTTTTTTTTTTTAAATTGTTTCCAATCATCCAAATTTCTTAAAATCTTTCAGTTTCAAAAAGCTCTTTAACAGGTTCAGAGTGTAAAGCCTATACAAACCATTATGAACTAATTCCATTAATGTTTTACTTGTCATCAAACGTGTATAATAGTGTTATCTAGTAGAGTGTGTTTGCATTTTAATTAGTTTTTTTATGACGCATTTGTTATTGAATTCCTTATGGTTTTCGTTAATAGTGTCATTATTAACATATTTTTTTAATTTTATTTTATTCTATGAGTGTCCCAATATGAAAACAAATTTAGATTATATTTAAATGTTTTACTTTAGAAACAAAATTACTCAAAATATTGGTAAATATTTTAAAACATGGTTTCAGATTTGATAATTTAGTCTAGATCTTAATATTGATCATCATTAGCAGCCCCGTCTAAGGACGGGGCTGCTATCAGTTTTTGTGAAGTTTCCATCGCCGCCGCCGCACTCATACTACTAGCTATAACTTTTTTCCACTAAGCTTTCCAGAACTCTTATTCATACCTTACTACTCATACCTCGGGGGAACGATTTTGACACGTTCACTTTCAAGGTCAAAGGTCAAGGTCACGAGCTATGTATTCACTATAAGAATTCCTTGTAAACGCGATAACTTGAAAAGTTTTTGTGCTATGAAGCTCTAACTTGGTATATATCATCCTTGGAAAAGTAAAACATTTTGAAAAGGCTTTGGCTACAATCCGTCAAAGGTCAAGGTCACAGCAAGGTCATGACTATCATGTTTTAGCGAAAATGCTTTATTTTAACTATGAACACTTTTAATCAATACATGATTGTTATACTCAATAAAAAGTGTTCAATGATTGTGTGACCTTGAAGGTCAAAGGTCAAGGTCATGAGATATGAGTTATTACAAAATGCACTAAATTGGGGTATAACTTTATCCCATTTAGCTTTTCAGAACTCATGAACATGTCTAAATGTTAATACTTCCAGGGAATCATTATGACATGTTCACTTTCAAGTTCAAAGGTCAATTAAGGTCATGAGTTATAAAATCACCACAAAATTCTTTGTAAACACGGTAACTTGAAAAGTTTTTGTGCTATGAAGCTCTAACTTGGTATACATATCATCCTTGGAAAAGTAAAAAATTTTGAAAAGGTTTCGGCTACAATCTGTCAAAGGTCAAGGTCACAGCAAGGTCATGACTTAAGCATGGTTTAGCGAAAACGTTTAATTTTAACTATGATCACTTTTAATCAATACATGATTGTTATACTCAATAAAAAGTGTTCAATTATTGTGTGACCATTTATGGTCAAAGGTCAAGGTCATGAGATATGAGTTATTGCAATTCCTTGTAAACACAATAACTTGAAAAGTTTTTGTGCTATGAAGTTTAGATTTTGTATATATTATCTCTTGAGAAGTACAACATTTTCAAAAAGTTTTGGGTACTAACTGTCGAAGGTCAAGGTCACAGCAAGGTCAACATATATGGAGAAAATGGATTAATTTAATTTTTAACACTTTATTTCATTACAATAATGTTATACTCAATGAAATGTGTTCATTGATTGTGTGACCTTAAATGTCAAAGGTCAAGGTCACGAGAAAATTCCCAATTTGGTGAGGCCTGTAAAAGGCGGAACAGGGTAAGGCGAAACCCAAAGTTCCGGGGCTGCTCTGCTTTTGCGGTATCCCGCAAACGCTAATCTAGTTAAGTCCTATTATCAACTTTTCCTCTCTTCAGCAGATAGCTGATTATATAATCATTTATAATTATATATTCTTTTCATCAAATCACAAAGCATAGAATGTTATGCGGTTGACCAATCGTCAAAGCAATGAGATATAATACCATCAAAGGCATTATCAACAAAAAGGTTGATTGAAATATTTCTACAATCGACAGAATGAGGTATGAAAGCTTTTTTATTGATGCCATTAGGACTACATGAAATGATTCTGCATTTCTTATTGTTGTATCTTATCTCTAGTGTGATCTGCCTGAAAGCATATTAAGACTGATTAAACAGGAATCATTACCATTTTAACTTGTTTATGATCAGGTATGATACAGACCTTTGATACCAATGTTAACAAATAAGATCCTTATATACAGAATATAAACAGACACTCTTTGGGTTATGTATCTACTGGAAATTAGCCATCTTGCAATTGTCTGCTGGGAATTGTCCTAGATGACAATTGTCTGCTGGGAATTGTCCTAGATGACAATTGTCTGCTGGGAATTGTCCTTGATAACAATGGTCTGCTGGGAATTGTCCTAGATAACAATTGTCTGCTGAGAATTGTCCTAGATAACAATTGTCTACTGGGAATCTTTCCGGTAGCAGTTGTCCACTTGGAACTGTTTGTGAGGGAATTGTCCTAGATAACAATTGTCTGCTGGGAATTGTCCTAGATAACAATTGTCTGCTGGGAATTGTCCTAGATAACAATTGTCTACTGGGAATTGTCTACTATGAATTGTTTGCATAGGCATTGTTCCAGATAACAATTATCCACTGGGAATTTGTACCAGGACATTGTCCTAGATAATTGCTGCGAATTGTCCTGGATATCAATTGTCCGCCGGGAATTTTCCAGGTAAAATTTTCCTAGTTAAAAATTGTCCACTTGGAATTGTCTGCATGTGGCAAAAAAATCAAAATATGCCTTCAGTGTTTGGATGTCTGGTTTTATTATTTGGTTCCGAATAATTTTGATTTGCAAGATTATGGTAATCGCCAATCTGATGATTGGAATATTGCACGATCAGCCGGTTAAGGGTTAGGTTAATCTTAGGAAGAATTTTCACATTTACTCCTTGCAACTTTCGTCTTTTTGTCTTCTTCTACATCAAAGAGTATAAATGCCTTTAATCATGACTTGTTTCCTAATGAGATAGAAATCTAAGCTAGCTGTGAGTGATTTATATCCATCTGGCTATGTCGAATAAAGGAATGGAAAGGCAGGGGGCCTATAATTCAATGTTGTGAGGTTCACACACCTAATGTTCATTCAATTAACTCAAAATTTATCCTACTACACGTTAGCTAGGCCATAACTCAAAGAATAAACAAATGTAACATTGTAATATTTTGGATCACACTAACTGCAATAGTACAAGTTGTAATATTTTACTGGTCGAGTCCCCTGTGTGATGGAACATCCTTAGACTCAGGCACAAAACATCGCCAGCATTGGCTATACAGCTTTCAGGGATAAATTTACCCCGAGTCCTGCATTTAAAACTCATAATATTAGGAAGGACCCAAAAAAATCTAAGCTGTGAGTGTTGGGATGCAATTGTTTTCCCCGTGGTTCTTTGCTTACTCATAAAGGACTCATTTGAATCTGCAGGGACCCACAAGACTTTGTAAAAGCGAGTCCCTTGATTCAGCACCCTGTCATATCTGTAGATTGATCGCTGAGTTTTACTGGGTGAATCATCTCAAAGGGTACCCGAAATTTTCAAATTCAAGGGTTATTACTATTGCAGGATATAATACCCTCACAACTAACTATACATATGCTTTTATCTTCTGACTTTGTGACCAAAAGCAAATTTAGCCATTCTTTTTGTACTGTCAACAAACATACTTTGATATTGCAAATCCTGGTATATCCAAATGGCATAGATTTTTAACAAGACATCTTATTTATTCAAATTGACATTTTATGGGAGATTGCTTAAACAATACAGTCTGCATTTATGAACAAAATAAATGAAAAAGCAAACATTTTCACATTGTATAAAAATTTATTTTAGGCACCCAATTGCCGGTCTATGGTCACAGCTGTTTGTAATAAAAAGAAGCAACTTATTCAATAAGAAGGAAATATGTCACACACCCAAAGAAGGAAAAATATTCTTTTGTTCAGTTACATAAAGGGCACAATGAACCATCTGCCTATAACTTTCCATAATACAGATTTAAAATATCGCAGGTCATGAATCTGTGCTGAGAATTTTGAAACCAGTGAAATTATTCTCTTCGGTTAAATCTTTTGGATAAATGCTGGATTTCGGCAGATAAACTTTGTTTTTTATCATGCATCGTTCAGTTAAAGGCGTTATGGTGCATGCTTTTTTCACGCTCAAATTTGATAATTTAGTGCTATTGAAGACATTTGAGTGTACTCTTTAATATGTTATGAAATAATCAATAATAAAAAATAAATCATAAAGTTCTCAAGATCTAGCTGTTTATTATCACAGAGTACTAGATTTGCAGAAACTGGAAAAAAATAGGATTTTAAAACGGCTGAACTAGGAAAGTTATGCAACCTTTTCATGACCCTTATCTCTGCACTGAAAACAAAGGTCGAACTATTTGTTTGACAGAATATCTGTTATTTCTTATGTTTTTTAACAATTTTTTAAAATTATTTTTTTCTTATGTTTTTATTTCCTAAAAAGGACAGTCCACGAGGCATCAATACAGATACATATTATGACAAAAAAGTTATATAAAAGGTATATGTTCATGAAAACATGTCTTTCTTCAATTGTTAGTCTACATAGATTTTTTGGCATATCTTTAATTCACTGATTTCTTATACATAGAATAGGCATTTCTCTTGTACGTATTGACCGCTGTCTTAGTGTTCTGACTATGTAAAAAGATTTGCTGATTTCAGAGTTAATGTGGATTGAATTATAACGTTATACTAGTGATGGAATGATTCATTGATTTCCAATGATGCATCAATCTATGGGTCCACGGTACAGTGAATCGCTACAAAGTTTTGTATGAAAAAAAATCCCAATTCGATATACTTCAAACAGGCCATGGTTGTTTAACATTCAAAAACTCCAAATCGCAATTTGCCAATTAACATGACTTACTTTGGTTTCATGTCCATGAATGCATTGAAATAACAAACCAAAAGTTTATTTGACTTACCGAAGTTCTCGACATGACTATCGTGCAGAAACCTATCAAGTCAATCTTCAGTGTTACATCAAAATCAATAACAAAAACACTATCTGTTATGAACAATCATATTGCATTTACTTTCCTTGGAGAGGTACGATAGATGAAGTTTGAAGCTGTCTTTCCGGCAGCCTTCCCAACATTTCTATTTTTAGAACTGCCCTTGCGTAACTGACAGAATTTAAACTTTTTTTTTAATCATATGAATGTTTTGAAGATGGTTATTTTGTCCAATGTTATGATTCATTTTGCATTTTGATTCAATTTTATTTGCATCGTCCTAAAAGTGTCCAATGGCACAACAGTTTTGCCTTAGGCAATCATGGCATCTCGCTAGACTGTTCCATTTACTAGGGGGGATGATAGCTTGTAAAAAGTTTAAAGTTTTACATAACATATGTATTGGATATCAAATAAAAAGCGAATGATCTATTGCTGACAAAGAATGTGGAAATAGTGATTCATCAGGGAATATTTAAAAGGAATCTAGCAATAATAATATTTTTGCTTGAGACAAAGACAGGTCACCCCTATTATTTATTAGGTCAGGCCAGAAGATTGTCAATCTCTTAGGCGGGGTTTACACTACGTCCGTTTTTTCAATGCGATGCGTTAAAAAAAATTGCATAAGAACGCAACACGTTGTTTTCAATGAGCCGGCATACACTACGTCCGTTTTTCCAATGTGTTGCGTTGCGTTGCGTTGCGAATAAAATAGAACCTGTTCTATTTTTTTGCGAATTCGCAATGGAATTCCCTGTGTGACGTCATATTTTCATCATCGGAAAAGGTATTTCCCCACCCACGTGGAACAAACAGTCAGTCGGGTAGGTATAGTATTGCATGTGTTTATGTGTTTAAAAGCGTTATTCACAAGAATATAAAACCAATTGATTTGAACATTTATCATTGAATGCTTCCAGATGAAATTCATGTAGTAAATTGATTATAAATTTGATATACATACATACATACATACATACATACATACATACATACATACATACATACATACATACATACATACATACATACATACATACATACATACATACATTACATACCATACATACATACATACATACATACATTACATACCATACATACATACATACATAGATACATACACACATACACACATATTACTTTTAGCGCATCGCATCGCATCGCATGTAAATCGCATGCGAAACGGACCTAGTGTATACCATCAAATCGCACGCGTCAACGCAGCGTAAAAAATTCGGACGTAGTGTAAATCCGGCCTTAGTAGCAATGTAACTGGTTATTTCATAGATGGAGGTAAAGTGTTGCAGTTTTTTATTTTTAGCTCATCTGGCCTGTAAGTCATGATGGGCCTTTAATTGGCATGGCATGGTGTCCATCCATCCGTCTGTACAATTTGTTTCATTGACACCAAGTTTTCTAAAAAAAAAAAAACCAAGGCTGTTTGATGCCAAAATAGAAACCAGTTCAAAATTGATAACATGCAATTTGCTAACTAGCTGGCATTTCCTTGGAAACTGTCTATGTATAATATACTCAACAAACAAAGATAAGGACCATCCAGGTTTTCATTCAAATTTCTATAGCTTCTACAATGAAAAGTTAAGGATATAATGGACAATATTTCACGTTTTGTTCAGTATTCATTATCATAACAATACACCTATCAATATGATGAAGATCTTCTTTTATATAATTTCAAAATATTGCAGCTTTGAAGAGACACATGATGATTTTTATGACATTTAATTGGGCTTTGGTATATGTCAATTTATTATCAAGCACAGTGGTGGCTTCTCAGGCCAGCGACCCGCTTTCAAATCCCGGTGAAGACACCAGCATTTTTTTACCTGGGCCGTATCCTTTGTTGTATCCCTCGGCAAGGCATTTCATCCACATTGCAATCAGTCCATCCAGCTGCTAAATTGTTTACTGAAAACAGGATGTTTTGACCTTCGTGGTCTAGCAACTGTGAAAGTTCAATCCTTCAGGGTAAAAATGTTTGTAGCGTTTGAGCATGTCTTAGGACATTGAAAAGGTGTAATATAAATACTCACATTATTTATTATTATTGGGACAACTATATGAACTGTGGATGGATAACGCAATTGACCCAGATCTCTAGACTAAAATTTAGTCTATGAAATATTTTAAATAATTACTGCATCTTCATTTATGTTATTTCATTTCTTGAGGCTTTTCATTTCATGTGTATTCAGTCAATCTAGACTTTCAGAATTAGGATCTAGACTAAATGAAAGGCTCCTTTTTAATACACAGTCATGAAGCAGGACTACCAGATCTCTTATGCAAGATATTTGTGAAGTGATTGTGATGTTGTTTGTGTGTTTATTTGTTTGCTAGTTTGTCTGTGTGTGATAAAGCCCCAGAGCCTCCCCTCTCCTTTGTGTGTAATGTCTTGAATCAATTTGAAAAACGCCTCAAAAATGTTTAATGTGGGTCATATGTGTTGCATCCAAAATAGCGCCTGCTTATTGCAAATATCAAGCTAACCTAGCCCTCTCAAAATGTTGACTTTATTTTGGACCAAAGATTTTGATGGTGATCTTAAGGGTACGTATCAAATTTTAGATATTGTTGAAAATATTTTGATTTTGCTCTTTGGTTGTTATGTCAAAATTAGCACCCTTCTACTGTAAATAAAGTCAGTAATTTTCAACTTATGCAGGTTTTCGTAATTATATCAAGGTTTCCTTATGATTTTGAATTTTGTTTGAAAGTTTTATTTCAGCGCCATAAAGATGTTAAATCTTACTTTGTAAAATATTGTCTCAAAATAAGTACCCTATTTGTGATATTGCTAATGTCTTAATTGTGATTCAGGTTTTGATGATTACATTAAGAGTTTCTTAATACTTAATACTGATGAGGTTTGTCTTTAATCTTTTTGCCTAATATAGATTTTCTGCATTGAAATGTGGATTGGATGTGAGCTACTAACTTAACCAAGGGGGATATGTTGCATGAAAAGCATTTTTTGAAGTTGGACATATCAAGAACACTAGGAGTTTTATGGATGTTCAACTTCTTTATTGTAGAAAGTAGCAGCATTTCGGCAAAGATCAAGTTTGAAACGCTATATGGATCAAAAGGGAAACGTTCTACAATTAAACGGTATATGGATCTATCCCGAAAAGCTCTACTTTCTAAAATAAAGAAGTTGATCAGCCATAAAACTCCTAGTCTTTAAGGACGATATGACCAAACATGTCAATTGAGTAAAGTTAATTCTTTAGAAATGAGATGGGTTTTAGGAGACAATAGACTCCAGAGTGGTACTTAGAGGGGTCTGTTCAAGAAATCAAGAAAATGGGACTTAGTTCTTGTCCACAGACACAACCATACTGTGTTTTTGACAGGGGATTTCCCTTCTCATTGGCTTTAGCTTGCTTGTGTACTGAATTAAACAACTATATATCTATCGGTATATACATTAGGGGTATAAAAACCATATGAGATGGTTTATACATATTGCAGCATACTCGGAAGCCTGCCCTGAGTTTGGCACATTTGTTAGAGGACCAAAAATGCATTTAACCTAGATCAAAAACAGAACACATTTTTTTTAGAATTTATATGAAGGCAAAAAGATGTTAAACTTAAAATGGTTATATACTTGGTAAAATTCAATGAGGTTGAGGCCATTAAATATGGCATTTGGTATCAACCCTGACACACTGTTTTCTGAGGCCCTGTCTGATAAACCTAAGTTGATTTCTTTCAAGAGCAAAAGACGCTGTGTTCATGCTTGTTTCTGTTTTCATATTCCTTGTAAAATATTAATTGTATTGTTTTTGTCACACTGAGACAGATAAGCCATGCCCTAGAAATATCAACTCCTCTATGTCAGTGTATTAACATGAAGTCTTATGAGTATTGGAGGAACATCTGTGTAGATTTGGATTTAACGAAGGAGACGTGTGACATTTTATTGTGTAGACGACGATGAGAAGGGTTCAACTCTTGTGGAAATCAATCATTTATGTTGTCTCTAATACCAGGAATAGTTCTGAGAGTTTATTGTTGCCTACACTGGCTACAGACTACATTGTACCAACATCTAGGTAAGTGGTCATTATAGGCACTGAGACACTCCAAAACTTCATTGATATTAATATTGCAATACTTACTTGCACTTGGTTATCTATCATACAAGCTATTCCAAAAATTAACATATTTCGATGTAAAGTTAATTCTAAAAAGCCATAGGTAATTTATGAAACATGTACATCAACTGTATAACGTGTATTTCAACTTCTTTTTATTGTAGGAATGTGATGTTGTTTCCTAGTTACAGATTATCAGCAATACCTCTCAAAGAAGTCATATTTTACATGCAGTATGGTTTTGTTGCATGATTTCAATTCAGAGCAACGCTGTCATGTTGTGTTTGTCCAAGCTAGGCTGTACGTACTCTCAGGTTTTACTGAACTACAATAGTTTTGTAGCCTTTCCATTTCATTTAAATAAGTTTTCCTACTTCATGACCAAATATTACATAGAAGCCCATGGTTCAGTCTAGGTTCTTGTTCAGCAAGTCTAGATTTGACTGCATACAAATGAAATGAAAATCTTGGAGAAATGAGTGTCATGGATGAAGGGGAGAAATTGTTTAAAAACTTAAGACTACATTTTGGTCTTTAAAACTTGATTCTGTTTTATTTGAGATCTAATTTAACCTTGAAAACCATGAAGTCCTTGCAATGGAATCTGTATATATATTAAGATACTGATTCAAATGGTGGTCTGATTGAAGCCTATTGACCCAATATGGTTGAGGTTGGTTTAGTGACTGAATATATATATCTGATTAAGCTAGAACACTCACAACTTGCCTCGCAGTTAATTCAGTTAGCGGGTAGTTCTCTGCCTAGTAGATAAGCATTGACTAAGCCGATTGGACCCTTTGCAGCGTTAAATGTATCCTACTTTCAAAATTTCTAAGAATAACACTGAGTTATGTTTGAGCGCATTTGACAATGCTATGTTTTGGCCCTGCCCATGATTGCAGCAAATTTCAAAGCCAAAATGGTTACATATTTTTTGTGATAAGTGCCAAATCTTTCTTCTGTAGAAACTTAAAAGTGTTGAAAAGGTCAATTAATGCTTGGTTTCTAAGTGTAGTAAGTGAAATTTCACCAAAAAAGAATCTGAATTTGATTTTTTTCACACTTTGACCTTTACCTTGTAATTGTACATCCACAGCACCTAGTCTTTTATGAGTGCATGATGAAACAAATGTTAACCAAAAAAAAGTTCAAATTGAGGCTATTAGCAGTAACAAATGAAGATTTATTTCTGTAAATTCTGCCTTGTTGGTGGCAGATATCCCTCTTATAACATTAAGTGTTTGAGCGCTTATGAACAACCCGTGAAATTTTGTGATACTGAACTCAAGGCTGTTATAGCTGCATTTTTATAGTTCTTACGCCAATTTGGTTACAGTATCCTTAGATTAACCAGAATTTATTTGCGAAGGTGGTGTTGTTATGTTCATTACTACGATACATGATTATGTGTACCTTCATTAGAAAATTATTTGTTTTTGCTTTTTAAAACAATCTATGTTATTTACGAAAAATTTAATCACAATCAGTACAATATTTTTTTTATTTTTTTGTGTAAAAAATACCAATGCGTGAAAAATGTACAGCGACAGATTGTATTTAAAAACTATTTTTTAATTGTAATTTTCCCCGAAACTCCTGATTACGTAATCAATGGTTAGTAATCAGTTTAGGGCTCACATAACATGTTTGGAGTTTTGAGAAAATAGCTTGTGTTTTGACCTAATTTGCATCTTTCTCAGATTTGAATATCAAGTTAATAGCTTTATTGCATCAATAACATCCGCCATTATATGATAAAAACTATTGGGAAAAATGTAAAGAAATAAATGTTAAAAAAGGACTTTTACCTTTTTATACCAAAGATCAGTTCTTGAATGTTACAAGCACAGTGTGTGAAACCTGTAAAGCTCTCAAGATCAGTTATGCCAGGGTTGAGCTGGAAGTGGTAGAAGCAGGTGGTGCTAAATAGAAGGGCTGCGAATATACTTATTAGATCAAACACATCCAGCGTCCGAAATAACCACTAGCCCGGTAGCCCAATGCTCGTTGAAATTTGCCTGGGCTAGTAGAAAAAAGTACTGATAGCCCGGTTGGCTATAGTGTGGATTGGTATATAAAAAATATTTTGACTTCTTTTCATTCAATTATGTAATTAATTCAGTGAATATTTTGTGTCAGTTTCCGTTCACCCCCATTACATGCCAAGACCTCTTGAGCAGTTTGATTTTAAAACAATGAATGTCAGAAAAAAAAAAATTTCTTTACTTAATTGGGCTAGTGATTTTTTTGGGGGCTAGTAACTTTGAAAACTTTCTAGCTCGGTTTGCTAGTGATCTTGAAAAATTATTTCAGACACTGAACACATCTGCTACAATTGTAAGAAATGTAGCTGGTTTCCTCTAAGTTCATAATTGTCTTGCAAGCTCTTCAACCTGACAACTGTGCTATTAACTGGAAATCTTTTTCTTTTAACACCTTACTTATTGTTAGATCCAAGAGAATGTATGGACACAAGAAAAATCGTGGAAAAATGGTGTTCTTAAAGAAATGCTCTTGCAGGGAGAAAATTTTCAAAATGAATCGGGTGTTTTTATTTCAAGTGAAATTTTTTCATCTCTTTTACATAAACTGTAGGAATTTCTTTCCAATGAATTCTTATTTTTTTGGATTTTCCAAAAAATATCTCTCTTAGAATGCTATATTTCTCATTCTTTATTCTTTGGAAATGAAAAAGTACATCCTTTTGATAAAATGTGAAATACTGTTTTAAGTTCAAAATGATGTGTCAATCATTTACTGACGATAAGATTCAAGATTGGATTACTCTTTCTCTCTGTTTGTCTATAAAATACATTTTGTAATATTCTTGCAAAGAAAAGAAAAACAGCCTTTAGTTGAGATTATTTTCTTCAAAATGTCCATTTTAAGAGAAATTTAGAAATGTAGGAAGTGGAGGGTTTTTAATCAATGGTTTCTAGGTGAAGATACAAATTCTATAGATTGATATGGTTTTTGCAGGTCACTGTCGTTTGGATGTCAGAATTATCACCATAACATAATTTTATAAAAGGAACATCCCTTTCTAATATTACTGGGCCCTCTGTTACACTTTCAAACACTTACATAAGTAAAAGTAGAAGTAAAAATCTTTATTTTTTGCAAAATAAGCTTTTGTCACTGGCAAGGCATAAATAAATCTATGAAATATTTGTAAAAATTAAATGAAATGCCATTGGTAAAGAGTGTTATTTCTTCTTTGTAATATGTAAAAAAAAACAATACTGCAATTCCATTGGATGAAAGTTAAATTTGTGTCTTAAATTTTGTTTAATAGCAATACAGAACCAATGACAAAAATAAGAAAGTGTAGAATAATTTGAAACATGAAGAGAAAGCTGAGAATATTTTTGTTCCTGCACAAACAAAAATGATGAATTTACATCTCTAAAATACCTTTACAAAGAATAATACAATGATTCTTCAATGAATGTTGTGGACGTGTTATTTTGATAAAATCAAGACTTTCTGTTTGGGAATCAAGACAGATAATAAAAGAATACATTATTTGCATAAGGAAGACTACCTCTATGATTGTGTATATCTTCTTCCCACCTCAAGTAATTACTCACCCCAAGACGTACACCTGATCTAGCTAATTGGTAGTCAAACCAAATTAACACCAAATCCCGGGATGACTTTTGACCTATCTGGACCCTTGCGATATAAATAGTCCATTGCAACCTGCAAAGAAATACACCATTGTGAAAGGAAGATTTCATCTTTTGAAAAGGGCGGGGGTGGGAGGGAGGAGGTTTATCCTTTAATAGGCAATTATCATTTTTAGCTCATCAGGACTGAAAGTCCAGATGGGCTTATGGCATGGCCCATCGTCCGGCGTCCTGTGCAGACTCCTTGGACAATTGGGATTCTAATTTGTAACTTTGGTGACCCTGTGACCCCAAATAGGGTCACAGGGGTCACAACCTTTAAAACCTATTTTCATCTTCTTCTCCAGTTCTAAAAGGACTAGAGAGTTAAAAATGATATGTGCAGACTCCTTAGCCAATGGGGATCCTTAATTGTAGATTTCGTGACCCCATGACCCCAAATAGGGTCACAGGGGTCACAACCTTAAAAACCAATTCTCATCTTCTTCTCCAGTTCCTAAAGGACTAGAGAGTTAAAAATGATATGTGCAGACTCCTTGGCCAATGGGGATTCTAATTTGTAACTTTGGTGACCCTATGACCCCAAATAGGGTCACAGGGGTCACAACCTTAAAAACCTATTTTCATCTTCTTCTTCAGTTCCAAAAGGAGTAGAGAGTTAAAAATGATATGTGCAGACTCCTTGGACAATGGGGATTCTAATTTGTAACTTTGGTGACCCTGTGACCCCAAATAGGGTCACAGGGGTCACAACCTTAAAAACCTATTTTCATCTTCTTCTTAAGTTCAAAAACGTCTAGAGAGCTGAAATTATATGTGCAAACTCCTTGGCCAATGGGGATTCTAAACTGTAGATTTCGTGACCCCATGACCCAAATTAAGGTCACAGGAGTCACAACCTTAAAACTTATTTTCATCATCATCTTCAGTTCCAAAAGGTCTATTGAGCTGAAAGACTGCATGTAGATCGACTCCTTGGCCAATTGGGATTCTAAACTGTAGGTTTCGTGACCCCATGACCCCAAATAGGGTCACAGGGGTCACAATCTTAAAAACCTATTTTTCTCCATTAGATGACAGTCTATGGCACATTTATTTCTACTTGGATATTTTAGTGTGGACTTCTTTCACTGTCTGATATTTGGCAATCTAGAAAGTGTTGAATCATTTGGGAAAGGAAATTTATTCCGAAATCGTTACATTTGTCTTGTAATTTTTTTATAGGTTTTCTTGCAATAGATAACATCAGTTTAATTTTTAGCTCAACTGGCCTATATAAAGCAAACTTGATATGATGCCTGATGAGCTACAGAGCCAATGGCTCTATTTTTGAATATTGAAAGGGGGTGGGGGAGGATGTAGTGAGCCAAAATAACTTTCCCCCTTTTTGCCCGCTCTGGGTTTTTCAACTTCTTTGGAATCTTATCTATTTGTTAATAATTTCATAGAATACATGGAATCAAAACTTAGAAATGTTAGACTGCAGACGAGTTGTATATTTCAAAGTTTTCTTTTGTTTGTAGATATGGATGACTTTGTTCTCTTATTAACTTAATGTTTTTAAGATAAATACACTGTATTATTGGGGATCAGTGATACTGATTTATTTGGGATCAGTGGAATACGTCATCTGATGTCTCTTGTTTGATTTCAGACTCTAATTGATACGGTTGAGTGAAGACGGGTTTACTCTACCATGTCCTCGTCCGGGGAGGAAGTGAGCAGCTGGTCCTCAAACCCGCTTATTCGGCGAGACGAGGTAGGTCATTTATAAATTTGTTTTTGCAATTATTTCATCCAAAATTATACCTGTTGTCATATTTCTTTGATTGTTTAAAAGTTCAATCCAGTCTTTTCAAGACCTCATCATAGTGTACATTTCCCCCACAACTATTAGCTCTCATGTCTAGTTTCTTATTATCGAAATCAACTTACAAACTCCAAACAATTGGTGCCAAGTCCTTTCAATATGCTGTTGCTACTCTATGGAACTTTCAATTTGAAACTTGTACCAACTCATCCTATGTTTAAAGACGACTAACAATTGCTACACTTAGAAATAGAAAGATAGAAAAATGCAGATTGTTAGTGTAGTAAAATATATATGTGTATTTTGATTGTTATTTTTAAAATTGTCGATGTTTTGTGGAAGTCAGGACTTTATGAATATGCATATTTTATGATGACAAAAATATTTTTGTGGTATGCATCGTTTATATAATAGATGCTCTCTCTTTTGAAAGGGCAGTTTTGATGTTTATCGTAATGTCAATGACTTCTATCTTTTATGCAATATATTTTCACTTAGTTTCATGTTCCTTCTTAATGTCAATGACTTCTTGTTACCCAATATATCCAAAATATGATATTTGTGCTTATTTTGAGGATGTCTATTTGTGCTCATATTTCCTGAAATTTGTTATCATCACTTACATATTTATGTTCTCTACTGTAAACATATTTCTGGTTTACGTAAAGAAGACCATAAAATTTTAAAACTTGAGTGGGTCTGCAAGATAAAAATCATGGATAGCTTTTCTCCAAAACATGTTATTTTCTTTCATGATTAAGATAAGTTACAACGAATAAGATTTGGAATCTAGTGATTTGTTTAACTGGGAGCTGTGGATAATGATAAATGTTCGTATAATTCACCACATTTTACTTGTGCAGTTTAAGATGCAGCTGCTTCGAAAGAAATCTTCTTTTATATCTTCAATTGCATATTTTTTTGCAAAGGTTTTTTACAACATGAGAGCCGGGTGCATTTAAATCATTGGATTTTTTGTTAAAACATTATGTAGATAGCTTGCATGTAAAAATCTGTATATCCAATGGCACCTTGTCTTAGATATATGTCACCTCTTGTAGTGACACTGAAGGGCATAAAGACATTGCATCATTTTCATTGGTCAGTGCCAAGTCTTTGTCCAGGTTACTCATTTTAATCATCACGGCATAAGATTTTGGATCATGTTTTTAGCTAGACCAGAGCTGTAATCAGTCAAGGTGCTGGAGCATAAGAAGTGGGAAAAACTTATCTTAGTCAACTATTATCATGATTGTTCAGCATATGTGACATAAGATAGAAATTGACATGGAATAGCCCTAGAAAATATTTAAAAGTGTTTTTCGACAATACAGACAGACAAAGGTGATGCAGATTCGTTGTCACAACTTTTTTTCAGCTTAAAAAATTGTCAACATTCATAGAAAAACAAATACTTAAACATTATATAACTTTATCACTGCAAAAAGCCTGTTTGAAGAACTACATGAACAGGAACATTTTTGAAAAATTTACATTTTAAAAGTCCATGTTTATGAGCTATAGATAAATGAAGTTACATTCGTTTTCCCTTGTCAACATTTGGACAAAAAGGCATGATGTGTGGGTTTGAAACCTGTGCTTACAACTAGAAACAAATCTTTTTTTCTTGGCGGAACAAGAGATTAAGTCAATGGCAGATGCATCTGCTGAAACAATTGGATATTGCAGAATGAGCTGAAATGAAATATATGTCATCGCTCATGTTTCAG
Organism: Steromphala cineraria; assembly: GCA_916613615.1. Lineage (NCBI taxonomy): Eukaryota > Metazoa > Mollusca > Gastropoda > Trochida > Trochidae > Steromphala > Steromphala cineraria. The sequence continues at coordinate 17,047,367 of OU744731.1, read as the reverse complement.
ATTTATGGGTAATTTCATCACACTTAATATCCAATTATCAGATAGAAGCTTGGGATATAGCGTTTCATCAATGGATTAGCCTTATTGATGGTGACAGTTTTTTCTGCTGAATCAATCCGGATTGCATAATGTGCAGTGGCGGTTCCAGGATTTTTTGAAAGGGGGGAAGGTTTGGGTTCGGATTCAGAAATTGTCAATTGGGGGGGGGGGGATGCTGTGTATTGTTATATAACATTTTTGTGTGTGACTTGATTATGTTACTGATTTTGAAAAGGGGAGGGGGACCCCTTAACACTTAGTATTCTTATTGCCAGTGACAATTATATCATTTGATCAATGGAGTTTTCTGATTGATAGTGACAGTTATATCATCAAGTCAATGGATTGTTCCTATTGCTAATGACAGTTATAGCATTTAGTCCATTGAACAAGCTCGTTGCCAGTCACAGTTAATGGTGAATAAAAAATGTATGACATGCGTGGCCGTTTTATTGATTGACAACAGATTCCTCTGGGGAATGGACCAATAATTACCAGGAATTGTCCGCAATTTCCACATCGTTGGCTGGTTAAACCTCATAGTAGGAATGGACAACGACAGCGAGATTGTTTAAAAAGGTTTCTTTGTCAAATCACCTAGCAATGCCACTCCAATTTAAGATGGTATGTTTCAATTGTATAAAGGTTTTTCTAACTTTTTAAAATACTACATCTTTTCAGTAAAATTTAAAAGCTTGTTGGCTTTGTTGATGTATAACACAGATTGTAAGATGCCAAATCTTATGATTTTGTATAGTTATTATCCTGATCTTTATTACAAAAGGACATATACAAATAAAATTTTGTGTACAAGTTTTTCTTTTTAAGGTTTTCAACATTTTGGCTGAACCCTATAACCCAAGTGGCAAATACATTTTTGAAGCTAAGTTGTAGATGGAAGTGTAGATTTTCCCATGGAATACATTAACTTTCCTAACAAAAAACAAGATTGATATGGATAGGATCAAAGAAGAGAACCAAACATAAGATGTGCAAGGATTTCAATCTAGATTGGACCCAGTCACAATTTAATTTGTTAGGTATCAAATTTGATGTAGATCTAGAATTAATGGTTGATATTAATTATTCAGACAAGCTGGAAAAAATTGAGAGAGAGATGAAGAGCTGGGAATTAAGATCACTGACACCCATGGGCAGAAATGTTGTATTAAAATCACTATTGCTTGCAAAATTAAATCATCTCTTTTCATCAATACCAAGCCCATCAGATGATGTAATTCAATCTTTCCAGAAAAGATGTTTTGAGTTTGTATGGAAGGGTAAACCAGATAAGATTAAAAGGAGTGTTATTACATCTCTTGCCAAAAATGGAGGAATCAATGTTCCAATAATAGAAAATATAATAAAATCACAGAAAATAATATGGATTAAAAGACTGCTTCATAATAATTCTATATGGAGTAAAAATACTTTAGTATATATATCAAATAGACAGAGATTATGGTTTGCGGATGGTATTTATATAAGCAATTGTATGCTACCTACTATTTCAAATAGATTTTGGCAGGATGTTATAAAAGCATGGGCTGATTACTTACTGATATGTTACCAGGTTGATGGAGACTGCCCTCTTATTTTAAATCAGTCGCTTTGGCACAACAGTAATATTCTAATTGGTGGAAAAACAATCTTCAATAAAAATATGGAAAAGGAGAGTATAACATATTTAAGAAATATTATGAATGAAACTGGTAATGTTATGTCCTTTGAAGAATTAGGTAGCAAATATGATGTTTCTGTTGATTTTCTCACATACCAGGGTATAAGGAGAGCAGTTCTCCAATACTTGAAAAAAAGAAATTTCAATTTCAGTCAAGAGATAAATATACAATACTATCCAATCCTTCCATTTAATATTTCCAAACTTGCCAATAGTAAACATTTGTATCAAAAATTATGTCAATTTAGTTTTAATAAAACTACTGGCCAGTTGAAATGGGAAGAACTATTTGTAAAGGACTTTCAACAGAATGAATGGGAAAACATAAATATGATGCCTAATCGGTGCACACAAAGTGTTAACTTGAAATGGTTTCAATATAGGATAACTCAAAATATTTTGGCAACAAACACTTTATTGTATAAGATTGGATACATTGATTCACCATTGTGCTCCTTCTGTAAACAGGTGCCTGAAAGCATTGTTCATTTATTATGTGACTGTAATCATGTTAAAAAAGTGTGGAAAGAACTGACGGAATGGTTAGATGACTTGGCTGAAGGATGTATTGAATTAACACCAGAAAATATTATTTTTGGTTTTAAGGGCAAAAATAACAACCCATTAAATGCCATTTGTTTGTTGGTAAAACAAAATATTTACAGCTCTAGTAGAACAGGAAAAAAACTAAACTTTGGCTTTATCCAAAAAGAACTATTAAGATACTATGAGGCATGTAGATATATTGCTTTTACAAATAACAATAAGCCAAAATTTTACTCATTTTGGTCCTCTTTTCACACTTTATTCCAGCGCATCAAGACTGATGGTACTTAATCTTTATAAGGATGATGTTAATTTTTGGAAAATAGAAAATGATGTTAATCTTGAAATGTACACTGTTGAACTGCAATATCTATCAGTGATAATACTGAAGCTTTATGATCCTTAAGAACACTTCTAGTGAATACTGAAGATTATATTACCTGCAATATCTAGTAATGTAAAATGTGAATATTATTTTTCTGCTGCTTTGTATACAAATACATAATGTCAATTGTCATTGACAATGAATAACTGTCTGTTTGTAACATGTAAACATCTTATGGGAAATAAACTTTAAAAAAAAAAAAAAAAAAATTAACTTTCCTATTTCTTCACAAATTCTAAACAGAAAATTTTGACCTCCCAGTAGAGATGATATATGGAACTCAATTCTTATGTACCTCGGGGTATGCTGATATGTAATAGATATACCCACATTTCCCGAGATGTATCGCTCAATATACCTCCTGTTTGAATCGTGAGTCTCCGAGACGTAGCCTAGCGGATCACGATTCAAACAGGAGGTATATTGAGTGATGCACCGAGGGAAGGGTGGCTATATCTGACTTATATCCCACTCTGGTAGAGTTATATTTGACGAAAAAGAGTTGTCCACCATTCTCTATGCATATTTTTCTTGACCTAACTAGATCAACAAAATATGAACAATACTCTTTTTTTACGTTTTTATAAACATAAACTGACTTCATTACATTAAAATTTGGTACAAACTAGTACCTATTCATGGCTTATATAGGAAAATACTACAATCCAGACATGGCACAACAAAATGTACCGCTACCTGTATCAAGCCTCAGTAGCTCAGTCGATAGAGGCGATGCGTCGCAATATTAAGGCCCCTGCCTGGTTCGATTCCCACGTTGGTCATTAGCATTTCTGAAAAATTCTAAATTTTACAACTTGGTTGATTTGCCTAAGTTGAAGATCTCTTCACTTGACTTTATTTTGGTGTTCAAAAAAGAGTAGGTGTATTAGAAAAGTTGTGGTGTATCGGTCAATATACCTACAGTTAGAACAAAGGAAACCATAGCAACGAGACTGGAAGTGGGGTATAAGAATAGCTTATGACGTGGATTGGTCAAAACAAAGTAAAGCTTCATAATCATGTTGAATATATTTCATATTTTCCCCACTCATCAGTTGAATATATTTGATACTTTCCCCACTCATCAGTTGAATATATTTGATACTTTCCCCGCTCATCAGTTGAATATATTTGATACTTTCCCCACTCATCAGGGATATACAGTAGAACAGGGATATAGCGAACTCAGATATAGCGAACACTCGGATATAGCGAACAAATTTTCAAGTCCCGTCCCTATATGATAGCATTAAAATTATATGCGTATAGCGAACACCGGATATAGCGAACTAAATTCTTTGGTCCCTTGGAGTTCGTTATATCCGAGTTCTACTGTAACTGACTCTGTCTGCTCATTGTTATGCACTAGTTATTAACCATATTCGTAGTTGGCTCTCGATTCATATCTATTCAGTCCTCTTGGGGAACACTTCTGTGCCAGAACAAATCGGATTGCCAGTCCAAGGAATATTGAACTATGGTCAGAGGATACTGCATAGAATCCTGTGCTTCAAATGTTTTTATGTTCATTTTTCTTAGAAGATCCTATAAATGGTGAACCGATTTCAGAAAAATTTTGCAGGTTGCTTGAACTTAATGATAAAAGATACGGTTTTGTCCAATTTATGTGCCACAGACAGAAAAGTGAACTTGTGTTGCCAAGCAGAAACTGAAAGGCATTCCAAAAACCATTTTCTTGTAGACTTTATGTCATCACAGTGATTGTTTTGTAACAGTAGAATGGTTTCAAATGTTCTTCTGCCATCTCATGCAGACCTAAAATGTCTGATAGTGGATCGGCACATACCATGCCATGTCTATTTATCCTGAAATATATATTGTACTTGATTTATTATCCCTTGAGTCATGTTATGCAAGTAATGAATACAAAGCGTAGGATGTGGATGTGCATTGTACTGTTCTATATAAGGCATACCCTGGGATTTGAGTTTGAAAATGCAAGGACAAAACTGCCAACCTTATGACTAAAACTTTTTAATTTTGCTTACCTTACGCTTGACATGTGTTGCATAAAGATGCCAGTTTTGAACTTTCTGTTTTATGCCTTTCTGCCCAACCTTGGGTTTTCCGTGTTGCTCTCTAGCTTACTATCAGAGAAAGCAATAGTCCAATCAGAAAGTAACTGGATGTTGCTATCAAAATGCATGTAGGGGCGCTAAAATCAGAACAGTAAATTCATGGCATAGAACTGACAGTTTGGAAACTGGTGTTTTAGACTTTGATAGGAAGATGTGAGTTGAATTGAAAGTAAATGCCTCGAAACAAGACCAGATTGTTAATCTCAATAGGAGAGAGTGTTTAAACCAATTAAGATTTAGTAACATGTAAACAATATATAAGATTAAAACATCCCATAGTGGTTCTTTTTTTGTTAAACACAGTATATTGAATGTGTTGAGATCAAATAATGGGGTAAAACAATTTGATATAGCTAATGCTTCTTGCACTTCTGGAATATGTGTATTTTGGCAGAAGTATATGGTTATTAGTTTTTATGAGGTAAAGCCTACAGCAAAGGTATGCTTGTTTTAATTTCCTTGTCTCAAATTTTGACGCTTGAATAGATTGACTTGTAAGTCTTTAAAACATTAATTGTAGTTAACCTACTTTAGGTTGAAACACATTAATTATGAACTCAAGATTTATTGGTTTTGTAATCTTGAAAAGTCTGTCTAAATGGACCGTTATGCATAAGAAAAGGAGATCAAGTGTAGATGTCAGAACGTTAAGATGAATAGTTATCATGTTAAGCTTCTGATCAAAGGTTTCGGTCCTCTAGATTATTATCTACACTTGCATAATGGCGTGTGTAATTTCATGATGTTATTCAGTGCTTTTTCACTACCGGTACTGTTAAATGATCCTGAAAAGAAGCCACACACATGTTGTGTTTTTTTCAAATTTGAAGAAGAAACACTTAAATGTCAGACAGGTCTTTAGTTAAAATTCTTTATTGTACCTTATTTTATACACTTGTAAAACAAATAGTTTGGTATTTCAAATTGACAGGTCTTATTACAATGAGTAGAGATAATGTTGGTTATCACTTTACAATGACTTTCAGCCTGAACAGACTTTCTCTACTGACGAACAAATTTGTTTGAAGTCCCATTTCACACTTTACAGACTTTAAATCAATACAGTGACCACGTTTTTAGCCTTTGCCCTGTTATTATCGTTTTCTCTGTTATTTTTAGTTTTGAAGTGCACCTGCTCATGTTAAAAGTGCAACATTCAGTCCTTAAAGGGACCATTCCAGTGGGCTATTTTTTGTGGAAACAAACTTCAGGAGGACTTTCCTGTTTACAATTATATATTATTTTTACATGATAATTAATGACAATGACATGACAATTAATTTCAAATATTTTTGTGAGGTTAGCATTTCAGTTGTTTAAGATTTGACAATTCCACAAAGAATATAGTGTATCATTTAAAAATTAAAAACATCGTGATATAAAGCCAATCATCGAAGCTACGATCGTGGAATGCATTACTACAACAAAATGTTGTCGTAACTCATAACTCATATCATGAATTATTTGCAAATATGCTCGTCTTCTATCAATCAAGCAGTTTATTTCTTAATTTTGTGAATGAATTTTTATACCACACATTTGTTTTCTTGCAATGCTAACATTTTAAGAAGGCGGATGAAAGCTGATCGACTGGTGCCTTTAAAGGGGCAGCAACTTACGTAACATTTCAAATTTTCCAAATTTATTTTAGTTTATGCTTAAATTTTATCTAAAAAATCTCACAGTATCCAGTTATTCAGTTTATGCAGAACAATGCTATCCAGAACACTCCATTGCTAGCAATAACTCCGGATCTTAATCTCGTAGAACATGTGTGGAACTTTTATGCACAAGATTCAATGTCGGGATCATCCTACAAAAGTTTCCATAAATATGAAGCAGCATTTGATGAGGAGTGGCGTCAGCTGCCCATGGAACAATTCAGACCTCATGTGAGTTGTATGAGCAGTACAGGAGACTAGAAACAAAAAAGTGTTTGGTGATTGTACTGGATATTGACTAATTGTGTTCCTATATCTTCATAAGTGACATTTACTCTCTCGTAACAGTTTTGTCAACATTAAATTATGACATTTCACCATACTTACTACCTTCTTTCGGCTATGTATTTATCTCTCCAAAAGATTGGTGTTCACATAACTTTGGCCGCATGTGACAATTTATTCTTTGACTATGGATAATTGAGTGAAGTAATGAGCTGGTTTAAAAAAACACAATATTGAGCTCATATTGTTTGTATACACTGATACTAAATGGTATATTTTGAACAGCTAAAATTTGTAAAAGATTTGTTGCAGTGCCTTTTATTATGTTCGCTTGAATGAACTATCATGTTTTATATATTTTATTATATGGTAATACTGGATGCGTTTGTGAAACAACTTCAAGAAATTATACATGACATGAACATTTCCTTAAAGGGGCAGTAGCACGTTTTTTGATAATTTTATATTTTAAAAATTGCACTGATAATTGTAAGTTGATGTTAAATGTATTATTTTGAAAGTGTCAAAAATCTCATTACACTAGCCAATCATCCATAGTCAGAGGACAAAGTATGAAAATTCAAATAAAATCCACTGGCGGCCATTTTGTGTGAACACCTTTTATTCATTTTGTGTAAGAAAAAGGAATGGCCTGGATAAACTTTACATTATATATTTGAATTATTATTGCTCCATTTAGTTTAAATACGTTGTCTTTCAATTGGAACCATTAATTTTCATTTTCCTGACATCACCTTATATTCCCCCTAAAACGTGCTACTGCCCCTTTAAGGCTCAAAACATTGCAATCTTGTCTTGGGTGACTCTATTGCTTTGAAAGTGATATCTCTGGTAGTGAAAAGCTTGACAAGGACATTTCCCTAAAAAATATGATTAAAAATTCAAAATTCCCATGAAATTTTTCAAAACTTCTTTAAAGTTTAAAAATCAGTAGGCCAATGTCAGATATGCATGTGGGTATGAACAATAAACTTGTCTTTGAGCTGCTGACATTAGATGTTCGTGAAAATGACTTTTCTACTTCAGTTTTCCTTCTTTTGACAAGTGTATATTAAAACTACATTGTATCTTTTAGATGAACTGTCAGATGTGCAATATGAATATTTTGTATGGGCTTGATAACGACATAAGAATCTACAAGTAGAAATGTTCCTCATGTACAGAATATCAAAGTTCATTTTCATCATTTCTTGATCTGCAGGAAATCTGATAAGAATGATAAGTTTCCTGTGAAGAGACAACTTATCTTAAATGTGGAATGAAGAAACTCGTGAATAAGTTTATTGACCTATCGCTCTTTCATATTCAAATGTAACAATGAGTTATGAACACAGTTGTCATGGAAATTGTATGAAGATGGCCATTACTATATATATTCGTATAATTATGAAAAGAGGGAATTGTTTCTGGGAAATTATGTTCTAAAGAAAGAATTCTGCGTATTGAATATTCTGCCGGCTGAGTTATATATATAACCAAACTTCAGATATCACTTCCTGTCAGCTATAAGCCAAGACTTTGATGTAGAAATCCAGCATATTACTGATTCAATCATAGGTTCAATCTCTAGAAGAGTCCCACGTGACCTACTTCTGATTAATCTCGATCAGCACCAGTTGTCCAGTGGATAGGAATGGTCTGGCGTTAATGAATTTACTGGCTTGAGGATACTGGAACAAGATTGTTAACTTGAGACCTTGATTTCTGGCAGCTGGGATCTAGGCGGTCTTCTTATTAAGTTGTCCCGTACTTAAAGGGGCATTAGCATGTTATTTTTAAAATTTTATATTTTCAATGTTTCACTGATAATTGTACGTTTAAAATGGGTGCTGCATCTAAAATATAAAAGCAGCAGGATATAAATCAAGAGACAGGTCCAACGTAAGACTTTTGACGGAAGTTATTAGACAACAGCTATATGGGTGCTCATGACGTTGAAAGGAGGTTCATTCGTTAAAAGAAGAACAGTGTGACATACTTATTTGTGATATTTGTAAGCGTAAGGGTGTACCCCATAAGCCCATTATAAACCACAAAAGTAACTTTCATCATTAAATGAAAAAATCGTTAGTACATTATTGTGTTTCTGTATCCTAATGGATATAAGATTAAGACCAATAGACCTTTTTTCAGAAGTGAGCAGTTTGGGGTCATTCTCAGTTAAAAGCCCGCCCCCATATTTTCAAGATATTTTTCGAATGGTTCCCTCTGGTCTTATACCCACAAGGATACGATATTGTCTAGTGCCATTTAGGCAAAAGCAGCATTTTTGCCGGGCCTCCTGGTCTTAGACCTCCGAGGATACTATATTGTTTAGTGCCATTTAGTCAATATTTCAGCCAAAATCAGCATTGAATCATGTTGAAATGGAAGCATCATCAAATAGAAGCTTAATGAAACAGAAGCATGATGAGACAGAAACACATCTAAGGGCAAGAAGTTGGTGAAGCAGACGAGAAACTGGCAGTGTTGAGCAGCCTAATTTACATTCCAAAGATAGAGGACAGAGTAGGCAGGAAATGTCCACGAAAATCAATATCTAGTTAGACGAACCCCTGGTGACTTACTTCACCGATCCCTCAGCCATGTGACCAATCCTCAATGTGACCATTCACCGCTACATAGACAACCTGACCTTATTGAATTTGGTTGAGTTGTGACATTTCCATATTTGACATCTACATATGTCGCCAGCTTTGATGAATAGAACTTGTTCTCTTTGAAATAGCTGTATAAACTTGCAACATATGGAGTAATATGTCTTTTCATGGAAGTCGGTTTAGATTTTATTACATTGATGTTGTAGTTTTACATGTGATCTAAATTTTGTATTTACATTAATGCCATCTTTGATGTAAAGAATCTCGTTCACATTTACCATTCTGAATCTCTGAAATGTATCTCTTATTGAAGTTCATGCAGCTAGGTCTTTACTTTTATGTAGTTATCTATTTTTACATGTGTCCTTATTTGTTTTGTCATTCATGTCTTCTTTGATAAATAGAGGGTATTTACTTGAAATTAACTTTTGGTTATTTGAAAGCATTAAGGATAGTCAGAACCTTCTTAAAGTTTGATTGGACAGTTTTGACATTAAATAAATTTTGACATTTTCTGTTCCTTTGAATTAATCTTTTAACAAAATTGATTTTAAAAATCTGTTGTTTTTTTCATGTATATGTTTCTCTTTTGATATATTTTTTGTCTTATATTCACATTGGGAACTATCTAATGAAGATAATGTGTGATAGAATACTTAAAATATATTCTACAAAAAGTTGGATTGGTTTTCTGAACATAAGATATATTTTAACATGTTCTTATGTTTTAGAATTTACAGTCATAAATGAAATAAAAAATAATGTATATGTTAGCCTAATCAAAATAGACTATATCTTTCAACCCTTGTTCTTCAAACTTGTCAATTGAAGGTTGAGATCGATACTTGGACAATAATTACTTTTTAACATGGTTGATATTTGGAATTTACAATTATTAGAATTTATTTTCAAAATAATGAACATTTTTGCTTCCGTCTTTTATTAGCTCATCTGGCCTGTAAGGCACATTTTTCGACTTCTTCTCTAGAAGCAAAAGACCTAGAAACCTGAAATGTTGTGTACAGACTGCCACTATTTGAGGATTATAATTGACAGTTTTGGTGGCCCTATTCCCCCTAAAAAGGACATATGGTAAACCTTAGGATCCTATGCCATAAATTATCAATTGAATACTTGAGCAATTTTTATGCCCCCGAATCGGAGATTCCGGGGGTATATTGTTTTTCACCTGTCCGTCTGTCCGTCCGTCTGTCCGTCTGTCTGTCCGTCTGTCCGTTTGTCCACAAAAACTTTAACCTTGGTCATAACTTTTGATTGGTCGGAGCTAGGTCTTTGATACTTGACATATGCATCCGGGGGCATTCGTGTTTCACAAACACATCTTGTTATTTCTGAATTGATTACAGGTACCGGTATCTGAAATCACATCGCCTATATACTTAATTCTAGGATTTGTGACCCTGGGCCCCAACAAAGCGTGAAACCACATTGGCCACACACTACAGCACAGTTAAATATGAACCCTCATGAGCTACAGAGCCAATGGCTCTACTTTTTTAGTTCTGTAAATTTGATGGAAATACAATTATGACTTAATGTTAAATCATCTTTTCATGCAACTTTGAATAAGTAAGATAATATTTATAGGTTAATTGTTCCTGGGGGGCGGGATAGCGCAGTGGTTAGTGTGTTTGGCTTCGGATCAGGAGGTCCATTGTTTGAATCCCACCAGGGGCTCGGCAACTTTGTCTGCAGTAGAGAACTCTTCTACACGCAGTCAGGTTTGGGTGCAATGCTACACTGAATTTCAGTGCAGTACCACCCTTGGTTCGTTAGTTCCAGGTGAAGCTCGCAGGTTTCACTGCAATGCATAGCCACAATTCTGTTGCGGGCTTTCTTCCTGCAATAATACTAGCAGCTGTGATATAAGTGAAATACTCTTGAAAGCGGCGATAAACCCCATATCACCTCACCTCACCCAACTGTTCCTGGCTGTATCCATGTTTGGTCTGTTGACCCCATTACCAGTTCTAATGACATGTCTTTAGTGGAAGTGACTGGTAAATGAAGTTGATCCGACTTCCTGAATAATCTGCCCACATATTGAACAACCTTTGTGGACTGGGGCCAACACCCAAAGGGAAAATATCTCAACTAGTTAGAGTTTCAAATCATGATGAGAAACCAGAGATTGAGGTGAATGGGCATTTGGTTTAGATGTGACATTGTGTGGTAATATCAACTTCTATTTTCAGTAAGAGAAATTTACTTTTAATTAGCCTACATTTGAAATTGATAAAATCAGAATTCTTGGTTTCTTTTACCTCTTTAACTGTATCATGTACATTGAATTAAGTTAAGGAATCTAAATTTTGTAAAAACAAATATCCTTGATTAAATGGGTTTGTTTGATATGCGGTGAGATATTTTTTTACCTTTTCTTTTCTGAACCTTTGAATTAGATATATTCAGGGAAAAGGATATGAAGTAAACTAGGTCCTTTTGATGGAAATGTTGGGATTTGATACAGATATTTAGTAATTTAACATGTTTGTATTTAAAAGTAGGTTGTAGTTATAAAATCAGGTTCCAATGCATGCATTTTCATTCAAAAATAATTATTTTGACCACCTCTTTTAACCTGAGCTTAAAGAGGTGCATGTTTCTTAGAATTTAATATTTTGTTACATTTACAAAATGAAAAAAAGCAACCAAATTCTTAAATATCAAACAGTTAAGTGGCATTCTTTATTTAAGAAATTTTTCTTTTTCAACAAAGAAAGGCGATATTAAGTATTTTAGAAATACTTTTAGAAAAATCCTCTTCGTTCACTCCTATAGTAGGATTTTAAGTTACATTTTGTAAACTGTGCCATCAATCATTTCTCAAAAAATATGTATCAAAGTTTCAATCAAAAGAATTCTGTATCATAGAAAAGAAAATGAAGAATATTTAATTTTAGTTTTGCATTCAAATGATTGATTTGATGTGTAGAATGTGTAAAACATTATTTCTTTTGATATAAAATGAATAAATTAAAGATGAATTAATGACCAAGATCATTTCAAGAATCAAAGACAATTTATTTTAAATAGCAAAATATAAAATAAAGAATGATTTTGTGTTAAGCATCAAATTCATGATCATTAAAGGATTCAATATAAAAATTCAAGAAAAGGGATGACTTCATTTCTTAGATATCAAATTCAGGAAAAAAGCTTTCATTCAAAGAATTAAGTTCCTTAATCAAAACTGAAAAGCCTTTACATGTTAATTTAGTCTTAATATAATTAATTTCGATAAAATATGTCGTTGACTAGTTTCTAGAAAACAATTAAAGCTTCCATGTCAAAAGGAATAAGGTCGGAGCTGATAATAGCTCAATGAAGACAGTATAATCCCCCTCTCCCCAAAGTTTTACTCCTGTCATTTTCATCTAACAGTGACAAATTTATGTAGATGTGATCTCAAATTATTGATCACTACAGACCGATGGCCGAGACCTAATGAAGATATGAGTGGGAGGGACAGAGAAAATTGGAAATATGTCTGCCGGAGAAAATTGTGTGTGGCTGCTTATTATCATCCCAATACAATTTTCTATTACCTTGATTGGTATTTTTTGCTTTTACAAATTACCTGCACGAGCCCCAGGATGACAAAAAAATGTTGAGGAGTTAATTCTGCTGAAAGCCCTGCATCTTGCACATTAGAACTGATAGAATGTTTTGTTTATTCGGTTTCGGTTATTCTAGGTTAGTGGTGAAATTGAGCTTAAACACCTGGGAAACATCCAACCAAAATTAAGTTGAGCTAAAATTTTGTTTTGAATTGCTTCAAATCATATGGATCTTCTAACGAATGAATTTTGTCTTCTGAAGCTAAATGCCTGTTAGCTCCTGCTTGGATTAGTTAAATCATGATAATTGAAAAATATTTCAGTTTTTAGCTCACCTTTACAAAGTAAATGTGAGCTTATGTCATGGCGCTTCGTCCGTCATCCGTCTGTCTGTCCGTCCATCCATCCGTCCGTCTGTCCGTCCGTCCGTAAACTTTCACGAAAAAGACTACTCCTCCTAAACGAATTCAGATATCATTCTGAAATTGTAGTATGTTATACCCATGGTGATTCCTCACAGAAAGGTAGACGTTTCAGTTTTGAGAATCCAAGATGGCCGCCATGACAGCCATATTGAATTTTCATTTAGATTTCATGAAAAAGACTACTCCTTCTAAACGAATACAGATATCATTCTGAAATTGTAGTATGTTATACCCATGGTGATTCCTCACAGAAAGGTAGACGTTTCAGTTTTGAGAATCCAAGATGGCCGCCATGACAGCCATATTGAATTTTCATTTAGATTTCATGAAAAAGACTACTCCTTCTAAACGAATACAGATATCATTCTGAAATTGTATTATGTTATACCAATGGTGATTCCTCACAGAAAGGTAGACGTTTCAGTTTTGAGAATCCAAGATGGCCCCCATGACAGCCATATTGAATTTTCAATTAGATTTCATGAAAAAGACTACTCCTTCTAAACGAATACAGATATCATTCTGAAATTGTAGTATGTTATACCTATGGTGATTCCGCACAGAAAGGTAGACGTTTCAGTTTTGAGAATCCAAGATGGCTGCCATGACAGCCATATTGAATTTTCATTTAGATTTCATGAAAAAGACTACTCCTTCTAAACGAATACAGATATCATTCTGAAATTGTAGTATGTTATACCTATGGTGATTCCTCACAGAAAGGTAGACGTTTCAGTTTTGAGAATCCAAGATGGCCGCCATGACAGCTATATTGAATTTTCAATTAGATTTCATGAAAAAGACTACTCCTTCTAAACGAATACAGATATCATTCTGAAATTGTATTATGTTATACCAATGGTGATTCCTCACAGAAAGGTAGACGTTTCAGTTTTGAGAATCCAAGATGGCCGCCATGACAGCCATATTGAATTTTCAATTAGATTTCATGAAAAAGACTACTCCTTCTAAACGAATACAGATATCATTCTGAAATTGTAGTATGTTATACCTATGGTGATTCCGCACAGAAAGATAGACGTTAAAATTTTTGAGAATCCAATATGGCCGCCAAGGTAGCCATATTGAATTTTCAATAAGATTTCATGACAAAGACTATTTCTCCTAAACCAATCTAGATATCATTTTTAGCTCACCTTTACAAAGTAAATGTGAGCTTATGTCATGGCGCTTCGTCCGTCGTCCGTCTGTCTGTCCGTCCGTCCGTCCGTCTGTCCGTCCGTCCGTCCGTCCGTCCGTCCGTAAACTTTCACGAAAAAGACTACTCCTCCTAAACTAATTCAGATATCATTCTGAAATTGTAGTATGTTATACCCATGGTGATTCCCCACAGAAAGGTAGACGTTTCAGTTTTGAGAATCCAAGATGGCCGCCATGACAGCCATATTGAATTTTCAATTAGATTTCATGAAAAAGACTACTCCTTCTAAATGAATACAGATATCATTCTGAAATTGTAGTATGTTATACCCATGGCGATTCCTCACAGAAAGGTAGACGTTTCAGTTTTGAGAATCCAAGATGGCCGCCATGACAGCCATATTGAATTTTCAATTAGATTTCATGAAAAAGACTACTCCTTCTAAATGAATACAGATATCATTCTGAAATTGTAGTATGTTATACCCATGGCGATTCCTCACAGAAAGGTAGACGTTTCAGTTTTGAGAATCCAAGATGGCCGCCATGACAGCCATATTGAATTTTCAATTAGATTTCATGAAAAAGACTACTCCTTCTAAACGAATACAGATATCATTCTGAAATTGAAGTATGTTATACCCATGGTGATTCCGCACAGAAAGGTAGACGTTAAAGTTTTGAGAATCCAATATGGCCGCCATGGCAGCCATATTGAATTTTAAATTAGATTTCATGACAAAGACTATTTCTCCTAAACCAATCTAGATATCATTTTTATATTGTAGTATGTTATACCTATAGTGATTCCCCACAGAAAGGTAGATGTTTCAGTTTTGAGAATCCAAGATGGCCGCAATAGCAGCCATATTGACTTTTCAGCTGCAGATGACACATCATTATTATTAAATTTTATGCTTTCATCAAGTGGCACCATATTAATTCTCTAATTTGAACTTACTAATCATAATATTATCTTTAATATGGAATATTTAAGATTGTCGTGCAAGTTGTTCTATATTTTTAAGTGTTTCTAAAAAAAATTAAGATGAAAGACAAACATAATTGATTAATTTGTTTAAAATGTTTATGGCAACTAGCTGCAAAAACCAAATCACATTAAACATGTTAAATTTTAAACAATGGTATCTCCCTTATATTCCTTTAAATACCACACATAAGGGGTCAACCAGAGTTCAGATATTCCACTATCCTGTCTAATACACATCCCAAGGCAGGCTGCTAGCATCACAGTGGCAGCTGCTAGTCTGTTGCATAATCAACCTGACCCAATTGATATGGTAGAGCATTATGCTATATGGCCATGGCCCATGTGTATGCAATACAAGTTATGGACTTGTATTCTCATGACAGTGATATGTTCTTTCTAAGAATAACAACTTACACAAAAATTGTCTACAATAAGCTTTGTGTTTAGCAATCTACATGATAAGTTGATGTGAAATAAATATGCAGATGAAAATCGAAAAGGGTTTAGTAAGAAAAGTAAGGAAATTTGATTTGTCATATCTCTCTGTTGATTTGACAATGCAAAAATGTTTACCATTATAGTACTGTATGAGTGTTAAATAAATTGATACTTTAATGAAAGACATCTCATGGTCACTTGACATGTAAATATTATGTGAACAAAATAAACGTGTCTTATGCATTGCTGTGTTTATGACTTTCCTCTCAATCAGTCATTCATTTTCCTTGAAAAATCTGTACTTTTGGGATTCTCAATATCCCATGCAGCATAACCATCAGTGAAATAATCTTGAAATCATATTAATGATTCACTACAAAACAAATGTAAGTGGCCACCATCCTGTAAGTAATGAATGACATTTAAATGGATACACCTAAACCAATCAAGATATCATAATGAAATTAATACGGATGCCCATATAAAAGTAGCATTTTGAAGATTAAAAAGTACAAGATGGTCACCAATTCAGCCATAGATATGTACAAAAAAGTTATACAAAAACCTACTGCTTGTTAACTTATCATGATTATATCATTCGTGTATTAATGTTTGTTCAAGCTCTAGTCGTTTCCAAAAGAAGACTAGTATTTTAAAAGATAAAAAAATCATGATGGCAGCCATAATCAATTGTATAAAAGATGGTTACATGTATAATTAAACCATTTTACCACATCATTCATTTTAAGGTGAGCTTCTGTACCCTCGGTACTTTTATTATATTGTAGTATGTTATACCTATAGTGATTCCGCACAGAAAGGTAGACGTTTCAGTTTTGAGAATCCAAGATGGCCGCAATAGCAGCCATATTGACTTTTCAGCTGCAGATGACACATCATTATTATTAAATTTTAAGCTTTCATCAAGTGTCACTGTGATCACTGGCACCATATAAATTCTCTAATTTGAACTTACTAATCATAATATTATCTTAAATATGGAATATTTAAGATTGTCGTGCAAGTTGTTCTATATTTTTAAGTGTTTCTAAAAAAAATTAAGATGAAAGACAAACATGATTGATTAATTTGTTTAAAATCTTTATGGCAACTAGCTGCAAAAACCAAATCACATTAAACATGTTAAATTTTAAACAATGGTATCTCCCTTATATTCCTTTAAATACCACACATAAGGGGTCAACAAGAGTTCAGATATTCCACTCTGTTGTCTAATACACATCCCAAGGCAGGCTGCTAGCATCACAGTGTCAGCTGCTAGTCTGTTGCATAATCAACCTGACCCAATTGATATGGTAGAGCATTATGCTATATGGCCATGGCCCATGTGTATGCAATACAAGTTATGGACTTGTATTCTCATGACAGTGATATGTTCTTTCTAAGAATAACAACTTACACAAAAATTGTCTACAATAAGCTTTGTGTTTAGCAATCTACATGATAAGTTGATGTGGAATGAATATGCAGATGAAAATCGAATAGGGTTTAGTAAGAAAAGTAAGGAAATTTGATTTGTCATATCTCTCTGTTGATTTGACAATGCAAAAATGTTTACCATTATAGTACTGTATGAGTGTTAAATAAATTGATACTTTAATGAAAGACATCTCATGGTCACTTGACATGTAAATATTATGTGAACAAAATAAACGTGTCTTATGCATTGCTGTGTTTATGACTTTCCTCTCAATCAGTCATTCATTTTCCTTGAAAAATCTGTACTTTTGGGATTCTCAATATCCCATGCAGCATAACCATCAGTGAAATAATCTTGAAATCATATTAATGATTCACTACAAAACAAATGTAAGTGGCCACCATCCTGTAAGTAATGAATGACATTTAAATGGATACACCTAAACCAATCAAGATATCATAATGAAATTAATACGGATGCCCACATAAAAGTAGCATTTTGAAGATTAAAAAGTACAAGATGGTCACCAATTCAGCCATAGATATACAAAAAAGTTATACAAAAACCTGGTACTGCTTGTTAACTTATCATGATTATATCATTTGTGTATTAATGTTTGTTCAAGCTCTAGTCGTTTCCAAAAGAAGACTAGTATTTTAACCAATTTGTGCATGATGTCCCATAAATGGGAAGCTAATTCAATGGTCTGGTTCTCAGTTCAAATACAAGATAAATATTTGCTGTAAGCTGTTTTTTAATGGGAAGATGTCGTATTTATATGTCAACAAAGTAAAATAGTTGTAGATTTAAATACAGTGAAATCTGACAACCTGAAACAGATAAGATACTAATTTAGCAAATTCCCAAAGTTTGAGGTACCACAGAATAATTGAATGTTCCATTTGAACTATATTGACTTGTTTTTAATGTGTTTCAATGTTAAATAGTTTAACTAAAAATAAGAGTGAATGTCAACTAAATGTTTTTCCATGCTCAAACTTTTGTCAAATTAGCGTCCCACTTATGGGACGTCATGCACAAGAGGGTACAGGTTTTTTGATCATTCTCGGAATTATTCTTGTGAAGAAATATAATTTCTTGTCTTGATATTTATTGCAAAGGATAACCTGAAAGGTAATAAAATTAGAAAAAAAATATAAGTGACTGATTAACCTTCTGCTGATATATAAGTATGTGGACATATCCGAATTTTCTGCTGCCATAGATTGTATTGAAGATGAGGATGGTTTTAAGGATGAAATGAGTTAATCAGAGCATTTCATGTGCTAGAAGTACCTCATGAAGAACCAAACGTGGTGGTCAATGTTCCTTTCCCCGCTCTCTGGAGAAATTGTTAATGCTTGAATACTACATATACTAAGTTTTTCACGCAAAATTTGATTGATTGCTCTGCTGAAGTACACCTGAAATTGGAAATTCGGAAATTGTTTGCATTTCTGAAAGAGGAAGTCCCAAAGATGTTGTCCAAATAAAATTTATTATCTGTCAAAAAATTTGGTTTCATCATGTGCATATAAAAAACCTGTACCCTCCTGTGCATGTCGTCCCATATATGGGACGCTAATTCAATCCTCAAAATAACACGGAAAAAATTACTTGAGGGAAAAATAACAACTGATTCCCTTCATTGCTTTATGAACTATAAATTGTCACAATTAAATTAAAATCTGAGAGGTCATGCATAAATGGGTTAAAAGATAAAAAAATCATGATGGCAGCCATAATCAATTATATAAAAGATGGTTACACGTATAATTAAACCATTTTACCACATCATTCATTTTAAGGTGAGCTTCTGTACCCTCGGTACTTTTATTATTGTTAAACTAAATTTCCATCTTTTCTAAACAGTTATGACTTTACATTGTTCGAATAACAAAAAACATAATGAAATTAAAAAAAAATTGCGATTTTTTGGCCAATGCAATGTTGCAAAATCACTGCAAGAATATCAACGCCCATAAAAGAGCTTTATTCTCTAAATGATTTCATACGGATCACAGCGAGGTTCTTCAGAGGTCTTTATCCTCTTTATGTCAACTTCTGTACAAAAAACTGCCAATACAGTTATGACTTATATTTTTTGTTATACGGAGAGCCAGTTGCGTGGCAACTTCTTGCGTATTTGTTTGTCATATCTGGGCCTGTGTAATGTTTTCAGTTATCATAGCCTAAATCACAAGAGTGGATGTAAAGCCAAATGAGCAAGAACATAATTTCTAATTTTTGCATCACATAAATGCTTATATTTTGCTCATATTACATAGAAGTTAATATCATGTTTCAACTTTTCTCCTGGAATAAAGGTTAGAAACGAAGAATTTATCATCTCATTCTAATTTCAATGTTCTAACAGATTTTATATGTCATATGGGTGGAAAATAAATTATTGATTTTTTATATTTTCAACAAGACTATATTTTACAAAACGAGAATTCTCTGATGAATAGTACGTGACCTTATATCAGATAAAAAAGGAAGAAAAGTATTTTAGAAAAATAAATAATTGGAAGAGAATGGCATATATTTGAAATCAAGCTTCTATAATTTGATTCCTGTTGTTGAACTAAAATCTCTTTTCCAACAAAATATCTATTTGTATACAATAATGGCAAGGTAGTTACTTGCTATAATTACGCAGAATATTGAGAACCCAGCTGTGATTGGTTGAAATACTGTTGATTTTTACCTTTGTAGCACTGATGTATGTCTATGGTTTCACAATGTCATATATCAGGTAGATCTAAATATGGTAGGTAAAGCTCGTTAACTATCAGCAGGTAGTCATCCCACCTGCCAGTTATTATTGATGTTGTCTGCTAATAATGTATAAGTTCCTTTGATTTTGCAATTTTGTATGATTATATTATTTCCAAAATGTGTAACTTACTTCTTCAAAATGTAAAAAAGGTTATTATTAGTGTAATTACATAAATCTTTGTTTGTTTGACACTTATCAAGAAATGTATTGTGAATTTGTTGATTTTTAATTAAATAATGTCCATCAATAATGTTAAACTCTTGCAATGTCACTGCATGCTATCAAGATGATTTTGGAATATTTTAGCATTACTGAAGAAATACAGTAGCATTAGGTCTCAGAAAATCCCTCAAAATTGTTCAAGAAATATCTAATTAAATATTACCTGAATCTTAATTCCTAAAATAAGCAGAACAACTTGATCAACACTGACAAGAGCCACTGGCAATAATTCTAATGTCAAACTTAATTACTGGTAGGTCATATGGGGACAATTTTTTGATGGAATAAGACTTATATATGATCACAAGTAAATGCAAAACTTTCATGAATGTTGTAGCAGAGAATGAAAATATAAAAAACAGTGTCACAATTGAGAAACATTATTATGTTGAAGACATTACAGAACTAAATGAATTATATCTTACTTTATGAAGTCATTCAGTGTTTAAAAAAAGTGTGTTATTTTTCTAAATCAAATGCCAGATTTGATTTTCACTTCAATAAATCTTTCAGGATATCAGTACCTAACTTTTTAGAAGGGTAGATCATCCCAAACTTATGTTTGGTTTCTTTAAGTAGATCTGCATACTGCTTTATCAAAACAGAGTATCTAGTGTTGCCTGGAATAGTTTAAAAAAAATCAAAATTCAAGAACTTTTAAAATCAAATCCATATCATACAACATGATTTTTAAGACATCTGCCACTCTCCCCGTTGACGTGATATAATTCTATGTATGAGTTAAATGTCACTGATGTTGACTTGTAAAAAATACTATAAAACCAACAGAACCTTGTTAACATTGTGTGTAGGTTGTTTACTCAAAAATTTGCTAGAATGTACTGGTGTTTGTGAGACTCCAGACGTCATGTAACTTGAGAAAGCACTTTCTATTCTTAATTTTGCAATGTATGTGACATTTCTGCCAAGAATAGCTTTATGTAAATTTTGTATTTTTGCTGTTCAGTCAAATAACAATTCTGCTGCATTTCTGCAAAGTTCGTAATAACACACAGAATGATTACACTGTAAGCAATGTAAGGATTAGATTTAGATGGCCGGCATCTTGAATCCTTATATTAATCGAAAGATCTCGAAGTATCAATGGCAGTGGGTTCAGGGAGGTCTAACCCCCTCTTTAAAATTTGCCAATACATAGGACAAACCTCAAGGGTGAATCCCCACCCCCTTTATACTTGGTGTTGTCGTTGGGTTGGAGTTTAACGTCTTCTTTCACCATTGGGCGATGTCGCCGTTGTTCTTTTTATTAGCTCTGGTGTACCCCCTACCTTTTTATCTGGATCTGCCACGTGGCATGATGGCACTGTAGACCATATTGTAGACCCTTTTAAAGGGACAGTTCAGGTATCTTTTGTGGAAACGAAATTCAAGGGGACAACTCATTATTACATATATCTTTTTAGTACATGATCTTAACACAATCCAGTTGACACCTGTTACATTCAGTAGTAATTTCATTGATTTACTATTGAAAACTTGATAAAGAAGAGAACACACCTGTTAAAAACAACAATGAGAAGTGAAGCCAATTAATCTTCAGCACTACGAGTGTGAAAAGTCTTGCTACGCCATTATTAAGCATTGTTGATTAGTTTTAGCAATAATTTCAAAATGTGCAGTTAATCTGTTAGTAAAATAAGTTTATTTGTACTATGTTGTAAAATTTGTAAAACAGAACAGCTTTTTGTTTCATCAAATTTTACAAAAATTAACATGGCGGCCGGAACACATGAACTTCCTACATATTAAGCAAAAATGATCATTATGAGAGAAAGGTAGAGGAGTGAAAAGCATTGGAAAAAAAAAGAAAAGGAATCCCTCATTGGCAATATTTCCATTTACTGGTAGGTACAATTTTAAAGAAAATCAAATTAGAGATTTGACACTTTTGTGAAATTAAAATAACAAGTGAAGGTATTTATCATTACAATATATATAATATAAATTTGAGTAATATATTGTGACGCCTTGTTCATCAGAAATAACAACTAAAGTGTGTCATGATTTTTCATTTCTTCAGCTCATGCATATATGTGAAAATGTTTTGAAAATTCTTATAATAGATTATGAAAGTGCTTCTGTGTGAAATTTTGTATAATGGTTTTAATTTTGTTAATGTCTAAACATATTAAACAACTGTGGATAATTTCCAGGAATGACAGTTTCAAGAAATATGTGTCGAGTGAAAAGCCTGCGTTGATCAATATTGTGTGAAGCTCACAGCATTAAATGAACATTGGTGTATCAATCTGGATTTAGAAACCTCTCAATTCCATGGGGGACGGATTATTAAATGTGTCTAGCTAAACGGATATTGGAATCATCTTCTGAGATGTCATAATTCAACCACTTTCAAAATTTCGGTTAATGAGACTATGGCATGTTCATATGAAGCTTCATTCTCATCAATATTTTGATGTTATATGTGACTTTGAAATTAATTTTGATTCCTTTGATCTTCACTTACTGGATTCATTTGTGACTGGAATGGAAAAACGAGATGGCATCAACTTGGAGCCTTTTCGTAAGTCTTATAGAATCTGTCAAATACATCTGCTAGAAGTGGGTTTGTGAATGATTTGACAGTGATAAAGATTCAAGATTCTCTTTATAATCCTGTTTGGTGTAAGTTATTAAATTGGTTTCCAGATTTGTATGATGACTCCTTGTTGCAGTTTTTAAAAAAGCTTCTTTATGACATTTTCCAGGATTTCTTAAATGTGACATTGTTCTGTTGATTTCCCCATTGTAGCACTGTTTTGTCAAATGTGCTTCATTTTAACAGTTTGCAGGATTGTCTTTTTCATAAAAAGTTTGGCATATATAGTGCATTTAGTGGAACTGTTTTTGTCAGAGACTTTTTGTGACAGAAATTCATAGCTACAGATAGACATTGTGCATTTGATGTCATCAGTTTTGTTCACAAATTACAATGCCAAACAACCTGATCATGCAGTTGACTAGTGCTGCGTCGTAGGTGGTTCTCTCTTGAATAATTGTAAGTGGCAATAACCTGTTTCCTGACTATTGAAAGTGTTCCAAGTTCCATATGTGATAAGAGTGTACCCTCTGATGCGACAAATAGCGATTTTAGGTTTTTTTCAGACCCACACTATTACAACATTTGAGCCTGGAAGACCAGCAATCTTTTGTGTCTGATTTCAAACACTTTCTTTCCTGTCCATGTAATAGTGACACTTTAAGATTTGACTGCAAACTCTGCCTTTCCTTTATTGATAAACAATCCCAATAGTGATTGCAATAATACCCAGCAATAGACTATCAATCAATCAATCTTTTATTTAGTAGAAAGGCCTTTGGCCCACGTACAAAATGACCATATAAAATAAGTTACAGAATTGCATTTTTCCGTAAGACTAAGGCATCTTTAACAAAATTGGAGATAGCTAATACATACCGGTAGGATAAATTACTGCTTTGGAGATAACGAATAGTTATTTCTTCATTAAAGTAGATTTTCAAAATATTTTACACGTATATCATGATACACTGGACATTTATAAAGGAAGTGAAATTCATCCTCTACACAATTAGATTTACATACTTTACAATAGCGAAATTGACGTTGAATACCATCTCGTCTACCAATATTTTTGTATATGGGAAGCTCGCCAATTCTTAACAAAGTAATTCGACTATTGCTATATATATAACTCACAATAGACTGTCGCTATCGAGCCTAATAGTCCCTTTTGGGTCAACGTACAAGTCTTGAGAACTAGCATGGCTGAAGACAGAGTGTCAGGTCATGTGACTGTGTGCACATGGTCTATAGAGATATAAGTTCCTATGGATTGCATCTTTGTGTTTTAGCTGTGTTGGATGGGATCTCTTTATGATAAATTTTGCATATTAAGTCCTTGTGGGAAAATTTTCTAAATGCCTCTTTGTGATAGTTATGTTAAGAGACACTTTTAAAAGTCCTTGGCTATGTGACATAGTTTCTTACAAGATTGGGTTATGACAGTGTTTTTATAGTGCATTTGTGACAAGTTTGCAGAGAGAGTTGTTTTTGAGAGAGTCAAATCACCGTTGTGACAGAATGACAGATTACTTTCAGTTTGTAGTTTTAAAGCTATTTTTATTTACATAACAGATGAAGAGAAATGGTTTGAATGATACTTTACACCATTGCATTGATTCAGAATGGCTTTGGACAAAGTTTTCAGAAAAAAATAATTCATTTTATGGAACAGGAAGTTACATTAGACCATTCAACTAACACAGATATTGTCTATAGAATTGTTTTTACAAGATTATAGAATGTATATGTTTGACTCTGTGAAACTGCCTGTTGGTTACATAATCATATGGAGAGAATTGATATAACCATTGGCGGTGCCTCTCTATGAGGTATGTTGAACTTTTGTTGTTATATTAATGAAGTTCTAGCTTTTCTGCTCTCAAATTTGTAACTTTGTGATAGTGAACTTTTATTTGGTAGTGTCTTCAACTGAAAGTGACAGTGTAATCAATTCAACTAATTAAGCATTGATTGGATTACTCGCCTGCATACAGAATCATGTTCTACCAAACTAACTCAGACCTGTATGGATTTTGTTTCGGAAAAAAACCTGATGAACAACAGGTAATCAGCTTATTGCATTGCTGTTGTATCTTTTTATATTCTTGTTGTTAATACTGATAATTGTGCTTTTTGATCTTCAGAGATATATTCACTATCAGTTAATGAATTGGTTTTTGAAAGAAATTTAAAATTGTTTTTTTTGCATATTTATTTTTTCCCGTAGCACAATTGGTTTTAGGGAGTGGTCGATTATACAGTCACTCTGTGGAAAAACAAGTCTTGGAACATAAGTATTTGGTTCAAAGGGAGATTGCACTTATATCAGAAAATTATTACTTTAAGGTTTCCAAAATAAACATCAGTGTGTACCAAATGTGTTATTGTCAGATGGTGACACATCTCAGCATTCAACCTGATCATCAGTTGTCCAAGAGGAAGTTTTAAGGTATCAAAACCAATGGTTGGCTTATTTTTTAATATTCATTTGAGGTAGGAAGATCAAATTGCATATCTTATCTGAACAGGGTTCTTCCATTTGTAAATTGCTTCTTTGATTGATAACATTGTCTTGTTATTGGTAATAGATAAAAGTTGGTTAAATTATTTATTCATTCATTCATTCAAGATAAAGCACATGTTATCCAATTAAAAAGGACTTATATATATGCATTACTCATTCAGGCTTTTCAACAATTGACAGACAAAGATTAAGGATTTTACCAAAGATTGCTTTTTTATTCTGAACAAAAAATTTTTTAGGATATATGAAAATTTTGAAATTAAGGATAATGTATTATTCTTTTTCCATTGACCCACAAAGGAATTTTTTTTTTAAATTGCAATATCATAACATTTTTGTCTGGTTAACCTATTAAAGGGGCAGTAGCACGTTTTTAGGGGGAATATAAGGTGATGTCAGGAAATTGAAAATTAATGCTTCTAATTGAAAGACAATGTATTTAAACTAAATGAAGCAGTAACAATTCAAATATATAACTTAAAGTCAAGCCATGCAATTCCTTTTTCTTACACAAAATGAATTAAAGGTGTTCACATAAAATGGCTGCCAATGGATTATATGTGAATCTTTATACTTTGTCCTCTGAATATGGATGATTGGCTCATATAATGAGATTTCTGACACTGTCAAAGTAATTCATTTAGCATTAACTTACAATTATCAGTGACAATTTTGAAATATAAAATTATCAAAAAATGTGCTACTGCCCCTTTAAGGGGCAGCAAATTTTTCAAATTTGACCTAAAACACAATAGTTTATGACAAATGTATTATCTCCAGAGAGTCATACACCTGACCACTTAACCCGATGACCCATATTCCAAAAGAAATTATCAAGAATCAAGCTTACAGCAATGTCACACATTTTTCGTATGAAGATGGTTTATTCATTTGAGGTAAGATAATATGGATTCACATAACTTATCTAAACATGAGGATGCTCTTTCAAACTGCTTCATTTGATGAAAACACATTGTCTTGCCATTGTGATATTAATTTAGATCTTTTGTCTTGAAAACGCTATTGCCCCTTATGTGTATGGATTAATAAATGACAAAATAATGTTCTTATTTCGACTTAACTTTTTTGTAAATGATGTTAGCCTTTTATATCTAGGTTTCATGTTCTTTATCTTGAATCTTAAGAAAAACTAAATATGTGTAACACAATGGCTTTCATTGATTGCAATGAAAATACAAGTGATAAGATTAAAGCTGTAACTTTGCTGTAAACTTTAGGCTATAAGAAGTTTATTAGGTTGATTTGTTTTTACTGATTAAAGCTTTTTTTCTGATATTCAGGTTAATAATTATGCTTCAAGGGATTAAACCAATCAAACTTATAATGGCATTAAAAATGAATTGTGTATATTCTATCAAGGATATATATATTTTTATTTATATTGGCCTTGGTCTTCGATCCGTATGCAAAATTTCAATGTTGATGCTGGTGTTGTTGATGCAGCCCATTAGTATTTCCATATTACCTGATTGAGTACTTTAGCAATTTTGAGAGATAAGTACTTTATCTACCTATATAAATTCTCTATATCTAGTAAATATTGTTAAGAGTCAGTGCCCTTAAAGTTATTAATTACTTATATTCTGTGATGTCTTGTATACCTGGTACATTTTAATTAAGTTGGGTCTCCTCTTGATAATGAATGATAATTTAAGACTTGAATAAGTGTTACAGCAGCCAGTTGATTAAATGAATAGCCAATTAAAATTGAGAGATAATTATATTGGTGATATTATTGGAATATACAAATTAATCTCATTTTGTCATATTATAAGTGACAAAATAATCTCATATTTTATCATATCATAAGTGTTTTAAAATGTGATGTGTCAATTTTTCGGCCCTAGATAAAATATCTGATTTAAAAAATAATTCAGTTCATATAATCTTTCAGATAATCAATATGTAACTTTCAGAAAGTGACATTATCCAAACTTTTATTATTGCTTTGGGGTCCAGAGACCCCAAAGTTATGTAACAGTTGATATTGAAAACGAATGGCAGAAGTTTCTCTCTATATTACTCTTGGAAACTTCAAAGAGACGTTTCAGCCAATGATATTTGTTTTAAGCATATCCTGGTATTTCAAATATCCAATGGACAGAGCTGTAGCAAATTAATACCTACGTGACAATGTGGGTGGTACGAAATAATTGGCAAGATTTAATTTGGAAACTGATTATTATAATAATGTTATGATGTAAAATGTATCGTATATTTTCAACATTATATGGCTGAGCGTTTACACCCTTAATACATATCAATTTTACATATGCATGTGAGCTGTTTTGTAGTTATTCGGTGTATTTTTTTGCATTCCACATTCGGAAGCGACATTCCATTTTTGTATCAACTAGGAATTTGGTTCCTTCAATTTGTTTTCTATAACGCGAGCGTTGAATGTCCCGAATTGTCAGTGACTGCTCGTTCACTCAATGCATCTCATCGCTTCACGGAAAAAATGGTACTGAACAGGCCATTTTCAAATTTCATGTTTCAAAACATAACGTAATGGATGATTTATTTACGATTAAAGGTGTCTTTCGAAGAAAATATCGACATAGGGCCTAAAGTATGATAAAATATTCTTAAATGTCATCCTATAACATAATGAAAATTATGAACTTGTAGCTGAGATAATTTCAAAATTTATCAGCAAATTTCGGCTGTAATTCGATCAACACTCAATTAAGGAAAAATATTCTTGCAACATGTAATTAATCTGAAAGTCAATGGGAAATTCGTCGGGTTTAAACTAAATTTGCGGGTATTGGAAAACAATGGATCCCGGAAAGCTTGCTAGCTCGACTATTTTATAATTAATCACTGGTTCTTGTCAGCTATCTTTAAAGCAACATAAATTTGAATTACGGTATAAATGTTTAAAACATTATATCATAATTGAGATAGGAGACGTATCTGTCATTGTTGGAATTTAAGCGGAACGAACGAGATGTTTTACTATGTACATAAAGTGTACGGATAACTATCAAAACAAAGAGCAAAGAACATGCGTCTCCGATTGGAACAATTTATTCAAGTTAAAGTCCCCGTGCCCATCCTCCCTAACCTTAATCTCCTGGTTCCTATAGTGATACATAACCGGGTGCCCCAAAGTTTGCCTTTTTAAAGGCTTTTCTTGTATATACTCACGTCAACTTAGGATAGTAATACAAGGGTGCAATACGGAATACGTATTCAAATTCTGTATTGAATAGTATGTACTTTGTCCCGGATAATTAAAGCAATTAAAAAATATTTGTACAAGGTATAAAAAGAGAGGATATGATAAATACAGAACATGATACATGTGCATTTGGGTCGTTTGTATTGAAGTTGAAGATGTCATGAACACCCAGAAGCAACTCTTTCTTCGAACTCGTTGTGCCTCCACGTCCATGAGATCTTTTCGTTCAATACAAACGACACGAATGAACACATATGATGTTCTGTATATATGTAATTGGTTCTTGTTTGTGCATTTTTGACCCCATCATCCCAAAGAAACCTTGGAAACCTGCAGCAAAAACTGTTTGAGACTGATTACTGGCTTGTAGGAATGAATTGATTGATATGATCTGCATGTAGCATGCTCTCTCCAACAAGGCTCCTCTAAACAACTGCAGGTCCTCTGACATATAACACTTAATTTAGAAAATCAAAAATCCATTACAGTCAAACTTTAAGGTACTTTTTAGCCTCATTTCATACAACTTTGTCTTAAAACATCTGCCACTCTCCCCCTTGACCCGATATATTTCTTTGTAGGAGTAATGTCACTTATTCTGTAAAACCAATAGAACTTTTGTAAATATTGTATATATAATTTTTTTTCACAAAGATATTGCTACCAGTCACAATCTAGAACATACACAGGTGTTTGTGAGGTTAAAGATATTACTTGACTTTATAAAGATGTTTCCATAAATTTTGCATTGTTCGTGACATTTCTGTTAAGAAAAGTTTCATTCAAATTTTTGTTTTTGCTGTTCAGAAAGAACAATTCTGCTGCATTTCTGCAAAGTTCTTTGTGAACATATGAGATGCAGATTCATTACAATGTACCGGTTTAATTATTAGATTAAGCAATGTATGAAATAAGCTTGAAAAGTAGTCAGCCCAAAAGAGGTATTTTTTTAATTCTAATGGTAAAACTTAGAAAGAGCTAAAAAAGAGAGCATTGTTGACCAATGTCAATGCCTCTCTATGAAAGAAGAAGAACACCGGTTGTTATCTTCATGAAGTTCTCACATTTTTGCTCTCGAGTTTGTAACTTTGTGATAGTGAACTTTTACCTGATGGCGTCTTCAACTGAAAGTGACAGTGTACGGTAATCAATTCAGCTAATTAAGCATTGATTGGATTACTTGCCTGCATACAGAATCATGTTCTACCAAACTAACGCAGACCTGTATGGATTTTGTTTCGGAAAAGAAACAGATGCACAACAGGTAATCAGCTTATTGCATTGCTGTTTTATCTTTTAAGCTCATCTGGCTTGAAGGCCGGATGGGTTTATGGCATGACATGGTGTCCGGCGTCCGTCCGTCGGTCCGTCGGTCCGTCCGTCCGTCCATAAACTTTGTGGAATTTCGACTTCTTCTCCAGAACCATAAGAGCTAGAAAGCTGAAACTGTGTGTACAGACTCCTTGACTAGTGGGGATTAAACATTGTAGCTTTGGTGGCCCTGTGGCCCCTAATAAGGGCCACAGGGGCCACACCCTAAAAACCTATTTTCATCTTCTTCTCCCGAACCATAAGGCCTAGAAAGCTGAAACTTTGTGTACAGACTCCTTGACTAGTGGGGATTATAAATTGTAGCTTTGGTGGCCCTTTGACCCCTAAGGGACAGAGGGACCACGCCCTATTTGTAAATGTACTTAGTATTCATTGTCTTGGTACCTATTGTAAATTAATGAAAGAAATATTCAATGCAATATATGTATTATCTCAATAAGATAATAATGGAGAACAGTTGTATTGAATAATTAGTGGGAACAGTCGATTAAGATGAATAGTTAATTCATTAAAGATATAGAACAAGTTATCTGTTAACACTGGTATAAAAAAAAACAAGAGAGAGACACAGAGTTTGAATGTAAAACAAGGTGCCATAATAATGCTGAGGAATATATGGATGACAACTTCTTTGTTCATTGTATGCCATGCATACAATGAACAAAGAAGTTGTCATCCATATATTCCTCAGCATTATTGTCATCCCAACTTCTAAAATGCCTCTCAAAGAAGTTAAAGGTGCCATAAGATATTAACATTTTTATTTACTAAAAATGTCTTAAATTTTACCAAATAAACATTGATTTATGACAAAAGTACTCTTTTCTCATCCAAAGTCTTTAAAAGAGACCTGTGTTTTTTGTCTAAAAATCATTTATTCATTTCAGTTAGGCAATGGATTTGCATAGTCCATTTTAAGATAAACAAATTGGAAACTATAATTTTATTTTCGTAGATCACCATACTTTACTTACTTAATCTCAAAAGCGTGCTACTGCCAACTTAAATTTGACATTATTCTGATTGCCACAATCACTTTATTCTTTCAACGATGTGTTACCTAGAAATCTGACCTTTTTGTGTGATTTAATTCATTTTGTATAAGAAAAAGGAATCACATGGCTATCTTTACATTATATATTTGAATTATTTCTGCTCCATTTAGTTTAAATGCATTGTCTTTCAATTGAAACCATTAATTTTCATTTTTCCTGACATCACCTTGTATTCCCCCTGAATATCTGCTACTGCCCCTTTAAGGCTAAGTCTGTCTTTTCAACTTAGGGCTATGGATTAATCAACACTTCATTTTTTACAGGTGAATCTTTTTTTTCTTCATAAATCAGCTTTTGATTATGTTTCGAGAGTTTTCAATCAATCAAACTATGATAATGTTACTAAATTATGTATTTTTAGGATAATTTGACAAAGTTGGATTGGGCAACTAAATGGATTTTATTTCAAATTGGGATAAGTAGGTTTTTTTATCCAAGTAAATGTATCACCAAAACGAGACTTTTTTGTATTATCAGAGTAAATGCTTGCCTTCTGACAAACCCCAAGTTTCTTCGTTCATAATCAATATTTTTCAAGGTCAATTTTAGGGCATATGGGTACATGAGCACTCTCTTCGCTTTCTATTGATGCAATAGAGAATGTATTCTGCAATTAATAATGAACAAGTAAAGAAGACCAAAGTCACTTTATTAGTTATGTTGAGTAGATATACCAAGAATCACTTTAAATTATCTTGAGGTAACAATGATACTGACCAGGTGGTACTCGAGTCCGATTCAAAGTCGAGCTGGACTCGACTTGATGATGACCGTTACTTATCCAAGATTTTTTAGACGGTTTGTCTGTGAAGTGAGAAGTTAGATGATGAACATGAGGATTTTTACTACATTGGTGTCAAACTATTCTGTAAATGTCCATGTGTAAGTAACTAAATGTGTGGATCATAACTGGGCATAACAACAATTACTTGATCTCTAGGGTGATTACAAGATCCTTAGGCTCAGGTGAAGTCTGAACACTCGAGTATTTTGGAACAGTGGAAGCCTTAACAGACGGCACTGACAAATGGATAGGGATAAAGTTTTTTGAATATCAATTCTTGTTATTTCATGAAACTTTCATGAAAGTGTTTAGGAATGATTAAGGTTATTGCTGTTTATGCAATCTGCCTCGTCAAAATGGGACACATGTGCAAGATCATTATTATTGACACAATTTATGTTGAATCTTGTATTTCATGAAAACAGTTATGTTCTTCAATCCCAAAGTTTTCAATGAGTAAATTCATATAATAAAACTTCTGTTTATTCAGAATAACATTATTCAAAATTCATTAAAGAGAAATAACTTTCAAAAGTGTGTGAACATGTGTCACATCGTTTCGAATAAGAAACCCAGTTTTCTAACTCAATATTGAAAATGATGATTATCACAACTATTTTATTATTATTAATATTCTTGTCTGGTTGTTGTTGAGTGGAAACATGATGATAATTATTAATAATTCTTGAAGAGAAATAGCTTTTGATTTTTATCATTTTTGCTGTCAAGTAAAAATGAGAAAACATTAACACATTTTAACGAACTTGGCCGTGTATTCATATAATACAAAGTGACATTGAATGTCATCTATTTGATATCCAAATGATATCAATACTATTTATGTCATGATTATAGATATAATTATTATCAATGTGAATTTAAAGTTGCAACAAAGTTAATCACATACTACACAGAATAAATAAGATACATTTAATGTTTTTATGATTAATATTTTATCTGTGTGGGTTTTGAAACGCTATAATTATCATTTATGATTGCAAAGAATAAAAATATTCCTTACAATTTATGCCAGTATATATCATTATCAACAAGTCTTTGACATCAAAGAGTGATAATTATCCATGAAGAAAATAATTCTGATTTAAAACTTTAAAAAAAAAAAATATTTATATCAATATTTAAAAAAAATTAAGTTGCTTTAGCAACCAACATAACCATTACCTGGTAGTGTTATTTGAAAACACTTTCTGTGAGAAATGTTATCGCTGTAATAATATGAAGTACATTGTCAATATTAAACTACAGATCATCACATAAGATGATATAAAATATTGCTAAAGTGTTGAAATCAAAGAAAATAAAAGTAAAAAGAATCTTCTTCCAAGAAAGGCAGATTACCCATAATCACCACATTTGGAACACAACATCATAGACTGTCATGCCAAAGCATATACTAATGATGTTGAAAATTATGATCATGCCCAAGGACAACATATGAAAAATATTACCCTAATATCATTGCTTGTATTTAATAATGATATGAGTAATTAATTGTTACTCTCATTCAGTGTTGTAGATAAATAATGCCCATTTGTATCTTCTGAGTGCATCAAAAAGTACCATCAGTTAATCACTATGAGTATATCACTAATAACAGATTTGGACGTTGACTGCTTATCATTGTGTTATTCATTGATTTTATTGATTTAAATGTCTATTAAAATATTTTTCAGAAATTTATTATCTTTGATATTTATATATTATTACACATTTAAATTAACTAGGATATGTGTGTCTGGGAGCTTTGTGTAAATCTTAAATTAATCAACAAATATGTTGTGACAAAGTTCATCCTGTAGAGAAATCTTAGTGTCCCGGTCGACTTCATATAAGTATAGATTAACGATTGAACAGAGTTTAAGAGATAAGCTAAGCAAAGGGAAGTTACTCTTCACTACCTTGAGGTAAGAAAATGGCTGCTCAATAATGGCTGTGATGTGACGAGCAGCATGTTTTATGTGAAATCATGGTAAGGTGAATGGAAATCTCCCAATATTTTATATTTGTGTGTGTCAGAGGGTTCATTTATTCCCTCCGTCAGTGTTTGACACAAATATGTTTGCTAGGAGCATAGAGAAATGTAACCTGTACTTGTCTGACCTTATGTTTCTTGTTGGCTGCTTTCACCACTACGACAGGTATTGTCAATATGTTCATTGGTTTTTGAAGATATTTTTTTTAAATTCTTTCCTTGATTCATATTTCAGAAAAAAATAAAAAATTAGAATATTTTAAAATTTACAAAATTGACATGAATCTTACAGAGAAGATTAAATTACATTTGGAGATATAATTTAAGTTGACAAACAGATGGTTATTTCATTTTGCATATATTTCATTTATTCAATAATTTTATTTATGATATTATTTCTTTTTTATTTTATTATATATATTATTATATTTTTTTTTTTCAATGAATATATATGACAAATAGTCTCTTCAGCTATAAGTATTTTCCCATTTCTTCCCTAATTGTAATTGTTCAATTTGTACATTTAGTCATATTACGACTATTCATACTAATGATACGTGCTTCACGTATCCCGACAAAGAAACTATATTTGTTATTATTGATTCAAATTTCTTGAGTGCATTTTATTGCTCTGCAAAAGAAATTTTTTGCATCAGTTTTTTGACATCTTTTGAAGTCAAAGTTTGATTATACTTCCTTCTCAAATAAACGTGAGAAGTTACGAACTTAGCAGTCAGTGCAACAAATTTAACACCCTGTGACATGAGTTAGATAGACAGACAGTGTGATAGCTAGATCTCTTGATTTTCCAGTTTTCAATATTATGTTGTTTTTATCCCCTTTTGGAAGATATAGAAATGACATCCATCTGTCCATCCGTCATTCCGTCCCTTCGTCCATGCAGTCTTTCCGTTTCCAGACCAAAACTCAAAAACCGTACAGTCAAGGTCTTGATATGTGGAACAATCATCATTAGCAGTTGTGTCTTTTTGGCTTTTAAATCTTTTTCTGACTTTTTTGGCCCTTCTTAATGCAATCTAGAATTGCTTTTGCAGACTAGAACTCAAAAAAACAAATTTTAACATGATATGTGGAACAAGTTGTTGTGCTGCCTTTTTCTTGGTTTCACAACAAGAAACTTTGAAGCCTTGCTTTTTTAAACTTAGTTTTTATGCAACAATCGTCATATATAGGTGAGGTGTTAGTGTCTATAGAATTTGTGGCTGTTCCCATCAAACCAGAAGTTTTAAAGGCAGTCTGGGCCCTTACTATTTGGTTCGCTGTCAACACTACTCAACCAGGGTAATGAGCACGCATCTCGGGCTCACGTGACACGAACTGGGCGCAGCCTGTAAACTGTAAATGACTTTGGCTGCTTCGTTCTGTTTAAGTACTGCTTTTCAACGTATATGATATATACAATGTTTTAGTTTCATAAGAGTATTTTAATTCTAATATCCAAACGCTTGCGCTTGCCAAGTATACAGGTTTCGCTTATGATTGAAGTACTGACAAGTCATAAAAACGCACTCAGTGAAACAAAGCTTAGGACTTTCTAGTAATTCTGTCAATTCTATTTTTTTAGATATATTATTTTCGTACAATCCCAATTGATGTGATAGGTAAGGTGTTGCCGATTCCTCTTTTAACAAGTTTTTTTAAGGCAATTGCACAGACAGTATAGTCTGTCTATCATGAACGCATCCTTGCTTGTTTATAAGTTTTTTCTTTTTATAAATCACCACAAACTATTATTCATCTGTTGAATACTGTAGCGGTATTACCATAAGCTTTTCCTTGTGGTTTAGATATATTTATTTCAAATAAGAATTGGATTGGTAAACAAGCTTAAAGATTATGTTAATACTACTCCATAATAATATTGCATTTATCTATTGCTTGTTTAACAATCCGATTCTCCTAATAAGCCCGTTCGCCATTTTTGTTGTTTTATTGTTTGAAATAAAATATAATGTTTAAATCAATCAATGTTTGAAAGCAATGCTGCTCTTAATAACTGCCGAGACAACTAATAGGTAGCAAAGAAAAGGGACTTTTAGAACAAAGCTATTTCCTCCTATGATCCTTTCATTTCGTATTGTCGTTTTCATGGTTAAAAATTGTGTGATAAATTGAACAGCTTGAAATAACACTTGATATATTTATTTAAAAGTACCATGAAGACGACGGGACATCTGCCATTTGAAGTTGTGTATTATGGAGATGGATGTTACAGATAACAGGTGTTAGGTGTCAGTTTATTGACGTCTTGTGATTCTTGTATGGTGTCGTAACAGGTCATATAACTGCCGGGTCGCTGTTTGATGGCGCCATCATGTCTGGTTGAGTGGACAATGGATGTATACAAGACAATTGTCGCCAATTAAATTGTTATTTCCTTCGCCGACAGAATGTCTAGCTTAACAAACCAAATTAAGCTGTAGAACAAATATCCGTCTAATGAAAATCAGTAGGTGATTGAAAGTTTCATCGTCCGGAACCAATTTTCATAATTGAACATTTCTAATATGGTACCGGTATGCCCAAATGGATAGTTTTGTTCAACATATTCATAAGTTATAGTATACAATTATTGACTTCAGTTGAGGTGAATCCAATGGTTTATTGACCTTGGAACAGTTATGTTCACCGAGGCGACAGCCTCGGTGAACATAAGTTTCCGAGGTCAATAAACCATTTGATTCACCGATAACTGATGTCAACAACTGTTTTATTATATGATTTATGAAAGTTTCAGTTATTTTGAAAACTATTCAATTATTTTAATTTTTTTTTTAAAGCAACTCTTTACAGCGCTCCTCGTAGTGGCGATCTATTTTAGCTCCAGGTCATTGGATTGTTATGTTGACCCTGCGTGACGTTTCCTGCAGTCAACATAAGGTTTGATCATTTGATCATTGTCGGTGACCACCTTCCTCGACCAATCAGAAGACAGATCACTTGTTCATCATATAATAATACTGTATGTTGCACAGTGTAAAGTATGAAAACAACGCTAGTTTAGACACTCGCGTACGGTTGAGTATCGTGCTTGTATGGAAAGTAGTGGAGGTTTCTCAAAGCAAACATCGCTGAGCAGGGATGACGCTAATTGAGATTTTCGACTCACTGTGACCTAATTAATTCTCGCTTTCCACGATTTTATTCTTCGGCCCAGACTGCCTTTAATACAGGTTCCCTGACAATGGAACAATATTATGTAGGATGAATTCATTATTACCAATGATCTGCTTAGGATGGTTTTCAATTTGAAGCATAAAAATCGTTCAGGATTGATAAAAAATTAGTCATCATTTTGAATTATTGTTTACCGTATTCGACTTAATAAGCGCCCCAAAGGGTTTGTAGTTGTACTTATATGTTTAATAACCGCCCATGAACCAAAAATAATGTAAGCATGTACTAAAATAATAAATTCAACATGTTCACTTTGTTTTATGATTAACTAATGGATACGTTAGCGGCAATATGTGTTATTTTCTACTCAATAATATGTAGGTAATGTTTTGAATGCCTACATCAGTTATCAAAGACAATCTAAAAACAGTTCCACTTCAGTAGTCTTTATTTTTCGATTGTCGTTCACACCACTTTAATAAGCGCCCAACCAGGTCAATGTTTTAAGCGCCCTGGGCGCTTATTAGGTCGAATACGGTAATACTTTTCACATTTTCCACCTAGGTGGGGAATAAAGGCAACTAGATCTGTCTGCAATTTATATTTGAAAATAAAATGTTCTTCTATGAACTTTTATACAGAGATCGAAGAACATGGATGCCTGCCAATAATTGTCTACCGGTATATCTTTTAATCAAGTTTTGTTTTAAAAGAAAGAGATATATTGTACAAATCCTAGTTATAACAATAACCCTCAAATATTTGAGATACATAGAAAAAGATTCAGAAACTGGATTATAATGTTTCATAACAATTTACTTAAAAAACAAAAACATAATCTGTCAGTTTCACAATTTGCCGGAAGAAGAAAAATATCATATACACAAAATCAAAATAATTAAAAATCTGAATTAGAGATATCATGAAAGTTTTATGTTTTCAAAAGTTTCCAAGATACTCAAATAAGTCGATTTTATGATTTTACCAAAAAATATAACATGAATTCTTTCTGCTTACTTTCCTTAAACTTGAATAATCTCATTGAAAGTGGCTTGTTGCAAAACACACATTGTAATCCTCCTGATGTTAACCTTCTTAAGGCAGCATTTTTATATTGAGCCAAAACTTCTAGGAAAAACGCCTGCTTTGTATAATTATGGAAGCCCCCGCAGAAATAAATGTTCACTTTTAAAAAAGGAAAAAAAAGAAATTCAAGTAGGGATTTCAACAAACTTGTAAATATTTTCCTTGTAGTAACACCTCTTGTATCTTTATATAATTTGTTTTTATAAATCATATGATAAAAACCTTTTGAACAATGTTCACAGTAAGGCTGGCCGCACACTACGTCCAATTTT
Organism: Steromphala cineraria; assembly: GCA_916613615.1. NCBI lineage: Eukaryota > Metazoa > Mollusca > Gastropoda > Trochida > Trochidae > Steromphala > Steromphala cineraria. The sequence continues at coordinate 17,009,051 of OU744731.1, read as the reverse complement.
CCTTTCGATGCGTCATGCGATGCGTTGCGTTGCGATTTTTCGGCGCACACTATACGCGTTAAGTATTGCGTTTTTAGGTTTTCCTAGCATATTTGTGTAGTGTGCTCCCAGCCTTTACTTAACAGATCTGACATTTGATGCATTAAGAAAATGTGCATTGTTATTTTGCTGTTTCTTAAAAAAAAAATATACGCATATATGTCTGTATAGCAGTTACATCAAACATTATTTCAATGACATATCTAATAACTGGACTTGTTATTATGGTACAAATCATGCTTGCATGCAATCGTGATACATACCTAACATACCTTACTTTCATTCCCCTTGTTTTTGAAAGGAAAACCCCCTGCGACATGGGGGAAATATGACGTCAGAAGGGAATCCCTCATGCGATTCGTTTGCGTCGCGTCGACGCATCGGATGCTGACAAAGTTACATGTCTGTCATTTTTGCTTTAAAAACACCTAATCATTTTGGACCAAAACCATTAACCAAAAAATCATTTTGTATGTAACGCATTCGCCCTCTATCATTAACTGAATGAACTGTCCATCACTTATTAGCCTTTGCCATTTATGATTTACTATCGCTATTTGCAACTGATAATAAGTACCCCCGGTATGTTATCGACAGTCATGTTCTAGGTCAGTCCCTCAAGATGTTTAGCAAGACAATAGCAGTGTTATGAACAAAACATAATTCTATTTATAGTAATAATATCTATTTATTGATACAGTGCAATAAAGTAACATGAACACAATTGAAAGACCTCTTAATGGATTTTAAAGGCACAATTTTACACTTTTCAAAGAGTATGGATCTATCAGAGCTTCGGCAATCCCAAGAGCTATGCCGTCTTAAGCTTACATGCTCCTAGTAGGGTCACCCAAGCTGGACAGATTTCGGTAGAAGCCAGACCAAAGTTGAGTTGTTTTAAAGCCTACTGTTTTTCTCCTCACTATGCTTATACTTCCGCCTGTTCCCTCATCCTGTCAATCTTCTTCAGACGGCATATTCCACGTTTAGAATAGCTGGAATATTGCTGACAGCACATAAACCCCAACTCACTCACACTTACTCCTGCCAGGTGGCCAGGTTTCCTTTGAAATTTAAAATTATATCCTCTGATAAGACATTTCATTGGGTTCTGTTTCAAAACAAGACTAATATCAATTTCAGTACATATTTTCCTGATGAAACAACCCAGGGGTTATATAGTGTATAGGATTTAGCCCAGTGTACCAAGGATGATTTTAGAGATACAGGATGTACAATAGGGCATTTAATTCCGTGACGGACATTTCAGAAGTTATATTGTCTATGTAGAATTTCATTATTTACCTTTAGAAACACGTTTCATTAGTTTTCCAAATGATATCACACATTTACTTAGTGCTACAATGTCAAAACAACACAATAGTCCATTAATGGCTGAGACAGCTCAAGCTAAAAGGTGAGCAAAATTTTACTCAATAGAAGATCGATAATGACCACGAATTCCATCAACCGTCTCTTCAGATGCTGACTTTAGACTCCAGATGGCTGCCCAATTCAAAGGAACCAATTTAGCAACTACCACAAAACTATCTGTAGAGCTAGTAAGCTGTCGGTCACCATGACATTTAGATTATCAGAGTTTGCCTCATCCATTATTTGTTTATGTTAGATTAGAATAAGAATTTTCTTTTGCGTGTATCTGTATCTGTATTAGGTAGAGTTAATATATGGAAATTGTCCATGAAATTGACATTTTGACACGGAAGTCTGTATCAAATTAGAAGTTGACATATAAGTAAGGATTTTTTTTGTGGGAATGTCATCCTTTTTGATCATTTTGAGTGATGTTTTGTTAAAAAGTATTAATTGAGATGGCATTCTGTTGAAGAAATATTCAAGAACAAATTCCAAAGATAAAGATTGTTTGAGCACCTTGGAAAGTTATAATTACTGTAAACTGGCTACTTTGAATACTTTAGCTCTTGATTTAGTCAGCAATTATTTACCATTGCCAGATCTTTCTGCACAACAAAGCCTTGACTTTAGTTAGAAATATTGGATGGTATAGTGTTTTGTTCGTTAATTACCCGGTAACTAAATGGAAAGTGGATCAAGTTTGTCTTCTTAACATTCATGAAAATTGCAATTATTATATTTGAATTAAAACCAAAATGATTTTTATAATTTTGGCATAAGGGATAAACCTGCAAGTAAGCGAGATTAATTTATCAAACTCTTGATTTAGTTTGGTATTTGAGTTTCTAATCAGATCCACACGGAATATTATCAAACACGCTGTGTGTCACTTTACGATTAACCTTGTTTCAGAATTCATCAACAGAATGATAGGCAGGCTTGTTCTGTAGTTATAGTTAAAAGCTTCAAGCCAAAAAATTGTCCAATATCTGGTTTCTTCCTGGTAAAAGGTTTAAATAAACCAGTAATAAGATTGAAGGAGAAGACGGGGAAGTTACTCAAGAGAACTGTATACTTTCTGTAGGTGATCCATTGAAGTTGAAAATTACATTGGTGTGATTAGTACCCAGATTTATAAACCAGCTGAGTTTGAATCCAATAAGAGACAATATTGTGTAAGTTTTTATTCCTTGCATAAGGGTTGATTTTAATCTCATTCAGACTTACCTTCCTAAGTATCCCTACCTCAAGACAATTTTCACACTTCGGATGATTATGAGTTTTGTTAATGGGCTATCTTCATTTCAACCTAAAAGTATTTGTGAATTATGATATAGACGTTATGTAAATACCATATTTAAAAATAATGAACTTCTCATGTTTTACACTCTTTTGATCCAGTTTTCAGAATTCATTATATTAAGTAGACTTAAGACATTTGTTTTCAATTGAAAATTGAATTAAAGATATGTGTTGCCCGTGGCCAATTTAAATATTTATTTCTTAAATTTTGAACAAAGGAAATATCTTTTTGGGTCTTGAAAATCATAAACAAAGTGTATATTTTTAGCTTCCTTACAGGAACTTACAAAAGTTCTGAAGTGGTATGACAGCATAACAGTGAAGACCATATGTTTTCTGGGTTAAGAATCATATTGGGTTTGAAAACTGTGGTTCTCCTTATTGTACATATTTTGTCAAGGAACGTGGCTGCATGCATGGTGTTTATTTGCTCTCTATGGCTTATTATACATGTTTGTTAAGTCAGTCAATTTCAAACAGAGAATTATTCTGCCAAGAAGAAATTCGGTTATTAACGTCATTTTGTGGTCAGAAAGAACACATTTGATGTGTATTTTCTAAAGTACATGTCAATATTTTGAGATTTTGCACTTTGGATTCTGCACTTTTAAATTCATTTGTCTTTTTTTTATTGGTTTGAATTCTTTGAATGCTTGATGCAAACTTTGCAAATATTTTGAGCTTTGTATATTTCTCAATAGAAGAAAAATATAGAACTTATCCTATGTCAATCATAAAGGGGTTTTTCATTTCATAATAGGGAAAATATAATAAACCTTAAATCTTTTGTCAGTTTTATTACAAAGTGTAGGGGCACATCAACCAAAATCTGATGTACTCTGATCATTGAACCTGACAGCCCAGGAGCTGCTTATTGTTGTTGTGCTACTAGATTTTCAAACTCTCTTTGTGCTAAGGTTATTATAAAAACAAGGGAGGGGCGGCTACCAAACACATAGAAAATCAGGCGGGTGACAACTTCAATATTTTGTTGATGAAGCCGCCCTCACGGGTGGTGAAACGTTACAATTAAAATATTGAAGTTGTCACCCGCCTTGTTTTCTATGTGTTTGGTAGCCGCCCCTCCCTTATTTTTACTTTACTAATGTTTAACCACATTAGCACGGCTACTTGTATCCTTTATTGGATCCATGTAGTAACCAGCTCCTTATTTTCCTCAAGCCAACCGTGGCGCCTCTCCAGTTATGAGTTGTGCTAAGGTTACTGCAAGTACCATTCATTCACATTGACTTATGACTCTCTCAGCACTAACATAGATTTAAACATGTGGGCCCAGGTTAGTAACTCTGCTGGAAAATCTACTTTTCAAGCTGGTGTAGTAAACATTTATTAATGTTTACGGTCCTTTTTATAGTTTCTGTACATAGTTGTCTTTTGAGATTGAGAAATTTAGGTCACAAGGCCAGATCAAATTTGACATGGGCCTTGTTCAGCAAAATAGTTTTAGATTCCAACTTTCTAATATTCCCTTGAATTCAGCTGCATCTGCCTGTCTGAACCTAGAGTAAAAGTTTGTACATTTGGTCATGAACCCAACTCAAATAGTGGCAGGTTTCGATTGTGTCAATCGAGTGAGAAGTGTTATATTGACAATGGAAATTCATCAGAGTTCATTCTCTACATGACAAAACAGCACGAGACATTATAACACATGACATTTTAATTAGATCAACAGATTGTTTTGTTAAGTTTAGTGACAATTTATTGCCTCCGTATGACCTACCGGTAATTATATATCATACCCGGCATGTATATCTATAACCTTTGATGTTCATCTAATTTTTTTCTCAGCTGTTACATATATAATTATATAAAAAAAACAAGTATGATGATGCACTAGATGACCTATTTAGAAGCAGTCCGATTAGGATCTTTTTAGCAGCATGCAAAACTATTTAATTAAGATTGCAGGGGTGGGTCAACCAAAGTTGGAGAAAACTAGGAGAAGAGAAAAACTGTCCACAACACATAGTTAACTGACAAAATGCCAGTATGAAGTATATTACATGTTTCTATTAAGTTACATGATGAACATGTCACTACAATACACAGCTGTTTTATTTCTTCTTCCAGAAATAATTATAAGCTAATCCATCATCATGAGCTTACTTTTACGCAAGTTAAGATTAATCTTGAGTAGAACTACTAAAGAGCAAGGATCAAAGAGGGCACCTTGTTTTATACAACATTTTATTGTTGTAATATTTTATGTCATTGAATCTAAAATGGCAGTGATTATCAAATTCTCTCGGACATATGTTGTTTCTTCTAAGATTCTAATCCAAATCAAAATAATAAATAATAGACATATGATCGAGATAGGAGAAGTATTTTAGAAATCTGAAATATTTTGAAAATCAATATTCAAGTAATTCAGCATTCTTCATTCCTATCTACCGTATTCGCCGTTATAAGCGCCCAGGGCGCTCAAAAAATTGACTTGGTTGGGCGCTTATTAAAATGATGTGAGTGACGAACGAAAAATAAAGACTACTCACGAGGAACTGTGTTTAGGTTGTCTTTGATAAATGATACAGGCATTCAAAACATACTTACACATTATCAAGTTGAAAGTAACACATATTGCTGCTCAATGTATCCTTTAAGTCCTCAAAGTGAAACAGAAATCACATTGCGAGAGACCCCAACCAAGAAAATCATTGATGCGAGTTGCATTGAAAGTGGACATCGAAACTTTTGACTATATTGTTAAAGTCTTCTTAAATATCAAATGACACTTTTCCAGACGTATATTATTGAAAAGAAAGATAAAAGAAATTGCAAATGCTAACTTACATTGTGTGTTGTTTGTTTTAATCAAATTACATAATATTATTCTCATGAAAAGCGAACGTGAATAATCAGTCGACAGCTTTTGCTGCATGTGTTTACGGGTAAAGAGATCTTTTGTTACAAGCCTTTTCATTGGTCCAGAAATGTAGGATGTATGAAACTGAAACGTGGTTGTAATAAATTCATGATAACATATTGTCGATACAATATTAAATGTCTAAATATTCAAATATTTGTTAAACATTTTCGATATATTACATTTTCTAAAACAACATGCAGTTAATTGAAATATTTACTTATATAAAATTCGAAGAAGAACATGCAAAAAATATGATCATGAGAACGAAAGAATATTAATAACATTATTTGTCGTGAAGAAATTACGATTGAGATTCCAAGAACAGTAAAACAACGTGCTTTCGCGAAAGTATATTTGACAAATATATCATTAAACTTTGATTTAATATGATAAATAAGTTTGGAAATGTGAAATTTGAAACATATAGAATGGATAACAAGCCTCATAAAGCGATAGTTCTTGATAACATTTAGGAAATCGAATAATTCAATTCGTTTTGATTCCGGTGTAAATATAATTCGATCGTTTGACATCGATTGTGTAGACACTCGACAGTAGCAGGCGGGTTGGAAATTCCCTGTAAACTAAAATTCAATTGCTCTCAGCGACTAGTTTCTCACCTGAAGGGGTTGTTGAATTGAATTTAGGTAAGTTGAATTTATTATTTAGTACCGCTGGTACATGGGCGGTTATTAGAGTTAATTGCAAAAGCCTTTGGGGGGCGCTTATTCGAGCAGGGCGCTTATTACGGCGAATACGGTAATTATTTTCTGAAATAGTGCTCAAAAGATTAAGATTATGCCCTGGGCCACTTCTCAATAAAACCCTCTGGGGGCAGCTCAATCAGATGTTATCATAACCATTTCTAGAATATTTCATCTTCTTTTCTATTTTGAATATGAAATTTTTTTAATAAAACATTCATCTTTTTCACTAAGAAGGCAAAAAAAATTTTGACAGTAAGATTTTTGTACCTTATCAACCTTAAGATGGAAATTACAGGGTTTCTTCTTGAAATCTCTCTCTGACAGATATGGCGGTCGTTGATAGTCGCATTGCATAGTCAGCATGTTTGGCTTCTTTTAACATAATACCAAGATTCTTTGTCAGAAGAGAAATATTAAAATTAGATACACCAGTTTGCGTTTTTAATCAAATTTTAATGTGGTATAAAGAAAGAATGTGGTTAAAGAAAATAATGACAAATATTAAAAGCATGAATTTTTATCTTAAAATATGTTCAACAACGAGGTAGAGATTTTTTTCATTAGAGATTATTCCTTGTAATAGGACACATTTTATAAGAATCAAAGATGTTGCATGCCAATTTCATTTTCATTTGCAACAGTGCAAAAAAATTATTTTAACAGAGAAAATCTGCTTTGTTTTTAGAAGGTTATTTCTGTCAAATATGATACTGGAACCATTGTTTTCTTTAATTAACATATCCTGTGAATTCAGCTGGGAAAGGTTTTTCTGTTTACACCGATTTTCTTTTTTTTCTTTTTTTATAAAATATATTCGTAAGAGTGAGATGATGATAGTCATAAGGAAAGATTACGAAATATGATATGTATGAAGGACTAAATTATCCAAATGATCGAATGTAAAGATTGTGATATTCCTAGTTTGAGAAAATAATTAACATATTAGATTCCAATTTGCTGGAAATCATTAAAGAGATTACAAGTTAAAAATTTATATCTTTAGTTTGCATGTGCCCATAACATCAATCAAGTTCATGTTAGGTCATTCAGTTAAATGATATAAAATAGACTTCAAGCCAAATATACAAAGCATGCAAAACATTTTTAATTCTCTTTATAGTATAATGAATGTGTTTTCAAAACATAGGGTTCTACTTTTCCCTCTTCTATATTGTCAGACATGTTTTCACATAATAAAATGAGCATCTGATAAATTCCTTCAGCTAAGAATGAAACTTAATACAAAATCAATATGATCTGTCACCAATACACAGTTTGGAAATTCCAAATAACACAAAAAGATAGCATTTTGAAATATTCAAAAGGTAGATTACTTTAAATGTAAGTAGGACAAATCCGTTGGATTAAATATATGAATTTGTGCCAACTTGATAAATTCTTCTGAAATATGACAGTCAATGCAGTCTAGTAGTTGTTCAAAAGAATCTATTTTTCATTTTCTCACAAATTCATACTGAAATATGAAGATTGAGATTTATCAATAATCATTTCGCTTTGAGGAATCAGTTCTAAAGATGACCTACAACATTTTCATATGATTTGAAATGGGATTTAAAAATTGTCCTCAAAACATTTTCATTAGAATGAAAAAGAGCTGAAATGAAATCCAAAGCTTGCATTGTGGCTATTTTTGTAGTTTTAATTGCAGTGAAGTCCTTGTTTAAACATGATGACTTGAATTTCTCTTGGTATTTATAAATAACTCTCTCTGCTGGAGAATCAAATACATAAATACCCTGTCCTACAATCAAGTAATATTTATTGTCTGTCCATCTGTCTGTCTGTCTGTCTGTCTGTCTGTCTGTCTGTCTGTCTGTCTGTCTGTCTGTCCATCTATCCATCCTTCCATTCATAATCATTTTGTTTACGTAATCATTTTGCATTTGACAAGTGGGACATGTCATCTTCTTGATTTTTATCTAAACCAAACTTGTTTTACCAGATTTTACTTACAATCTGAAATATACAATTATGCATATTATTATGAGCATTTTAAACATATAATAGGGTTGTTTAAGTTTTATGAACATTTTTGGAGCTTATATCTCAACAGCGGCTTGGCAACCTAAACAACATGAGAACACACAACAGGGTTGACAGTTTGGGTGCAAAATTTCATTGAAGTTTGCAGTTTCAAAATTTTGGCAGTTGCCCAGTACCTTCCGCCCAAAGGTTTAAATTCTAAATTTCAGGGTAGTCTTCTCTATTTCCTCGATTTTAATCTAGAATTAAGTTCTATTTTGTTATCAATACCTTACTCCCCAGGTTCTATTTGAAATCCACAATGTGTTCAAAGGTTAGATTTATATCTGGCAGGGTTGTATATACCCCAGCTTCACATTGTGTAATCGAGGCCCAGGTTATATTCGAGACCTAGCGTGTATTAAGTTTGAATGAAGACCGTCCCATAGATCTAAAATAACCAATCTGTATATCACTCATGCATCACTGATAGAATATAAACATAATCTGGCCCTGCTTTGTGGTGTAACAGACACAATGATTGATTGGCATCAAGGCCGTGTTGTTAGACAAAGAAATCAGTTTACAGGATATTGCTTGCTTGTGATGATGTTGTATTTTTTCTGACCCTTTACTAATGAGACAATGGATCAAGGAAGGTTTTTTGCTATGTCAGGGATGGATCAATATTGATCTTGATATGCAAAGACTAGACTAGTCTGTCACCCAGACCCTAAAGCAAAAATATTAAATTGATGACCAACCAGGTCTAGAAAAGTATATCTGAAGTTAAAGCATCTTCTGGGCTCCATTTTGTTATAATACATGATTTGTTTTAAAATATTGTCAATATTGAAAAAAATACTTCTGAGACTAAATGTTAGTCTAAGACTAGACTGATTACAAGAAAAACATTGTCACAAGTTCTGTCATTCCTCTGAACTTATCTATAGTATGGTCATGTGATATTGAGGTTACTGTTAGAATGTCAAAGAGTTGTAACTTTGGGTAACTTTCAGGTTGCTTATAGTAAAAGTTGTCTCTGGAAGTAGAATTTGTCACCATAGGTTGATTAAGCATTGTTTCAAATTGCCACAATGAAGGTGGTGTGTGTTTCAATATTTGTCCACCATCCATCAATGCATCTGTCACTGCTAACAGCTGAGCACCAAGTGATTGGAACTACAGGTAACTTTACTATCCCCCGCCATGAAACTATGTAAAATAGTACATAGTCACCTGAAGAAGGGGCAAGAACTGGCCCAGAAACGTAGTGAGAAATCAATAAAGAAGTTGTTATCCATAACATTTGTCTTGTATTACCACACCAACTTCTAAATGCCTTTGAAAATTTTTATGTAAAATAGGCTAACCAAATTTGGTTTGTGTCTTCAAGAAATCAATATCTTGATGGAGTTTGAAAATCAGAACAGCGCAATTATTTTTCACATAGTTATTGCACTTGTTTCGTCTTTTTGGACTCTGTTCGAGGGTTTCTTCAAAGGGTATTTTTCTCAGAAACTGATTAAGATAGGATAACCAAATTTGGTGTGTCTCTTCATAATATCAATACCTTGATGGAGTATGAAAAAGAGATTTATGAAAGTATTTGTTACAGAGTTATGGCCCTTGTAGGAAAATGTTGGGAGCTTAAATGAAAAATAATTTGGGGGAGGATGTTGATGACTATATATGTCTTCTTGTTTAAGGTTAGTGATAGGAACACCAGTGAGGAGTCTGCTATCATAAATTAATTAATTGTTCTGATATGTTGTTGAGAATTTAGAACTGTTCATCCACTGGAGGCCATTTTATCTGTCAGTGGTGCAATGTTTAGGAACAGGAATTAATGGTAACTGTATTCAAGGTTGCTCCATGACAGAACCCCCGTAAGTCAATGAGTTTGTGGTCATGAATTCATTTAAGCTTGTTCAGACGTGTCACAATTAAGTTGGTGTAGATTAGGAAATGAGCTCTGTTGGTCCCCTGTCCACCAATGTATCTGTCAGTCACAGCAGTGTAAAAGAATTGGAGTTAAGGCTAACCAAAGTTAATGTTTCCTTGTGAGAGTTCTCCCAATAGTCAAGAATTTGTGATCATGATATTAGCACCTCAAGATCTCGCCAACCACAATAAAGTTGGCATGGTTAAGGAAATAAGCTTGGTTCATCCATCGCCTGTCAATTTATCCGTCATTCATCGTCGGTGCAATGTTCGAGTATTGGTTTATTAGTTACCAGTACCTGAGTTTAGTATGCGTGGAACCCCTGGTAGTCAAGGTTTTTACTCATTATGAAGTACTTGTTGAATTTGAAATTTGTTTTATCCATTGTTAATTGTTTGCTGAAAACTGTTTAAGAACCATTTAACTGTGAAACTTTTGTTAATATGCCTTATGCATGTGTTGATTTCCACCAGTGAAATCAGGTTGTAAAAGCGTTGATTTTGGTAGTGGTTACAAATTTCTAACGCTCTGGTTAAAAGTGACACATTTTCCTGCTTCATATTTTCCTGGGTTTATTCCTGTATACAAGCACTTGTATTTATACAGTCGAATGCAAATCCTGGTTCGAACTTTACAGGATAGTTTTCAGACGTAGAATCTGTGGTTTTATAAGAACTGTTGTCTGTATTGATGGATGATCAACAAATTTAGAAATAACTATGGTGAACCTAAAAGGCTATGCCGTGTCACGTTCTAGCAAAGATTTTCACCGATTTTTTATGATGAATCTCTTAATTTATGAGGGTTTTCTTTCTTGGGAATGCATGTTATCTTTGTGGAATTGTAAATTTTTGAGCTACCAAGATGTTACACTCAGTAACATGTTTGAAATTAATTCAGAAATAATCATGAATAAAAATATTTGTAAAGAAAGAGAATGTCCCCTTAAATTTTTTTCTACCAAAAATTACCATTATATTTCTTTTCCTTTTAACATTTTCTTCTAGAATAAGTTTAACTTTGTTTTGAACTATTTGAACTGATGTTCATTATGTTTATATGCTACTTCGCCTTCAGATATTATGACAGTTTGAAATTTATTATTCAGTACCTATTTGAACCTCTTTTGAAAGTCATTCAGAGATTGATAAAATCCTCTTGAAAAACATAAAGTAGACATAGACACTCAAGAATCATCTATTTAATGGATTTGCCTATAGCTATATCTTCTTTGAATGCTTTCAAGAATGGACAGCCAGGATAATATGTTATTATAGACAGAGTATCTATAGATTCACATGTTTTACATAATATCATTTCATTTGATTTAGAAAATGAACTGCATCTTTCAGGGTTTTTTTTTTGAAAATCAAGAGATAAGTATTGACAAACTCATCCATATGACTATTTGTATTGTGACGATAGTCAACATTAACAGAACATTTTGTTTGTGTAAGTATTTTAATACATGCTTGTAAATGAGACGCATGGAACCTTTGTATGAAATAAATCCGTAAAAATATGGATATTTTAAAAAATCTTCTTTTGGATGCTAATATCTGCTCTTCAGTTTATTGAATCTTTTACATCTATTGATATCTTGGATAATTGTTTTGGCTATTGGGATAATTTTCAACGTTATTTTCAGGCATTTTCTGGGTTTGTTGAGACATGTTTCCATGCATTTTGTTAAATAACCACAGAAATGTATTAAAAAAATCACCGTTTTTTTCTCTTTCTTCAGTTATTATCATTGTGGGAATTTATGCTACTTAAATGAAGTTAGGAGTCACACCTATTATCTTCCTGACATGTTTCTAGGCATAGAAATGATATAAATTCAAATTTCTAAGCATAATTATTCTTGTTGAAATGGAAGTTTTGACTGGTATATGTGTCAATTAATTTTCTTCAAAATATATCAAAATCATGTTAGGAGATTCTGTAAATCATCTAATAAATGTTTTGGGCATATGTATTAGCAGAAATCTCCCTTTGAATTACGTGTCCACAATAAGTACCTTGTTAGCACATCCCGAGAAGGATCCAAGTTATTCCAGTCTATTAACTCTTGTAAAACAGAATCAAGTTGTCCATTAGTGTGTTAATGCAGAAACTAATTTCAATATGATTGTTTGCTCCTGGGAATTGCTGAATTAATTTGAATTATTACAAGGCATGTCGCAAGCTTTTTCAGAACTAAGTGTTTCATTGCATATCTAATTGGACATTTTTCTGTGCTGTTTGAGAATATTCCTCCTGCTGTTTCTCCTATTATGAGCTGTTGGCAGTTGCAATTGGTCAGAATAATTTTGAGGGAAAAGTTTTCCTTGAAAACCATAATTGATTGAAAAGGAGATTAGTCTGAATTTTGTTTTTATAGCTGTCAAAGACAATATTTTCCGTTAGTTATCTTGTAAAGGAAGTAGATCAAAACAAAACAACATTCCTCCCTTGACTAGACATTCTCTCCCCACAGAGGCAGATCAAGTCATGAAATGTTGATACAGCCTCTGTTATATTACCCCGAAATCCGTGGGTTCCGGCAGTTTCCCCTGGCGGACAAAATTTGCACCATAATTCATTTGAATCCTTTATCAAATGACAACGCTTCTCGCAAGGAAAGGGTGGTTCAGATAACAAGACCTTTGCCATGATTCAGTAGCCAAAATTATGATTTAAAAACAGCGTCGCTGATTACAACTAACTTTGATTGCCTCCAATCAAACATCTCCTATTCTATTCCACAAAGTCAGCATTATAGAACAGAGGTCGCATCAACATTTCATGACTTGATCTCCCTCATTGGGGAGAGAATGTTGACTGGAATAACTTTTGAATTACTTGATTAATAATTACGGGGTCGCCTTATGCACGAGATCGCCTTATTGATTTAAATATAAGATAGTATCCCTTTATTGGTATTGATCAATAACTTGAGAGAAAATAAGGTAGGGAAGACAGAAGTAGGCTAATTATGTGGAACAACTTTGACCCTCATGATGCTTTTAGGTTAATCAATTGATTATCAGTGCTCCCTCAGGTATTCTGTGAGGGTAAATGGTATACATGATGTTATAGATTAAGTGGTGCTGCATTCACCTAGTTCTGAGGTTAGTTGCAATAGCACTAGCCTAAAGTTTGTCTTTTACTCACCTATAGTCAGTCATTTACTGACCTATAGTTTGACTTGAACTGACCTATAGTTTGTTTTAAACTGACCTATAGTTTGTCTTGAACTGACCTATAGTTTGTTTTAAACTGACCTATAGTTTGTCTTGTACTGATCTATAGTTTGTCTTGAACTGACCTATAGTTTGTCTTGTACTGACCTATAGTTTGTCTTGAACTGACCTATAGTTTGTTTTAAACTGACCTATAGTTTGTCTTGTACTGACCTATAGTTTGTCTTGTAATGGCCTATAGTTTGTTTTAAACTGACCTATAGTTTGTCTTGTACTGATCTATAGTTTGTTTTAAACTGACCTATAGTTTGTCTTGTAATGGCCTATAGTTTGTTTTAAACTGGCCTATAGTTTGTCTTGTACTGATCTATAGTTTGTCTTGTACTGACGTATAGTTTGTCTTGTAATGGCCTATAGTTTGTTTTAAACTGACCTATAGTTTGTCTTGTAATGGCCTATAGTTTGTTTTAAACTGACCTATAGTTTGTCTTGTACTGATCTATAGTTTGTTTTAAACTGACCTATAGTTTGTCTTGAACTGATCTATAGTTTGTTTTAAACTGACCTATAGTTTGTCTTGAACTGACCTATAGTTTGTCTTGTAATGGCCTATAGTTTATCTTATACTGATCTATAGTTTGTTTTAAACTGACCTATAGTTTGTCTTGTAATGGCCTATAGTTTGTCTTGAACTGACCTATAGTTTGTCTTGAACTGATCTATAGTTTGTCTTGTACTGGCCTATGGTTTGTCTTGAACTGATCTATAGTTTGTTTTAAACTGACCTATAGTTTGTCTTGAACTGACCTATAGTTTGTCTTGAACTGATCTATAGTTTGTTTTAAACTGACCTATAGTTTGTCTTGAACTGACCTATAATTTGTCTTGTACTGACCTATAGTTTGTCTTATACTGATCTATAGTTTGTTTTAAACTGACCTATAGTTTGTCTTGTAATGGCCTATAGTTTGTCTTGAACTGACCTATAGTTTGTCTTGAACTGACCTATAGTTTGTCTCGTACAGACCTATAGTTTGTCTTATACTGATCTATAGTTTGTTTTAAACTGACCTATAGTTTGTCTTGTAATGGCCTATAGTTTGTCTTGTACTGATCTATAGTTTGTTTTAAACTGACCTATAGTTTGTCTTGAACTGACCTATAGTTTGTCTTTTACTGACCTATAGTTTGTCTTGAACTGACCTATAGTTTGTTTTAAACTGACCTATAGTTTATCTTTTACTGGCCTATAGTTTGTCTTTTTCTTGTCTTTCATTGGCCTACCCTTTTTACAGTAGCCTAGTTTGTTTTGTACTGGCCTATAGTTTGTTTTGTTCTGGCCTATAGTTTGTTTTGTATTATCCTAGTTTATTTTGTGTTGGCCTAGTTTTGTTCCATATTTGCCTAGACCTAGTTTATTTCTAATCTCAAATGACCCAATATTGAAAAATGGCCATCTTTGTCCCATTGAATAGATGAAATAATTGCCATGCAATAGATGATAAACATGCTGATTTTCTATTTCTGTATGTGCTGTGGTTTTCTCTGGCAAAGAAAGATCAGGTCACCTTGTGTTATTGTGAAATTGTTTCTACTGATGGTTATTTTTCTCAATGTACGTCTTATGGACATTTGTCAGGAAAATAATTGCATCTCCTCAGAATACCCATCTTGCTTTTGAAATTATTGATAAAATATTTTTTTACAATTCTAACCTTAACCTTGTTTGAATGAGGCTACTGAGATAATAAAAACATTACAAATCTTATTGTTGTGAAAGTGTAAAATCATCTGTTTTTCATTAAATTGTGTAAGATATTACACATTATTTGCACTAACAAAGGAGACAAACTATTGTCCTGTCCTGTGTATAGTCAATATAGTACAGGTATGATATAAGGTGATATATGTGACATATCAAGAAAGGTGTGATATCCATATGCTTCACAATGATGTTATATTTATATTATAATCAAAGTATGGCGTTAACAAAATTAAGTGACAGCTGCATATGCAATGAACTAAAAAGAAATTCAACAGACAAGAAATTATTTTAAGCAGAAACACAATTACATTAGAACATGGATAAACCGAACTCCAAGGGACCAAAGAATTTAGTTTGCGATATTTTTCGCTATATGCATATAATTTTAATGATATTATATAGTGACCGAACTTGAAAATTTGTTCACTATATCCGATTGTTCGCTATATCCGATTTCGTTATATCCGTGTTCCACTGTATATTGTGTGCGAAAATAATAACAGATAAATTAAAGTTAAGCACGCTGAACAAAATATGAAATATGAAAATTTGATTTTCCATTTGATATAGATGTTTTCACTCTGCAAACATTTCTGAAAGAGAGAGGATTGTATACATTACAATATGCCAAACAGAGATCAAATTGTTTGCAGGCCTCAAACAAGTTAAATGCAAAATATTTGATACAAGATTATGTAAATGGCCTATACACTTTAATCACCTTTTTCTATATAAATGACTTTTTTCATTTGTTTAAATTTGAGTAAGAGGTGTTTTTGTTAACTTTGAGTAATTTCAAACTTTTAGTTTGCACAGTTGTTTCTGAGTGGTTTCATTTGTTAAATACAGGTCACTGTAAATATAGGTGTTATATTCACACATTGACAGAACCAACTGAACCCACTTGGAAATGAGCTGCTTGTGAATTTTGTTTGTCCTTAAAAATGAATCCTCCCTTAACATATACATTTATTCGTTAATTATTTTATTAACCTTAGGGTATATAAGAGTATGATTTATGTTCATTTGTTAATGATTTTATGATTTTCCACAGAGTGAATCGGTTAACAGTGCATGGCTATTTAGAGCTGTCAACTGTCAAATTGTATTAATTGTTTCATTATCTATATATTTTTTTGATAATACAGTAGAACACGGATATAGCGAACACGGATATAGCGAACACTTGGATATAGCGAACAAATTTTCAAGTCCCGGCCCTATATAACATCATTAAAATTATATGCGTATAGCGAACACCGGATATAGCAAACTAAATTCTTTGGTCTCTTGGAGTTCGTTATATCCGAGTTCTACTGTATATCAACAACATTGTAACAATGACATTATTTTGATCAAGGTTATTTTTAATGATTAATACGTACAACAAATAGAAGATTCATTTTCTTACACTCATGAAATCGTTTATAAATTACAATTTCATATTAGTAAGTATTAAGTTAAATTTGGGATCACAATCAAAGCAGGATATGTTCTATTTACTCAAAAAAAGAGAAGATTCTAAACAGCTGACTAGGCATATTTCTTTTACCTATTGATTTTTGCGTCAAATAGAATATATGAAATCATTATTTGTCGTGAAGTTGCTTGTTTTTTTTACACAAGAACAACTGCACATGTATTAGATTATGGTCTTTATTTATCAAAGCTTGCTAGCTTTTCGAAATATTTTTTTCTAAAATAGCACTCACAATATCAATTTGCTCCATTTATCTTCATATCAATCTTGGTAACCTGGTGTTTATAGAAACACTTTGTTCGGGTTATTTTAATGAAAGGTTCATTTGACCTTTTTATAGCAGCATTCATAAATGTATGTATATTTGCCGAAGAAAATATTTATTGTTTTATGAATGCTATATCTCAAACTTGTTGGACTAAGAATTTATGGATTTGCTTTATGATGATTACAAAGACACTCTTCAAATGTGGATTTTGTTAGTTGATTAAATTTTGTCCTAAATTTAATTTTTGTTCTGACCTCGATTTATTGCTACCATTCAGCACTATGAATATTATTTTCTCCATTAGTTCAACATCTCCAATAATTGGTCCACATGAAATTTGTCTGAGGTCACAAATTCAAATGACTTCAAAATTTCAATCAACCGTCGAAAGTCGATGCTCCTGTGATTCAACCATTACCAAAATCATTGTTCATTTATCTATTATTTCGACCATAGTGCCGAATGAGCCACTCATAGTGAAAAAATGTTCAACCATAGACATTTTCTATAAATCTTTTGAAAAAATTGGGGGTCGAATTAATAGTGAAATATCGGTACCCTATGTTTTGTAAAGCACCAAGAGCTTCTGGCCTGGTATTGGAACCTGCATGTGCTTTGCATATTTCTGAAATAAATGTAGTAATTCTGTTTTTTTTTCCTTAAATGTCAACAGGATTAGTCAATTGTTGAAGATCTTTTATATTCATTAATTGAAATCGCTTTAAGTCAAAAACAGTTTGATAAAAAGTTAATGAATTACATGTTCAACATTACATGTTGTGAATCAAAGCGGACATTGTTAACACATTCATATCATAAGGATAATGATGATGTCATCATATCATAGATGATGTAAATATAAAAATCATGACATCACAAATTTGCTATCATCACCATCAAAATCATGACATCAAATTGTTTTTCTTAAATCCAGACACTGTCGTATTAATCAACTCACAACATCATAGTGTTACCATGACAACAGATGTTTTCTGCAATTACGCATCTAACGGCTAGAGAGAATACAAATTTAACCCTTAACATGTGGAAAATACAATAAAACCATTGTTTTGTTTCAGTACGGCCAGCCGTGTCCGAAGATGAAAAAGGAACAAAAGCGGCGACCGAAGCCGAAGGACGGCACGTGTCTCACTTGTGGGGTGTGTGGGGATAAAGCTCTCGGCTACAACTTCGATGCCGTCACATGCGAGTCTTGCAAAGCCTTCTTCAGGAGAAACGCCTTGAAAACAAAGGTAATTTCATTCATTCGTACCTAGAGTACCAAAACAAAAGTGAGTAATCACTTTTGAGTTTTCCATTGACTTACATGGTAATTTACTGTACTGTTTCAAGAATAAGTTTTACTCATCAGGCTTTGGCTCAAATGCTTTTCAAAGTTATTGATCATATCAGAAATCATGGATGATGTCAAAAGTGGAGGGCCCAGTTCTTTGATTGATGAGGGAGTAACACATGGGCAAAAGTGAAAATTTTGACTGTAACTGCGTAATTTCAGTTGTTGTAGCCATCATCACATATTTCTGACAACAACAACTGCTTTGTTTGAACTGTCAAAATCTATGAAAATAAAAACGTGGTGGATGGTTTTATTAAATTAGTGTCGAGGTCGGACTTCCCCTTATTTTGTTTATTGAAGTTTATGATGTTGATCTATGGGACAGGTGTCCTAATTTTGTACATACATCGTAAATCTGGTGACATTACATAAGTATTAGTCAGATAATAAAATATGAATCTTGTACTTCAAGCTGAGATGATTAATATTCAACCTGCCAAGTTTGATGATAAAACAACAAAAACCTTTTTCATGAAAACTTTTTTTGCTACACTAATTTAACAGGCAAAGCTATGAAGAAAACATCACTGGCACGGGTCTGTATTTGGTTCAAACCCTGCCAGGGCTTGGCAATTTTGTCTGCAGTAGATTTCAAGTGCCACCCATAAGTCACTGGTGCCAGCCCATGCTTGCATAATCAAACTTGAGTTATGGACTTTCTCCCTGTTATTATACGAGCAAATATTATGTAAGTGAAATACACTTAGAAGGGATGTTAAGCCCCAGATCACCACATTTCACTTGGCTATTCAAGTGACCTTACAGCCCAATACTTCATTTACTGGTTTTAAAACATAGTTTTATTTAAAAGTTGAAATTCATCAAAAGAAAAACTTGGAATTTCGAAGTTTCTCTCTCTTTATTTCCTTAATAAGCTCAGCAGTCTTGAAATCTTTACCAAAATCTCCTAATCTCCTGTCTTATATTAAAAGGATTATAATTTATTGATTTGATGACCCTGTTGCCCACATATGAGGACCAACTCTTAAACCTCGTTTTGTTCTCCTTTCAAGAACAGAAAGCCATAAAAAGTTGTCTTATTTTGTATACCCTCCTGACAATTGTGAAGAACTGAAACTTAAGACTGTTAATCCTCTGATAAATGCAACTAAAACATAAAAATTTATCCAAGAAACAGTGAGGTAATTCGGGTTTTTAAAATTGGTACTGTCAATTCAGCTTTGAAACCAATCAACAATTTAAATTCAAATGTATAGTGGAAATGCAGAAACTATGATTAATGTGTCATGAATATTAAGCAACAATTATTATTCATATACGTGTAATATATATTAAAAAAATTTGTTGGAAAAATTATACTTTGAAACCAACACTTTAATTGAAAGAAGGCACAATATCAAGCTGATCAATTTCTTACAAAATGTACAAACACCTCTCTCTGGATTACTTATGCGACTTAGTTCCACAAAATGTCTCTGAAAATAGTCAATATAACCTGAGAAATAGCCCTAAGATAAAAACTATAAACTGTAGGACAAAAATCATTCTTACAAGACACAATTAAGATGTGAAATTCGTTACCTGATCATGCCACAAATGCCAACACCATCGGTGAATTCAAATCACTTTTGACCAGAGTTCAAACAGTTAATTATCTAGATCTAAATTACGGCAGCAGATTCGGTCAGATTGTTCGCAGCAGCCTCAAGCTTGGTTGCAGTGATCTAAACGCGGATAAAGTTAATAGATATATATATCCACTAACGCAGAATGCGCCTGTGGATATCCAAAAGAAGACGTTATTCATTATTTATTCATGTGCAAGCGCTATACAGATATAAGAAATAATGCTTACTTCTACGTTTATGACCACAGCCTCCATACTGTATTGTACGGGATAACCCCTAAAAGTAACGAAAAAAATTCAAATATTATAAAGTCTTTACATAATATTTATCTGCAAGAGTAAGTGATTTGATAAAACATCGTAAAATGGAAACATCTTATAAAAAGCAACTGCTGGCAATATGTCACCTAGTTTTGTAACACAGATATGTTCTGAATTTCTTGGTTTTGACTTTTGTCTAGTTCTTGTGTATTTTGTTTATTATGTTTTGTATCGGTGAGGTATTCAGATAAGCAAAGATGTGCTTGTTTACCGAACCAGATTATTTAATGAATTAAAATATGTTTAAACCATATATTTTAGTTGTTTAGAAAAAGTATGTCCCTTTCAAAAGTACATTTTTAACTGTTTCTCCGCACAAAATCAATTCAAAGATTTTGGACAGTCTATTAAACATTAAGTATTCAATATTTGTGAAACAATGTACTAGTAGTGAAATGAGAGAATTTATTTCTAATTTCTTTACTCAACGCTAACATATTGTCATTTTTCAAAATATTTTCAAATTGTTTATGATAGTTATGGAAACATTTAATACTTACTATATCAAGTATGTATACATTAATTCAAAAGCTAATATAATGCTGTTTCTATGACCATTATTCTGTTATGAAGTAAAGTTAATTACTTTCTTACATTTCAAGGAGTCACTAATGTTTATTGACCACAAATATGTGTACATGGTTTCTATGGAAACCAGGACACATAGTACGCCTTAAGTAGATCAAAAACATACTGATCTTAATAGATATAAAACATTCTACAAAGGCAATTAACATGTTTCAACATCAAACTCTTTAAAAATTCCACTTTGATGTACGAAGTAATCTGATCTTAAATTATTCGTTTAAGATCTTTATAATCATATACAATAGCCATTTCAAAATTAGAAAAAAGGTATGATATGAGTAGTAAATTTGTAAATGAAACATTTCACCATTATACTTTCTAATGAAAAAAACTAATTCAGGAGTGTTAAATATTTCTGCAAATAAGTTAAGGTCATTATCAAGAGGGGAAATGTTTTTTTTAAGTTTTCAAACATTTTAAAGCTTATTTGCTGAGTATTAACTTGTTTGGTTAGAACATTATTACTAATATGTTTATCTATGTTTCAATTAGGTTGATGGACAAATACATAGACTAATGTTAGTTTCTATTTTCGAATAATTATTTTAAAAATAAAATTGATGTAAAACATACTCTTATGGATTTTAAATTGCTTTGAAGAGGTTGTTTTATCAAATGATTTGAAAAACTATCATTATCTGCAATAAGCTTTTGAACAAATCAGCTGAATTTTGCTTTTCTTGTATTCAAGGATATCTAAAGGTTGTTTGATCATACTTACCAAATATATCTTATTTGATAAAGATTTTATTATTAGTTATTTGAGTAGGTCACTCAACTTCCTTTGGTGTTCTTCTCAGTTCTTAGATTTCATTAAAGGTTAAAGAGTGTTTAACTTACTTTCATAAGTACTGTTATCAATCTGTGAATGATTTCTCAAAAGGTTAATGTGCTGTAAGAGAAATATACTCTTTATACCCTGTTGATAACATCGTGAGAAATATGAACTGTGTCAGGGAGACATTCCAGATAATGCCAATCTAGAGATCACAAAATTATATATGATCATCTATAACCTATATTTCAAAGACGCATTTTGAGCGATGGCATTGTATCTTGAGCTCCTTTCAAAGAAATCGGTTTATCAAGAATTTCATAAACCCTTTTCTAAATAATATGTAAACTTCTGGAAAAACTGTAAATAGGTGAACAAGAACATTATGATGTGAATAGAACAGTTTACTGAACATAGGGATGTTACTCATAATCAGGAGAGAAATTGTATCACACAATTTTATTTTTTTTATAGATTCTGCAAATCTCGCATGTGTAAATAAATTGGTATCACAAACTAACCAGGAATTCTTTCTCAAGGAAATGATACATTGAATAAACATGTAAATTATTTTGTGCTTCTTTTTCAGACATTTTCCTGTAGCTTTGACGGCAACTGTAAGCTTGATCCACATACAAGGAAATTCTGCTCAGGATGTCGATTGAAGAAATGTTTTACAATAGGGATGAAGAAAGATTGGATTCTCAGTATGTTGCTTTTATCTCTGATTGATTATTTACAAGATTGCAATCTTTGATTTAAAATTAGAATGGTTCATTATTTATGAGATTCCAGTCTTTATTTTAGATAAGAAAGCAAGTTAAAGGATTCTTTGATCAACATCTATTAGTTTTCATCTTTTTCATCATCTTATTATCTTTAAAAGACTTCTTTCATGGACATTCTAGAAGTTGCGATGATAAAAAAGATGAAGGCAATATTATGGATATATAACATCTATATTCAAGCTTGCGACTTGTCAAAAGACTTGTCAAAACAGCAGCCAATATATCTTACTTATAATCAAAGAATAGAAGAGATGGGGAATGAAGATGATATTTGACACAAACACTTTGATGAAAGAACATTTTTATGCAGCTGAGATAATGTTTGCAAACTCTCAAAATTGTAAAAGAGTGTAAATATTTGCAAGGAATTATAAGTTTAAATTTTGACTCCTATGAAGCTAAAGAATATTACTGTAATGTCTCCATTAATTATGCCCCCTTCCCACCTAACCGTGACCAATATTTGACAGTCTGTTATCGCCGCATTCATGACATTAGCACTTGTATCAGACTTTTTAGCAAACACTTTTCCACACTTTTAAAGTGTGTTACCACCAATTAAGCTGGTTGTACGATTCCACTGTGACCAAAAAATGACCTCATGTGTCTTTATAGGGCGAGTACGTTAAGACAAAGTCAGTCTCAACACGGTCGTTTAAATTGTTACGACCGAATTGAAAGATTTCCATGCGAGTGGTTAGGACTTGTTGAGACCACAGCGGCAGTTTCTAGGATCAACATGCGATGGACTTGCAACTGACTTACGACCAGTGCGATAACTTGTACGATAGAGTGTAACTACAGTACAACAATTGCTAGCCTCGTTACTTGATTAACTTTTCATACATTGAAACACTTGTGACCTCATCGCAACTTGTCTTATTCAAAATAAAAATTACCATGACCGACCTCAAAAATGTCCTCCTGAGTTGGACTTTCATATTAGACATCTCTAATAATTCAACCACATAATATTTAACTGAGGTCACAGGTTTAAATCACTTCTAAAATTTTAACCAAGTGCCAAATGAAAGATCAACGTGAAAATTAGTTCAACCATAAATATTTTCTAGAAATCTTTGAAAGTTCAGGATCAAATTCATAGAGAAATTACGGTAATAATTAGGAGTTGTTTCCTGCTTGTTATGCACAACCACAACTATCTTGTCAACTTGGATGAAAAAACATTTCAGGGCTCAGCTTTTTGTTGAAGCTAAATATTGACAGCTGATTAGATTGAAAGATGAACATCAATTAGATTAGGCTTGAACTTAAGTCTGTAAGCTTAGTCAATCTAATGCAACTTTAATGAGAACGGTGTCACATCAAAATTGCACAGTAAATAAGGCCAGCAAACATTAGAAAACTACAATTAACCTAAATAAAGGACATTAAATTCAGGATAATTGAATTTGGAAGTAAATACTTCTAATCATAAATAAAGAGATGAATTTATTTTTTAAAATGTTATTAATTTTGATGATGATTGCAGTATTTAAAACAATATGTCTTTAATACACTGAAAGTAATTTCTAATATACTTATATTTTTGTATACTCCTTCCAACATCCTCCCCTTCCTTTTCCCCCTAAATAGTTGATCATTGCAGAAACTTATCTTCTGGCATTCTTAATTTTCATGTTCCTCAAAAAACACTTTTTAGTGGTATGCCTTTATGTTCCCATATTTAGTTACCTCCTTTGATAAATGATTTTGATTTTCAAATCCTGTAGCTTCATTGTTTCAAAGTAGAAATTATTTTGCATATCAAGGTCTTATGAATGAATTCTTAGATCTTCTGAAGACTTGACCCGACCTACAGAGGTAGCTTGACATTGTATCATCCCATGTAACCTCTGTTTTAATTGGAGCACTTTCTGGGAAAGAAATGGATCAAATTGTTTGGAATAAGCAGTGGCATTCCAAAAGCTTGGCCTCAGTCATTTCTGAATGCTTTATTGAATAGACTTTGCACTTGTTAGCAGGCAATCGACTCATGGAAAAGGGCTCCATGACTTCAAGCAAGCTTTCCATGAATGAAGCCTACATTAGGCGAGACCAAATTAATTAGTTGATTTACGGATCCGCCGACTACGATTTAGGCAAATTCCTAAAATAAAAAATGTTTATTTGAACCCCGCTCAATAAAAAATGTTGCATTGCCGCTGGAAAAAAATCTAAAATATTACGAAAATACGAACAGTAAAAGGGAGACTGCCAAAAGTACTCGCTCGAGAAAATGTGTCACCCATTATCATTGTTTAATGTTACAAATTTCCTGCCATTCTTCATATTTTATCAAAGTTTAAACACATCATCATCAAAGATACAATCTCGAAAGCACGTTGTTTTCCCCAAACCGGTGTTTCCGAAATTAGTTACTGGTTTGTTTTCACTCCTAATTAGGAAGGTAAATTTTGATTAAATAAAATTATATGCCTAACGAAATATAAATATTCAAATACGATGGACTTAAATAGAACCAAAGAACGGCTACCATAATTCAAAATATCAATTATATCGCAAAAGATCAAAGAATATGCAATGAATTTGTCAACTTTATCTGACAGCAGTTATGAAAAGGAAACACCGTCTAAATTACAATCGTATTTTCTTGACGACATATAGACATTATAAATATTATTTCGAGCTAAGTATAACATTTTTGATCGTTTTTTCTTCAAGTAATATGTGAATAAGTAAATGAATTGTTTGCATCTTTGTTGTAAAATAAATCATCAGAAAATTTCATCCACAAACTTGTTTTATTTAGACATTTATATCTTATTGGTAATATGTTGTCATGAAAATGTTACGATCGCATGTTATTCTGAACATGGCTATTTCACTTTGGCACTTCGTGGTTTTATTTTCTCGCATCCTTTTGAAAAACGATTTAAACTTACCCTTTTAGACAGCAAGTTCACAAACTATGGGTAATTCTATGATTACATGATACAGTTTTAATAAGACTATTTACAAATTCGTCAAAATTTAAGTGCATGAAAATTGCTAGCAATGTTCGCAAGTCGTCAACAGACTAGTTATTTTTCAAGTGGTATAAGGTAAACATTTTTATCTGATTGTTGCAGAAATAGTTACAAACAAGGTTTTATTTATAGAATAGAATCTCGAGATTGATTAATATAAACGATCTGTATTTATTTCATTAATTATTGATTTTTTTGTAAGTGTGATTTTCTTAATAAATTTTATCAGAATACTTCTTATTATATTCAATCAAATTTTATATTGCAATCAGATTAAAACACTATAATATTAAGATTGATCAGGGCAAAAGATGAAAACAATTTGTTTTGCATGATAGATTTTCAAAAAGAGTTATATTATTTTAAATGAAAGACTTACAAGACATTTAAAAAAAAATTAATTTTAAATGTCACATTATGAAGTTTTTTTAGACAACATATATCTATTGATAAAAAATCCTTTTACACAACTAGTACTTACTTCTGCATGCATGATACAATAAAACGAAATCTGTGGAATGAAAAACAAAACATTCATAAAAATTTAAGATATATATCAGTGTTTTCGCCGGTCTCGTGTCAATCAGTTTTCAGGCAAATCTTTGTCGACACTACACCAAAAAGCTTTTTTTTTTTATTTTTATTTTCCCTCCTGCCTTTAGCCATTTTGACCTCCAGAAATCCGTAAATCAAGTAATTAATTTTGTGTGGCCTTATGGCTAAAATATTTTAAAGTGGCATCTCGAAAGACTCCCTTTAGAAAAACCAAACCCGATAGACATAATATATCTTTAATGTTTGTGGTAAATGTATATCTTATGTTTTTTCAGGAGGAATTTATATTTTATGATATTTCAGGTGATGATCAACTGGCTAAGAGGAGGAGACGGTTACAGGTGAAAGAGGGTCCGATTACACAGCATTCCCATGAGATTGAAAGAGTTTCCTCTGTTGAATCAACCTCGGGCCGGTCCTCGGAAGTGTCAACCAATTATCATTCAGACAGTCTTCATAGTCCCTCACTAAGTGACCAATCAGCCGACCAGCAGTCTCCCTCGTATCCTAGCAACACATCTACCAACACAACACCCAAATCCGAACCAGAGGATACATACCCAGTTCCACTGCCTGAGGATTTGATGATTCAGATAATTGAACTTGAAAAAACGTACACAAGTATATTTGACGCAGCGTACCAGGATGTTCAAGCCATGAGACTGGAAGCCCAACCCAAATCAGCTAACGACCTCTTTAACAAGACTGACGTCTTTATACGTCGCTTGATTAAATTTGCCAAACTCTTGCCAGAATTTAAAGCTTTAACTCAAGAAGACCAGATCAATCTCTTAAAGGTAAATATTTTCTGGGCGATGACTTTTATGGTGTGTACATACTATGATGCCAAAATCTCATTAGATGCACAATAATGTATGTTATAATCCCATGGATTTTAAATATTGAGATGTTCTTTTGTTGACATAATGATCCATATGATGTTTTTTGTGGATTATATGTGTGGTGGAACATACAACAGATGTCAAAAGAAGTCTTGGACAGCCCCTAATATTAATTTTCTTTACAGTCCATATAATAATGTTATTAATCAAGTTTTCTGTATTGGCCCAGTCCGAGTCCCAGGTCCGAGGTCCGAGGTCTGCTGTATTGGCCCTAGGCGAAGCCAAGGACCAATACAGAAGACTGAGGGCCTGTAACTGGGCCAATACGAAAAACTTGATTAATGACGTTTTTATTAATTAACTTCTTTGTAATTTACTTGCACAACATTAGAGAGTTAATTTTTACCGAAATCAAAATTATCAATGAGATTGTTGAACTGTTATATATGTTGAAAGATTTGAAGTGATAGCTTCGGACTCTCGATATTTGTGTGTATGTGCATGCTCAGACTTGTATTGGCCCAGTCTGCTCGTATTGGCCCTGTTTTGCTCGTATTGGCCCAGTTTTCCTGTATTGGCCCAGTTGTGGATTCGTATATAGTGCAGGCCGTATAAATTGTATAAGAGCCATATCATTGATAGTTAATTAATAAATATCTGTATGACTCCTGTTGCACAAAACACTAAGGTGACCTTAAGTCACCAAGGTAGCCTTAGTGCAATGTTAAAAATGTTGAGTCATTTTGTGCAACAGCCCCCATGGTCATTTAATATTGAATATTAGGCTGTTCTTAACATCTATTGCCAAGTACACATGTAGCATTGATGTTTGGGATCATCATCTGCTCATGTAACATAAATGCAAGCACTGATCACTCCAACAACCCACCAACTCATCCATCGGGCCTTGTCATTCAGTTGGTGTGTTGGTTATACAATGTTGTCTTGCAGGAGACTTTACCAAGAAATTTGAAAAAAATTATACATTGAAAGATATTTAAGATTCAATGTTACATCTTTGTAACATATGGCTTGAAAAAAAGTCAAACTCGTACATGATTAGATATTCGGAGGACAGAAAATCAGGTCATTCTCTAATAAAAAAAACTTATTTAAAAAAAATCAAAATGATATTTATTAATTTTTAGGTTCAAAGATACAAATTGATTAAATGATATTTCTAGAAATAGGAAAGATTACTTGTAAATTGATGGAAAATTTGTATTCAAACCTTCTATTTGATCTTTGATAGGCTTCTCAAAATAAAAAGTCATTTCATAAAATCGTTGATCTCTGATTTCACAAATTGATTGGATTTTCTCTTGAAAAATCATTATCTCTTCAAAACTTTTGATTACTCAGGATAGAAAATTGAAATAAAAATCACTAGTGAAAATGTTAATCATGTATCTTCAATCTTTGAATTCTAATGCCTCGGGTTTTTTTACCTTAAAATCTCTTGGAATTGATTTTGCATTTATGAAAATGCCTAAATAACTGACTTCATCTTTCTTGATATGTGCAACTGGCTTGAATCTTGATATCTTTATTGTTTTCTGGTATTTTCAGATTAAGTAATTTTATACTTTATTATCATGTTTATTCCTTGATTCAAGATTCTAAGAAATTTTCTGACAAAAATATTGTGATTTTTAGCAACAATAAAATTATGTCACCTAGTAATATCTAATATCTATCAATGTGTTGACTTCTAAATGAAAAATTTCATCACAAATTTGATAGAATATGTTAAAAATCCATTTTTCAAGTACAACTATGTCATGACATAAATATACGCGGTCAAGATATGAAGATTGTTATAGTTTTGTTTTAAACCATCAATAATCAAGTATTCACCGATTGATTTTCACCTTAATGTATTTGCAAACAATGGATTTTTTATATCTTTATAGATTTAAAAAACGACATCAAAACAGGGTATTTCTCTTTCTTATGTCCTCAAAGAAATCAATTAATCTCCAAGCAGCATAAGAAAGACGAACAAGTTTGAGTTTGAATGTATTGATGTATATTGATTTAATATGTTATTTAGTTCATGCTGTTTCATAGGAAGTTGGATGGGTTCATTTAGGTTGAATAATGCTTTCAAGAAAATTAATTTAGGTCATGGAAATTTATCACAGAAAACCTTAAACAATATTATCAGTTCTTTAATGGGCATTCTAGAAGTTGCGATGATGAAGAAGATAAAGATAAAATATTATCAGTGTATGAACAAGCCTGAAAAATTGCAACAACAAAATGGTGTTTTATAGATTTTAATGCTAAAATTTAAGAGAAATTAAGCTCTAAACAATACCAGTCATTAGGCTGGTGGGGGGGGGGGGGGGGGGCCTTATTTCATACATTTCTATTCAAACTTTTAGTTTCAGTCCAAGGCAGAATGACCTTCGAAATAAAGTCGGTGAAATAAAATCTTAAACAATCATTTGCCAATGATTAGAGGATAATTTTTGCATTAATGTGTGGATTGAACAAATGTTGTTTTAACTCAAGGGCTTCATTTTGAAAAGACGTAAAATTGAACTGTATGGTGGTTTGAAACAATTTTATTGGAGTTCTTGTACCAGAAATGGGATAAAGAAACTAGATTAATATTCAGATTTCTGGAGTACCGTAATTACAAAACATTTGTGCAGTATGAAAGTGCCATTTACTTGAAAATGAATTTCATGTTAATCATCTTTTTTCAATTTCCTGTAATGAAATTTGTCAATTCAGTCAGGCAACTAATATGTTCCCTTGCTTTTGCTTT
The DNA here is from genome assembly GCA_916613615.1 of Steromphala cineraria. NCBI lineage: Eukaryota > Metazoa > Mollusca > Gastropoda > Trochida > Trochidae > Steromphala > Steromphala cineraria. The sequence goes on along the minus strand of OU744731.1, from coordinate 16,979,527 downwards.
AATCCGACCTTCAAGAGCCTTGAAGGTCCGTAAGATGAATTTTCATTCCTGTAAGAGACTAACTGGAGTTCAGACATGGATTCGATAATATTTAAGACAACTCTGAGTTTGTCATGTCTCATTAGGCTTTCACTCGTATACTTTTATGATAAAATTATGAAATGATATTTCATATTGTGTTTAGTGTTGGGAATCAACTCTCTATGATTGTAACAAATTTTAACAAACGTTTGTTTTGATTACCCCGGTACTAATTTACTATCAAATCAAATTGCTAGGTAATTATTCAATATTAAAGGGTGAAGACCAGGGTGGATACTTCAGCCTATAATTTATCATTGAGCCCTTCAATATTAAAGTCGCAATTATTGTCTTGTATCAAAATCAATACTTTACAATGAGATATAGATATATTCAATTGCCATCTGATACTTGTTGAGGAAATATCTCATGAACTTTAGCATCAATTATTTCCCAGACACTAGGTGGAAATGGTAACTGTGCTCTTTATTTTGTGGTCATAGCCTTTAAGTATGTTGAGACACTTTGATGGAATAAAGTATTAGGCGTTGTCCAACTTATTTATTTACAAAATGGAGTTAATGAAATACTATGAACTTGATAATTTTTGTATTTGGTTTATTACATTGGGAGAAAAATCTCATTAGGGGTTCCTGACCTTGACCTATATTTAGAGGTCACAATGAAATTTTGACATTTTACCCTGTGTCTGATTGAGTATCTCTTGGATTCTCTTAATTCATAACTTACACATAGCTTATCTAGAAGATGCTTCATAATATCTCATGGTCATTAGAAGCTTTTAGATTTTCAGCAATCTTCATGTTGAGCTCAGGTTAGCAGGATATACTAAAACGATTCCAAGATAATTTATTTTGCTCATAATTATGTTTCTTACGATAAGTATTACTTAATGATAGACAAGTTATATTTCACTTTTCATAAAATCATAATAGTAGCAAACCTAACTTATTTTTTGTTATTTGCAGGGAGGAATAATGGAAATATTTGTGCTCCGGTCAGCAATGGGATTTGACAAACAACAGCAAATGTGGAAATACAAAATGGAGGGAGGGCAGAGCTCATCATTAAACCCAAACATGATCAAGCAAACCATGGGCAACGATATGTACTCAAACCACGTCAAGTTTATCCTCTCGTTCCACGAACTCACAGGCGGAAACCGTATCACAATGATCCTTATATTTATTATCAAACTCATATCGAGCGATCGACCCGGACTCATGAATAAAGCACAGGTTAAAAAGGCGCAAGACAAATATTCGCATTGGCTTCTGATGCATCTGGAGTCCCTGATGTCGGTGGCCGAAGCCAGGTTCCTGTACCCCAAACTGCTGATGAAGCTGGAGGAGGTCCGCAATCTTGGAGAGTCTAGTTCCAAAATTGCGTCCCAGTTGGACATCTCAAAACTTGAACCTCTCCTTGTGGAAGTGTTTAATCTGAATTTGTAACGTCTGCATGGAGTGTCAAATGATTATTTGATCATTTGAGTGTTAAAACTTTTATGACCACATTGTTTGACCTTCAGTTATGGGTTGACTTGTTGAAATGGAATGTTTTAGTTTTGTTTAAGATTATCAACTTTCACCGGTGAAGTTCTCGAATTCATCCAACAAATGTGGATGATGTGCAACAAATGACATTGTTTCTCAATGGTTTCCCCCAAAAGGAAAAGGTTTGATGCTGTGAAACTAGTGAGGAACTGAAGTTGTGAAGAAAGTTTGTACTGTCAGGTTTGAAGAGGATTGCTCAAAAACTTACAGAAATCATGAAATGATGAGATGGGGTATTGAAAAGGAAATTCTTTGTCGGGGGAGAATTGTAATGAATTTTGATTGAACTCATATATCAAATACAAAATTAAAGCAGTGAATATACATATTTTCAAGGCCATGATATTGAATGAAACTTCAGGGATCTGTTAATGGAAATGTTCCATTTGCTGTTTGTCAACAATTCATCTGTGTGTGTATATATGTGTGTACATCAATATCAACTGTTATCAGGCTGAAGTTAATGTGTAATTGATACAGTTTGAATGTCATCTAATTCATTACAGTTGATATTAACACTTACAAGACAGGATTTACTGTGTGGTTGCTGCATTTGGTGTGTCATCTATCCATCCTGGCCAATGTTAACCCTTAGCAGACAGGATTAACTGCAGGATTGCTGCAGATGAGGTGTTATCTTGGCCAATATTAGTTCTAATCAGGCAGGAGTTTTTGCGTGATTGCTGCATATTGGTTGACATCGGGTCATGTGGCCAATTTAACCTTTAACAGGCAGGAATTATGTATGTCGGCAGTCTGGTTTCAGTGATTCATCCTGGCCAATATTAACGCATTACAGACAGAACAATTGCATGATTGCTACCTTGGGATGTCATCGATTCATCCTACCAATGTTAACCCTTATCAGACTGGATTTATTACAAGTTAACTCAGGACCGGTCCATGGTTAACAAATTTTCTTTCTGATACTTTGACTGTATCTTCAACGATTGGTTGCTCAGGAAAAGGGTTAAGGTTTGTGTCAAATCTCCACAGAGTTGTACAAGAATAATTATGATTAATCTGAACTGAAGTGTTCAAAATAATTTAGATGATTGTGAGACCCTTGTGTTACCTTGAAGAATTACCAATATTAATATCTATTAAGTCGTATAAGTAAATTTTTTGGTATATTTTCTTATCAATACATGTGATATATTTGATATAGAGAAATTTGTATCTGACAACGAATTTCAGGCACAGGACATGGATTGATTAAGACAATCCTTTCAATATGTCAAATTGAGATTATTCAAATATTGAATAGTATCATATATTATATCACATAAATATTGGATAGAATATTATTATTTATCACATACCTTTTCCATGTTTTAGATGCTACTTGGATAGATTAGTTTGTGGATAGTTATCATTAATACTATGAAGAGGAATTACCGTCATCAACACAAGGAGTAGAAGAATTTGTAGTTAAATGTTTCGCATGAGACTTAGTTATACTAGAATCTTGTTATCATTTCCTGGCTTGTAAATGTGTTGTAAATGAAAGTAATCAAAGGCACTTCATCGTTTGAAATAATCTGTTACCCACCAACTCTACTTGACAAAATTAATAAGGGATCTATTTGTGAATTGTGAAGTTGTCAATAATGATGTATTTTACTCTCACCAGCTGTTTAAATATTAATGAAACAAAACTTAAATATCCCTAAATGACTTTGACCAGTGTATATTAGTAAAGGCAAAAACTTAAGAAGATTTAATCAGTTATGCCAGAAAACCTTGAATTTGTATATTTTATTTATTTCCTTTCTTATTCCTTAGTACTGGAGAAAAATAAATATATCATCATTAGCACTTGTAGTTGTCTGCAGGGGATCACATAATGTAGTTACATGTTATGTCTTCAATGAAAATCTAACAGAACCCTATTATGTGTGTGTTGGAAGAAAAATTAACATGCAATGTACGTAAATTCTAGTTAAATACCTTTCAAACTAAATCGACTTAAAGTTTAATCTTTTACCAACACTAGATAGTTACAAAAATAATGTTTGACATGTCAGAATAACAACTTAAAACCTAAGTTTGATGGAGCTAGCATATCTAGATTACCGGTAAGTAATATATATATATACCTCCTACAAAGAATTTTGTCAAAGAGTCACTGTTTTAGTCATGTTTCCATTGAAACCACCAAATATGAAATATTTCTTTCAACTTTAATCCTGCCAACTGTTCTCAATAAAATTACACCATTAATTAATTTGTAGTATGTGACTCAAGCAACATACAAAGTGTTACTTTAACTGAATTTCAATCCCCTCAAAAGGCACATTTAGGGATCATGGTTGACAAGAGCATTAATCTGAGGCCTGCTGTAGCTGACTGCGGCTTGAGTACTCCAGTACCCATGGAAGTTTTGTGTTGTTGATCAATACATTTAGGAAAGCTAGCTGAGAATGTTATCAGTGTTAAATTAACCGTAAATATATATTTTTAACCTGCAGCTAAAAATATTAATTGTTTAATCAAGCCATATGTCTCAAATGTTTGGTCACACATGCAAGGAGTCAATAAATCATTCAATTTATTCAGTTTGACATTTTTCAGAGAAATGTTTACCAAAATTGATCAATGAGATTTTGAAAGTCGATCATCTGATATGAAAGAAACATTCATTTCAAGATAAAATTTTATCATGAGATGTTGAATGAAAAAAGAATATTTTTAGGCATACCCGGTAATATTACAGTTTGATTTTGGACATTTTCATCCAAAGCTGTGTTTCCCCCAAGGTATCACTTGTAATGATAATATGATGTGTTCATTTCAGATGTCTAATAGTTGAGATTTTCTAAATATTGGATCATAACATTTGAGACGTTGCTATAGTTAATGTCATTGGTATTTATTATAATTTTACAATTTAATCTACAAAAAAAAAAACTTTTGGGCTGACTGCTTTCAAGCTAATATTTCATACACTGCGAATGGCCCATTGATCTCCTAGTCAGCCTTTATGACCAAGGGGAGAGAACTCCAGTTTTGACCTACTTTCAATTGAGGCCAGATGTCGGTGACAACCTACACTTATGGTTACCTTGGTCAATCGATACAACTTAGCTGGATAGCCTTATCTAGTAGAAATGTTGCTCTCGGGCGAGAGATGGCAACCTCTATATATATATAGCTATGTTAAGTTAATCAACATAAAAAATTCCCAAATGGCTAGATCTGTAATTAATTCCCATTATTAACTAAACAATCAAATAAAAATTGTTGAGACAGACAAGATATCTTAAATTTTGGATGATCATTACAGAAATTATATTTATTATTAAATTCAAAACCTGACTTATACTTATTTGTTCTATACATATTTGATTTAATTCATTTTGGCTTAGGAAACCACATCTGTGATATTAAGAGTACTTTATTTCATGTTAAAAAACTGTTATATTTTATGACTAATAAGAAATTTTACAATAGAAAATTGTTAAATTCAAAGTGTAAGAAGAACTTGGGACATGATGAAAATTACTTACAATATTTTAGCATTTGTTCAGGATAATAATTTGTTAAGGATTTGATAGATGATAATGATGATGATGGCGATGATGACGATGATGGTATTTATGATGATCGTGCCCAGCAATAGGTTACCTAGCTTGTATTAAAACATGATAGAATTATATACAATACCTGAGCATTTGCTAGATGATAATGTGATTAAGATTTGATAGGTGAAGTGACAACAAGATGATGATGATGATGATGATGATGATGATGATGATGATGATGATGATGACAATTATTACAATGAGTGTGATGATGCCTGTGATAATCAAGACATTTGCTCAAACTAAATCTGTACCCACCTCCCTACCGTAACCTCAAGGTGTATATACCGGGTATATGAATAAATAGTGCTTATGATGCCCGGTTATATGAAAGACTGGAAAAGGCACAAAAAAGCGACGTTAATTTCAATTATCTACCTGATATACAGCTGAATTTTGGTTGATCAACCATTTGTCTGTCAAACGTTCCTCTTGGTCAATTCATATGTAAATCTTCCTCTGTTTCTAGTCTAGAATAGGTTTTTATTCCCTGAATTGTATGAAATGTTATGTTTTGTCAACAATTGTAAGGTATAGTTTTCATGTATTTTTATGTTTTCATGTTATGATGAAGTTTTGTGAAAATGGCATTTAACCTTCCATTTAACATCTATAACATCATTATTTTGTACAGCATCATTCCTTTATCTTTTAGTTAGACTAAATAGCAACATCTGGTAAGGTTTATCAGTAAATCTGAGACCATATATCTATTTATATATATCTATACATACTAGGATGTAGACCACATTCTTTCATTTATTGATTTGAAATTGAAATAAAATGGACTCTGTTTTAACATGTAAGATTTAATTATTCTATCAATAAAAACAAGAAAATTCAATTTTGTTAATTAAAGATAAGAAAAATTCAATTGTTTTGTCAACTTAAAAGATGAAACATTTAATAATTCAATAACAAGTAACATTTCAAATATGTTTTTTTCTCACAGTTTTTGTACTTCTCTTTCATAAATGAAACATTGTGGTATTAAATGTACAAGCATTTACTATTGAGCATCATGTCTATTTCAACGAGGGGTGTAGAGGTTTCCAAATGTAGAATTAATGCAATTGTCAGGTCAATTGTCTAACATGGTCTTGGTATTAGGTGGAAAGATAACAGATACACAGCATTGCCTATCATCAATGTACCAACTCAGCTCTCTACTCTATACCCCAGCAAATACCTTACTTTTCTATTTTGAAACAATTATTCTAAGTAAGGTCCAAAAAAATTTAATATCTCTTTTTTATATTCTATAGTTTATCTTCATATTTTTAAAATGTGCCATATCTTTTTCAATTATTATTCATTATTTATTGATGTTATTTCTAAGCGAAAGTAGGTGCCATATCATTTATCCATGTAAGGTTTTGATTGTGGAGAATGAAGACCATGTTACATCAAATAATCATGCTCAGTATGATGAGGGCATTTGTCATTTGGTAAGTTAATATCATATCGTTTTTGTTGAATATGAATACAATATTTGCTGTTTGAGTGGCATATAATGTTACTTCAATTTGATTTGGTACAAATTGATATAAATTATGTTTTCTTAGTCAGTGAGTATAGAGATATGAAGAATGATAATCATGTTCTGTTTATGGCATATGAACACCACATTACTTCCAAGTTAACATCAATCCAATGTGTAATATGCTGAGGCCATGTGTCATGTTCTGCATATGATTATCATATTCTGTTTGTGGCATATGAACACCACATTACTTCAAGTTAACATGAATACAATGTGTAATATGCTGAGGGCATGTGCTATGTTCTGAATATGATAATCATATTGACATATATTTGTTTATTGAACATGAACACATTGTTCAATGTGAATATAAATGTCATGTTTTATTTGGTTAACTTGTAAGATTAACATGTTTTGTTTGTTGTCACAACACTAAAACACTAAACAAGGTGAACATGTGATGAGATATTTACATTTGTCTGAATATGATAATGATATTCAATTCATTGACTGTAAAGTTCATTTTTAGGTTACAATATGTCTGTTAAACTCGATAACAATTTTCAGTTAATTAATCGCCATAGTGAAATATGGAAAATAACTTACTATCTACCTGGACCTCCTTTCACAAAGCTCTAAGGTGATCGTATGTTACTAAGGTAGCCTTAGTGTAATGTTAAAGAATGGGCGTTAAGGCTGCTTTGTGAAAGGAGGCCCTGATTGTTGATAAGAATTAAGCTGGGATTCCATGTGTACGTATTTGTGCATGATGTGTGATGTGTAATGCGTGTTGCGTGTCTGATTCCATTTATCTGTAATAGTGTGGCTTGACATTTAATGTGTAATGAGTATCTAACATTTTGCACTAAAATAGTACCAGTTGTACGCGTGATGCGCTGTGTGAAATGCGTAATGTGATGCCCTTATTTGGTATAGTACATACGTATTGCGTATTCACACACTCTCTTAAGCGTTCTGGCCAACAAGCATTACGCATTGCACACTACGCATTACGTACTACGAACACATGGAATGCCTGTCTAACTCGTTATTATACAGTTAAAACTGGAGCACACAATGTTTCTGTTTCCTTTTCTGTTAAATAGATGTTTATGTGTAAAATATGACATCATGGGTCATAGAATGTTATTTAACTAAGTGAATCAACATGTTATTCTACCAAGTGAAATAACATTTTCAATTATATGATGTTGAAGATGTTCTTTTATCCAATTCAATAACCAGTTTGACTAGAATGGTAATACAATATGGCAATCTTAAGTAAAGATTTGAAGTATTTTAGTTAACATTCCAAAATGTTAATCTTTAAAGCTTGTAACATCAGTAGTCCTTAGTCTCGTTCTTTGACTGTTTCATTCATGATTGTATGATGGAAAGATTAATTAATATATTTTGTTGCCATTTTTTTAGATTTTAATTAAGAGCTCTTAGATAGTGCTATTAGATTATATCACAGAGAGCAATATACTTTTGTTTCTTTTATTTACTTGATGTTGTTAACGTTTACACTTTCATCAAGACTGAATTTATCTCTTGATTATTTAATTATCTATTACTTATGTATTCGTTAATCAAATTTTGCAATCCTTATTTCATTTTGTCAATTTGTAAATTTATACATAAAAGATATTTGCTTGTTCTATTTAAAGAGTGAAATATTCTGTATGCCCCTTAACTTTGCTTCCAAGGATACTTGAGTACATAACATATTTGTAAGTGATATTTGGGCTGAACGACAAATATTTTATTTTATTTTTTTTTTTTTTTAAAGTTTTTTTATCCACTTCAGTTGGATACAATCAGAGGATTTCAATATCTCTCAAGAGATGTGAAAAAGAACAGTAAATATATTATATATGGCATTCGTAACAATCGACATTGGGGAATAAAACACTACATGGAAATCATACACACTTTATCCAACTGAACAACAATTAAATGATATTCTAGGTAAATATAAGAATTTCAGGTACTCGGGTCAGATTCGAGTACTCGAGGCCACTATGTTTGTACCCGTGGAAGCCCTGCTTCTAGAATGCCAATCAAAGAAGTCATTGTGCTACTTATCTTTGCTTTAGGCATGAAGTTGCATTTGTACAGCTATTGTTTTCATTTAGGCATGTTAGTTAAACGCAGTTATGTTGAGATTTATTATTTTAACATTTTGTAATTTGTTCATTGGGATTTTGTTGTTGATACTTTTACATGCATTAATCAACTTATCAATTAAGTGTGTTTAATGTGCCATTTTATGTTTATGATGCAATTTCTTCATTTGGACTGTTTATTATTTCATCCGTTCAACAGTTTGACAATTTTTTCATTGAATCACTATCTTCTTTGCCGTAAGTTAACTGCAAGTCAATCCTTTATTCAGGTTTTTCACTTCTTTTGTTCCACAAAATATTTCATGTTGATCTCTTTAAAATCATGCTGTTAGCATGGTATACACTACACCATTAGAATTATCCTTGTCTTTGTGAATGTATGTATGTGGTGTTAACAGGGTTAAGAATTTATCGAATTGCCAACATATAGAGATATATATTGTCTGTACATAGAAGCATATTGAACATCACTCTATTTTCTGAAAAGATATTATGTATATGTTATAGATGAAATTTATATATGATTGAGAAGCGTTGAGTCTATATGCTTGCCAGTCCATAATGTTGGTTAAGTTGATGATTTTATGAGATATCATGCAGGTTCTAACTTCTTGACCACAGCAAGTTTGCTTGTTTAATCCCTTCCTTGCAGAGGGCAACTTAAGGTGCGAAACAGCATGTCTGTTGAACAGACATAAGATTACTTGTCCTGGAAATTGAGAAAAAAAAAAGTAGGTTTAATGCTATTCTGATTTTGGGTCACTTCCTGATTTAATTCAGATTGAGATCACTGATCTTGATAATTATATTTCACCATAAAATTTTCAGAATATCATGTGACATTTTTTAAGAACTTAATTATGAAATTTGCAGTTGTTCCCATTATGAGACAACGTTTTGTCCTGTCCAATCTAATGAATTTATGGACTTATTTTGTAAAAAGGCATCCAGTACCCGTCCATAAATCATTTTCGGTTTTCAACATCTTCTTAAAGGGGCAGAAGCACGCTTTTTGATAATTTTATATTTTAAAATTGTCACTTATAATTGTAAGTTACGGTAATGCTTAATGAATTATTTTGACAGTGTCAAAAATCTCATTACACAAGCCAATTATCCAAAGTCAGAGGACAAGTATGAAGATTCAGATAAAATCCATTGGCGGCCATTTTGTGTGAACACCTTTAATTAATTTTGTGTAAGAAAAAGGAATCGCATGGCTAAACTTTACATTATATATTTGAATTATTACTGCTCCATTTAGTTTAAATACATTGTCTTTCAATTGGAACCATTAATTGTTGTATTCCCCATTAACGTGCTACTGCCCCTTTAAGAACTATGAGGTCAATGAAACAAAAATGCTAAGGGTTCTTTAAATTTAATTTTTTAGATTTTGTGATAATTTAACTTCTATTAGAAAATGGCTAACATATAGGAACATATTTATAATTTTATTTACCAATAACATACCAATAGTACATTCAATAACCTTTTGGCTATACTAACAAGGGTGACAGGAGAATAACCTTTAGACTTAGAAGTTGGGGGAAAGATTGCCTATTTGATTGACTTATAATGAAATAAACCATCCAATTTCATGAGAAATTGGGGAATGATTAGTGGAACACCCACCTGTAGTTCTTGCGGTATTCATCACAAAGCACACTCTTCTTGGCGCCACTGAATACTCAGATTATGGTAGTAATATGCTGTACCTGAAGCTAATAGATACTAGTGTTATTGTTTCTTTGAGTTTGCATATCAATGTCATATGTATAAAGATGTTAGAAAAGAATAACTGTTGTTGGATGCCAATTATTAGATTTTCATTGTGGAGCAGTTAATTCTCATAGTCATTTCTTTACAACCAAATTATTTGTTCAAAACCTATGCTAAGATCTCCAAGATAATTATCTCAGAAATGTCAAAGTCGCAACAGATTACCCACCACTTTCGAATTCGTTATGACAATATTACAATGTAAGTGCTACAATTATAGAAACATATTTTATCTATAATGTTTTTCAGTTAACAATGAATTGTGCAATATGAAAGAATATAAAGTTTTGTGTACAAAAACAGTTATAAGGAAATATTTATTTATGATATTCTTAAAGCTATTGTAGATATGAGTTTTGAAAATCTTGGTCTAGAATATGAAGGGTATAGGTACATGTATCATTAAGTTATGGTATTTTTATTAACCCTTACCCTCTTGAAAATATATAAAATTTCTGTATTGCTAACAATTTGGAATATTAACGTCTTTTTAATGTAACCACCGTGGAAATAATTGCACTGATAAGTTTAGCAGGTTAATGGTTAATAAATGTGACAAATCTAAAAAACACCATTCGTTAGTTAAAGATATAACTATCTTGCAATTCAGCTATTCAAAAAATCTTGCCCTAATTCATTTAGTAGGTTAAAGGTTAATAAGCGTGGGAAAATTTTAGAAAAACATGAATATTATTTTACCATATATTGTCCAAGGCATTGTATGGCTAAAAAAGAAAAGTTCTGTTTAAGATGACTGCTCCTTTTAGTTACACATTGTTACAGATTTCTTGTGATAGTTTTACGAAGGTTTTACAACCAACCAGTGCTCAACTTGCTGTGGTATTTATTGTTATTGACGAACTCACTCACTACATTGCCTTGTGGGACGGTAACTGCCTTTACAATGAAGTTTTGTTTCATGTGTAAGACTTGTTTCTGTTAAGCTTTTCAATCATTAAACCATGAATATGATGAAAATAACTCTGTGTTTGTTGTTGATGAAAGCATGACATGGCAAAGAAGTTCATTCTCCAAGAAACCAGACAACAAGAATTTGAGTCCAGAGTGCCTAAAATAAAAAGATTTACACATTTGAATACATTAAAACATGGATATAACAAATAAAAGTACCGAGGGTACAGAAGCTCACCTTAAAATGAATGATGTGGTAAAATGGTTCAATTATACATGTAACCATCTTTTATATAATTGATTATGGCTGCCATCATGATTTTTTTATCTTTTAAAATACTAGTCTTCTTTTGGAAACGACTAGAGCTTGAACAAACATTAATACACGAATGATATAATCATGATAAGTTAACAAGCAGTAGGTTTTTGTATAACTTTTTTGTATATCTATGGCTGAATTGGTGACCATCTTGTACTTTTTAATCTTCAAAATGCTACTTTTATGTGGGCATCCGTATTAATTTCATTATGATATCTTGATTGGTTTAGGTGTATCCATTTAAATGTCTTTCATTACTTACAGGATGGTGGGCACTTACATTTGTTTTGTAGTGAATCATTAATATGATTTCAAGATTTTTTCACTGATGGTTATGCTGCATGGGATATTGATAATCCCAAAAGTAAAGATTTTTCAAGGAAAATGAATGACTGATTGAGAGGAAAGTCATAAACACAGCAATGCATAAGACACGTTTATTTTGTTCACATAATATTTACATGTCAAGTGACCATGAGATGTCTTTCATTAAAGTATCAATTTATTTAACACTCATACAGTACTATAATGATAAACATTTTTGCATTGTCAAATCAACAGAGAGATATGACAAATCAAATTTCCTTACTTTTTTTACTAAACCCTTTTCGATTTTCATCTGCATATTTATTCCACATCAACTTATCATGTAGATTGCTAAACACAAAGCTTATTGTAGACAAGTTTTGTGTAAGTTGTTATTCTTAGAAAGAACATATCACTGTCATGAGAATACAAGTCCATAACTTTTATTGCATACACATGAGCCATGGCCATATAGCATAATGCTCTACCATATCAATTGGGTCAGGTTGATTATGCAACAGACTAGCAGCTGACACTGTGATGCTAGCAGCCTGCCTTGGGATGTGTATTAGACAGCATAGTGGAATATCTGAACTCTGGTTGACCCCTTATGTGTGGTATTTAAAGGAATATTTAAAAGGGAGATACCATTGTTTAAAATTTAACATGTTTAATGTGATTTGGTTTTTGCAGCCAGTTGCCATAAGGATTTTAAACAAATTAATCAATTATGTTTGTCTTTCATCTTATTTTTTTTTAGAAACACTTAAAAATATAGAACAACTTGCACGACAATCTTAAATTCTCCATATTTAAGATAATATTATGATTAGTAAGTTCAAATTAGAGAATTTATATGGTGCCAGTGATCACTTGATGAAAGCTTAAAATTTAATAATAATGATGTGTCACCTGCAGCTGAAAAGTCAATATGGCTGCTATTGTGGCCATCTTGGATTCTCAAAACTGCAACGTCTACCTTTCTGTGTGGAATCACTATAGGTATAACATATTACAATATAAAAATGATATCTAGATTGGTTTAGGAGAAATAGTCTTTGTCATGAAATCTAATTGAAAATTCAATATGGCGGTCATGGCGGCCATATTGGATTCTCAAAACTTAAACGTCTACCTTTCTGTGCGGAATCACCATAGGTATAACATACTACAATTTCAGAATGATATCTGTATTCGTTTACAAGGAGTAGTCTTTTTTTTATGAAATCTAATTGAAAATTCAATATGGCTGTCATGGCGGCCATCTTGGATTCTCAAAACTGAAACGTCTACCTTTCTGTGAGGAATCACCATGGGTATAACATAATACAATTTCAGAATGATATCTGTATTCGTTTAGAAGGAGTAGTCTTTTTCATGAAATCTAATTGAAAATTCAATATGGCTGTCATGGCGGCCATCTTGGATTCTCAAAACTGAAAAGTCTACCTTTCTGTGGGGAATCACCATGGGTATAACATACTACAATTTCAGAATGATATCTGAATTCGTTTAGGAGGAGTAGTCTTTTTCGTGAAAGTTTACGGACGGACGGACGGACAGACGGACGACGGACGAAGCGCCATGACATAAGCTCACATTTACTTCGTAAAGGTGAGCTAACAATCGGATATAGTGAACTATTTGTTAAGCCCCTTCAAAAACTCTATGAATGACGTCCAAACCTGAGTAGCAAACACCGGATATAGCAAACTAAATTCTCTGGTCCCTTGCAGTTCATTATTTCAGAGTTCTGTTCTTATGAATATGTGTAAAATCCTTCATACCACCAATGGTAGTTGCTAGTTCCAGGCAATGCTAGCAGGTTTCACCACAGTGCACATCCACTATAGCTTTGCTGGCTTTCTCCCTGCAATAATATTAGCATCGCAGCCATGATAAAAGAGAAATACTCTCGACACAGCGTTAAACCCCAGATCACCTCACCTCAAAGAAGAAAGATCATTCAAACCAACTTCCCCTACAAGGTATAACTTGAATCCGTCTAAATCACTGCCTAGTTTGAAGCCTTGCTCCTGAACAAAATAATTGTTGTAAGACGAAAAGTTCCAACATCCTTACTAATTCTGAAAGGACTATTGATGCAAGATGCAGTTTGCTGGAGAGTTGGCAGAAAATAGTTGGACTTGCTGGAAGATTCTTACAATAAACAATCTCCAATAGAGGTTTTGTTCCCAGACACATCTTTTCTTGGAAGAGAAAAGTTTAGGGAAATCAATGATTTGAACTTAAAATAAACAAACGCAAATATCATGAGGCTTTGTTCTCAGTCACATTATTTTTACAATTAATAATGGTATCTTTACTGATGAATTGCAAAAGAACCAAGATAATTGACAAACTTTACCAAATCATATATAAGGAGTCTGTATTGGTCTGTCCCAGCAAATGCAGACAGAATGATGGATTCACTGATGTTACAGATGAGCTAGAGGACGTGTAATTAATGTTTCATCTAACATACGTTAATCAGTTGACGTTCATGCACAAATGATCTCAACAAACAAAAGTGAAATTTGTAAAAAGTGTTTATCGTAGACATGTTCATGCATTGTTCATCTATGTACATAATCAAATATATATATGAAATATAATAAATGAAAAATACAAAAGTTGATTTACAAATTCTATTTACAAAATATTTATATATGCTATATAACTTGCAGTTTATCAATAAACCTCTGAGAATTAATTCATTAATGACATGAAAAAAAAATTCAACGCCAAATATTACACTGTGTATTCAAACAAAAACAAATCCTCCATAATATCCCATTTTAGCACTACCAAACCAGAAAAAACATTTATACGCAGGCAAGGCTCAAGAGCAGCATTGGCATTAGATTTTTTTTATCACTCACCATTGATTTTTTAGGAGATCCTATCAAATTACCATATCATTATCAGAACACTTCATTTCAGGACTTTTTTGTGCATTCGTCATTGATGAACATTTACTTCTCTTCAGATATTTTTACAAAGGCTTTGTAATTGACGTTGGGGGTTCATATTAATAAAACTTACTCCTTGTTCTAAGCAGGTACCAGCCTTGGCAAATTGAAAAATAATGTAAAAGTAGAAAAAAGTATTTTCAATGGAGAAATATGTCATACCCAAATTTACAAGTATTTACAATAAGCTTTTGATTACATGCTTGAAGTAGAAAATTGTGACAAAAAAGTTGAAAAGTTTTCTTTAGGCTGCTGAAGAAGTTAAAATTAATACCAAAGAAACTCATCATTACATGAATTACATTTTTTTTTCTATCTTAGTTTTATATGGTAACAAATGTCTTTGATACATTTTATTCTCATCAGCTACAAATGCCTCCAAAAATGTTTTTTGATTCAAAAGTAATGCATAACATAAAAGTTTTCTTATATAAGGACATCTATTCACTGTTGCACTTGTATACACGGATGATATCCTTGATGGGAGCTCGGCAAACCGGACACTTGCCGCTCACACTGAGTAGATGTTTGCCACAAGCGTAGCAGAGACAAAGATGTCCACACTGGTAGAGTACTGAGTCAGCATTATTCTCGAGGCAGATTAGACAGTGTGAGTCGTCAACTGGCTGTGATTGAGGGATATGAACCGACTCCACAGGGCCACCTATAAAGAAAATATACATTAAAAACAAAATTTCAAAACTTCAAAGATTTTTAGTGGTTTGCAAACGTTTACTTCTGAGATACTTTCCAAACTGATTTTAAGTGGTATGCAAATGTTCACTCCTTAGTTACCTCCCTTGCTAAACTCAAATAAGAAAAGAGACCTAGTAACATAGAAAATCCTTGATGAGTTACATCAAATAGAGCCAAATACTCTTAAAGCACCATTCCGTGAGTTGTTTGAGTTAAATATCGTCTCATAAAAGCTCTCTTGTTTCATCCCAAATGAATGTCTAAGATTGCCCTCTTAGGAAAATAAGGTACCGGTTAAATATAGAGTGTTTTATTGTGACTCACCAGTTGCTGCGGCGATGGCTCCAGCCACTTCCTGTCTGATTGACCTCTGAATGTCAAGTTGAAGGTCGAAGGAAAGTTTGAGCATATTCTTCATCTCGGCCATCTGAGACTTGAGGCTGCGGATCTCTCGACTCAGGTGCAGATTACTCTGTGGTGATATAAATAAAAACAATAAAATAATTATCTCTATAATAGTTTTCTTGGGTAATTAATTACCACTGTGAATGGCAAAGTCAGAGAATCCCAACCCCCTCTGCTAATTTTTGGTGTTTCTTTTACATGTTTACAACTTAGTTCTATAAGAATGTAAACTAGGTGAAACTAGCTGTTATGTTTATGTCCCATAGGTCTTACGTTACATCTAGCGACTAACCAACTCAGTCTGTGTCAAGCATGTGCGGAAATCAACCAATGAAAAGAGAACTGGTTCAGCCCTTAATTCGCTAGATGTAAAGTTGGACTTCGGGGGCATAAACATTACAGCTAGTTCGAACTAGATTGTAAAGAATGACAAGTATTTTTTTGTAAATACAACTTCTTTATTCTGTATTATATAAAGTGGACAGTTGTATATCCTTTAAATTACTTGTCATTCTGTAAAAGCTCAATCATAAAATGTGACAAAATCACCAAAAGGCTTACCACCTGTAAATATGGTGTTTTCCCTGTTCATGCTGAGGTAAAGCAACTAATCATTTATTATTATACCCCCGCCTTACAGCGTAAGCGGGGGTATATAGCGTTCATTCTTTCCGTCCGTCTGTCCGTCTGTCCGTCCGTCCCAAAACTTTGTGCGGAGCAGATCTCCAAAACTATGCATGCTAGCCTCATCAAACTTCATACACATGTCAACCATGATCCCTAGTTGTGCCTTTTGAGGGTTAGAACTATTTATGAATTTTCATTTTTGCGGTTTCCATGGAAACGTGACTAAAAAGTGACTCTTTGAGGATGTCGTTTTGTGCGGAGCATATCTCCAAAACTATGCATGCTAGCTTCATCAAACTTCATACAGATGTCAACCATGATCCCTAGTTGTGCCTTTTGAGGGTTAGAACTATTTCTGAATTTTCATTTTGGCGGTTTCCATGGAAACGTGACTAAAAAGTGACTCTTTGAGGATGTCGTTTTGTGCAGAGCATATCTCCAAAACTATGCATGCTAGCTTCATCAAACTTCATACACATGTCAACCATGATCCCTAGTTGTGCCTTTTGAGGGTAAGAACTATTTCTGAATTTTCATTGTTGTGGTTTCCATGGAAACGTGACTAAAAAGTGACTCTTTGAGGATGTCAATTTGTGCAGTGCATATCTCCAAAACTATGCATGCTAGCTTCATCAAACTTCATACAGATGTCAACCATGATCCCTAGTTGTGCCTTTTGAGGGTTAGAACTATTTCTGAATTTTCATTGTTGCGGTTTCCATGGAAACGTGACTAAAAAGAGACTCTTTGAGGATGTCGTTTTGTGCGGAGCATATCTCCAAAACTATTCATGCTAGCTTCATCAAACTTCATACACATGTTAACCATGATCCCTAGTTGAGCCTTTTGAGGGTTAGACCATCACATTCTTTTTATTTTTGGCGGTTTCCATGGAAACATGACTAAAACAGTGACTCTATGACCAAGTTCTTTGTCCGGAGCATATCTCCCAAACTATTCATGCTAGCTTCACCAAACTTCATACACTTATCAATCATGATCCCTAGTTGTGCCTTTTAAGGGTTAGACCAACAAATTATTTTTATTTTTTCTGGTTTCCATGGAAACATGACTAAAACAGTGACTCTTCGACCAAGTCTTTTGTCCGGAGCATACATCTCCCAAACTATTCATGCTAGCTTCACCAAACTTCATACACTTATCAACCATGATCCCTAGATGTGCCATTTGAGGATTAGACCATCACATTTTTTTAATTTTTTGAAACATGACTAAAACAGTGATTCTATGATAAATTACTTTGTCCTGAACATATTTCATGAAATATACATCTCAGTTTCACCAAATTTGCTACATATGTCAATCATGATTGCTGGATATGCCTTGTGAGAGTTAAACTATATATATGGATTTTCTTCTCTGTGGTTTCTTTGGAAAACATAACTTACAAAGTGACTCAACAAAAATAATTTTGTCCTCAGTGCATCTCGTAGAATATTCATGATAACTACCTCAAATTTGAAACAATGATCAACCATTATCTCTAGATGTACCCTTTTAATTGTAAAACCTATTAATGAATTCGGTATTTGGGTTTCAGTTGAAAGAAGACTTACACAATGACTTACTGTATACTCAGCTATCATACTTTAACCAATATTAATCAGTTTTACTATTTGAAATTCTTTGAACAAAGTGGGGAGCGGGGGTATGTGAGCTTTGCTCGCTTCTTCACTTGTTTTCTAAATGTGTAATAATACAAAAATATGAACAAACCTGAGTGTAGGGCACAGCAGTTGCACTGATGCTTGTCACCGAGATATTGTCCCAGTTGTCTTGTGGGGCCTGCAGACCAAGATGGCTGAAGTCGTTTCGGAGGTGTCCGTGGTTTGGTAAGTTACGCACCAAGTTCTCAACAGCAGGACCATTAGTTCCTGTGGCAGCGAGGTGATTCTAGAACAGAATATGATGTTACTTAATTATATTCTATCAATTGCATTCAATATATTGCCAAATTTGGACATATTCCTTTGTCATTGAATGATAAAGTGTTTTCTTTATAGAGACACTCTGAGTATTTCATGAGAATTAATTGGTTTACAACAATATGATAATTATGATGTGACCAAATCATATATAGGAGTCTGTATTGGTCTGTCCATGTGCCCCAATATTCCCCATCAAGAGTTGTGGATTGTTTGAACTGGTTTTAATGAGATTGATCTGTCTATGAGATTGAGTTCCTACCTGCATCTGAACCTCCAGAGTCCCCCTGAACTCCCCCTCCAGTGTCGAGGAGACGAGTCGTGAGTGTAGCAGGTTGCTGATCTCCTGCACGACCTCCTCACGATGAATATCTGTCATGTTCTCCCATGTAGGCATTTCATCAGGGTGAATGAACCTAAAATACAATGTCGAACATTGTTGAATAATGCTAAATTCAACATTTTATGGATCAATTAGACCTGAAAATGTCTATAGAAAGATGAGGGACATCCTGTTATATTGGAGCATTTGTATCTGAAAGTTGCCACATATCCTCACTGGATAGTTACTCATCTATTTATAGCATGAAACTGTTTGTCTGTTCTCTTTTTGGCTCTGCAATTATTAATTGATTAATTAATTGTTATTTAAAGGCCATTAGAGGCAAATATTAAGAGAGAAATTTGAAGATTATGGATACAAAATATGTCCATATTTATTATTATGATCTACAGCATCAAGGATAGATAGAATCTAGGTAGCTTTTTGAAGAAAACGGGATAACAAACTCAAGTTGCTTTGGAATTCGTGGAATTTGTCATAGCAAAGTATTGTTAATAGAGTTACCTACCCTTGAACACGTTCCTGGGCTGATACAGGTGGAGCAGCTGGAAGCGAGGCTGGAAGGAAAATAACATCTTTATTAGATACTGATAATGATTATATATATATAATAGATAATTATATGATATACACCTTCATAATGAGATGATAAAGATATTTTGAATCAATTGTACATTGTACAATATTTTTTTCTCCTTGACTGTATATCTTCATATTGAGATAATTTGCCCAATCGATCCCAAAATGTTTCGTCCATACCTCTAGCTCCACTGTCAGTAGAATCAGATGAGGATGAGGATGAAGATGAGGATGAGGCAACTGAAGGAATACTCTCACTACTATCAGCCCGTACTCGTGACTCTGCCCCTTGCACTCTAGCTTGAGCAACATGGCCGCCATTTTCAGTTTGGAGCGATGATCTCGTAGATGGAACAGGAGGTGTTGAGGTGCGGGACCTCGGGACACTTGGTGAGGCGGAGGTGCGGGGTCGAGCCGAGGTCGAGCCTACAACGCTGTTTCGAATGATTCGCTCCAGTGATCGGCGGAACATGGTTGACTGGAGCATGCTTGAAACCCTCTGTTGCTCAAACAAACCCTGGACTTCAACCACAACTGATTCTGGCCGGTGTTCCTCAACTCTGTCTACGTTGGCCGGAACATTCTCCTTGCCTTCTCCTCCAGCTGGGGTCTCGAGATGTTTTGCAAAGAACTGGTCGATGTTCTGACGGGAGTCGCGACCCGAGACTGGGCGCTCGCCATGTTGAATTTGTCTCAGTTCATACATAAGGTCACTGAAACATAATATACATAGGTAAGATATATGATTTATATTTTCAGGCATGTTTCCTAGCTGTGTAATTCTAGTTCTGAGTAATTCTCTGATAATGTCATGCTATATGTCATGTGTCCTTATCTCTGAGCTTAATTGTTACCTTGCACATATTAAATTCGACAAATCTTAGACATTTATGATGATGTTGTTGTTTTAGTGATTGGTTGGAGTGAAGATCTCTTTAGTCACCCTTTTGGGAAGTGTACTTAGATTAGAAATGTCCTTAGTGCTAAACCTGGTTTTAATGAGATTGATAAAGGGTTTGGTATATATTGATAACTATTTACTTATGTTAGAAACATTACTAAAATGTTAACTTATATTTTAATCAAATTAAGTTATGATAAATTAAGTATTTGAAGGCCAATCGCCAATTTTCATAGAATACTGAAAAGCATGTAATGTAAAAAATTCTAAAATAGGGGGAACAAATCATTAAGAATAATCTAACACTTAAAAGTTTAAATAAGTTATATCTAAATATAAATTATACTTAATAATATGATCTATAAGAAACATTTTCTCTTTAAGCTTACATGTATACCAAAATCTGATTTTAAAATCTCTATTTCCTCGTCTGTACACTTGTATATATGTACCGGTATATACCTTATTCCTATATCTCTCGTTATTTTCAATGTACATAAACATGCATTATTATGTCTCAATATTATATAATTATATGTAAGTACTGTACCAAGGAATTACATCATAAAAATCCTTGACTGTACATAGGGGACGGTTTCACTAAGTTGGATTACTTAATTTTACCCAATCCTTTCACTTGAATAAATATGTTTAAATCAATATGATTTATTGTGTTACTTTCACAAGGAAGTAAATTGCCAATTTAACATATAAAAAATATGGGTGTAGGTCTTTTCGTAGGAGGATCCTGTTCGTAGGAGTGATTTTCGGTCTTTTCGTAGGAGGATTTTTAGGTCTTTTCGTAGAAGTAGAAAATTCCAATGAAATATTTGAGTAAAAATGCTGAGTGTTGTTTTTGTTAATAAAGACATTAATCAGATAAGTATATTCACATTCACAAAGTTTAAGCATCGCTTTGATGTCTTTGATGTCCAGACCGATGTTTGATAGGATTATGTTATTATGTTTAGTGTTATTGTGAATTAAAAACAGAGTTGTAGAGCAACTGTTTCACAGCGGGATCTCTACTGTACTGTTTGTTTTGTTTGTTATTTTTCACGGGAGAAATCGCAGGGGCGTGGGACCTATATATTTTAGATTAATTTACGAAAGGGCAAAGGGCTGATACACCAAATAATATGAGTAATTCTATATTTATATGTTCAGAAATGACCTATTTCCTTATAAATCTGTGCGATCCCGTATGTCCGTCATACTTAAACCTACATAATTCATAATATATTATCACTCCTACGAATATATTTTTTGACTCCTACGAAAAGACCTTCTACGAACGGGATCCTCCTACGAAAAATGCACTGCTACGAACGGTATCCTCCTACGAAAAGACCGTTTCCCAAAAATATAACCCTTAAAGGGGCAGTAGCACGTTTTTAGGGGGAATACAAGGTGATGTCAGGAAAATGAAAATTAATGGTTCCAATTGAAAGACAATGTATTTAGACTAAATGGAGTAGTAATAATTCAAATATATAACGTAAAGTTTAGCCATGCGGTTCCTTTTTCTTACACAAAATGAATTAAAGGTGTTCACATAAAATGGCCGCCAATGAATTTTATGAGAATCTTCATACTTTGTCCTCTGACTATGGATGATTAGCTTGTGTAATAAGATTTTTGACACTGTCAAAATAATACATTTAGCATTAACTTATAATTATCAGTGGAAATTTTTAAATATAAAATCATAAAAAAACGTGCTACTGCCCCTTTAAAACATTATTATCTCATTTATTTTAATGAATGCCTATTAGCTGTTATTTTTTACCTTGTCAATAATTTTCAAACTGTCAATGCAATTTATAAGTTAAGTTAAAGAATCTCAATAAAGGTAAGCCCATATAATTTAAATAATAATATAATATTGATAAAACGAGCCGAGAAATTTAATTCCAGCACGATGGAAAAAATACTCACCAACGAGTTTTCTGTAGAAATCGTTCCATGGCGCTGTCGCCAGTTCCATTTGAGTCTGTCATTTCTGTTGCCTTTTGATTTTCGTCGCTGTTTTGAAAGTCCACAGCAGGAGTATTAGATTCTGCCATCGTGTGCGATTTTATAGTGTCGTATTTATCCAGTTGTTTGTGCGTCAAATACTATTATTAGTAATTTGCTAATGTTTACACCTGACAACATAGTTCCGCGAAACGTGCTATAAATAGAAGTATATTCCCGGAAAGGTGATATCAGGTCAATTTCCATTGGTCACTCAAAGTGATTTGCATATGGCAAAGGTCATACTACCATGAATGGAATTATTACGGAATCAGCCGAAGTATTTCGATTGACATCGGTCAGAAATATACCATATTCTCCATGACATATTTAGTTGCTTGTTTTATCTGCAGCCCCTATTCGTACTTATTTTACAAAAGCGTGGAATTTAAAAGCACATTCGGAAGTTAGTTCTAACACTTATTATAGATAAACCCATGATATTTAAACCACCTCTTTTCGTAAATTGTGACATTTTAAGGAATTCTAAAAAAACAGATCACTAGTGTTGATCTGGGGTATGGGCGGCCATCAAGGCAAAAAATACAACAAAACGAAACCAACGTTCAAACTGGAATAAACATTGTTTCGCGTATCTTGTAAGGACAAACTCGTTTTAACCCTGCCCCGTACGATGTAAGATCAAACTGGAACGATGGACGCTAGAGGGCGCCAGAGCTGAATACTATTTTTAGATTGCCTTGGCGGGGGAGTAAATTGTGGGGTGGGGACTATAGTGTAGTGTAGCAAGGGAACGCCCATAAAATGTCCACATTGAATCCACTTCAATCGTTTCAATACAAACGAGTCGCAGTTGTGAACGGACATAAATTCTGCTTCAAGATAATGTTAAGTTATGATTACCTAAATACCTCCTTTTTGTCTAAACGATGGAGGTGAATATCGTTTGTGATAATTTTTGCACACGGATTACACGCATTGTGGACAATCATGAAGAATTCGATAAAACTACTGAAAATACCAGGGAAAAAATATCAGCCTTTCACGCATTTAGTACACATCGTTGATAGACCTACTATTGGTCATAATTAATATACAAACGTACGTGACAAAGACCACTTGATTTGCTATCAAAACTATACAAGTATAAGTAAAAACGTGATGAGAACCCTAAATGTGAAGACGTTATTTTGAGAGTCACAGTTTTTATATTAGGTGATTTGATCAAACATTTTTCTCCTAAAACTAGATATTTTGGATCAAGAATCATTTATGAATTAACCATTGTACAGTTGATTTTATTTGATTTAGAATCGAACATACTAGTAGTTTTGCCATGGCATGCTGATCAAATGAAGTATATGTGTAAAATTTGAGAATCTATATCAATATGAAAAAGCATTTTGGCAAATGTTAGAAAGCATAAAACGCATATGTCACATGTTTCTTAATTTTTTGTTTGTAAACTGATGAACTCAATAAATAGAGCGTCGTGTTGAATCACGAAATAAATGATTTACCAAAAGATCCTTTTATTGATATAAGAAAAAAGCATGTCATATCGTATTTCAAATAATCGTACAGACTCACAGTAGATTACAAACATCAGTTAAAGTTTAGAAAGTTCAATTCGTTGCACCATTACCATGTTATCCTATACAATTCCATATCTCGTAAAAGGGTAAATAACTGAATGCCTTCTTTGAAAAAACTTTGCATATCTTTTTCTTACTGATTAAATCTCTAGTTATTCCTGAGGCGAATTGATCGGGGTTCGAAAACTGTATAAGTATTATTTTCAAAAGATAAAACTTCATCTTATTAGAAATTCGAATAGAAAGTTGTTCCTTAAAAAATCCGAAAAAATTGGTTTGGTGCTTTTAGCATATACTGTTACTAAATGTTGATCCTCCTACGTACCAAGTTAAGTAAAACAATATTTAACAGTTTTTGAACTATAGCTTGGAAATGGACCTTCTCCAAAAATGCAGTAAGTTCAAATTGTTACCATGGAAACTATCAAAAAATCAGAAATTCAGAATATCCAAAATAGCAAAACGCACAACATCAACACTAGATCTAACTTAATACCAATTTTTAAAAAATAATATTGATTATATTTTTTAGTTATGGTTATTCTACTCCCTAAATGCACGTAGTTCAAAAACCACCATTAGGTCTAACCATATACCAGGTTTTGTAAAATAATATTGAACTGTTTTTTAGATATGGCCCGGAAACAGACCATTCTCTCTTTATGCACTAAGTTAAAACTTGTTCCATGGAAACCAGAATTATTTTTTTTAAATTCAATATAACCAAAATGTCAAAATGCACCAGCCAACCACTATAGTCTAACCACATACCAAGTTTCGTAAAAAAAAATATCGAATAGTTTTTTAGATATGCCCCCTATATGCGCTAAGTTCAAATTGTTTCCATGGAAACCAGAAAAAAAATTCAGAATTATCAAAATAGCAAAAGACACCAGCCCACCACTAGATCTAGCCACATACCAAGTTTCGTAAAAAAAATATTGAACGGTTTTTTAGATATGATCCGGAAACGAAAGCGTTACTGAATTACGGAACCACGGAATCACGGACGGAATGGAAAACAGTATGTCTCCCGCAAAGCTTTGCGGGGGACATAATAAATCAGTTGAATGAGGGAATTAGTTAGACAATAAACTGGCATCTACATGTCATGTTCAAGACAAGTATTGTAATAAAGGACATGACGAAGAACCAGAGTTTATGTGCCGAACTTTCTCCTGCACGATTTGAGGAAAGCACCAAGTGCATTATTCATTATACTTTTCTCAAACTGGTGTGTTGGCCGTTTTTTTGTGTGTCCTACTTGACAGGTTTGTATTCCTGTCGC
The DNA here is from genome assembly GCA_916613615.1 of Steromphala cineraria. NCBI lineage: Eukaryota > Metazoa > Mollusca > Gastropoda > Trochida > Trochidae > Steromphala > Steromphala cineraria. The sequence continues at coordinate 16,954,088 of OU744731.1, read as the reverse complement.
AGTTACCATTGGAAATAATCCAAACTGCACGCTTACCAACATCGACACGCTGGCATTATGTACATGGACATTTGTTTCACAAGGATTTCAAGTCTATCTAGGTATATGGGCAAGACTAGGATTTGGTTTCTTGTAGACTATTGTTCTGTTGAAGTACAGCAAATGTAGAAGTAGAAGTCACTGAAAATCACTTCAAAGAAGAATGAAAATTTGTCTCGAAATTTGACATTTCAGATCAGAGTGAGTTATATCTGCATCGGTTGCCTGTCGCAAAGAGTAATCAGATAAGCGCCATGACTGGCAGATACGTTTATTGGCCCTGTTGTTAAATTCTGACCTCTCAGTTGGAATTCAAGTTCATGTGCGTGTCAGCAGCAGTTCACAGGTGCATTGTCATGGTCTCTTAACATGCGCCCCTAAGTACAGAACAGGAAACTACCAATTTGTTTCTCATGAAAGTCATTCTTTTCGTTTTAAAGACGCCAATATAGCTATATATAAAATGTGTCATGATTTTAAGTCTTTAAATTAATAACAAAAGTAAAAACCATTAGTGTTTTTGAATTTATACACAAGTACCATGTTTTTTTAAAACAAGTATTTGTCACAAAAGTGACAAGATCCCCCGCCGCAAATTGATGTTAACAGAAAACATAATGTATACATAGAAACACTTGTCTACACTTATATCCTAAGGGTTCGAAGAGTGATTATGCGAGATTGGTACGGTATTTAAGATGTTGATGTTTCGGGGATATCACTCTGCTCACCCTTGAACACCCGGACAAACTCTAGCCCACCAGCTAGATCGAACCTTGGTCAGCCAAATCAATCGTCTTGTCCAACTCATGCTAAACCAGTAACTGTTCATGCTAACACGGCACAGCACACAGAGGTATGACACAACACAGGTATATGTTCGGGACCACAGCCATTAGGCCGCAGCCTCTCGGCTTTGGCTCGTGACTCTCTTTTCTCTGGACCCCACTTTATTCAGACTCTCCTGAACTCAACTCACTGTCAGGACTATTTATTCTCTAACTGTATAGTCTGTTCTGTCCGTCTCAGGTTACCAGGATGACCATCTTAGTCCTTACCTCTGAGATGGTGTCAATATCTCTACACCAGCCGTCGCCCTATTGGCATGTAACGTCAGAGTCATCGCACGTGCTAATTAGTGAATTGAGATCATTCTTACATATATTGGTACTCTTTGAAGACCCTCTTCATGCCGAGTTAAGCATGTCCAAGATATGGCATGGAATGGCACTCTGCAGCGGATCAAAGGGGGGTCTGTCTCATGTATATGATGAATGACCGATTCATTACCTTGTATTTATCTATATCTGACAGGCTCATTAATTTACTTGACCAAAACGACCAAAACATGTACCAAAGCTAAACCTTCTATTCACCTTTACTGTCCAAAACCTGCTGATTCAGCTTAACAACATAATACAATTTCTATGTAACTCTTTTACTTAAAATCCTCCTCTAACATCTCTCCCCCGTTCGATCAAGCGCGACTCGCGCTTTTTTAAATTATAAATGTATATCCTCCTATCTACACCCGTGGCTATAAGGCGAAGGAGCATTGAGATATTGTCACCAGGTCACTTATAATTAGGGATGGACATAGATGTGACTTGTCCTAGAGGTAGAACGTCCGTCGTCAAACATATACATTTTCATGACCCGCGCTTCTTAACTTTAAATCATCCTACTCTAGTTCTTTCTCTTATGACTTAAGGTGAAGTAACAAAATGATATTGCCAATTTAAGTAATAAATCACTGATGGACAATAAAAGCCTAACTGTCCAATGAAGTTACCAGCTTGAAGTAATGTAATCTTGAAGTACACAACAATTTGTTCTGTTACTATTACTATAATCAATAATACAAACTTAATTGATGTACATATACATAAGTGTCCATTATGTTCAATATTCAATTAAAGGCCCTTCTCATCCTGTGGCGGTGTCCCGATTCATTTGCGTTCACATGTTTATACAATTACAGTAACACTCAACACTCAAACTACAATCTTACATTCCAGTCGAATTGGCTTTCCTTTACTATCGTAACTGGAAACTGTAATCTTAATCAATGATATTTCCGAAATTTAAAATCTTGACATATTTAATAATAATTTATATTTAACAAATACTTTTATAATATAACACTGGGTTTGTTTTACCAGTGTAGTTTCGATCCTGTCAACATCACCTTTATACCCAATAACTTATAATAATTGATATTAATAACAATTACCCTTGTGTTTGGTTAACGATAACACTTATAATGTTATACTTCACATAACATCTTTCTTCCAACGAAATCAATCCAATTCGTGATCTTTAAATTTTATAAAATACCTACTTTCCAGTACCATGATGATTAAGTTTGTGAAGGACGTCCTAACAACGTTCTCTTTGAGAATTTTACAAATCACAATGTACATGTATATTATTTGCCGAAATTATATTAATACTTTGATTTGTCTAATAACTCATCTTCAAATATCAATAAGCTGCCTTCATGCATTTCACTTACTCTATTTTGATAGCCTGATAACAGCTGCATTTCTTTAGTTTTATCTTTATTACTTTACACTCATTAAAATGATTAATATCATTCCCAAATTGATCAATCGTATTTCCTGCCTCAACCAAAAGAAGAGCTGTCCTCAGCTCGTGTGAGTAGAGATGCATGAAGGACACAATATATTATGTTCTAAGCAACTTAGGGGTTCAGCCAATTCGATTAGAAAGTATCACTAAAATAATATACACAAATCATAGATTACTACGAGATTATGCCGATGTTGTCATTAACAGATATGACATCAGCAGCAGGAGTTCCAAGTGCGAGAAAGATACTTGAGCAGCACTTCAGTGTGGCAATGTCCAAGGTCACAGTCACAGTGAAATCAATGTTGCAGTCCACATATAGTCCTAAAGTTCGATTTGAAGGGGCACCACTGGTTTGGTGCACAGCATGGCGGTCATACGTGCTGAAAAGCAATTATTAATGTATTATCTAAAGGTCTGGCCACCTGCGATCATAATATTCATTTTGAGTTGATCTTCATCGTGATAATCTCATCCGTTAGAAACAATAATTAAGAATTTAGAACCACATATGAATGTTAATAATAGATTTAATACTTAACACAGTATCGATAACCATCATCAGTACAAGCCTTTCAAGTACACCATTTTAGCATAAACATATTGGCTCAATGTGTGAACGATTAAAAATAATGTACATGTACTAAAATACATAACTAGTGTGGAGGTGACGTGTCTTCCCGTGGAGGTCTGCAGTAGATGTCACCACCAGGCTGAAGGTCTGCGTTGTGACAGAGTTGTTGCAAGGGATGAAATCTGCGTTGTCATCCATCTTTGACCATGGGACTGTACCTTGATGACATGTCCCAGCTGACTTTCCATACTGCAATACTTGGTTATCAGGTTATCAAAATGTTACGTAAATGAGTCATGAGATTATCGCTTGTTTATTCTGTCAAGCATGGTCGACTTCATGCATAGACATGTAACAAGTGAATCAGTCTGAATATGTCTGAAATCCGTTAAGTGTTCATATGCCAGTACAGTTGATTGCATACATTTCAGTTTTAAATTATGCAAATGTTTTAGCATTGTTCCCTTCTTACAAAACCATTGGGATTGTCGATGATTCCATCTGAAACCTTTGGCACTTTTCCAGTCTAAAGTGTAATTTGCAGTAGGTCAGTAGTCACTTTGGGAAGATACACGGCAGAGCAGTATAGCGAGGGAACTCTTGGCAGCAACGGTACCGGTCAATGCATAACTCAGCACATCACCTGTCAGATTGCCCATAGTTAATGAGGGAGTGTAATGGTCCTGCTGCGGTGTTGGTTATGCTTTGCCTTTTCTTTCAGTCTTACTTCGAAGAAGATATTGTCCAGTGTTTCTTGATATTGATCTTGAACAGATTTCACAGTTGTCTCACAGTGAGATAATTCGTTCTGTGAGATAAGTCGTTCTGCCTTTAATTTATCATCACCCACCTTTACATATGCCTAATCGTCCTTAAATTACACTGTCGATTATAGTTTATCCTGTTCGGCCTATTATATCTTACTCTCCTAACGTGTATATCTGCTCTGCAGCAATTAGTCCAAATTATTACTAACCTATGTTTCGCCTGTAACATTTTCATTGCTATAATCATTCGTTTAACAATACCTTGCAGCATACTACCATCTTATCCTGGGTTACACTTAATTGCACAGTGTTACACGGGTATATGCTCTGCAAATACAATTCCTACTAATTAATGCCCTTGGTTTGTGAGTTATGAAATGTTGATTTCAATATTATGAATTTCACGAGTGATAAGAGCAAAAATGATTTTGTTTTTACTGTAAATTTCACCTATCATTACATAAAAGGTGTCTATTGTTACACCTGTTAATAACACTATGCCGTCCCCTCTCTCATTGCTTCAGCCTACAATGCGGTCATGACTTGCTCCTTGTGCGCGCATCTCAAGGAACCTAACACTGGATCGTAGACGACTGCCCAATACACTTGTAACCTTGTATAAAGACTCTTCAGAATGCCGGTCTGCTTGGCAGAAAGCTGCATTCTGGTAAACCTCATCGGATCTCTGTCCGGAACCTCATTTACCCAACGGTTAGGCAAATGCACTCCCTTAGACTTGGTCCAAGCGGAGCAAACATGATGTTTGCACTTCCAAACATGCAATATATTGAAAAATCTACAATCTTTTTCAATGTCCACTATACGTGACTTGCTATAATGTCGCCGCAAATGGAAGAGAAAGTGGGCCCTACCCTCTCTCCCGACAATAACGCCATTGTCATGTGTAATAATTCCCATGGGATTGCGTTTTAGACGCCGCGCGCAGGTGATTCCCAGAATCACCCCAGTCCAGGTTACTGCCATCTTCCTACGCAGAGCCTAAAAGGCCAGTTTCCAAACTGTCATTTTATGCCTTGCTGCAGAGACTTTACTTTTCTGTGCTGCTATAGTGCCTCTACAGACTAGAGAGCAAGCACAGAAAACTCAAGGCTATGCAGCAAGGCATAAAACTGACAGTTTGGAAACTGGCCTTTATGGCTCTGCGTAGGAAGATGGGTTACTGCAGAACGCCCTACCCTGTACGATCCTTAATCATCTCAACCCTGTATAGCGGGGATACATCACATGCACTAACTCAACCCTATATAGCGGGGATATATCACATGCACTAACTCTTAATAACTCGCATTGCTTTTCTGTACCTTCGTGATTTCTTTTTTTTTGTTTTGACTATCTGCACGAGAGCGGGGCGGCTACTCGATCTATTACGTAAACGCAAAGACCATCTTATAAGTGATCAATTGAAGTAAATATATCATTTAAGAATGAAAATGATACTATCTAAACAGCCAATTATTCTCGATGAAATAACATAATTGAAAACATTTGGCATGTATGCCTCCCAACAACTCACTGACTACAGGCGCTCAAAAAGCATGTTTAAACCTTGCAGGGTTATTAATTAAAGTTTTTACATTCTTGACTATCAAAAACTCAGATTTCCGTTAAACTTTCTTGTGTTCCCTTAATTTCACGTTACTGATGCGCTATTAGTAGTTTGCCAAATTTACTTAAACCATCAATGCCAACTAAACAACAAGTGTAGAGAACAATACCAATTAATTATTTTGTTATCTGCATCTATCTGTAACTCATTGCGGTCAATTCTTTAAATATTATTAACTTAATTTACTTCAGTAATAAAAATTAATATTCCCTTATTCCAGGCATCAACAATAATAATCTTCAATTTCACATAAAAATTAATGTAACTGCCCGATGAGGGACTTTAGTAAGCTGTATACAGGATAAAGCTAATTGCACTGGCATAACTGTCCGGTGATTAGAGCGGGGGGGGGGGGGGGGGGGGGTTAGCACTTCACTGCTGGTCACTGCTTACAGCGGTGTTGACTGTACTGCAACAGTGTAGACTTCCCATGCTTGCGGAATCTGGCATCTTGTGATGGTGTGAGGGGTCAAGCTCTCCTCGTATACATATACATGTACTGTCTATTTCGTCCCAAACATTGGTCAACTTGCTTGATTTCCAAAAGTTTGAATAACTTGATTTATTTAAGAGAGCATATCATACATTGTAAATGCAGGCATGTAGAATGTCTTTTCAGAGCAGTTATCTTCTTTCGATAAGTTTATCGACACAATTTGATACTTGGGGCAGCCTCAGAGAAGTTTGATGATAGAGTTAGTCTGAAGACAGCATTGAACATTGTAGATACGGATTAGGACCGTGAGCGGGTAACTACAGAAAAGTTCAGTTACTTCGTGAGCATGAGTTGAAAAATGTCAAAGATTTGCTCACCTTTTTGAACGGCCTTCCATCGACATTGTTGTTGTCTAGATCCTTGTGTGACACAGTGAATCCAAAGATGAATCGTACCTCACGCATCTCCATCCACTTTATCCTAAGGGTTCGAAGAGTGATTATGCGAGATTGGTACGGTATTTAAGATGTTGATGTTTCGGGGATATCACTCTGCTCACCCTTGAACACCCGGACAAACTCTAGCCCACCAGCTAGATCGAACCTTGGTCAGCCAAATCAATCGTCTTGTCCAACTCATGCTAAACCAGTAACTGTTCATGCTAACACGGCACAGCACACAGAGGTATGACACAACACAGGTATACATGTATGTTCGGGACCACAGCCATTAGTCCGCAGCCTCTCGGCTTTGGCTCGTGACTCTCTTTTCTCTGGACCCCACTTTATTCAGACTCTCCTGAACTCAACTCACTGTCAGGACTATTTATTCTCTAACTATATAGTCTGTTCTGTCCGTCTCAGGTTACCAGGATGACCATCTTAGTCCTTACCTCTGAGATGGTGTCAATATCTCTACACCAGCCGTCGCCCTATTGGCATGTAACGTCAGAGTCATCGCACGTGCTAATTAGTGAATTGAGATCATTCTTACATATATTGGTACTCTTTGAAGACCCTCTTCATGCCGAGTTAAGCATGTCCAAGATATGGCATGGAATGGCACTCTGCAGCGGATCAAAGGGGGTCTGTCTCATGTATATGATGAATGACCGATTCATTACCTTGTATTTATCTATATCTGACAGGCTCATTAATTTACTTGACCAAAACGACCAAAACATGTACCAAAGCTAAACCTTCTATTCACCTTTACTGTCCAAAACCTGCTGATTCAGCTTAACAACATAATACAATTTCTATGTAACTCTTTTACTTAAAATCCTCCTCTAACACTTATCATGCTACCAGATGTCATTTAGACAATAACAAATCGACTGGTTCCTGGGTCTTCAAAATAAGAAGCCTTGTGCAAAAAAAGACGAGAATAACATATCGGCCTACTAAATGCATGTTGGTTTAACTGTGACTTGAAAAAAAATGTGTAAATCACCAAAACCAAATTGGCCGGTGTCTTCCTTAAATAGATCTATAAAAAGAATCCAGTGAATGACTCTTGAGATATCACACTCACAAGCTTAACATGCAGGTAAATTGATGATAAATCCAAAGTTCTGCTGTGACCTTGAAAACAATGTGAAGGTCATCAAAATTGACTTTGTCCTGCGTATACCCAATAAGATGCTTTGCTTAACTTATGAAGGTAATCTAGTAAACAGTTCTAGAGATTTCCTGCTGACAAGCCTTAAATGCAGATTTCAATGTTTCAATTGTCAAAGCCTCGCTGTGACCTTGAAAATAATGTGAAGGTCACCAAAATCAACTAGGTCCGGCGCCTAGCTAATAAGATGCAATATGTCAGTTATGAAGAGAATTCAGTAAGTGGTTCTTGAGAAATCCTGCTGATAAGCCTAAAATGCAGGTTTCAATGCTGAAATTTTCAAAGCCTCGTTGTGACCTTGAAAATAATGTGAAGGTCACCAAAATCAACTGGGCCCGGCGCCTTCCCAGTAAGATGCTTGGTGTAAGTTATGAAGAGAATCCAGTTAATGGTTCTTGAGATATCCCGTTGACAAGGGTAAAATTTCAAAGATTCGTTGTGACCTTGTAATAAAGGTCAAGGTCATGAAACTCTATAGGGGGTGATGAAGCTATATACAGAAAATGAAAAGAATCTGGTCAATAGTTTTTTGAGTTATTCAATTTTTCATTCGTATGGACGTACATGTACGTACGGAAGGACGGACGCTGCCCAATACTATATCCCCCGCTAAACGCGCGGCGGGGGATAATAAATAACAATGTTAAAAGATCGATAGTGAAATGCAATATATTATATTATTATTATTATAGTATAATTTGAAATATTACTGTGATCTTTGATGAACTGCAAGGCGTTTGTCTTAATTGTCTCTCTTTTTTCTCAGTAATTGTTTGGATTCAATTTGGAATTCGTTTGACCAAGGATTTTTATGACAGAAGGTCTGATGTAATTCCTTGGTTTGACATACGTATAAGTAATAACGAGTCACTATTACCATTTTGATACGGGAATGGCCTTCTAAAACAGTTTTCCTCGTTACCTGCTTTTTTCTTTCTGTCATTCTCGGACGACAGCCCACCCGGTCAGAAAACCACATCACACAAAATCCCATTCCTTGTTGGTTTTAATTTAGGTTTCTCGAAAATAAGGACACATTTATACTACATATCTTTATCATAACAGCAAAAACATCGCGTCTGAATACTTTTCACCCAATGATCCTGGAGCTGATAATTTAACAAATGAGTTTATCAAAGTCTTTATAACCCCAGCTATCGACCAGATATGTAAGTTGTTTAATGATATTTTCAACTGTGGTCACTTTCCAGATCAATGGGCCACCTCAACAATCCACGCTCTACATAAAAAAAGGAGATAATCTAAATCCAAATAATTACAAAGGAAATGCCATTAGTAGCTGCCTGGGAAAGTTATTTTGCAAAGTTATCAATGATCGAATCATAAAATTCTTTGAATCAAACTCAACTTTTGATCCCTGTCAGTCTGGTTTTAGAAAAGGTGTTCGTACTTCAGACAACTTATTCATTATCAAAACTATCATTGACAGTTTTAAAGTCAAGAAAAAGAAACTTTATACCTGTTTCATAGATTTTAAAAAGGCTTTTGACTCTGTAAATAGGGGATTGCTCCTCTCAAAATTGTATAAACAGGGTATAAATGGGAAAATATTGGACGTGGTATCATCTCTATATTCCAATGTGCACTACAAAGTAAAAACATCAGCTGGATTGTCTGAACCCTTTCTGTCAAATGTAGGTGTTCGTCATGGCTGTATTCTTTCACCTACACTTTTCAACCTCTTCATTAATGACCTCGTGTCTTAACTTGACATACCCAAAAATGGATTATGCTTGGATGGTTTGATGCTTGGTCATCTACTATTTGCAGATGACCTGGTTTTATTAACTGATTCACCAACTAAACTGCAAATGTTGCTTGATAATCTGATCCACTATTGTACAAATAATTATATTGATATCAATATGAAGAAAACCAACATTGTGGTGTTTGGTTCATCAACCAAATCTAAGCAGGAGCAACCATGGACTATAAGCGACCAGCCTGTACTGTCACTGATAAGTATACATATCTGGGAATTATACTCCACCAAAATGGAAAATTCAAACACTGTTTGGAAGCATTACAGAAAAAGAGACAACTAGCCTACCATTCTTTCATCTGTCTTATTTGGTAATGATTTGTCACCAGCTGTAAGCTGTAAGATATTTAGAGCTATCATTGAAACGATACTCCTTTATAATTGCGAAATCTGGGCTATGGGATATACCTCCTCCAAGTATTTAGACTCTTTTGGTTCAGAAAAATTACAATTGAAATTTTGTAAACGTATCCTGGGTGTATCCCGATCAACACATAATTGGGCATGCAGGGCTGAACTAGGTTTACTCCCGATCCAATATAATGTAATCAAATCCATATTTGCATTTCATGACCACCTGTGTAATACTCAAAACATTGTGCTTCAACATGCTCTTAAACATTGCATGGCTTTATCAAAACATAATAATATGTCATTCGGTGATCTATTATCAGCGTACAGTTTACAAAAGTTAAAGTCGCATTTCGAAACAAATTTTATCAACTCTTTACAAGACCCCCCTCATCAATCATCAAAGAATAAACTTAGGACCTATAGACAATTTAAAAATAAAGTTACCTTTGAACCGTATCTTAATTGCCCAACAAAGTTACATCGAGTACATTTCACTAAGCTACGCTTAAGCGACCATAAGATATGACCATGATAGAGGCTGGACGCAGACATAGACCACGGATACCTCTAGACCAGCGATTGTGTAAAGTTTGTCACACACTGGAGGATGAGATGCATTTGAGAAGCAGATATTTATCATTTGTATCATTACCTGTAAGAGATAAACAAATATTGTATAATTTGTTAAATTCGAAAAATATTGATTCCATTAAATCTCTTGCAATTTATTTAAAACATGTATTCAATGTAAGAAATGTCACCGCCACTTGTACCACATCATTCATGAACTGTACTTGTACTATAGGCCTCAAGGTCTGAACTACTGAATAAACAAATCTAAAATCTGAGATGCATCATATTGTGTCATGCACATGATACATCAAGGAACGTCACTGTCTTGTTCGTAACATTGCCGCTATAGACAATTATTTAAGAAATCTTGATAAGCACAACCAGTTTATATATATTTTATCGAATAGAAGACCCGAATTAGTGGAAACCATCTGCTACCATATTTACAAATTTGTCAATAATGACACCACTGGAGAAAATGTATCATTATTGATTATTACATTTGCTCAATGTCCATTTGTCATATATGTTTATTATTGTATGTATATTATGTAGCTTTAGAATATTGTCACTGTTTCAATGTGGAATGTAATGGCAATAAAATATGTTATTTTATCTTATCTTATCTGATCTCCTAACAATACTGTTACTCATTTGGCGTGTTAGGCTTTTTTTTTATTCCTATACGACAAAAAGGTGTGGGCTTTTATCAAATTGCAAGTCGGGTTTTTGTCTAGGCGGGAATATGTGACACTCATTAAGTCTGGACTTATATTCAGTCTTTGAAAAATAATAATTCTCTTAAAGATTAGTTAATCAAATATAAGAAAGGAGCCTCAGAATAATAGCTGTGCCAATAGTTCTCTACGAAGCTAGGGTTGCTTTTCAAGAGGGGTTGTCATGTTAAGATGTTTTTAACTACAGTCTAAGGCTACCTTTTCGTTCTCATCATATAAGTGATATTTTATGTTCACAAATTATTTTATGAATTGTACAATATATATTTGACCTTGTACAAATGATATTATATGTATAAACTAAAATGTCTCCATCAATTTCGCCTCAGCAGAAAATACCCCTCCCGATAGGACAGTTCCTTTAACACAAAATAATCACGGACACACATGAGATACAATGAAAACATGTCTGTCATATTCATTTTTACTAACGCTTTCCGAATACTTTTACGAAAACGTTCGAATACTGATCCATTATGTATCATATAACCTACAAAAGATAACTGTTTCATATTTGAAATTCAATAAGGAAGTTCCAACCTCTTAAAATCCGAACAGTCGGGATTTTGCGCACTTAACAGATCCTTTTATTGAATGTTGTGATCAGTCTAAGTAAACCTATCCTCAATTATATCCGTTTCACTCCGATATTGAGTCTAGCAAAATGTAGTAGAGGGTCGCGTCATCCATCTTTCGAATTGACTAATCAGGGCTCGGCTTCCCATGTCGCAATAGTCTGCTTTCGCACATATAACGTTGGAAGGTATATAGCAAGTGTTATTGAGGCTAGGTTTACTTAGACTGTGTTAGATAGATAGATGTCCTTTCAATTTAGGGAGTAATGAGCATTTAGCAGTTATCCGAGATATATTTTTGATTATTGTATCCAAACTTTCAAGAGACTTATGATATCTGAATCGAGTGCCTATCACAGAAAGTAGCAATCAGGTCAGCGAGATGACTGGCATATCAGTTGATTAACCCCGTTGTTACATTCTGACCTCTCAGTTGGAATTCAAGTGCGTATCAGCAGCAGCTCGCAAGTGCATTGTCATGGTCTCTTAACATAATATCGTCTCTTTAGCTTCTAATGAAGAGTTATCCTTTACTTTTCAAACTAAGAGTCTTTTAATGAATTCAGTATAACTCAAAGTAGCCATTTAATTGCTAGATATAAAACATACTCATTAATTGTATGAATTGAATATAAAAGCAAAAGAAAAAACAATTTGAACTTTCAGGTCTATTTAATTCTATTTTCATCTAATTTCTAAATAAATCTACCATGTTAAAAGAACAGAGAGGGGACGTTTATAAAAACATAGATATTCTTACATTTAACCATTCTTATTTATCCTTATATACACTGTTACTCTTGCTGAATTTTATTAAAATCTGCTACAACGTTCTTTCTCAGGCTTGATAATTTTACCACGATGCTTATCCAACATCATATCTTATCTGGAGAGGTGTTTTGTTTAGACAATTCTGAAAGTGACAGAACCATAAAACAGTAAACAAGAAAAGGCCGAACGAGCTGGAACTATTCTATATATAATATTATATAATATAATATTTTGCATACCAAATTACGGTATTCTGTAAGTTCATTAAATTTGGATTTATTCAAAATTGGAATGAATACTGACCCCAAGTGCACATGTGGTAATATCGAGAGCTCTTATCATTATTTTTTTGAATGTCCCCTATATCAAAACCAGAGAGACAATTTCATGTTAACACTGAAGCGCACATGTAACTTAAATGTTTTTATCGATCTTAAACTTTTGTTAGAGGGAAGTGCAGACCTTTCATTTTCTCAAAATGTACATGTATTTAAATCAGTTCAATCATTCATTCATGATACCAAACGATTTGAGTAATACCGGTATAAGTGTATACAGTTCTCTTCTTGTTATTGTCTTTCTTTTGTACCCCTTTACTGTCCAGTATCTGTCATCTTTGTGTATAAACATATGTATGTTCAATATTGTAAATACCAAGGAGAGGGTGTTCTACGTTGGACAACTTGTTCCCAATCCTATTCTTTGTGAATAAAATATGTTTAAACCAACTATTCTATACCCTGGGACAGCCAGACAGCAACACATGCCAGACCTAAACAGTGTCCAAGAAAGTATAGTGTGGCCTAGACTAAATTTTAGTCTCTGAAATGAAAATACATATTAAATGCAGTTTTCTACTATTAAAATTGAAAGGAGCCCACTGAAGCTGTTCATTGAAACTGCAGTGAGCTAGACTTGCTATAATAATATAGACTTGTGTGGGTCTTTAAAGGGGCAGTAGCACGTTTTTTTGATAATTTTATATTTTAAAATTTTCACTGATAATTGTAAGTTAATGCTAAATGTATAATTTTGACAGTGACAAAAAGCTCATTACACAAACCAATCATCCATAGTCAGAGGACAAAGTTTGAAGATTCACATAGAATCAACTGGCGGCCATTTTGTGTGAACACCTTTAATTCATTTTGTGTAAGAAAAAGGAATCTCATGGCTAAACTTTACGTTATATATTTGAATTATTACGGCTTCATTTAGTTTAAATACATTGTCTTTCAATTGGAACCATTAATTTTAATTTTCCTGACATCACCTTATATTCCCCCTAAAAACGTGCTACTGCCCCTTTAAAGATATTTTGTTTCAGGGGCTGTTAGACAGACTAAGTGTGGCCTTTCAACTCCTTATCAGATATCTTGACCTATCATTTCTTCCACTGCTCTCTCTCTCTTTCTCTGTGTACATATATGTGCACTCACTGACACAAAAATATCACAGAACAAATATGTTAACTACACATTTATGATTTAGTACCTTAAGATATGTATTTATTATCGACGAAAATTGGAATGTTACACAACAGTGCTTAATATGTATCATAAACACCCAGAGAAGTACATCTACTGCATGGACATTCGGAGTTTACACAACACCATATACTAGCATATTTGAAAACGTGTATATTATAGATCTCAGATATACAGTAAAAAGGTTGGATTGATATTCTAATAAGAAATCTAAAACCAAAGAGCTATCAGTGGACAAAGTAAAAGAAGCATTTTATAAAAAGATTTGATTTGTGTACATATCATTTGTAAGTATCATTCTTTAATATGTAAATTAATCACAGATGATCAGCAGACAGATCTTGGCTACAAAATCAAAATCACTGATAAGCATCGTGGGACTATTTGTAATTTAAAAAAAATATATATTTCATCAAACGTCATAACTTACAGCATCCATAAAATCGAATGTTCTTATTTTAGCAGCTATCATTTTAAAGAGCCTTAATCCTTGCTGCAGGAAGGTCTCATTTGTCCCTCTTTCCTCACAGTTGTTTTGAGGATTCATACGTATACGTACAAGAAATGCTGAGTTACTTTAGCTTCTTCGTCATGGCGTGTCCTTTAAAACGTTTTTCCTCATTATCTTTTTACATTTCTTTCAGTGATTATCAGACAAACGCTAAAAGTTCAGCATTTGAACTCTGAAATAGGTCTGTAATACAGGCAGTTAATGTATCCAAAGCTTTTGCTACTGTTTGCTGAATCTTAATATAATTCTTTTGAACTCTGTTATATAATTAAGTGGGTACAGCAAACAGTTAAAGCAATAGCAATCTAATGAATATATTAACCTTTGTCTGAGAGATCTAACTTGATCGATATTTGAAATATTTATACTTGGTATCTGCATGTTTATTAACAACACATACATTTAAAAATTAAAACGAATAAAAGATGAATAAAAAATTAATATCAGTGTTTATGTTTTAAAATTTATAGCACGTTTTCTACTCTTTTGAAGTAGCTGTCATCATGTCCGTAACCGTTACTAACATATTATCTCTCAATGTCCGTAAAGTTTGTTTAATGGGCCATCAACATTGAACATCAACATGTTCCCACGCAGTAAGGTTTGGGTGCAATGCTACACTGAATTTTATTGCAGTATCACACATTGTTCCAGTCGATACTCGCAGGTTTCACCGCAACAATAGCATTGCATAGGCTTATCTTTCAATTTATTTCAAAGCTGTTATATAAATGTTATCATTATTTCGTTCTTTTTAACCTTTTTCTTGATTCTTAAGCTATTATAAAGTGTGTATTTCCATTTTGTAAGTTGGTGGTGGCAGCTCGGTGAAATTTGGACAGGAACGTTATGGCCTGTATTCAATGGTTTTTTTTATCAAACAATTTATACAAGCTCTTTGACCTAAACAGGCCAATGTATCCTCTACATATATATCCCTTTTTCATATAAATAGTTGGAGGGCCAGACCTCCATTCACTTGGAATAGGCCTGAACTGAAAAAGTATATCATTATTTGTTCACTTTTAAGTCTGACATTAATAGTTTAAATTTAATGAAATTTGCACAATTAATCGCTTTGGTGTGTAGAGGTTTTAGTAAAGATTGTCATAGCTAGAATAGATAAACTGATAATAAAGTTGTTTTATCTGGTAGGAAAACCTAGATCTATGCTGGATTTACATTGTTGTCTGGACAGCCATGTTGTTGTGCTTTTCAAAACTAACGGTACAAATCTAAATAACATTTGAGAACAATGAAAAATATAACAACTTCTAAGGAATCCTATTATCGGGTCCCATCGTCATTCCATTTGTCATAAAAGCCATACTCTCAGACAGATTATAGCTTCAGCAAATTGACTCAGTGTGCATATCAAGCATGTAATAGAAATTGTATTAGTGGAAAAGTATTATGTAATTATCTTGAAGCAGTTGAGGTTTTCCTTAACACAAAGCATTTATATATTTTATTGTTAAATGTGACACACTCCTCAAGCCATTTTGATATCGGTCCAATAAATGTGCCTACGTACAAAGCAGAGGCGTCTACGAGAGGGTTCCTCGACTGTTTGTTTTCATTTCATGCTCAATTAGCTTAACTTGAGTAAATGCAGAAGTTGGTGACATCTAACCTCCATCTGGAATGTTTAACCCAGGGAACCTAGGCTATTTTGGAGTACGAGGGACTGGGATCTCAATGGGGGTCAGTGGAAGAGATGAGGGATAGAGTTGGGCAGCTGACCTTTATATCGGCTTCATGATTGTGTGTGTACTACACTGTAAGAGCCCTCGATACAGTCTAGCTGTTCATTCAGAAAGTCTAATTTACAAATACAAATGACAAAAGAAGGGGGAACATATGTAATTACGTGTATAATCACGTTCCAGTTTGATTTATTGTGTTATTTACCGCCAAAGGGAAACGTTACCAAAATAATGTATGAGCTAGAATCCAGATCAACATAGAACTATCAAAAGATAAAACCAGAATCAAATGATGGATAATATTAATGTGTTTTGCATGACGCTTTGCTCGCATGCAAATCTCTTACACATGTGTGCACTATTACTCATATGTAAATTTATACATGTGTGCACTAATCAATTTGCTATGTGTTCGCCTGAGTTTTCGCAGGCGTTGATAAATACCTTTTTGTTGAAAAGTAAATGTTAATCGTTATAATTTTGTTACACAAATCGAAGATCTGTTGGCACACGTTGCGTCTTGCTGAGAAATATTCCATACTAAAAAAGTTAAGACTTCCATCTCCATCATTGGAATGAATTATGGAAAATGCACAGAAGTCTTGTCAAAACATAAGTGGATACACTGATGACAATAGTGTCGTCCCGAAGCAGAAAATTCCAAACACTGAAAGAATGCAAAACAATGTTTATGGTTGACGGCCCAAGATTGACACTTGAACACACATACCATAATAAAATGTGCCAAATAAACATTGGAATACTGTGTTTTATTTATTTATTTAACATTTGCTGATAATGTACGTGTTTTGTAATATTGTGTTATACATTTGTAACCAAAGATATAGCCCTACATGATTTCAAAGAATGATACAAGTGTTTGTTCACATATCCATTTGAGTCGATTAAGTAAATTTATTGTGCGGTTATTTACAATATTTACACATCCTTGACAGAAATCAAAGAAGTCCATTGTTCATTTGAGTCATTGATTTTATACAGAGATTTAAATAAGGTAGGTTCTAACTTTTGTTCTGATGTTATATTATACAAAAGCTTTTGACTTTGCCTTTGTCAACAGAGAGATTGTAATGTTATTAATAAATTGTGCCCGTATTGGTTCAGTTACAGGTCCGAGGTCTGATGTAATGGCCCAGTTTTGCCCTTATTGGCCCCGCTTACTGTACCTGTATTGGCCCAGTTGTCGAATCGTATAGTGTAGGCCGTACATGTAAAGGTTGTATTAGTGTAATATCATTGATAGTTAATTAAAAAAGTATGATAAAAGAAGTGAAGTTTTTAAGGAATATGTGTAAAAACGTAAATAAAATTGTTTTTTTTTAAAGATTTGGGGACTTTGCCATCCATTTATAATTAATGTCTTATTTAAGAATGTTTTAGCCATGTTTAGACAACAAAGTCCATTCCGTCTTACAATGTTGGGACATATAAAATCCAATCTTATAATTTGCTAGTCGGAACAGGTAGATATATCGGACCAAAAGAGAACGCTGAATCAATCAAAGGTGCAATTTGAATATAATTGAAGACCGATATCATTCAATGCGTGGCCATAACGTAACTTTCAAGAAATACGTTCACCAAGAAATATCATTTTCGTATCATGTTTTTAAGATTTATGGACCATCTATAGAAAAAAGCCGCCTATATAAAATATATTGCTCATCGATACTCCACATTACTTAATCAGATTTTTTAGCATGAACTAAACTGGATAATTCTTCATTGTAGGATTTCTGCGCTTTGAGGGGTTAACCAAAATAACACTGTAGTTTCACATGTGAGTGAATTTGCTACGCGTGCGCGTGACACATTTCACACATTGTGCATATTTAAACACGTGTAAAATTGCATTTGTACCATTCTCTTACTGGATGTAAATTTACCCCTTTACCTATTTCAAAATTACTAACGTGTGCATTTGCGTCGCTATGACACAATTAAAATAGGTTTTCAATTGTTCATATATATGTGTAACTTTACAAAGTAAGTATAAGGGTGAATGCGAACCGGGCTTAGATTCCTTTGTGATTACTTAAATTTTTTTAAACGTTAGGATACTGTAGGCCTAGTCATTCTTTTCTTTATTTGAGATTGTTGAGTTCGCGATCATAACAGAATTAATACTTAGTGGAATATGTGTTTTTGTGATGTAAAATGATACTCATTATATCTCTCTAAGATCAACTCCGCTGCCCTCAGCCCAAGCCCTCTCTCCGTCCCTCATACCAAACCTGTCAACTCCCTCTCTCTAACTCAGCTGTGGGACAGACTAGCCTTGCTGAGGCTTTGTCACAAACATGTTCACGTTGTACTTCCATGATTTGTATACTGCATTGCATTGAAATTATCCTACCTGTAATAAATCACAATACAAGAAGGTATGGTGGAGATCCTGTCTTCATTGTGATGAATAGAAATAATTTTATAAATTAGTTTCTGTGGCTTATGTTGAAGAATCTTGTCCTTTACTTGGAAATGCATTCTCTTCACATTTGCAATAATAAACGGCTTGTTTTAGTGACCAAAAAGCGTTAGTAGTTTCAGGCGTTTGATGATTTTTTTTATCAATTTGTTTCTGTTTCTGGGTTTTTTCATTCTTAGATTTCTGTTAATTAAGAAAACCATGAAGCCCTCTGATCATCTGAAAATCACGCTCATGAAACTATAGTATACAGTGTCTTAAAGAAGACTAGGAGCTAGTCTATCAAATTTCCCAAAGAAAATGTTTAGATTCAGGGGTCCACTATCAGTGAAAGAGCCATCTGGTAACAAGCCATGACAGGTTGACAAGTGGTTTATGGTCTGTGGCACCGCTCCCCGGAGAAGGCGGTGGGATCAAACGTTTTTGCTCTGCTCACCAGTGAGCAAATTCGATGTACATATTCCACTAAGTATTAATGCCAAGCCATAGAAACAATATCCTCTGATCATCAAGTAAAGATTAAAGATGTTTACGTTTCATGAATCAGTTAGTTAAGAGAAGATGTCACGTAGCATCAATCCATCGGGACCAGATAAGTAAGTGTCAAACTAAAATATTTCCATATTTATTTAATTTATGTATTGCAAGTTCGAACACTGAATCAAAATTTTATCCCTATAATTGTCCTTTAAACTTGGCAACAAATTACTATTACTATTTTAAATGATCTAACTATGATAAAAAGAAAACAATAAAAGGTGACCAATATGTGTACTACATCTGAAACATGACAATCATTACGAAAAAAGTCTGTTAAAGAACGATATTTCACATATGAAGTCAATGCTATTTATAGGATGTGAAAGTTCTCTCAGTCTCGGGGGTGGTTTCCAACACAAATACAGCAATGATCTTCAAGTATTTAATCCATTATTGGTGATGAAATACAGTCAAAGCTCTAAGTTTGAATTGATTAATTTGTACTTAAGTTTGACACAACTAAGTTTGCTACAACTAAGTTTGGTTGAAAAACCAAAGATCTTCTTACTTCTTACTACCTCTTACTTATACAGTCCTACTCTGGCTAAATCTTACTATACACTGTACTCTTACTCGGGCTAAATCTTACTAAACTCTTACTCTGGCTAAATCTTACTTGACTCTGATACAGCTTTCTCACACTTGCTATTTAACCACTATGCTAGTCCAGCTTCAGGACTGTAAATAAAAAGGAGCCTTTAATACAGTCTAGGTTCTCCTTCAGCAAGTCTAGGCTACAGCAATTTATGAAATGAGGAGACCAAGAAATAAAAATGTTGAAAAGATTGTAATTATTTCAAAAATAATATATTTCATAGACTAAATTTTAGTCTACCACTATGCCTATCAGGCTTCATATCTTAGCTGGGCAGTTCTTTTACTTAGACAGTTGAGAAAAGTGACAGGACAATTTAACAGTTAACCGGAAAAGGCCGAAGTCAATTTACAGAACGAGCTGGAACTATCTTAACAATTTGAACTGTATCGCTACAAACACATTAGAGATAACTTTATGGGGGTGTCACAGTTCAGTGAGGGGGACAAGGGAGGTCTGGGCTACCAAAACACTGATAAGCATCGTGGGACTAATCCTTCTAAAACTAACAACAATAACTCGTCAAAATTTGGCTCTTACACTATTCTAAACCACGGTCAAATCGGGGTACTGGGAAAGGACATGTTTATTTAATTTTAAAGGAAGCCTTCTGAATACATTAATGATTAATCTTTATATCATAAAAACAGTTTCAAATTGTTTTTTTACTTTACACTATTTATGTACATGTGAGTCTGAGTTTTAATATCTCAGGAAAGTAAAAGTCAATAATAGGACAATGGATAAAAAGATTTATCATCCAAAAGGGGCTACCACAGTAGATATCGCTTTTCTCGGATATTTGTAACTTTTATCAACTCGTGTTGATATATTTGATATCAGAAGACACTTGGGTGAGATTCTCTATTTATCATCCAAAACTGTGTTCCACAGGAGATATCGCTTGCGAAAGATCAAGCGATATCTCCTAGGAGATATCACTTTGACAGTAGATTTTGAACAATGCCCTGTAATCAGAAAATACATGACATCACAAAGGTTTTACATCATCAGTAATGACGTCACATTGCTATGACGTCATAAACACAACAGCGTCACACTGCTATGACGTCATTAACATGATGACGTCACAATGCTATTACATCACTGGTTTAGGAGTTGGAGGGCTATGCAGTGTTCATGTACATTTTTCATGTAAATATGATAAAAAATGATTTGGATGATAAATAGAATCTCACCCTCATGTCTTCTGATATCAAATATATCAACACTCGTTGATATAAGTAAAATATCCTCGGCAAGCCTCGGATATTTGATACTTTTATCAACTTGTGTTGATATATTTGATATCAGAAGACACTTGGATGAGATTCTCTATTTATTATATGATTGAGGGTGAGATACTCTGTTCTATCAGTGAAATAAACCCTCTATCTGGCTACAGTGGCGATAACCTTTTCGTCACTCTACTGAGTGTTGATAAACTTTATCACCACTCGAATGACGTCAGGTTCAAGACTTTGACGTCATGTAACAATGGTCTGACGACATGAATTCTCATATGACGTCAGTCACGTCACAGTGTTACCGCGGTGACGGGCTCTTCCAAGCGGCCGCTCAACATGAAATTGGCCTTTTTTGACGTAATAAGAAGGATTTAATCATATAATAAATAGAATATCTGTCAATTCTTGACAAATACCATGTTTATCTCATCGAGCGAGGTAGAAAGTTGATATTTTCACGAGTGGCGCAGCCACGAGTGAAAATATTGAACTTTTCTACCTCACGATATGCTTTGGCTATTGACCAATCAGAATTCGAGAAATTTATCTTAAGGGTAATAAAGATTAATATATAAATATGATATTCAGTCTTTGAAAAAATAATTGCATTTATTATATGATTGGCGATGAAATACCGAGATCTATCAATGACAATAAACCGTGTTATCAGTCACTAGTGACAATAACAATGGAACGTGTTATCAGTCACTAACAACAATGACCTGACGTCATCGAACAATGCTCTGACGCAATGACACGCTCATGACGTCATCATTGTTGCTTTGGCGACGGGCTCTCTTTGGAGTCGACTCATCGTAAATACGCTTCAATTTTGTTAAAAATACAGTGATTAAATCATAAAATAAATAGAAAAATTGCGTTTTCTTGACAAATACCATGTTTATCTCATCTCGTGAGGCAGAAAAGTTATATATTTACACTCGTGGCTGCGCCACTCGTGAAAATATAAGCTTTCTTCCTCACTCGATGAGATAAACATGGTATTTGTCAAGAAAACACAAATATCCTCTAAAAATTTATTATGTTATTCAGCCTCTGACAAATGGTTATTTCATTGTAGATCTAGACTTGCTCTTCTAGAGGACAAAAAAATAATGTAACTAAAGTCTTGTCGCTAGATTAATTGCTATTGCTGACAACCGACGTAAGTTCATGAGGAAATCTGAGGTTCTGAGTGATGTCTAGACTTTCTTTCTTATAAACTTCCATATAAATTTTAATAAATGTACGTACGGTTTCAACCAGGGAAAATAACCCCACCTAAGATTCAGATCTTACAATGACCATACAAGTGGTCCATAAAAAAACATATAGACGTGCCTAGGCTTCTATTTTAAGTAAATGACAGGATTACAGAATGACAGATTAGAACTTCGAATGTGAAAATAGAATTACAAAAATTGAATAGGAGGCTGAGTTGTTCCCTTAAAACATACAAAACTCTCGAGTCTACTAGTAGACTTGTTGAGGCTGTTATCGTATTTAAGATGTACCGCCAGATCTTGAAAAAGAGAGGACTTTCCTAGAATACCACATTTGGTGCCGGTAGCTAAGTTTGACTTGACCCCAGCTGGCACCCCTCACTCGTTCTTCCTACAGATTCCATACTGGCACCGCATACCAGGTCCGGCGTTGTTTTAAGATGAACTGCTGATAAGAATAAATGACTTGACATTGATAAGCGATGACTCGCATGGGCTAGCTTGGATCTAATTAAGCTTTAGTCTGATTTCTACTATGATTAGGGAAAATAGCAGTCACGGCAGCATTTTGTGTGAGAAGGTATTCAAGATCTATCATTGTTAATACCTTTTTGGTTTTTTTTAAATTGGTCCTTAAAAAGGTATTTTAGCAAGTACGTCTGCACATTTAAGAAAGGTACAAGTTGACAGAGGATAACCATGTCTACAACCCCTTGTTATTTTGAAAAATGTTAGGTGCAAATCCCTTCATAAAAAGTTTCAATCTTATTATCTGAAGAGACAAAACAGTAAGACAGTCGTTGATGAATTTCCATTCTACTGAATCGGGGGCTTTTTCAAAAGCCATTAGTGTTGGGATAACTAACATGTTACCAGTCGAGTGCATTCTCCTATATACATGAAACCTTTTTGAACTTCACTGATAGTGTTTTGTGATAACCTTTTCATCGCTTTCTTCCGGTTTTCGATTTTTTTCTTTTGCTAAACAATAATGTTAGCGATGTGTTATCAAATGGGTTTTATTGAAAAGTTATATTATATCATACAGGCTTGATCGTTCTTTGTCTAGAGCGTATTTTATAAATAAAAGTGATATCCATCCCAAAGTGTTGGTTGATATATTGTAGGAAACAACTACGTTTTGGAAATGAAAAAGAAATACTCTATTGTACCGTTTTTATTAACTTTCATAATGATTTTCTAAACATTAATCTCAGAAAGTATTAAACATTTTTAAACGACCTTAAATGCATTCTTATTGGGAATGGTCGATGAGTTAATTAATATACTAAACACTAGAACTCATTAAATGTGTGTATTTTGTTCAAATTTGGTATCTTCCTTTCAGAGGAAATTTCGAAAAAAATGCCTACAAAAGACATTTACAGGTTTACTGATTACGGGTTATGTGATATGTACTCTTTGTAATAGCGTCACAGACATATACAGACAGACAGATTGTTTATTATAGTCTCACTTCGCATTTAATACGATATAATAGCAAACAAATACGCATTAAAAATAAACATACAACGAATCGCCAAAATAGGGTCACGAGAGACTAAATCATAATGGGTACATACAAATGATATCGTAATGTTTATCGTAGCGTTTATCCAGCACAGCCCACAAAATTAAGATAAACTATGTACTGAACGGTATGTGCTATCTTATTATATATACATTTATAAATCTAAAACAATAACCTTTATTGTTTTTCTCATTTTAATATTAAAGCTCTGTATGCATTTGTGTAGATAGATCATTGTTAGTGATATATCTGATATGGTATATTAATATTAATATATACACTTTTAAACATACACTTTCACTTAAACGCAAAAAAAAACCTGTTTGTATATGTGTTCTTACATATGATAAATATGTATAAGTTCTTTAATCGCGATGACCAAAGGTGGCTGAATGTGATTCGTACTTCAGTAAAATGAAAATGAAATTAGATTTCTTATCTCAACTAATCATGTGGGTCAATCAACTCCAACCACCTTCGGTTGGCTCCCTACATGCTATCATGTTGAAATATTCGGTTGATTTCATCATTGAATAACGCTTTCATTTTCAATTTAAATATATATATGTGACATGCATGTCGACTTTTAGAAACTTTTAACTATATTTATAAGCCATTTATATATGACGCTTCAACAACTATTCAAATAGTATGATGTATGTAACCTTTGATCCTCTACGGAAATAATATCGTATATTAAATAATATCAATATCCATGGTATTTTCTCATCATACGCTCTTCATCCACGTTTACATCTTTGTCAACCTCGCGTATTTGTATTTAGTGTAGAATTCTGAAGAGGAAATATTTCAAATTCGTCATAGTTTACAATTTTACATTATCAAAGGGTTGAGGATAAAGTATTGCTTGTAAGGTTTTTGATATTCAGGAATCACAAAATGAAACATCAAACAAAGTCAAAACATATTTCAAAACAAAATTGAAGCTCGAGTCATTTCCACCACCGTTCTGTTTCAAGTGTTGAAAAGATGTGACAAATCGACAAATCATGAATGATGGAAATGAAAAGCCTAAGAGCCTGTTGGACATTTTATGGGCGCTTTGTTTCTTCTCCTTGGATGCGGTAAATTCGTACCCGACACCAACTCGTATCCACAAATTTCAGTAGATTCGTACCACAATCGGACGTTGGATTCGTCATATCACATTAATTTTGATGCCAAGTAGTATCACCTGACAAACTTATATAATATCAATAACAAAAACAGTTTTTCATTGATAATATTTATGCAATTAAAAATTGATCATGTCTGCAGTTTTTTATCTGGACAGTAGAGCGACACAGATGATTTCATGCAGGACGAAACGTGAAATATATTTTAGTATTTTAAAATAATATAAATAATGATGACTGATGCTCAAAAACAATAATTTAGTAGATACAAAACTCGGTTGCGATCAATTTCCCTCAAGGCTAGCCTCCTTATGAAGTGAACCGAGTACATCCACTATGTGACGGTTTCACCCCTTTGATTGTTCTGTGTTTCAGAAATGTGTTTATGGATTCATTGTTATGGGCAGCATGTTTATTTTTTTTTTATAGAAAACAATCATTTACTATATAATTTAACATATACTGATTTACCTATGTATGTAAAACGTTTCCCATTTATGTACATACATGGTTAAAATTGGTGACATTACATTAACATTTTCATCATATAATAAAACAGTAATTATGAACTTCAAGCTGGATGATTTCAATTCAACCTGCAAAGAATTCCCAGGATCGAACAAGTACTTTTTTCATGAAAATTAATTTTACTACACTGATTTAACATGCAACTCAATGGAAAAAATATTTCGCCGTCCGACTATAATTAGCACAGGCCTGTATATATTTGCATTTTTAAATTGTGCAAAATGCATATTGATGACGTCAATGCAATTTGACATTAAACCATTATTGTAAATGTGGGTACGAGTTCGGTTTTTGTACGAATTTCTCAGTTGGGACGAGTTCGTTTTGGGTACGAATCAATCTACATACATTCTCCTCCCCTTCTCATACCCCCACCAAAGCAGTTTAAAAATAGCATCCGACACTAGCGCCCCTAGCGTCCATCTTTCCAGTTTGACCTTACCATGCGAAACACTGTTTATCCCAGTTTGACCGTTCGTTTCGTTTTGTTGTATTTTTTGCCTCGATGGCCGCCCATACTGGGGGTGTTCCAATCTAAATAAATAGAGATCGAGGGTTCCATAATCTCTGGACCTAAAACATAGATTTGATGTGTAACAGCTAGGTGTCATGAATATCTTTTTTTTATCTTACTTGTATATCCTCGTCAACTCGTGAATAATATTTTTAAACTAATATAATCTCTATAAATAGCCCGTTCCATCCCCACAATATATGATAACCTAAATATATTTACACCTCTTCTTTCATCCTAATGTACAAGATGTGAAGTAAAGAAATGCTATTTGTCAAAAAAAGAAGAATGATTGATAACATTTGATTTTTTTTTCAATTCGTATTATCTATTTTTAAAGCTTCTTGTTATTTTATTTTTTATTTATTCAAAATAATGTTCAATTCCACAAAGGTATAAAGTATGTTGTAAGCAGCTAGCACGAGTCATTTGGAACATCGTATGGCGGGAAATACGATCTTTTCCGAGCGTCTAACTTGAGGAAGAAAACATGTCAAATACTCTTCGCGACTTGTTTGATCAAATAATCCATTCAGAAAGAAAAGCACAGGAAAGAAAGAATTATTTACATGAAGGTATGAAAACTTGAGTCAAAGAAATATTTCTTTAAAATTAAATTATTTCTAAAACGAATTGATAAACGTTTTCTAAAAAACATAATTCTCTGATTTTTATTGCAAGTGTCCAATATCTTTACAAAAAGGGTAAAAGTTTGTGTGACGGTCACACAATACACATAACGCCAAATATAAATGGAATTAAATGCAAAATATTTTTCCAGAATTCTCATTGTTGGTAAAAACTTACTGAACTAATGTGTTTCCCTTGACAGTGAAAACCAAGTTGAGTGTGTTGACAGAGGAACTATCAGACTGTCAGGATGAGACCAAAAGACTAAGAGGACAACTGTTACTGAAAGTAAGACATTGATTGAAGAATATATTTGTACAATAAAGTAAATGTTCACTATTGAGTTATTTATCTCTTGTATGTATGTGAAACATTATGTCATAATGAAGTCTGAAGTTAGAAATGGTTTCTTTAGGAAAAATACAAAGGCCTCTCTACTGTCACGAATTAAGGTTTTAAGCTAGTTTATACTGCCACACAATCAAATGGTTAAAGCTATGTTATGTGATCAAAAGATAATTGTCTCTGTTTTTTTAACTCTTCCTTATTTCTCATTTATAAGTGAAAGCACTTTCAAAACTTCTTCTTAATTTAAAAAGATCTCAAGAAATACAACAAAATGTTACAAGCTAACAACTCACTACACAATTACTAAGTTAAGTTTTGTGGGAGTGCGTATATTTCCCTCTGCTTATCTGTACCCATCTTCCTACGCAGAGCCTAAAAGGCCAGTTTCCAAACTGTCATTTTATGCCTTGCTGCAGAGACTTTACTTTTCTGTGCTTGCTCTCTACTCTGTAGGGGCACTATAGCAGCACAGAAAAGTAAAGTCTCTGCAGCAAGGCATAACATGACAGTTTGGAAACTGGCCTTTTAGGCTCTGCGTAGGAAGATGATCTGTACCCAACATGGCTGTATATGTTAAGAAAGTTCCTGTTACTTTAGGTACAGAATTGGAAGACAGAGGAACTGAAAGAAACATTTCTATCATGGAGAGAGTCCATTCTGAAGGAGGAAAAACAAACGCTGGAAGAAGAAAGAAATTATATGGAGAAGGAAAAAGTAATTCTATTTCATTTTTCTTTGTTATTTTAGAAAATTTTGTGGCAGATTGTTTCTTAAATATGCTTATACAATGTCCATGTTCATGTAGTGGCAACTGGAAACATTGTAAACCAATAACAGTAATTTTTGAATTTATGAAAAATGTAATAATTTAAAATGAAAGGATCTAAAAGAATTTGATTTACTTTAATTTAAGGATAAAAATATTATTTAGTAGATGCCTAGTCTGTCAGCCAGAACTTAAAATAAGATAAAAGCCTACCGGGTAAGCAAGTCTATAAAAAGACTTGAAAGCTTCAAAGCTCAATGTTCATAAAGTCAATCGTTAGAAGCAAGATGATCTAGAGTTCTAAGTTCACTATTTCTGAAAATGAAGTAAAGTCAGTTTCATTTTCAGTTTATCCTTTTTTTTTTAAATTTATATTTATTAACCATTTCTTTCAGAGTCTACCGGTAAGTGTTAGACTGGTTGATACCCTATACCTCAACTTGGTTATCAATAAGTCTGATTTTTTCATTCCCCTGTCACTGTAACCCTCCTAATTTTAGGATCTAGGACAATTGCCATCGGGACAACTGGCACCGTTAGCATACATTTGTGGATGGAAATTGGCATTATGCAAATCATTAATTATGATCATCATTCATTATCATCATTTCTGTTTTGACAGAAACAGGTACAGGGAGACATATTG
The DNA here is from genome assembly GCA_916613615.1 of Steromphala cineraria. NCBI lineage: Eukaryota > Metazoa > Mollusca > Gastropoda > Trochida > Trochidae > Steromphala > Steromphala cineraria. Next base: position 16,925,786 of record OU744731.1, on the reverse strand, counting down.
AAAGCAATCTCATCATTGTGTACAGACATAGAAGATTTCACATGCAGCTATGATCTGGTCAACTACGATTCATCCAAGGTTGAGATGGAGACGAGAGCTGAAATGGAACACTTGTTGCAAACTCAGAAACTGTTAGAGGAGGGTAAGGGATCGTAAAAATATCAATTCAAACGTGTTTAAACATTTTCACAAACGCATCATGAAGCAGGGTTCGAAATTAGCACTAGCCTGGTAGCCCATGGCTAGTGCAAAAGATGCTGGGCTAGTAAAGTACAATGACTGGTAGTCCTAAGGACTAGTTGAATTTAAAGAAAATACAATTTTAACGGTGTATTTGGCTAGTCAGAATGTCTTTGGGCTAGTGTTGTCAGGAATGCACTAGTCTGAATGGCTAGTACCCCAATAGTACTTATTTCGACCCCTGTTAAAAAAGAAACCTTCATATGAAAATAAATATTTTTAAATGGCCTTTTTTATAAAAAAAAATTTTGTTTCAATTTTAGATAAAATTTAGGTTTCAAGCCGTCACATAACCAAAATTAAAAATTTTGAATTATGAAATGCATCTTTTTTTTAAAGATGGCAAAATGCCAAAGAGTTATTTGAAGCTCTGAATGTTTTAGAAATATGTTTTTTTCTTTCTTTAACTATGATAACCCTACAGCTATGGGGTTGGTAAAAAATCTATAAGACCAGATTCACTCATGGATGATCTGATGGTGGACACTAAAGCAGGGTCACTACTTTTGACATTTTTTTACATTCTTATGCCCCCGAATCGGAGATTCCGGGGGTATTTTGTTTTTCACCTGTCTGTCTGTCCGTCCGTCTGTCCGTTTGTCTAACTTTAACCTTGGTCATAACTTTTGATTGGTCAGAGCTAGGTCTTTGATACTTGACATATGGATCCCTTGTGATGAGACCTTGACACAGCGAGCAGGATGCATCCGGGGGCATTCGTGTTTCACAAACACATCTTGTTCAACTCTGTGAATATTTTTTCTTTGATACAGAACTTGAAAAATATGACAAGAAAAAATCTGAAGTAGAGGAATTTGAAGCTGAGCTTGAAGGATTCAATCAAATCTTGGAACAGAATAAGATGATGTCACATGGTAAAAATAACAAATATTAACCATTTACAGATGTTTGAAATTTGTATCCAAGTGTCTGTAGCCAGTCGGAGCGCAGCGTATAGGGATCAACTTAATTCATTCATAAATGAATAATGAATATTTGATTTTTACTTATGTCCTGATATCTTGTCATTTTACATGACTTTTATTTCTGCTTGTCCAGGAGTGTATATGGCAAATATTTTGTATTAATTGAGTGATTTGGCAAGCATTGTATTGTATTAGCTCTCAGTGTTTATTAACAATTCCCTAGTGTAAAAAATATCATATCAGAACTAGTTAGTAATTTTCAGAGTTTTAAATATAGGCAACTCATATGACCTTTCTGTGAGTTTATAGCTGAGTTCAATGCCATTATGGTCAAAATGTTGAGCAAACTCGTAGAAATATTTTAAATCTTTTACCAAAAATTTTAAACTTTCAAGTATAAAATTTTCTTTGCATATATACACAACTACAAAAGTTAAGGTCCACCAACTATTAGATTTTTAAGTGTCTTATGGATCATCTCTTTAACAAATGAAATCCTTACTTATGAAAATTTAGGGCTAACCTAATATATTTTGTTGCTTATAGATCAATTTCTTAATCAAATATTTGTGTGTAGAACTTGACGAGGAAATCTCAAGTGCCAAGGCAAGAGTTGCCTCCCTTGAACAGACGAAACAAAACGTGTCAAACCTTCCAGTCCATGGGGATGAGTTTAAGATGTAAGTTTATCAGTAAGGATATAATAGTTTTTATAGCTTTATAGCTAGACAAAATTAATAACTTTTTAGGGGAAAATGTCTAAAGGCAAGGGCAAAAAAGAGAGAAAAACATGTGTTAATAAAGAAAATGTAATTGGGTTGATGAATATTATTTTTTTCTGAATAGCTTCAGGTTACTTTATAAAATACGTCAAGTAAGAAAATAAATTCTTACCTCCTTTTTCAGTTTGAGGGTAAAATTGGTAATGTAAATTATTCGGCGAATTCTGGGAAGCATACACGGGTAATTTTCCCAAAATACTGTAATACGTGAGAAGATTCTGTTAATAAACTTTTTAATGTTTTTGTGGCCTATTATTAGGAAATATGGGATATATGAGTGAGCTGTGCACTCACTAATACTAATTGTTCATTCCTTCCTCTAGGTTGCACAATGAGCTAGAGAGCATGCACTGCGAGGAGCTAGAGACAAGATGTAATGGTTTACAGAAGGAACTGGGCTCCTTGCAGCTTCAACTAAGGCAGAAGGTACTTCAACAACACCAACATCAGCGTCTACAAGATAAGAAGAGAAGGTTTCAGCCTCATAGTACTGCTTTCCAGAACACTGATCTCAATAAGGTGATATAGCTTATTAATTGATTTCAATATTTGTTCAATAATTAGACGCTTCTGACACTTAGTCACATGTGATAATATTACCTTTCCACCTAATGAGGTAAAATAATATATAGAGGATACTAAACGACCTTCCATTTAATACTATTTTTATTAAACGAGTTAATGATTTTGTATAAAACGAGCGAAAGCGAGTTTGATACCAAATCATTCACGAGTTTAATAAAAATAGTATTAAATGGAAGGAAGTTTAGTATTCTGTTTATTATTTGCCCTAAAAATCACGCAAACTTGCCGAAAATGTGTTGAAACTACCAGTTCCGCGACTCGGCACCCATTATGACGAAGCGCTTACATTGTGACGTCACAACAGTTCACTTCTGTGACGTTATACTTGCATTGTGATATTACACTAGTTTGATATTGCCGTATAAATATTACACTGCGGTATCTTACACGGGCGTGTAATAAATAGAGATTATTACCCCAGGAAGTGTTTCATATGACTTTTACAAATATTTTGTATTAAGAGGGAGAGTGAGGGTTATAGTATATATACACAAATTTGCACACAAAAACACAAGTTTCGTGAAAGTCAAGTAACACACTTCCGAGGGTGATAATTTCTATATTACGGATGATCTACTCAATTTTATCTCTCAGAAATATCCAGAAAATGGCCTGATTCCCTTGCTTCGGTCAGCTTCAGTGACGTCGTAAACAATTGTTTTTAGACGTCACAGATGTATATATATAGAAAGTCACACTACAATAATCGTTGCTAAGCAAAAGTGCACATATGGAAAATATGTCATTGGTTATGACTCACCATATAGGTAATAATTGTTTATATCAAATCTTTCATTTTAACTGAAAACAGCTTTGATTTACGTCATGTTGGTTCAAAAATGAGCCCATCATCTCAAAGATATGTAAACAACAGAGTTATTCATTATTTCAGCCTGCAGATGCTGTGAACCTGATACAGGGATTTACAAGTAACAAGATGCTTGTCACCAACTTCTCCAGTAATGTGAAATCAACACAAAATGACAGGGTTAGTATTTCGTCATGCTCAAGTTTGCAAGGTTCACTGACACTCTCGGGCCTACCAAAGAAGGAAACAAAATGCTATAAAAAGCAGCTACTTAATAACAATTAGTGTGAAATAATGATGAATTCTTAAATAAATTTATTTTACAAATATCATCACCAACTTCTCTGAATAATTTTACGTAATAAAAGATTAGGCTGGGCGGATCGAACATACACGTCCTGGTTCTAACCACTGAACTATGAAGGCACAATTATTTTGAATGCAAAATATTACCAATTTTCAAATTGATTATGTGGAATGGTAAATTCTTGGTTCTATATGTGATAAAAGAAGACAAAGTGAATTATTGTTAAATTCAGATATATTTTTCAATTATTTTTAGAATTGCAATGACTGCATTGCCAGCTTCTCATTGAATATATTTCCGAAATTTGAATAAATTTACATAATTTGCATAAATTTTCATAATAAAACATTATTAAAGGGACCCGCCGTCCCCAACACAAATGGCCTTCGGCCCGTGCTGAGAAGCCTGCTCATTATTGAGCTGAGCTACGCTTTACCGCTGAGATGGGGAGAAGAGAGCGGTTTAGGGTTCGCTTTTCTTTAGGGGAATCCCCTCGTTAATCATGCGCGCTGATTGGTTAATAATACATCCACTACTTTTGACATTTATTGTATTGGGCGAGACTGTAAGAAATAATATCTCTCTCTCTATATATATATATATAACGTTTTAGTTTCGTAAGAGTATTTTAATTTTAATATCCAAACGAATGCGCTTGCCAAGACATTGTAAGTTTTCAAGTTTCGCTAATGACTGGAGTATTGACAAAGCGTCATGAAACTTACTCAGTGAAACAATGCTAAGGATTTTCTAATTCTGATTAAAAAAATAATTTAATTATGCTATTTTCATACAATCTCAATTGATGTCTGAATCACATGACAACGGTAAAGTGTTTTTAAAAGGAAATTGTATACAAACAGTATTGTCTGTATATCATGAACGCCTTCTAGCTTGTTTATTTAGAGTCCTCTTTGTTTAAATCACCACAAAATGTTATATATCTGTTTTTATCGGAGTGGTATAACCGCTCCAAAAACAAGATAAGGAACATGTCATGGTTTATTTACAAAATATGTGTATTTGGCTATTGTTTGTTTAATAATTTCAAATTAGAAAATAATCATGTTTCAATTTAGTTCAATTTATAAAACACTTAATTTTATCAACAAATTGTGATACAAATGTTTTTGAAAAGTTTGTTTAAAAAGTTATCAAATTGAAGAATAATTTCTGTCTAGTGTAAAATATGAAGATAATCAATCATTAAACAAACAAAAATTCTAAAAAATACCATTCAACTTCATTGGATAGTTTATACTAAGAAAGGACACGGGAATTTTCTATTAAGCTACGTATACTATTTGCTACAAATGATTGGCGAAACCTGCGTCTATACGGTAGTGAAGAGTAACAGTGTGGGTTAAATCATTTTTCAATTAATTTGGTTTCATCTAGCTGATGCCGTAGACAACTTCAAAATGAGGCATACCAAATAATTAACATTTGAAAACCTACATGTAAACATTTAAACGGATCCCTTAGCTTTTGAATTTTCACAATTTCTTGTGTTTGTGTTCAGATTTATGAATCGTGAATAAGAGTGGATACTCAAATAAGCGTTGTACAGCCCGTTCGCCAATTGTTTGTGTTTATTGTTTTAAAAAAAAACAATGTTTAAACCAATCACTTTATAAAAACGTTGCTGCTCATAATAACTGCCGAGACATCTAATAGATAGGAAAGGTAAGAGGTTTGGAAATTGAAACAATTTTGTCATCTATTCATTTTGTTTTGTGATTTTTCATGGTTAAATAACATCGTTTTGAATATGTGTGATACACTGAACAGCCTGAAATAACACTTGATATAACGGGGAACTGTCATTTGATGTTGTGTATTATGGAGCCGGATGTTACAGATAGAACAGGTGTGAGGTGTCAGTTTATTGACGTCCAGTGACTCTAGTCATGTGTCGTAACAGGTCATATAACTGCCGGGTCACTGTTTGATGGCGCCATCCTGTCTGGTTGAGTGGACAATGGATACACATACAAGACATATACAAGACAATTGCCGCCAATTAAACGTTATTTCAATCCCCGACAGAATGTCTAGCTTTCAAAACCAAATGAGGCTGTAGAACATTATATCTGACTAATGAAAATTGGAGCTGAACGTTTCATCGTCCGCAACAAATTTCCACTATTGATCACTTCTTATATGGTTCTTATTTACGATCTACAGAATACAAAATTAAATAGAAAAAATATCTCAACTTTACAAGCTGCAGCGAATGTTGGATGTGGTAACAACGTGGTGTTCTAAATGGCGTCTGAATGTTAATCAAGAGAAAACGAAGATAATCCATCGCCTACGATGTGGAAGCCTCCCCTTACACGTAGAGACAGGACGACACTGCAGACCCCCCACCCCATTAGAGAGTATAATTTGTCGATTTTGTCAAAATGTTGAAACAGAAGTTCATTTTATTTCAGAATGCCACTTTTACAATGATCAAAGAAGCAATTTTAATTTAGATTGTTAAAATGCAACGGGGCCTTAGGACCTATTTATCGGAAAATAGCCCAAAACGCATTAAATGTATCAGTACAACAATAAGGAATATGTTTTTTAGAACGCAATTATTTTTATAACTCTTACATGTATTTACTTATTTATCTATTTTTTTTATAATTTTAAGCCTGTTTTATCGCTACTTTTACATACCTTTATTTACGAATATATTGTACACTGTTTTATCTTGTAAAGTGTCTCATAAGCCAAAAATTGGCTGGTTGTTAAATATATATTATGTCTTTTAATCATGCTTTTTACAATGTATATTTAACTTGTGACACTATAATAAACTATATCTGTCTGTCTGTGTTATCGATAACGTATTGGTGACAAATAACCAAATCGTAATCGATGCTTTTTCAAATTACATGACTGTCCCTCATTTAGATAATGATTATCTAAACTTCGGTATATGTGCGATGACTGCGCACCCGAAGGAGACATCTATTTTGCTGGACTACCCTTCATTATCCTCACATTATCGTGAATATTATCATATTTTGGAAACTACGTATAACTGATATTTCTTACGCAGTTTGAAACAGCACACTGTTTAATAAACGAATTGGTATATACTAGATTACATTTATTTTTAAAAATAATAATGTTAATTATTAATTATATGTCAAAGAATATGTTCTTGCGGTTGCATGTCTATTGTTACAGGACATTTGAAAGACAACACATTTTTATTTTATTTGTTTTATATTTTAGTAATTGAAATGGAAATTAATTATAAATTTCCAATTGAAAACAGTTATTCAATACAAGAAAATGTGTTGTAATGATGATTTAATAATGTTATGACATATGCAAAAGCTATTCTATTCAGAATTTGTAGATGCATTAATTTGTTACCAAAACAACTCACTGTCACAGTGAGATAACTCAATCAATCATGATATATTAAAGCCGCATTATAGCGGTTTAAACAATGTATTTGATTAAACAAACAACTCAATCAGAGAAACCGAAGAGTTGACGTAAACCGGTTCACTGTCAAAGTCAAGCTCCGTACAGCGATGAATAATCAACACTGCTGCGGAGCTTAGGAGAGACTCGGCGCACGGTAGCGGGCTACTAATTAATAAATGTGATGCATCACATTTACGGGGACGGAGACTCGCTTTAAGCCCCCAGGGAGGATCGAACTCCCGACCCCTGGTTTACAAGACCAGTGCTCTAACCACTGAGCTATGGAGGCTCGTGTGCAGACTGGCCGATCTATAGGCTTATATCACTGACCTACTTTCTAGCAGTTGAGCTATGAATAGAATGGGTTAGGGGGTGTGTCTATAGTGTTTGAGTTATCATCTTTAAAGATGCTTTGTGATGGTATTATAATGAGATAATGCATATTCTTGTTTTGAATGATCTTATTAAATATTTCATATATATAAATCTGATTTGTTCTAGTCATTGTGTTTAAAATGTGTGTTTGTTATTTTGTCATTCAGAAATTTTAAATTACAAGAGCAAAAATTAAATAGTTATATAATTTTTTTCTTAAATTTTCATGATTATTTTCAATTGAATTGAAATTGACACATCATGTCAAATATTTTCTTTCTTTATTAGTTTAATGAATAATATTGAATGTAATATAACCTAAATTTATGCATATAGTAATACAGTAGAACACGGATAATAGCGAACTCGGATACAGGGAACAATCGAATATAGCGAACACATTTTCAAGTCCCGTCCCTATAAAATATCATTAAAATTATATGCGTATAGCGAACACCGGATATAGCGAACTAAATTCTTTGGTCCATGGAGTTAGTTATATCCCTGTTCTACTGTATTAACATTCTGAGTAAAAAACATTTAACATATTTTAAAATAATCTCATCCAAACCGTTTTTTCTTCCAGTCAAAAGAAGAGACTCATAGATGTTCGAGTATTGACTTTGAGGAAGATGATTTTGAGGATGATATGACCTTGCCTGACATCAAAAGCTATTCATGTGTATGAGGAAAACTGTGAGGATGTCTGTGTCACACCGATTGACTCTCTACCAGGATGGAAAATAGTAACCGTTGTACAGAATAAAAGGATAGTTTCTAATCTATATATCTTTATTTGTTAACAAAGGTTGACCATCTGGTTCATCCACAACTAGTATGTGATGCATGGGTATAACAAGGCTTTTAAACCTGAATTTTGATCTCCGAAATAAACATATTTCCAACCAATTCTCTTGGTGAAAATGGTAACTTATCGCCTGTAACATGTTCCCAAATTCCTTTTCTTTCATTCGACGATTTTACATACATGTCACCCTAACAATTAGAACTCAGTTAGCGTTTAATTTCATCAGGCGAGTTTACGGTGTCATCGCAAGATGGAAGTGCCTCTTATTAGTCATTTTCCATGTGTAATTTGTTTGTTTTGGCTTTTGGACGCATCAGAGAGTAGGTCGCGACCTATTGACTCTATTTTAAGCCCCACTGCCTTGTGATGACAACATAAACTGGATTGATTTTTATCCCACTTAGGTATGTAATACCCTGGGATATACTCTGCATGCTTCGGCTATGTGTTATGATTATATTTTTGTGATTGGGAGAAGCCAGTGTGTTTGTCACATTGCGTAGTGTGACCTTTTCCCTTTAAAACAGAGGCCTGCTGAAATATCAAAAATTGTTAATCGCTTTCTAGCTATCATGTTTATTGGCTGGAGAGAAAGAGCCACCTAAAAGGACCCCTTTGTGGAGGACTCACAGTCTGATTAAATTCGACCGGGATTCAAGGGGGGGTGGGCGGAATGCATCGGGGCTTTCCTCTCCACAACGGTCTGAAAGCACCCAAGCCACGCACTTGTTCAACACCAGTTTAGCGCAGACAAAACCTAGTCACAAGCAGACCAATCACATTGTCCTTTTCAAAATCCACAGGGCGGCGATCATGTAGAACATGGATTTCACAGGAGTTACGTGCCCCTAGCTCTGATATCGAAAGCTTTTGCCGCCGTCCTTGTGATTGGCTAGATGAGCTTATGTCAGAACATGCGGTTAATGGTGCCTTCAGACTGTGAATGAGAGAAAAGCCAGGGTGGGTGTGGTTCGAACCCCAATAGAGATAATATTTTTACACTCTTTTTCTTCGAAACACAGTCGATTTTCATCAGACTGGAGGACTCGAATAAGACAAACAGCGGGTTAAGAGTGATATGTTTGATGCAAAGTCTGATGGATCAGGTATAAAAGTATAACAAATTCAATTAACTTCAGCAATATGATTTATTTGGTCAGCTTAAACATGGAACAATCATAACATGATATAGATATATAAAAATATTCTTGGTAAGTAATGGTATTAAATAGGTATTAAAAGGTGCATTCAAATACTTGGTTCATTGCATATATAAAGTTAGAAATAACATAAAAATTATCTTGTAATAATAATTCATATCTAATAAGTCTATATATTTAAAATATAATAATAGGATCATAGACTATACTAAAATATATCAATAATACAGTTGCAACTCATTAAGTAAAGACTTAATAAGCATAAACCCTGGATAAGTAATGAACGGATCTTTTCAAGTCAGGTCATTACTTTTGAAACAGAATTGAGGTTGGAAAAGTAATTACTTTTTCATGGTCCCGTTGAGTTTTACATAATGGGCTGCAACTGTGATTAAAAAATTGCAATCTGAGTTCAAACGATCTGAATTCACATATTTAACACTTTCCAATATATATATATATATATATGCTTGAGCTTCAAAACACTGGGTGAACAAGCAGTCAACATAACAATTATCCAAGAGATTTTGATTTGAATTGATATCAGGTATCTATTACACTATCTAAATTGCTTAAACAAGTTATCTAAAGATATATAGAAATGATGCAAGTAAGATCACAAATATATAAATTTGAAACTAAGAACACATGCAATCAATCAAAATGTACTAAGATAAAAATCATTTTTAAAGAATTTCTCCTCAACTCATACAAAAGTACTGGGATTAAGATTTTTTTCTAAAAAATTAAACAAGTATAAATTTTCTCACCATAACATAATAGGTAAGCAATATGATTATCCAAGACTTAGTTACAATTTGTTAATTATATTCACTCAAAGATGTGATGAATTGAGCCACTCTCTCACCCTTTTTTATTATTTGAAATTTTGGGGGGATAAAAATTTATTCAAAAACACTAGCAAAGCTTACAGATGAACACATTAATTTATTAAATTAAACTATGATCATTCTATGCATTCACTATTTTTACGCATCTTATGGTTCAATATTCCAAATTATATTAACAAAAAGTGGCAATGTGTTCATTCTATGGTTCATCAGTTTAAGATACATTTGCATAAGGCTGAATAAAAAAACAAGTCGTGTAACAATGTTGTATTGTAATTTTATCAAATATTTTATGAATTATCCGCGTCACTAGAGCTCAAATCCTATGAGCTCAAAATATGAGTGTAAACCAACTATTAACTTTTTACAGGTGAAAGTGTGCATTGCAAACTGTTTTCATTTGTATTTTAACACATTTAGAAAATTAAATTGGAATAGTCAAATAATTTACTTGTGTATGCTTTCAACACTTCAGAACTAAATTTCTGATGATAAAAATGAAATATTTCCTCTCAGGTCCATTTTTTATCCGATAAAAATGAATAAAGTCATACCCCTCTCATCACTTTTGAAAAAATGTGCCCGATTAAAATTTGATTAATTTTATGCAGCCTATCTGATTATATTGCAACAGTTATCACTCTTCTCGTTTGATTTGTCTCTTATAATATTTTGAATATAATATATTATTGTAACATTTGAAATAAAAATAATCAAATTTATAGCATAATCAAATTGATGAGTTCATAACAATATAATCTGTAATATAGTGAATAGATTGTATCATTCCATCACAGGTTAATTTCTTGTTATAATAATCAGTTGATACAAACTTCTTATTATAGAATTAATAGAATCATTGTAAGCAACAAAATTTAAAAGCACTAATTTGAATTCTAAGTTAATTCTATAACAAATTCAATCAAATATCACATTTGAATTAATATCACAAATGCAATGAAATCGCTACCTTGTGCTTTATTGAAATAATCTCAGGCAACATTCCCTTAAAATGGACCATTTTCTAGTTTTGCGAAATGAGTTGATTTAGAGTGACGTCCCTTTGAAAAGTCACGTGACTGCGGTCAAAGGCAGATAAATCTAGACGTCAAAACTGGAAAATGGTCAATTGGCAATCTAGTCAATATCAAAATTACTGTTATCTCACTCAATTAGGAACAGCTCTTTGGATGTGAAATAGGATAGCGTCAACATTAACACAAACTTATTTGGTAATGCAAAATGCATGGCTCACATACCCCCACAATCGACTTACGCTATAGGTCATAAGTAAAATAAATTTTGCTATTCTAGGAGTAATAGTGTCAAAGAGAAATTGTCCTTATTGTACCATCAAACCTGTAAGCTAAATTGTAGAATCAAGGGTTATATCTCCACAAATAATCATTTTTCAGAAAAAGCTTTCACCTCAAATAAGAGTCTAACCAGATGTTTCCTAAACCAAAATATCATTTTCCTAGGTATAATAGTATCCGAGAAATGTTTTCCTTATTGGAGCATCAAACGAGTTTATTGAAGTTTATTGGAAAGATCTAAACCCAAGACAAGGTTGAGGTTACAAGTATGCAAAGTTTTATTGATGTAGACCTAACGTATTTTAGATAATGATCTGGAACAAAGGACGAAGGGATTGACTTCAATCTACCTCCAACTTACTTTGTAGCTGGGGTATAAAAACAATAGATAGCATTTGAATATGCTTGTTAAAGGTTTATTAAAAAATAAAGTGGAAAAAAAATCCTTTATCTTAACTTGGCTTAATTGAAATAAATATATAATAAAAAATAAATGATTTGGTTGATCCTTTTATGAAAATCAAAATAATCATTAGAAACTGCTGACCAAATTGATGAAAACAGCATAAAACACAAGTAAAAGAAAAAAAATTAAATTGTTGTTTGACATGTATAATATGTCTAAAAATAAATTAACAGGCAAGCACTGTTTCTTACATCTGGAATACATTTCAATGTGATTTAAAGTTCACTATAGCCTGAAAGCAGTGATTTCCTAGAGATTTTATTTAACAATGCTGATTATTACTCTGAGAAGTAGTATTTCATGAACCATATTTCCTCAAATACAACCCACAAGTTTCATTTTAAGTAGAGTATCCTCATACCCTTCTGATCCTATTTGAGTCCATGGTTGTGATTTAGATATGTGTCTCATCCCAGGTTGTATAACCTCAACACATTATGACCCATGTGTTGTATTTTTCAGCCTTGATTGTATTCAATGTTCCAGGGTTTTGTCAGTGTATGAAATAAGGCCCGTCCGACAGCCCGATACTGGTTACTTTTGGTCGGGACTGGTAACTTTTTGAGCTTTTCTTAAATTTTACCATTGTAATTTACAAAATACCAATTTTGGGCTGGCTACATTTTTAGCTTATTTCAAACACTGAAAAGTTTTGTATGTGTTATCCCGGGCTTGTATTTACCTCCGAGCCCAAGGAGCCCAATGTTGTATCTTACAGCCAGTGGGTTATGATCAATGTTCAGTTTTATATATGTGTTATCCTGGGTTGTATTTACATCAACACCCTATGACCCCCTGTGTTGTATTTTGCAGTCTGGGTTGTATTCAAGGAAATACTCCTTCTAATCTTTTTTATGTTTACTGTGCACTCTTCATCAAGCTAATTATATTGAGTATGAACTCATGACAAACAGCAGATTAAATGATGATTATTTTTTCGAGCAGGCCACAAAATGACTCATGGGTAGAGCTTGTTTTAACCCAATTTTTGGACAGAGGATCATCTTGAATCTACATCATAATGAAATATGTTGTGAAATTGAAATGATACACTCAGCCAAATATATAAAAACATGAAAATTCTTGCATAGTGTGCAGTATCTGTATATGAATAAACAAGGTGCTTTGGATACAATGTTTTACAAAAACATACAGGATTCAGTTTGGAACATTCCATCTTCTGTTACATTTTATCATAAAATACAAACTCATGCATTGTTACGATAAGAATATTTTGAAAATGCTCTAAATCAAAATGCATGTAATACTGAATATTCCTTTATTGATTATCAAACTATTTATGGATAATAAAAAGATACAATTATTATCTATATATATACCGGTATATATATTTATATTCACAAAAAGTTAATTGTCGACATGTATGGTCCAACCTTGTCTAATGAATATTGAATAAAAACGTTTTTAATCTTCAGGGAGACTGAATATGAAAATATATAGTTATCAAGATATGTATTAACAAGAGGATTAATGTCTATTTTGTCGTTTGACATATTTATGCAGTCCTTTAGCGTTATAGACCTGACGAGCATAAAGTTTGTTTTTAAGTATGATTAAACAAAAATGAAAGAACATGTATTCATACTTTTCATATATAGTTGGTAAATGATTGATGATCCCACTTATTTTGTGATGAAATAAACTGAAAACCCTTCCAAACAGCTTATTTGTTAGAAAACCAATTAAAATATTTAACTTACTAGAATTTCATAAAAAAAATATTGGTTACAACCTAATGTAATCTTCTCAAAATTTAAAACACAGTACACAAAATTGTTTTAAAAGTACACTATTTAAAAAACAGAGTTTCCTTTGGATTATGTTATTTGAAAACACATTTTGAAAAAAAGAAATTCTTCCTCCATCACAACATCTGCATAGTTTCCTCAAGAGGCACTTATAAGTTGGTGTATTCGAGTAAAAGGCAAATATTGTCAATGGTTATTTTTGCCCTTTCGTTAGCTAAATGAGTGGATACATAAGTTTGTTACCGGAACAAAGTTCAACCCTTTTGAAACTTTTAAAATGCTTATGATTAGTTTGAGTTTGGACTTTTGATATTTCACTTATTTTGAAATTGTGACCAAATTGTCTCCCAACATTTGTTGCTCAAGTCATTATAGATAAGAGAAGTTTTGTCATAATGATAGGTCTTTGTACTTTTAATATTGCTCATAGATCTACTTTGTCATTTGATGTTAAAATTTTTGTCTTAAAAACTTGTAAGATATAACTGGAGAAAAGCTTGCAAGATCAAGGGATTTTATAGCACAATGAAACCTGCAGGTCTCAACCAACTCTAGGAAATTAAGGAGCAAAGCACTAAGTTTGAATTAAAAAACTTTGACGCAATAAAAACCATTTCCAATTATCAAGGAAAACCTAGAATAAGAAAAATATAAAGTATGTTGCTGTACATGTTTATACAATGACAAAATGCTATATAGACCAGCTATATTATAATAATATAAGTGCTTCTTTGCCATAACATGTACATGTTTCTGTACACATAAATTTGCTGTTATTATCAAGTAAGCAAAACAATACAAAAACAAATTCTTAAAACACTTTCTTAAATGTCAAAATCTAATCTACACCTACAAATATCCTGATTTCCACCAAACATAAAGCCTTGAATGGCTATTAAGACCAGCAAAAGGGGATGAGAGGTTAAACAAACCTAATTGACCATCGTTGATGATAGCATCCAGACGGGTAAGGGGTGTCACATAACACAAACTTGGTACTGGCTTTCTGCTGTAAGCGGTTCGTAACCAAACAATTTGGTCCCTACCGATCATTTTAGACTCTTTCTAATAAAACTCTGGAAGTTAAAAATTCAGGGTTGCAGACCCCCTTTAAGCAAAGAGAGCCCTTTATTAGAGTTATTGCTAAAGATACTAGACTCACCAGAATTTAATACAATTTCAACAAAGGGCACACTAGCGGATCCAGGGGGGGGTCCCCCCCCCCCCCCCTTTGAACACCCGCCCCCTTTCAAATCCATGTATAAGGGGTCGTGGAACTGAGTGGAGAAAAATTATTTTGGGACCCCCCCCTTTCAAAAATCCTGGATCCGCCCTTGTGGCACTTCCATAGATAACAGTGCATGACATTTGAAATAGTTTGCCTTGTCTAGCTCTTTACAACGCATGATTATTAGTAACCTTCCATCCAAATTATGAAGCTCTTGGCTTGATGAATATCAGGGTATGTGTAGGAGCTACTAATATATATAGAAATAGTAGGATGCATATTTAGTAGATCAATGCCTCATGTAGGGAGACAATAACGAAGCACCAACATTTACAAGAGCTTGAATAATTACTTAATTTTAGTATGAAATTGTACTTTATATCTATCTACCGTAAATAAATATAAGTAATGTGAAGCACAGCAAATCTCAAAAACTGGTACACTTTTACAGAAAAGTGTTAAAAAAAAGGTTATGACAATGAATAAAACCACTTCAGAAAATATTGCTCTAAATTTTGTAATAAGTTTTCAATATAATTGTTAAGAGAAGATCACTTTCTCAAAAGTTTAGAAATTCACAGACAAGCACTCTGGAAAATCTCTTTTCGTTCACTTTTTCAAGTGATGTCACCTACACAAAACAAATAACCCATTACGGTAATTCAAAATTCAGCAATTAAGAATCTATCCAAGAAATGAAACTAATTCAAATCCAACAAAAGTCAAATAATCAAATACCCAAATTTTCTTGTATTGATTTGAATTTAATGATGAAGTTTTAAATGAAAATGTAATAACCAAGGGGTCATTTATGTTAAATAAACATTAGAAGTGTCTTAATGCAAAATATTTTCAACCCAAAGGATAATCTTCAGTTCGGGAGTTACTTCCCTTTGATGTACGGCAGCCATTTGGAATTCAGTCTGATCTATCTGGAAGAAAAATATATAAAATACATTTAAAATTATGAAAAACTTTGTATACAATATTAAAAACTTGTTAAGGGTGTTGCTATGTTCTGCTTCTAGAAAAGAATGCGCTTGTAAATTTTTGGTGTGACATATATCAAACTTTATGGATGGTGTCATTTTATCAAGAAGTACTGACTGTCAGGTTAAAGGGTACAGTAGAAAAACATTTAATATTGCATTTTGACAATAATCTTGACAATGACTACCTCATTTAGTAAACTTTGGAATGGTTGAAGACAGAATGAAAATGATTTAGTTAAGTGAGGTCTCATAAGTAAAATACCTGGATAAATATTTTTTGAGGACAAATGCAACTGTATGTATATCTTGTCTATAGGAAAGCATTTACCATGGGAAACATATCCATATCACTGATATCTTAAATTTAAATTGAGATCATTCTAAAAACTTTACAAGAGGGTAAGATTTATCAAAGTTAACAAAGTTTCAAACAACAGAATTTTCTTTGATATTTCAAATATATGACCATTTTTATGTGGTTTTAACATCATGGTAACGAATTAAATTCAAAACCTGTTTAAAAATAATTCATGAAAATTTGCCTGTCCTAAGGAAGATTAAAGCAGCATTTACAATTTCAAATTGTGAGGATTTACTAAAGGATTTATGGTATCATTTTGTATGTCAAAAGTAAGCATCGGCTGTGTTATTCTATGTTTATGTTACATAGCTAGACTAAATTGGTATGATATTCTTATATCAATATGAAGGATGTGGCACCAAGGTGAATTTACCTATGTGTGTTGTACGTCCGCATACCCATTCTCCTCCTCTCCCTCTGCCGGGAGTCTGATGCCCAACGTAGCTGGTTCTTCGTACTGATCAACTGGGGCAGGCTTCTTCTTTGCAGCACCTTTTGGAGCACTTTTTGGAGCAGCCTCTTCGTACTCATGCATTCCAGCCTTTTCCATCTCTTTCTCTTTCCTAATACTGTCAATGGACTTGCCAGAAGCTGTGCCATAGATACTCTCCTGGTCTTTTGCTGGAGGTTGGATGTTTCCTATGTGATCGTAAGTCATATCTGGCTCTTCGTCTCTGACAATAGGGGGGTTAATGTGGACGTCCTTCAAATTTGATGCAGCAACTCGAATTGAATCATAATCTTCCTGATGCACGCTGTCTTGCTCCTCGCGGCCATGTTGTTTCCATGCATCCTTTTTAAGTTTCTGGGGTTCGGAATACAGCTCTGGTTTTCTCGGTGTTGGTTTCGGAGCAGGTGGAGCAACCGCATCTGCTTCGGCATATAGAGGTTCAGGCTCTAGGATCTGTCTCTCTGCAATGTCATCAACATCCTCATAAGCATGGGTAGGCCTATAGGGTTGCGAGACCGAGGCTTCAAGCTTTTTCTTCTTCCCCTTCTTGTCTTTTTCTTTCTCTTTCATCTTCTCTTCTTTCTCTCGAGCTTTCTCTTGAGCTCTTAACTCTTTCTCCCGAGCCTTTTCTTCCTCCTTCTCCTTCTTTGTCTTCTTCTCGGGCTTCTTTGGCTTTTCCTTCTTAGAATCCTTGAAAGTTTCTTGAGGAAGAGCAACAGCAGCTCCAGGGAGATGCTCATCCTTATGCTTCAGCACAGAGGTTAGTTCAGATTTAAAGTCAGGGACATGACCCACATTGCTGGCAGACTTGACACTTTTCCTTTCAGGTTTAAGTTGATCATCAGAAACCCCTGGAACTCCAGACACTGATTGTCCTGAAGACCGCAGAACAGATGCCTGGTTTTGACCATTTTGACCATCACTTTTTGCACGTACATGTCCATGAGTGGGATTTATTTGCTCATCATCAAAGCTTCTTATTCTCTGTGTTGTTTTAGAGAAGGCCTCAAAAATCCTAAAGCCATGCTCGGTCAGAAAAGTAAACTCCCCTTCTCCCGATGGACATTTCCTTCCAGCCTCAAATTGAAAGTTGCTTCTCGTTTTTCCGAACCTTCTGATGTATTTATATGGCCACTGGAAGATAGCTTTTTTTGTGCCACAGTCGACTAGCGCAAGGTTGTGTAGATTTACGACCAGTAGGTATTCTCCTGACAGCTGACATCTACGAGCTACCTCACTGTCCTCTATCGTCACGCTGAACATCGGCGCTGGAACAGAAACTTTCATTTTATATCTGAAGCATTGAGTTGAAATTAACAGAAGTTTAAATTTCAAGATACCAACTTCCTTGTAAGCATAGCTCCAAACAGATTCAAACACTGATTAAGCCTTACAATAGCCTTCAATCACATATAGTTGATAATCCGTAAAACTCCTGGTCTTCTTAACTGGTATAAGTGCATGTAAATGCACATTGACAAATTAAGCTTAAGTTGAAATGAGGAAAAACAACAAGTCACATTATTAATTTTCTCATTTATGAAACTTATCCTCTTTATCAGTTGCAATTGATTGACAATGAATAACTATATCAACATGTTGTCATCATACCTGTTATCAATTCCTCATTTACCTGGCTACCTGCTGTAATAGGATAGGCGGTATTATCTGTATATTCAAATCATAAAGACTCAACCCCAAAGTATGTTACTTCCTAAAGACAACTCGCTCTCTGTGATAGATAATCACAAATGGTATCATCCTACACACATTTTATCAAGAGTGCTTCTTTCTGTCGTCATCCTATGATCCTACACACATATTATCAAGAGTGCTTCTTACTGACGTCATCCTACACACATTTTATCAAGAGTGCTTCTTACTGACGTCATCCTACTCACATATTATCAAGAGTGCTTCTTACTGACGTCATCCTACTCACATATTATCAAGAGTGCTTCTTACTGACGTCATCCTACTCACATATTATCAAGAGTGTTTCTTACTGACGTCATCCTAAACACATTTTATCAAGAGTGCTTCTTTCTGACGTCATCCTACTCACATATTATCAAGAGTGCTTCTTACTGTGGTCATCATACACACATATTATCAAGAGTGCTTCTTACTGTCATCATCCTACACACATATTATCAAGAGTGCTTCTTACTGACGTCATCCTACTCACATATTATCAAGAGTGCTTCTTACTGACGTCATCCTACTCACATATTATCAAGAGTGCTTCTTTCTGACGTCATCCTACTCACATATTATCAAGAGTGCTTCTTACTGTGGTCATCATACACACATATTATCAAGAGTGCTTCTTACTGACGTCATCCTACACACATATTATCAAGAGTGCTTCTTACTGTCGTCATCCTACACACATATTATCAAGAGTGCTTCTTACTGACGTCATCCTACTCACATATTATCAAGAGTGCTTCTTACTGACGTCATCCTACTCACATATTATCAAGAGTGTTTCTTACTGACGTCATCCTAAACACATTTTATCAAGGGTGCTTCTTTCTGACGTCATCCTACTAACATATTATCAAGAGTGCTTCTTACTGACGTCATCCTACTCACATATTATCAAGAGTGTTTCTTTCTGACGTCATCCTACACACATTTTATCAAGAGTGCTTCTTACTTACGTCATCCTACTCACATATTATCAAGAGTGCTTCTTACTGACGTCATCCTACTCACATATTATCAAGAGTGCTTCTTGCTGTTGTCATCCTACACACATATTATCAAGAGTGCTTCTTACTGACGTCATCCTACACACATTTTATCAAGAGCGCTTCTTTCTGTCGTCATCCTACACACATTTTATCAAGAGTGCTTCTTACTTACGTCATCCTACTCACATATTATCAAGAGTGCTTCTTACTGACGTCATCCTACACACATATTATCAAGAGTGCTTCTTACTGTCATCATCCTACACACATATTATCAAGAGTGCTTCTTACTGACGTCATCCTACTCACATATTATCAAGAGTGCTTCTTACTGACGGCATCCTACTCACATATTATCAAGAGTGCTTCTTGCTGACGTCATCCTACACACATATTATCAAGAGTGCTTCTTGCTGACGTCATCCTACACACATATTATCAAGAGTGCTTCTTGCTGACGTCATCCTACACACATATTATCAAGAGTGCTACTTACTGACGTCATCCTACTCACATATTATCAAGAGTGCTACTTACTGACGTCATCCTACTCACATATTATCAAGAGTGCTACTTACTGACGTCATCCTACTCACATATTATCAAGAGTGCTACTTACTGTTGTCATCCTACACACATAGTATCAAGAGTGCTTTTTACTGACGTCATCCTACTCACATATTATCAAGAGTGCTTCTTACTGTCGTCATCCTACGCACATATTATCAAGAGTGCTTCTTACTGTGGTCATCATACACACATATTATCAAGAGTGCTTCTTACTGTCGTCATCCTACACACATATTATCAAGAGTGCTTCTTACTGTCGTCATCCTACACACATATTATCAAGAGTACTTCTTGCTGACGTCATCCTACTCACATATTATCAAGAGTGCTACTTACTGACGTCATCCTACTCACATATTATCAAGAGTGCTAATTACTGTCGTCATCCTACACACATATTATCAAGAGTGCTTCTTACTGTCGTCATCCTACACACATATTATCAAGAGTACTTCTTGCTGACGTCATCCTACTCACATATTATCAAGAGTGCTACTTACTGCAATCAACACATGCAATCAAGAATGATACTTACTGACGTCATCCTACTCACATATTATCAAGAGTGCTACTTACTGCAATCAACACATGCAATCAAGAATGATACTTACTGACGTCATCCTACTCACATATTATCAAGAGTGCTACTTACTGCAATCAACACATGCAATCAAGAATGATACTTACTGACGTCATCCTACTCACAAATTATCAAGAGTGCTACTTACTGCAGTCAACACATGCAATCAAGAATGATACTTACTGACGTCATCCTACTCACATATTATCAAGAGTGCTACTTACTGCAATCAACACATGCAATCAAGAATGATACTTACTGACGTCATCCTACTCACATATTATCAAGAGTGCTACTTACTGCAATCAACACATGCAATCAAGAGTGCTACTTACTGCAATCAACACATGCAATCAAGAGTGCTACTTACTGCAATCAACACATGCAATCAAGAGTGCTACTTACTGACTTCAGCCGACTCGTAGATAATATTGTCATCCATGTACAAATGACTGTCACTTTCCTCCTCATCAGAAACAGCACTTCCGTCAGGCTCAAGGATTGTACTTATATTTAAGTCCACTTTAAGTGTTCCTATCCACTTCCTTAGATCTTGATTATTTTCTGCCACAAAGGAAAACTTTTCCCTTTTGGTAATCACATCAAAGCCATATCTATCTTTGGTATATTGTAGTTTCTGTATTCCGTTCAACTGGAATATTTTCTTGTCTTTTGAGTTTTTTCTAAAGTGTTCTTCCTTGTCAAAGACATGTATTTGAGGAGAGCTCCCATCTGGCGCCACTAAGAACACGCAAAATCTTAGTTTCTGTGATTTGGACTGGAATGGAAGAGAAGAATTAGCTTTTTTTAAAATTTCATATCTACAATTTTCACTGATAATTGTACGACCAATCTTACACTCATATTTATACATAGCATGCAAATTCTTGAATTTAAAAAGTACAATAATATTGCAATACGCTTTTCTGTATCGCAATATATTGCAATACAGAAATGAGGAACACTATCCATCCTTAATCATAATCATAATGATCCATAATATTTCACCCTGATGACACTGGCATGTTTAGAAACAAATATATCATATAAAAAAGTTTTAAATGTAGTGCAATCAATATCGGCATAATAATAAAATTTATCTTTCTCAATGCAGTAAACAAGAACAGATTGGTTACTATCGCTCTGTATGAATAATTGGGGTCCAAACTTTGATCCTGTTTGGCAAAAAACTTTTTGATGCAGCAAAACATTGATAGTACCATTTGGGAATATTTGAGTCATTGGCGATACAACAATTATGAAGCAACAACAAATGTTTTATGTTATCGAAGATAACAAAATACTGAAATTCACACTGAAAGGGTCCTTGCAAAAGTTGTATGATTACATATAAACACATGACAAATTTGTCAATTATGATGTTTCCCTATATGCTAAACACTGATCTGTATGAAAGTTACAAGTTTTAAAGTTGAAATAACAAATTCAAAACTTGTAATAACGACTTTTAAAGTTCAAGTTTTAAATGTAAAACATTCATGTTTCAAAGGTGTATTTACACGTTTCAAAGGTGTATTGATATCTAACTAAAAAACTGGAATATACAACTTTCAAAGGTGAAAATACAACTTTCAAAATTTTAAATTACACCTTAAAAGATTAAGTTAAAACTTTTGAAAGTTGAAAATACAACCTTTGAAGGTTGTTAATATAACTTAAAAATGTATTGTGGATTGTGTGCTATTGTAACATCAAAGAGCATTTTATGACAGCAAACTTTACAAAACAAGGGCACCTATGCAAGAACAACTGTAAGTGCTCAATGTGATATGTGCACACACAGATATATATATATGTATATGTTAATCATTGTCCTGTAAACTTTGTCTTTGTCTTCAACTACTATGAAATGACTTCTTAAAATACCAAGTATAGATTATTTAAGAAATAAAGTAGCCCTAACCATCACGTGTTTTGCAATAAAGTATTGTTTTGCCCTGAACTATTATACTTAAAGGGACCATTCGAGCTGGGTATTTTTTGTGGAAACGAAATTCAGGAGGACTTTCCTGTTTACAATTATATATGATTTTTACATGACAATTTCATACTTAATTTATTAAATGTTTGTGAGATATGCATTTTAGTTGTTAAAGATATGACAATTTGACAAAAAATAAAATGTATCGCTAAAAAAATAAAAACATTGTGAAATGAAGATAATCATCGAAGCTACGATTGAAGAATGCATGACTACGACAAAATGCTGTCGCAACTGATCTTTAACGGAACAATACTAGAACGCTTGATAATAATCTGTCCACCAATCCATAGGAAACAATTTTGAGTGTTTATGTGTTGTTTTCAAGAGAAAACCCTTAATTCAGGTTACAGAATTTGCAAGATAATAATGACGAACTAATGGCCAAAATAATTATGACAGAGACAGATCTACAATCATAAAAGGTTATTAACAATTAGCTTTCTTAAAAAAAAATGTGATGATATTCAAGCTTGTCATCCAAGTTTGCTCAGCTATTAAGATAGTTGTATTGTCAATACAACACACACTATGTCACATTGACATGGAAAATATAAGCTATCTTATCATCCATGGTTAACTGGATAAGCATTATCATATAAACTTGCATTTGTAGAAATATGTTTTATAACAAGGTATTCAACTTTTCCAACTTTTAACAGGTAAATTAGGAAAAAATATTTCTTCATGTGACATTTAGGTTTTTATCCCATTTTATCTATAAATAAAAAAATAATAAAACTACTACAATTTCCCATGGAAAAGGAAATTTAAATTACATAAAAATCAACAAAGTATGAAATAATCATGATAAACACAGAACTTTTTTAAACTGATGATGACATTACTTGAGTAAATAGAGTATGACAGTTTACCTAATCTGTATCACAAATCAACAGGTTTCTAAAATCTAGGACAATATGAGCCTTATTTCCTACGTACCAATAGCCCTTTAGACAAGACTGACAGCGGTCCGACCAGTTGGCACTTTAATCTGTCCCCCATATTTCCCTCAAAAGATTCATAAAGTTGACCTCTTCTTCCACGATTTACTGGACACCATATCGCAGGACAACACGGAAGTGATTTACATCTACCAAGGGAGGTCACTCTTGGTATCTCTAAAGTTCTGTGTTGGTTCATCCAGTCTAACTTCGTGTTTTGAAATTTTGCCCATGAATTTCAAATTTAGAAATAATATGACTGAATTTAACGACAAGGAGACAAACATTTTATTCAAAAATAAGACATCATTCTATTAAGTCTTTTTATAGACTTGTTGTTGATTATTTTAGCCTATGGTCTAGCAGCCAAGTCAAGTCTTGAATCAAGTTAAAGCCACATTGCTCCTTTTTCTTTCTTTTTAAATAAAAAATCAAAATAATAGAATTAGTAAAGAACTCTTTTTACCAGGGACTAAATGTCAGTCTAAATTAAAGTCTTTATTTTACCAACTTCGAATACCCGAATACCTTCGAATAAGGATTATAATTTAAAGCCTAGGGTAATTTTCTTTAAAATAATTACATTGACTGAATGTAATCTAGGCCGGCAAGGCCCATACGACGTAACTATATATGGTAATTTGCTATTCGTCCTTGGTCTCGGTGACCCCATAATGTGAGATTTATACAACAATAGTTACAGCAATGTATCGTGAGCTAGAATAACACTTAGCCTACCTGCAAGTACTTTACAACCTGGTTTCAATGAACATAAAACCCTTTAAAAATATGTTTTAACAGACAAAGGAAACGATAAGAGCTAAATTCGATTTTAGAATGTGTATTCCAAATCTAAATTCCATGAAAATAAGTGACAATTTTGCTATTCGATTTATGCTTAGTTAAACAATATAGATGATATTTTAATAAGATTGTGCAAATCTACTTGCTTCTCAATAGGTCGCAAGTGCGCGTTTGGGCAATTAAAGGGGCAGTTGCACGTTTTAAGTAAATGAAGGGATCTAACGAAAAGAAAAACATATGTTAATAAATGCAAGATAGGCCTATAGGTTGAAACAAAAGCAGCAGTGAAATTCATATTATTTTGCACAAAATAAGATTAAACGGAATTATAAAACTTCTATAATGATATATTTGTTTCTAAACATGTAATGCCAGTGTCGTCAATGTGAAATATTATGGATCATATTATGAATAAGGATGGGTATCGTTCCTCATAACTGTATTGCAATAAATTGCGATATAGAAAAGCGTATTGCAATACGTATCACAATTAATATATTGGTAGGCCTACATTTCAAATTCAAATTTCACATGCCATCTTGTCTTAATATGAGCGTTCAGAACGATAATCATTGCTCATCTATGAGCCGATTTTGAAAGGGATATTTGGAAAGGGACTGTTTATGGTCTGTATACATATTCCAGCTATTTTCACAACACAAATTCAGACTTTCTAAAGAAAGGTCCGTAAACTCATGTTTTATTTGGTTGTGTGACTGTCAATTGTAGATGGAAATTGCTCATTTTCAAACGTTCGATATATTGGATATGTGTTCCGATTCGTATCATGTTGTCCCCGTATTGCAATATACCGATAATACCCCGCATCCTAAATTACGAAGATATATTATACTTGTTAATCTATATAGGGTAGCATATTGTCGGCATGTTCATTGTAAAATTCAGATCACAGCATCTGGAAAACAGACAGCGGGGTTCCTTGTGGGATTCGAACCCGTACCTTCAGTATCAGACAACAACGCCACACCGTAGCTAGGCTTTCACCAAATCGACCTTTTCATATTTGAAACTTAAGAAATCTGGACAGAGTCGTGCGCCAATGAGTCAACTTTGTTATTTATAGATAGAATATAACATTTGAGTTGAAAATGTTTTAAACGACACACATAAGGGTCTTGTTCTATATTTATTTAAAACTAATATTGTTGTGGGTCCATTTTTGATAAACATGTGAGAAGAGACATTACAAGTGGGTATTTTTATTGCATACAAATAATTAAGATACCACGACCATATTTTAATCGTGTTTGCACATGCTTCACTAAGACGGGGATTTCCTGAAGATCCCATTTTTATCCCCGAATTTATAAGTGCTAGTACAATAGAACAATTATTAACTAGGAAGTAATATGTCATTTCCGTAGAGTGTCACCATGGTCACCGGCCCATATCACACAAGTTCAGTGCTCCAAATGAGCAGCGTATTTGCGTATTTTACGCAACAAAACTGATAAAAACCCAATTACTTTAAACGATTTAAGTGCAGATACGCAGATATTTTCTGTATAGCTCAAAAGAATAAAAAAGCTTACGTACTGTACGCAGTGATTTGTAAACGCTAACGTTGTGTTGTCGAACCTAAACTTGTCACAAAATTTAATTTATATCATAACTCTTCAAAATATCAATATTCGGCGCTTTAAACTTGTTCATTAGTATCATTACAAGTTCAAGATACTGTATCATATGCGGAGATATACCCATTTAAGTTAAACCATGAGTATACAATCTCCTTTCTCATATGAAATACCCAATTGTCTGAAATCAGGGGAGTAAAAGGAAGTAAATACCAAATAGCTCCAACAATTATCTGATGCACTGCTGTTGTTTCTGAAGCTTGTTGGTGTTTATCGTTTTATATACCATTGCTATCAGAGGTGCTGTCTGTTATCCAGACCTTTTAAAGCAAAAAAGGAGGTATAGAAGGCCCCTTAAGTAGCGCGTTCTTAGGAGGAAATTAAGGTGATGTCGGGAAAATGAAAATAAATTGTTCCAGTTGAAAGAGAATGCTTTTAAACTAAATGAGCAGCAATATAACAAATACATAATGGAAAGATTCCCTTTTCTTACACAAAAATGGCAGCCAACGGACTTTATGTAAATCTTTATAATTTGTTGATTGAGAGAGAGAGAGAGAGAGAGAGAGAGAGAGAGAGAGAGAGAGAGAGAGAGAGAGAGAGAGAGAGAGAGAGAGAGAGAGAGAGAGAGAGAGATAGATAAGACGAGGAACTACATTTTTTATTTATAATAACTAATAATAATCTACAATGTATGACATCATCTACATTTATAAGACGTTGTGAAAAAACAAGTTCAATAAAATTCAACATTGTTTTACAATGTATGACTACATGCATCAAATAATATAATAATACGATGTAAGTTCCATATACATGATATAGGCCTAAGTCAACATTGTATCACAAGTGGTGACAATAACTTCATTTATGAGATAATGTAAAAATACAGGTTAAATTAAATTCAACATTGTATCAAAATATTTGACTACATGTATCAAAGAATACGCTGTAAGTTCCATAAAATATAACATTGTATCACAAATAAATTATATAATTTATATCACATGGGTCGGTTATGAAATATAAATATTACCGATCATCTGACGATCTTTCTTTATAGTGAATATATTGACCATATTAACATGCAACATCCAAATATCTCAAAAGAGCGGTTCAAGTCATTTCGTTTTTTTATACGGTTTCCAAACCAAATCAAATGCAAATGTAAACATTGGTCTGAAAAGGAAGTAAAGCGTGTGTGTTTACTTTTGAAATTTATTATTATAAATTATTGCTTTCATTACAGTGCATTCCTTTAAAAAACAAATTAAATTGAAATATACGACGTTAAACGTGATGCTTGTAACTGATAGATTGAGGTATGTAAAATAGTTTGAACATTAAGTCAAACTCAACAAAATACAGTGAGGTAAAATAAAATGCTTGAATAATGAATATGAATTTCAATTCACATTACCTTTCGATCAACCAAACGGAATAGCAACCATATCCAACACCAAAATATGACTAGAAACACAAACTATGCCTCCATATAAGTGTTAATACGTCGTATATGGAAGTTACATGTAGGAGATAAACCTAATATAACTAACCTTTTAAAAAAATATACAAATTTGAATCTCTTCCTTGTTTGTCGAATGTACAGCTTGATAACTATTTTATTTACATGATCCAGAAAAATACGAGATAAGGGTTTAGATTGTTTCCTATTTGTAAGGTTATATGCACTTGTTATATCCTCAACTATACCGGCTCTAGTATAGAGATAGGGCAAAGAGAGGAAGTTCCTTCTAATATTATATATCATATAACATAAGTGTACATGGTACACCGCACATGAAATTAACTTTGATAACACTTGACGTCACTTGTTAAAATATTTGAGCTGTAACACTGATGATATTGACGTCGTTGATATGATACGGGTGAAATTGACGTCAGATTCTCATCCAAATGTATCCTAATATCAAATATAGGCCTATCAACACAAGTTGATAAAGTTAGCTGGCCGAGGATAGTTTTACTTTCAATTACGAGTGTTGGTATATATTCCATATCAAGACACGAGGGCGGATTCTATTCATCATCAAAAATAATTCTTCACTAGTTTTTTAATAAAAATGAACATCTCTGAACACAAAACTGACATGTGGTTCTCAGTTATGTGATGTCATCGCATTTTGACGTCATCGTGTTTATGACGTCATAGTATTGTGAGGTTATTTAGGAGATAAACCTAGTGTGTTTTAAAATCAGAGACATGTTATACTGGATTGATAGCGAGTAAATTTTAAATTGAAACCGAACGCGCAGCGTGAGGTTTCAATTTAAAATTTACTCGCTATCAATCCAGTATAAAATGTCTATGATTTTAAAACACACTAGGTTTATCTCCATTCTACCATGGCGATTTTAATCGTGAACTCTTTGTATAAGTTGTATAAGCGAATTGCACTTTGTAAAATGTCCGCACTTCCGGCAACAAAAAAGAACTCGTCTGTGACGGGGGTTTTGCTCCTTGGTATTTAAAATAAAATTTAGCCGTGAGCAAAGGTAAAGCTATCATTGGGTGTCCATCAAATGAATTTCTCACTTTGTTCAACGCAGCTATTACTATCGTACCGTTTAAAACATGTGCTTCCATTATTTGTTGCCAGAATAGACTGAGATATCCCTATCAATCAAATAGATGATTCTAACAGAAACCCACTCTGACGTAAATGACGTCACTGTATTGTTGCTGTAATCGAATGAAGCCCGCTTCGTGTGGCGCTGATTGACCACTGAAACTTCTTATTTGGAATGAAATACTCTATCTACTTCAAATTATTAGGTCATCCCCCGTAAACACACGGAAATAAAACATGTTAAATAACTTTTTTAAAGTTTTTATCTCAGTAAACAGCAGAATACCAGCTCTGAAATTGCCAGTCGGCTGTATCAATGCGCGGTGAAGCGGCCTCAAAACCAGAGGACGTTCAAACCAAAATTGATCACGCTTGATTTTCCAGGAGAACCAATCAGAATCTAGTATTCATCACATTCATGGTAGAATACTTGATGATGCAAAAGTATTGTGGTATCATGTAGGTTACGCCAACAGGGCAGTGTTATCTCCTGTCATAACGACAGCTTAAAGGAGTTATCGCTTGATATCGTTTGGATTATAAAACAAGTTTCTCTTTTCGGTGACGTCATTAACTTCTACTTCGCCCGTTTGCTCGGAAATATTTTTTTTAATTCAAGTCATTCAACGTCTTCATCTGAAGTCCCGTTTTCTTCAGTATATTTGTTCACATGTATAAAAGTATTTGAGGAAAGTAAAGTTGACACACGAACACATACTTTGCACATGTAAGCAGGAAACTGAATGCGTTCATAAACAACTGGCCCGAATTAAAGGCACTGTAAGATGTTTTCTTAAGGAAATTGACTGAT